>OY720401.1:2893479-4094399 GCA_963082905.1 Oligia fasciuncula
CAACAGTTTGTCAACGTCCGCCCGAAGGATGTTATATTTGCTATGAAGATTGTTTATAGAACATCTTATTCCTTTGATATCCTCAGCCACCTTATTTATAGCGGTTTCTTGAGTATGGTATCTAGTCATACTTTCTTTGCGGAACGCACGCAACTCCATCAAAACAGCTTCAAGAGTGCATTCATTTAGCGTTAAGTCGTGCGCACTTGGGCAATGAGTGTTTGACTGAGTAGTAGTCAACGTAGTCTTATTTCGCCTTACTGTTACATTAGCTGAGTCATCAACATCTGTATCTGAGCGCTGGGATAACATTGGGCTTGCTGGTGTGGCAGAATTTATTGCCTTTGGTCTTTTACAGCGACATTCGTGACATACCCAGCCTATTTTTTGTTTGGCAGTCATATGCATGAATTGATTTTGAAGAACATTAGCGCATTGCAGATCATACGAACATTTACAATTATTACAAGCTAAGAAATGGCTATCTTCTAAAAGTTGTTTACAACCAGCACACTCTGATGCCATCTTGCGGAGAAAGGTGACAGCACCACAAATATTTAATAGACAGATGTATCGGATCGTAGGTAGAAAAGTTGAGTTGGTACACCAATTGTATCGTAGGTGGCAGGCCACAGGTCATTTACTTAGTTCACCTTAAATTGTTGTAGATGGTGCTAATGACCTGCCCCTAGATCTGCGGTTTGAGGATTGCCGCGCATTGACAACGCACTTGAGCTATAACATCAGTTCAATGGCAAAAAAACGTAGTTAAAAGTAGTTAAAAAAATAAAAAAATAAACAAAATCCACAAAAAGTACTTGCGCGTAGTGAGACGCGAACCCACAGTGCATTGCGCGGCAGTCGGCGCGTGATCGAGATAGCTGTTCCGCCCTAGTATTAGTAGACGAAATTGGTATTCAGTATCTGGTTGGGCTAATAAAGTTCGTTATGAATTTTGAATTTGCTTGACCTTTGGACACAATGTTTGTATTTTTTTTCACATTTGTTTTTAGTCCTTTTCGTTAATAACTTAAACTGGTAGAATGTTCACAGTAATTTATTTATAGTTTGTAATGTTTTCGATGCACTAAAACACTGTTTATCACTTATAACTTTGTTATTTGTAGACGACTGTTTAACACTTATAACTTTGTTATTTGTAGTAGTGAAGTTGAGATAACATTACCACTAGTTGTTTGCACTGTTAGAATTAACGTAACAAGAAAATAAGTAACATTTAACTGAGTTTTATATTTTTAAGAGAAAACACTCACGGAGCGCAATGTTTACATGACGGCCAGCGCCATCTACCCGTCAAACATGTCCGGCCCAGTCCCACTTAAGTTTAGCGGCTTTTTGGGTAACGTCTGTAATCTTAGTTTTGGCGCGCAGTATTGTGTTCCTTATACGGTCAGAAATTCGAACCCCCAGGATACTGCGCTCCATTCATTCGCCATCGCGGCAGGCCAAGACGAAGATGGCGGGACGAGCTTGACTCCTACCGTAAGGACTGGCGAAAGACAGAATTGTGTGGAAAAGGGAGAGGGAGGCCTTTGCCCTGCAGTGGGACAGTACAGGCTAGTTAGATAAGATTTTGTTTTTATCTGATGTACGACTATTATCTGACTATCTTATGTATTGTGTGTCTTTTAGTCTGAGCTAAATAAATGTATTTTCTTTCTAAAACACAAAGAAAGATTAAGAAGAAGAGTGGAGCGCGTCTTCGTAGATGGCGCTACCTGTACTTGAAGGGGGTGAAGCAGTAAAAAAACAAAGTCTGTAAGACTAAGGCTTCAAATGAAGTTGGATGGGTAATAAATATGGAAAAAAAAATAACGTTATGTATGAACTGTGATGTGTGAAATCTTGCAATTCTCAATCTTAAATGAAGCCATTAATTACGATATACTTGTAAGTACGGAAATTAACTTTCTAACTATTACCTAAACCAGGGTTGCACAGACTTATTGAGACCATGGGCCACTTGGGCAAATGATGAACTAATGGCGGGCCACCTGCACAAATTAAAAACATAATAAAAATAGCCCAAAAATTCAAAAAAAAAATAATATACTAGTTTGAAGCGTGGCACTGCATTGTGCTTACAATCTTTTTAACATTTGACTCAAATTTACTTGTAGCTACACGTGAAATTGCTTCCAAACTTTCATTTGCAAGGTGGTTTCGGTTTTTTGTTTTATTATTATTCAACTAGCTGCGCCCCGCGATTTCACCCGCATAAGTTTCGATCCCGTGGGAATCCTCCATATTTTTTTTTTATCAAAATTGATCTAGCCGTTTCAGCGTGAAGAAGTAACAAACATATAAACACACCCCCACACACACATTCATACACTCACAAACTTTCGCCTTTATAATATTACTGTGATCTAAAGTGTGATATTTGCTGGCGGGCCACTGGCATATTGCCGGGGGGCCGCATGCGGCCCGCGGGCCGCGGTCTGTGCATCCCTGACCTAAACCAACACTCCTTGTTAACTAAAAAGAAAAATCTATTCAATCCAAGCTTTTAGATATTTATTTCCACTATAACAAATATCAGTGTAAATTAAGTTGATTTCAGAGTGACAAAACTCATAAATCTGAATACCCTAGCAAAGTCAAAGCATTTATTTCAATGAAACCATTTACAGGCACTTTTGAACTGTAAATAAGTCGGTCAGTTAGAAAGATGAAGCTAGTTGCCCGTTCCAGAAGGTAGATTACTATATAGAAGAACGGGCAAGAAACTCCAAGGACACTCTTTTAAAACATGATAAAAATTTGGGTACAGTCAGCTATAGCAATTAGCTGACCCACCTTTGCATAAATGGTTGAGATTTTTTAGAATATGAATCGATAGAATTTTATATTTCTTTTACATTTTATTAATTTGAGCAAAGTCACACTAATATTATAAAGGCGAAAGTTTGTGAGGGGGTGAGTGTGTGTGTGTGTGTTTATATGTTTGTTACTTCTTCACGCTCAAAGGGCTGGACAATTTTGATAAAATTTTGTATGGAGGTAGCTGACACCCTGGATTAACATATACTTTTTGTCCCGATATTCCCACGGAATCGACATTTACGCGGGTGAAACCGCGGGGCGCAGCTAGTAAAATACAGGGTTATTTGTAAAACACCAGCAACCTCTTAAGAGGTTGCTGGTGTTTTACAAATAACCCTGTATAAAAGAATTACAAAATTCTATCAAATTCCATTCTATTCTATTATAAAATTTAGTTTGATAGATGAACTGTTTTGTTTCTATTTATTTAATTTAATAAAATTTTATTTAAAAACATCCAAAGGTTACTTACTAAACTTCAACTATATCCGACAACCCTGGTTACTTATCTCCTTTGGTGGCTGTACATTGCGCAAACTAAACCTTATGTGTAAGTGTTAATGTTATTTTTCCAAATATTAAGTAAAGTATTTGTTCAAAGTATTTGTTTGCATTTGTGGAAACTTAATTCATCATCATCATCAGCTTATAGCAGTCCACTGCTGGACATAGGCCTCTCCTATCGCACGCCATTCAACTCGATTTTCGGCAACTCTCATCCAGCTGCTACCAGCCATCCTGCGAAGATCGTCGCTCCACCTAGCCTGAGGGTGTCCCACCTTACGTTTACCGATTCGCGGTCTCCATTCAAGAACACGTCTACCCCAACGGTCATCGGTTCTACGGCTAATACGGCCGGCTCATTGCCACTTCACTTGCTTATTCTGTGAGCTATGTCGACAACTTTGGTTCTCTGCCGGATCACCTCGTTGCGGATTCGATCCCAGACCGGTCTCAGAGAGACTCCAAGCATAGCCCGTTCTATAGCTCGCTGAACGACCTTGAATTTATGGACCAGCCATACCGTGAGTGTCCATGTTTCGGCTCCGTAAGTCATAACTGGCAGGACGCACTGATTGAAGACCTTAGTCTTTAGGCTCTGTGGAAACTTAATTACGAACGCAAAATGCCTGTAAATCGTGAATTAAAGTATTTTAATATTCTTCACTCACCGGACCATGTGGAAAGGCACGTGCTGTGTGGACAGCCAGTCGAGCGCTCCGCTAACATCCAGCAGCGCGGCGCAGCCCACGAACTTAAATGCGCTTGCGCAGGAGAAGAATACGATCACTCGGGCACCATCCTGTATGACGAAGATACAGATTTAAAATAACAGTCTATGAAAATACGTTTGTAAGCCCTAAGCATACACCAGCGTACACCAGCATACATAAGCGGCCACCGTAGGCGAGGGCCTGCGGGCGGAGAGTAATGGGTAGCTCACCGTCCGATCAGGACCAGGCCGGGCCGGGGGGCGCGTACGTGTTCCACGCGCGCCTCAAAGAGATGTCAGCATCGAGGAGGGGCCCCATAGGGCCGAAGCCTGCCGGGTCAGCGGGATTGTCCGAAAGGGTTACCGCTGGCCCGGAACATAAAGGGCTAAGGAAGGAACACGGGTGGGTTTTAGTCAGTAAGAGTCTGACACTCCCTTCCGCTCCACCCAGAGCGGGAGGGGTCATTTGATGATTTCCCATCCGCAAAAAAAAAAAAGCCCTAAGCATAAAGAAAAGTTACCCACTGATAGTAATTTGTTTAATTAATTACTCATCGTAATATGTACTTTAAAGGAGGGCCTTGTGGCTAATAAATAACAGTCGCACGGTTCGATCGATCAGGTTAAGCTACGCTTGCCGCGGTTGGTCTGTGGATGGGTGACCATCTTTAAATACCGTGACCCCCCCTGCCTCGGAAAGCACCTTAAGCCGTTGGTCCCGGCTGTCATTCTTAGATCTTTCGACAGTAGTTACGGGACGTCAGAAGCCCAAAGTCTGACAACCAGTATTACCAAGGGGTATCGTGTTACCCAGTAACTGGGTTGTGGAGGTCAGATAGGCAGTCGCTCCAAGTAAAACACTGGTATTCAGCTGTATCCGGTTAGACTGGAAGCCGACCCCAACATAGTTGGGAAATAGCTAGGCAGATTGAATATGTACTTCAAAGCTTAACTAAGAGCGTTTACGCCGCCGCACGGCATTTCATACAAAATTTCAAGCCCTTGTTTTTCGAAAGGAATGAACTGATTTTAATGAAACTTCATACGCATAGCAGGATACACAGGTCTAAAAAGAACATTTTTATATTATGATAGATTAATACTGTAGTGACTATATTTTTAGCAGACAACTACATTTACAAAATAATCACGATTAATAAAAATAAAAAACTGGCAAAGTACGAGTCGGACTCGCACACGAAGGGTTTCGTACCACAAGGCAAAAACGCCGAAAAAACAGGTTTGTTGTATGGGAGCCCTCCCTAAATATTTATTTTATTTTGTTTTTAGTAGCTATTTGTTGTTATAGTGGCAACAGAAATACACCATCTGTGAAAATTTCAACTGTCTAGCCACCACGGTTCATGAGATACAGCCTGGTGACAGACGGACAGTGGAGCCTTAGTAAGAGGGTCCTGTTTTTACCCTTTGGGTACGGAACCCTAATTTTTTTTAAAAACTCACCTGCTTAATCTTCTGCAGTTTCTTAGCGGTGCCTTGCGTGAAGGGATACGTGCCAGTGCTCTGTGCGACCTCCACACTATGCGCATCATCTGCCTTCGCAACAAAGTACCGCACATTCCCCTCTCCAGTATCCCCGTATTTCTCTATATTTGCCAACAAAGTCTTCCCATTCGGTGACATAGGACTCTTCGGACCGCTATACGATTGGGGGGAAAATGGTTGGGGAACATCATTTCTCCAGCCCCCCCCAGGCCTTCCCTGACCGTTCCTGTACCCGCCTCCATACGCGTTATTATAAAAGTTTCCTCCCGGAAATCCGCCATCATTTGGATTTTGGTTATATTGAGGGTAGTATTGTTTATTATCGTGACCGTATTGCTCATTGTTTTCTAAACGTGATCGCCAGTTGGGAGAGTCTACAGTTAGCGGTTTCGGTCTCTGTCCGATACCGCTCGGCTGGTTGAGACCAACATTTTTCTCTTCAGAGCCCATTAGGTGGACCACTGTGCTAAGTATCTGTTCGTCTAAAGGCGTCATTGGTTTCGCAGGGTTTGACATACGACGGATAACTAAGGCGCATAGTTTTTGTCGGAGATAAAATACGCTTATAGCATCTGAGGCGTCGGCGGTAAACGCCATCCAATCATCTAGGGTTATCACAGCAGTATCAGGGGAGGCATTATTCTCATCTGCTTCACTGTCCGAATCGCTCGACAACCCTGGCGGGTTCGCGCGTTGAGTCAAGGCTCCTATTGGCAACCTTAGCGGCCCACCGAATAACGCAACAGTTAGGGGTGTAACTAAGGTATTACACCGGATAAAACAGAACCTTCCAGCTCTAGAAATCTCTTCAAACACGACCCAGTCTGTGGGTAGACTGTGCACAGATTTCTGTGAGCCTGTCAAGCCACCTCCCTGATGTAACGTAGAACTAGGGTGGAAAGCCACTTTTACTTCTTTCGATGTTCTTAAAGACGCTGAATCTCTGTCCACACGTGCTATTGAAGGGTACAGTCCGCTTACTAACACCGCTTTAACAACATGCCACTTTTCCGAGTTCAAATTAACGTCTTTAATGTCTCCTGAACCACGAGCCTTAACGAGGCACAACGCCCTTAACTGGGCAAGTAACTGAGATCGGTAACCAACTATCATTTCCATGGTAGCGCCACAAATAAGGTTCTTAGCACAGAATGCTCGTTCCGTACCATTCGCTCGGGCAGTTTGCCATGCTTGGAACGCTCGTAACAACGCCATGTGATCCGAATAACTATCCGCAGCAAATTCCTTACGTGCCAGACTCCCTTTCTTCCTGTTTTCCGGATTCATTGATATCTGGAATGGTTCCTTATTTGCCAAACTACATACTATCGTCAATATAGGATCGAGGCACTTCATAACACACGCGTAGAGCAACATCTTCCCTAATTTAGGTTCTACGGTCAGATCTAGCAAATGCTGACCGATCTCTGTCAAATCTTCCATAGGGGTTAGCGCACCGATAGTCTTTAGCAACGATACGGCGTTTCTCACAGCCAAAAACGAAGGAGGTTCTAGAGCTTTCGATAGAAAGTCTGCAATAGGAGTATTACCAGTCGCAAGCAACTTAGTATGAAGACACAACTCTTGTAAAGGTACTCTCAGAATTTCCGGTACGGAATTCAAAGGTAAGGTGTTAAATCGACGTTTGGAACACATGTGGAAGGAATGGCCTGGTTTCGTCCTACCAGCGCGACCTGCCCTTTGTTGGCAACACGCTCGAGACGTCCAGACACATTGTAACGAGCATACACCGCCATTGGACTCGTAATACTTCTCTTTTACCTTACAGGAATCGACAACATACACTACATCATCTATAGTAATCGAAGTTTCAGCGATATTCGTCGATATTATAATCTTCCTTGCGTTAGGTAGAGGATTAAACACTTTCTTTTGGTCCAGAGTCTGCATATTACTGTGTAAAGTGAATATCTGGTATTTCATCACATTCATGTCTGTACAGGATTGTATCATGTCTCTTAGAGTCACTATGTCGTCATATCCTGGAAGAAAGATTAGGATACTTCCTTTGGGAAGGTTTACGTGTATATGCTTAATTAATGCTAGCATAAGATCATGGTCGATCAATTCTTCTGAAAACGTGTGATGGTATACATCTAGGAGGAAGTTCTCTGCTGCGCTGTCATCTTCCGCGTTATCCTTGGGTTCCTCATTCAGGTTGAAGGTGGAGAGGATTTTAGCGCAGTCTGTGTGGTTGTTTTCTACGGCGTAATCGTATGCGGACTTGCCGTCTTTGTCCTTTGCTGACGGATCGGCGCCTGGAACAAAGATTTAGGAATGTATTTGTGTAATTATTGCAACTATTAGTCACTTTTGGTCATGAATGTCCGATTTGTGCGATGACTACAATCCATTCACAGTTATTTCACCTCTGACAACAGCAACCCAAAAGCAACCTTTTTAAAACGACGATAAAGATCACTTTTGTTAGATTGATGCAAAACCAGAGGTATCTTTGAAAGAACTCGAAAAATACATGAATACGTAGATCGCTTTAATTGGACTTTGCTAAGGCCCGGCCCTTAATTACTGTCTAACTATTTGGTGTATTGTGTGTCTTTTAGTCTGTGCTAAATAAATGTATTTTCTTTCTTTCTTAATTCAGGTTATTTTACATTGGCTAGCTAAACTCCGCCGCGAAGGATATCGATATCTAAACACGATAAAACAATTTTTATTTTTTTTATTTTTTGTGGGGTCATTCACCAGGTTATTGTAGTCAAATAATTGATTATCAGTTTAAAAAATCCGTTTTTTTGTGTAAACTTCAGATGTGGTGGTTCTTGATATATGTATAAACACGATAAAACATAAGAAACAGTTTTTCTCAAGTCATACTTCAAGTAAAAATACTAACAGCGGTCATTGATCTCACAAAAAAAACGAATCTTTTTATTTTATCGTGTTTTGATATCGATACCCATC
Source organism: Oligia fasciuncula (assembly GCA_963082905.1). Lineage (NCBI taxonomy): Eukaryota > Metazoa > Arthropoda > Insecta > Lepidoptera > Noctuidae > Oligia > Oligia fasciuncula. The sequence goes on from OY720401.1 coordinate 2,901,992, forward strand.
GTGTCTGCGGGGTTTAGCTAGACAATTTAAAATAACCCTGTATGGCACATCGGGTTCGACTTTATAAAGCGTCATCTGTATCTATTAAACCACCGTTTGAAGGTCTCTATCAAAAGCTTATGAATATCACACTAATCACAGTAATATTATGTTTGTGAGTGTGTTTATATGTTTGTTACTTCTTCACGCTTAAAGAAAGGGGCCCGTGGCTAAATAATAACAGCACAGGTCGATCGATCAGGTTAAGTTACGCTTGCCGCGGTTGGTCTGTGGATGGGTGACCATCTTTACATACCGAGACCCCTCCGTGCCTCGGAAAGCACGTTAAGCAGTTGGTTCCGGCTGTCATTCGTGGATATTTGACAGTCGTTACGGGGAGTCAGAAGCCCGAAAGTCTGACAACCAGTCTTACCAAGGGGTATCGTATTATATTACCCAGCAACCGGGTTGTAGGGGTCAGATAGGCAGTCGCTCCATGTAAAATACTGATATTCAGCTGCATCCGGTTAGATTGGAAGGCGACCCCAACATATTTGGGAAAAGGCTAGGCAGATGATAACTTCTTCACGCTTAAACGGCTGGATAAATTTTGATAAAATTTGGTACGGAGGTAGCTGACATCCTGGATTAACACATAGGATACTTTTTATCCCGATATTCCCACGGGATCGATACTTAAGCGGGTGAAAGCGCGGGGCGCAGCTAGTTGTATATATATTTTTGTATTCATCTTCGAAAGACAACTATAACGTTATTCGGACTGCGTAGTACTTTTCGTTTATTTGTTTGGTGTGATCTCAGTTGTACTTTTTTTATTTATTGCATATCTGTAGCCGTGTTTACCACTCGCGTCTTTGTAACTCACCAATTTGTAACATCTGCGCGATGGTCTCGGCGAGTCCCCGACACGCCGCGGCCATGAGCCCGGTGCGCTGGGTGGCCGAGTGTCCGCACGACACCGGGACTCCCTCCGATATGTACATGTACAGGATCTGGGTGAACGAGTCCTGGGGGAAAGTCAGTGTGTTATTAATAAAGCTGACAATAGTTTAAAGACTGATAAGAGGGGAAAACTGATATAACAGGATCGTGATTGCCCTAGGCTAGACAGCTTAGTCTAGAAATCGAGATATTAAATGATTAAATGATTTTTATTTCTGTAAGTAGGTTTGTACAAACACTTTTACACGTCAATCATATTTTTTTTTAAACTAGATGAGGTCGGCGTTTCCTTACTGACTATTCTGAGAAGAAAGGCCGAAACCAACTCAGAAGTCACAGTCTCTTTTAAAGTCCAGACAAAATCTTGGTCAGATCGTGTGAACACCATGTAGATTGGTGTCTGAAATGGTCTTTTGAGGAAAGAACCACACAGATTGAGCGGACCTGTCCAATCAGTGCACGCATTTGTCAAAAATCGTGCAGCTCAACTCAGAACTTGAGGAGCTCAACGATTCGACGAACAATACCAAAGACAAAACATTTGGGTAGGCCGCATAAACTACTCAAACTGCCAGATCATGATTAAAACTAAGAAGGAAAAAAAGAAATGACCCACATAGTCCTCACATTCACAATAATTAAATTAAAAAAAAAAAAAAAAGATTACTTACAAAGTAAATATTCATGTCATTGTCTAAATAAAATTCATCAATGTCAATGTGTATATAAAAAATCCGGACATAATCTTTGAGGACCATGTAGATTAGTGTCTGAAATGGTCTTTTGAGGAAAGAACCACACAGATTGAGCGGACCTGTCCAGTCAGTGCACGCATTTGTCAGTAACCGTGCAGCTCAACTCAGAACTTAAGGAGCTCAACGATTCGACGAACAATACCAAAGACAGGACATTTGGGTAGGCCGCATAAACTAGTCAAACTGCCAGATCATGTTTAAAACGAAGAGAGAAAAAACAAAAAATTACCCACATAGTCCTCACATTCACAATAATTAAAATCATATAATACTTTATACAGTAAATGTACAGTTCGCTTCACAAATAAGGTCCCCCCCTTGGTATTGACATCAAACCTATTTAAGTTTTTCGTAATGTAACGTAAGTGGCGTGTTGGTCTAATGGTTAACACTGCGGCTTGGCGATGCGGTGGTCACGAGTTCAAATCCGCGGATGAGAAGATTTCTTTTTCCTTTATTTTATTTATTTACCCTTTTTTTTAGTTTCTTTATTAGGTGATTTTCGTTAATTATTATTTAAGAAATCAAATGGAGGTTTGTAATAAAAGCTAGGCATTTTGATAAACAATATTCATTTATTTTTCTAATTACATTTCTAGGACTTCATGGAATCCACTTCCAGGTTGAGTATACAGTTTTCTATCTGTGTTAAATTGGGGTTATTTACTTAGAATATTAACTAAACACAAAATAGATACCCTGGATGAGGTTTAGAACGTTTAACATTAGATAAAGGTTCGTTTATATATATATTTATAGAAACATAACGACAATAATATTTATTTATTTAAAGTTGTGAAAACAGATTTTTTTTTATACTTACTTATCGGAAATAAACCTTTAAAAAAAAAGAAATTTTGTCTTTGTGTCTGTGAATTACAGAGGAAGAATCAACATGCTAAACTATAATAGTATAGCAATATACATCTTTCTCTTTTATCACATTTTCTAATAACCCTTATTTAACACAACATTAGAAAAATATGTGAGGTCAGATGGTGCATCGTTAATACATTACAAGACTACTTGTAAACCAGATTATCTGGATTGATAATAATTATAAAGGTTGTTTGTTTTTGATTAACTACGAGATAATGATCCCACAAATTTTGGGAATTATTAACACTTGCTCATATATGTTCCAACGCAATTTTATCCGATACGTTACACAATCAATCTGCCGAGTAAATTGCCTTAAAATAACGGAGAGGATGTCACAGTCTATCACTTCTTGAAGTTTTGAAGGGTGCCACTAAATGAGCTTTCACAATATTACGTTGTCGCTCCATTTGTATTTTCTCTGGCCTTGGCGATCACATTTCACATCACCCGTCGCTTGATACCTTTGTATCCATCTACGAACTGTTTTTCTCTGCAATGAAAATAATAATATTAGAAATACATAAAAACATCCAACTAGTAAGTAATAATGCAACATTATTGCAACAATAAATAGGTAATATGTGGAAGTATAACATAAATCTTACCGTTATGCCCATAACTGCTATTTTCTTTATGCTTTGTTCCTGTTCCCAGATAACAACAATTTTAGCCTTCAAAAAAGTTGTTAATCAAACCATACCATCGGTTAATAGAATCAACTGGTCAAAAACTTAATAAATTTGATAATATTACGACGAAGATAATTACACACAAGCAAATCGGCACGAAAACGAAACCATTTAAAAAATAATTATACCCTCAATCACAGTTTACTAAATAAAGCGAAGAAGTATTCTAAATTCAACCTTAACTCGCAGTTCATACAGCAGTTAAGTTTCTGAAGTAAAATGACGGTAGTGCAACAATCGGAATCAACACATTATATTCAACCAAACAAGAAATCTATGCTAATTTCAACCTTATCTTTTAGTTAATTGAGGAGTTAATGCGTATTGCATTTTGTAAAACTAAGGTATTAAATATAAAACGAAAGTTGAAATTTAAACCTTATTATCTAGAAGATTAGACCGTTAATAACCTTGTTCGTTATAAGGAGTAATACTATTCCAATTTTCGTTGAGGTTGACAACTGAGCCAATAGCCTAGTAGTATAAGACACGGTCTCGATGATCGGCTGGCGCCTGGTGATGCGGGTTCGTATCTTAATCGCACGCAAAGTGTCTTTTTGTAAGTTATTCTTGGTATACGGTTCGGCCAGAAGGAAGCCGAAAAAATACCTTAAAGAGTTATTAAAAACTTGAATGAAACTTGCAAATAATATCTGAGGCGGACCGTTGGATGCGCTCGGGCAGAGATTGGTGCGGCGGCGGCGGGGCGGGGGAGGGAGCTACTCAAGGCTCACGTGACGCGCCAGCGCCGCCGCGCCGCCGCCGCCGCCCGCCCGCCGCCGCCGCGTCGCTCGAGCGACGAGCGACGGCGGCGGGCCCGAGCGTGCTCGGGCGATAGTCTTTAAGTCTTGGGGGGGTTCCATTTCTCTGACGCTGACTGTACATGTCATTATTTGATACTTAAAAAAAAAAAAAAAATATTAAAGTGTAAAATAGCAAAATAAAAACAACTTTCTAAACCTATTGGAGCAGCTCAATCCCAAGCCTTTTTGTCCTCAATATAGTCTTTTACAGTATAATAGGCTTTCTGACATAGTTTTCGCTTTATAAAAGATTTGAATTTATTAAGGCTTAATTCTTGAATGTGGCTAGGAAGTTTATTACAAAAACGTATACATTGGCATCTTAACGAGCCACCTATTTTTTTGAGCCTTGTTGTAGGAACAACAAATTTGTGTTTGTTCCTAGTATTTATGTTATGGATATCACTGTATTTTTTAAACAGATTAATATTTTTATGTGCATACAAAAGATTATCATAAATGTACTGAGAAGGCACAGTCATTATATTAATCTCTTTAAATTTGTCTCTGAGGGAGTGTCTGGGACTTAATTTATAAATGGAACGAATTGCCCTTTTTTGTAAAATAACAATTGTCTGAATATCGACGGCATTTCCCCACAACAGAATACCGTACGACATCACACTATGAAAATAACTAAAGTATACTAAACGGGCTGTCTCTAAATCAGTTAAATCACGAATTTTCCTAACGGCGTATGCTGCAGAGCTAAGCTTTTTTGACAATTTATCTATATATGGGGGCCCCATTGAAGCTTGGCATCCAACGTTATGCCTAGGAATACTGTGGTATCTTCGGGTTTCAACTCTTCATCCTTAATGAGAACACTAGTTTCTACTTGTCTAACGTGGGGTATGGTAAACTTAATACATTTCGTTTTTTTTCCGTTAAGAAGTAGGTTATTGACATTAAACCAGTTAACTACTTTTGCAAGGGCGTTATTTACATTGTCAGTAACCAGCTGCTGACGTTTGAGTTTAAATAAAAGTGAAGTGTCATATGCAAACAACACTATATCATGTTCATCCCTTATGAGGTAAGGCAAGTCATTTATATAAAAATAAAAATGGGCCGAGAATTGAGCCCTGGGGGACCCCCATTCTTACTACAGATCCGGGTGACCTTTTTCCGTTAACATCAACTCTCTGAATCCTATCACTTAAGTAAGAAGTAAGAAGATCCAGAGAGGCGTTCCGGATTCCGTAGTGGTGCAGTTTCCTGATTAATGTTTCATGAAGAACACAATCGAATGCCTTGGACAAATCGCAAAAGATGCCCAAAGCATCGCATTTGTCCTCCCATGCATTATAAATATGTCCTAAAAGTTCAACTCCTGCATCGGTAGTCGAACGACCCCTTGTAAATCCGAACTGTTTGTTATGTAGTAATTTATTTTTATTAAAAAATATTTGCAATTGATTTAAAATAAGTTTTTCAAAAATTTTACTAAAGGTAGGTAGTACTGAAATAGGTCTATAATTAGTAGGGTCTGATGTACTACCCGATTTAAACAACGGTATTATTTTACTGTTTTACACAAGATCAGGAAACTCACCACGGTCAATACAATTGTTAAATATAACAGCTAAAGTAGGTGCTACAATGTCTATAATCGACTTAGCAACATCCACAGAATTACCCCATAGATCTGCGGTCTTTTTAACATTTAACGTGTGAAAAGTTTTAATTATATCTTTACAGGTTACATATTGTATGTATTGTATGTGTAGACTAAAATTTCTGCACTTAGGCGATTGGCAGACTGCACCGCATTATGCAGCGGGGTGTGTGAAACGGAGTCAAATTCTTTTTTTTTTTTTAAGAAAAACTTTGCCCCACACTAGTAATTTCTCCTGTATTGTGGGTGTATTCCCCGCACGGAAGCGCGTTTTTATTGAATTTGTATGTAAATAATCACCCGCGGAGGGGCACGTTATCTGCGTCCCGCTGCGTGATGCGGTGCAGTGTGCCAATCGCCTTAGACTCCCATTCGGACCATTGAGCGTGACTCTGGATATAAAAGTAATAATAGTACTCCTCCAAACCGCATTTCGGCCATGGTGGACAATCTCAATGGAGAGCCTTCGGCGCGGGAGATGTTATAGTGCAAGTGTGTATGCGCATACACAGGTGCAGAGTGGATCAGTGTCTGCGCACACACTTGTAGTCTTCCCTCACTCTCATAGTTCTCAGTGTCTGCGCACACACTTGTAGTCTTCCCTCACTCTCATAGTGCTCAGAAACGGCAACCCGACACTCGCGGATGTCAGGCGCAGGATACACGGCAGCACGCGCGCGCGAGACACGTATATTAATGTAATAGCACAGTATAAAAACCATACAGTAGGTCGACGCCTTTGATCTCGTGGTAAATGCCGACAACGTCTAGACATTATCGCGACAGCTAGGGTTGTCACTTGCCTCAAGTAAACAATATTAATTTATTAATTTATTTATTTGAGATCAACATCGTCATCAACATTACTATAAACAATAATTAACAATTATCAAAATATCGTCTTTTTAACCCCCCACGCAAAAACGACGGGGTGTTACAAGTTTGACGTGTCTGTGTGTTGTGTGTCTGTCTGTGGCATCGTAGCTCCAGAACGGATGAACCGATTTTGAACCGATGGTGAATTAGTCGGAAGTGTTCTTAGCTATGTATGTTTGATGAAAATCGGTTCAAGATGGCCCCCACCACAAAATGGCGGATTACATAATTTTTCACAACTCCCTCAATATGGGTATCAAATGAAAGGGCTTGACTAGTGGAATACTATACACTACGATACATTTCAAATCCAAGATGGCCGCCACCACAAAATTGCGAATTACATTTTTTTTCACAACTCCTTCAATATAGGCAAGTATCAAATGCAAGGGCTTGACAAGTAGAATAATGTACACTATATTGAAAGGGAATGAGGAATATTAAGTAAAACTTGAAAATTATTTTTTTCCTAGATAGATGAGGAAACTGGAGTGATGACTGGTACCTACGACCGCTGAGTTTGACCATTTTTACGAATGGAATTATTCTACTTAACATACGTTTTTCTACATCAGATAGTGTCGCAGTCCCATTTTCAAACAACAGGCCAAACGACATCTATGATGAAAAATTACATTGTTTTGCAGCCGCCATCTTGAATTTTGATTATGACCTCATATTCGATGTCAGCACCCTCGAAATCCTTGGAAACGACACCCATGATGAAAAAATTTTAAATTTTCGCAGCCGCCATCTTGAATTTTGATTATGACCTCATATTCGTTGTCAGCACTCTTAAAATCCTTGGAAACGACACCCATGATGAAATTTGAAAATTTTCGAAGCCGCCATATTGAATTTTGATTATGACCTCATATTCGTTGTCAGCACCCTCGAAATCCTTGGAAACGACACCCATGATGAAAAATTTGAAAATTTTCGCAGCCGCCATCTTGAATTTTGATTATGACCTCATATTCGTTGTCAGCACCCTTGAAATTCTTGGAAACGACACCCATGATGAAAAATTTGAAAATTTTTGCAGCCGCCATTTTGGATTTTCGTTTTGACTGCACTATCGGCTTTAGCGTCCTCGAAAGCCATGGAAATGTCAAGTAAAAAAAAATTTACTGAAAAGAAAATACTAAGTAAAATAATTAAAAGAAAAAAAAACTTAACAAATAAGCAAGCAGTCAAATGTTACATAGCTCTTTATTTGTCTTCATAAATTAAAAAAATGTGTACAATTACATTTTTGAAAATAGTATCCCAATAATTAAAACAACACCGAAAAGTCGAAATCATCAACCCTGAAAGTTATGTCCCGAACTACTAACATGGTGGCAGTATGCAGTTCGGGCTCGCACCTCCCGCGTCTCGCCCCTCACACCCCGCACGATTGCCCTGTCTAGACGGCTTTGTCGAACGACTGTATGATATATAGACTGTGGTAATAGTAAGGGTCGCAGTCAAGTGCGACAAGGACGGTGAACATTTTTACGGGATTTCTCTACTCGCGCTCGGCTGCGCATGCGCAGCACGACACAGCAGCTGCACGCCTGCGCTCCTTCTTAATATTTACTAAAATTCGAGTGACAAAGGAATGGGTAACTAACCAATGTGCCTTCATTAAAGCATTCGTCAAGAAACTCGTCCATGTCAGCCTGTAGTGAGGGCTCGATCACATTCTCTTTGTCTTCTTTAACATCCTTACTACTGCTGCTGCCTGGGTCTTCTTGCTTTTGGCCTGGATAGAATTATTAGAAGTTATTTATCAAAAATAAGCTACAAAAAGCTACTACTACTCGGCAAGCACGTTAAGCCGTTGGTCCCGGCTGTCATACGCGGATCTTTACAGTCGTTACGGATAGTCAGAAGCCCGAACATCTGACAACCAGTCTTACCAAGGTTATCGTATTACCTAATAACTGGTTTGTGGAGCTCAGATAGGCAGTCGCTCCATGTAAAATACTGGGGGTCTACTCCGAAGCGGTTAACCACTGTATCGGCCGAATGTTCGGTCATTTTCTGATTCGAATATTGTTGTCCTACTACGAATTAAAAAAAAAAAAGGTAAAAAAAGGGTTAAGGGTTCTAAAAAGGTTCGGATTGGCACAGTTTGGTCGGGACCAATAGTCAATATAGGAAATTAATGGTAGTAGAAAATGACCGAACATTCGGCCGATACAGTGGTTAACCGCTTCGGAGTAGACCCCCTGGTATTCAGCTGCATCTGGTTAGACTGGAAGCCGACCCCAACATAGTTGGGAAAAGGCTACGCAGACGATGATATGTAAACAAACACATCTGACCAGCAGGTGCTGGTCAGATGTGTTTGTTTACCATGTTACAATAAAGAGGACCTTACAATTAACTAAGATTTGTAGCAAAAAAAACAGTGGCACTCCGGGAGTTCCGACAGAAATGCAAACAAAATACTTTGCTAACTAACAAAATACTTTATTCACTGATATGTCAGTGAATAAAGTATTTTGTTAGTTAGCAAAGTAGTAAGTAGTTGAAACCGAGTACATCCCGAGGACAGCCGAACACATCCGAAGCGGGTATTTTTTTAATCGTCTTATAAACAAAACACGCGCGGTGTCGCTTACGGTAACAGTGGCGCGAGTTTAATGGTTTTTTTCCTATCTCAAGAAATGCCCAACGCGCCTAAAGAAGTTTTCACTTCAAAAAGTTGTTCAAGCTTTTTGTTTTTTTTTTTCTTTACATAAAGCTCAATCTTGACCAAAACTTGAAAATTTAAATGTCAAATCTATAAAAGTGAATTTCTCAAAAACAAACTTTTCTTGTAGCTCGTATGTTTTAGAATTTTCCCATACTACCCAATATGAATACCTACATCATACTTTTAATTCGTCGCTAAATTTCAATTCTATGAAATATACCTTCAAGCTGTGACCAGTAGCTGTTCCCGCTCTTGAGTTTGTTCTTGAGCTCCTTCTCAACTTGCGCCATCTTGGGCGTCTTGTACTGCGAGATCTTCAGCACGTCTTCAAGGTAGTAGCGCTGTACCTCATGCAGGCGGCCCGGGATTGTGATCACTGGGCAGTTGTTGAAGTATCTGCGGAGAGGAGTGTTTCAATGAGAGGTTTTCTTATTGATAATTTAAAAAAAAATAGTTTCCAAGAACTCTGTAGATGGCGTTGTACTTACTACGTTACTAGGCGCCAAAGCCAAAACGCTTGGAAAAAAAACATTGCGTCACGTCACATACGCTCGTTGACTAACACTTTCGTTTGCTTTCGTTTTACGATCTCAAAATTACATCCAAGTGAAATAATCAAAAAATTATGTGAAGTTCCGTTCCATGCAGTAACATACCAAGGTCAGCGCCATCTATCCAGCGACTAGGAAAGAGTTAAAAAAAAAAAGGAAAATCCCTCACTGTATTGCAATGACTTACCCGTATTACCCAGTTATTGGGTTGTGGAGGTCAGACAGGCAGTCACTCCATGTAAAACACTGGTATTCGGCTGCATCCGGTTAGGCTGGAAACCGACCCCAACACAGTTGGAAAAAGGTTAGGCATATGATGATTTACCTGGAGAATATCTGCGTATCCATGGTAGCTGACATGAGCACCAACTTGAGCTCTTTAAACCGTGGCAGAGCGTCGCGCAGGGCGATCAGCAGGAAGTCGCTGAACTTATCCCGTTCATGCACCTCGTCCACGAATATGTGGGTTACACCTGCAAATTGATAATGACTTTAGTAATGTTTCAGCTAGATAAGCATAACACGGCGGACTTTAGTAATGTTTGGGCTAGATAAGCATAACACTGCGCACTTTAGTAATGTTTGGGCTAGATGAGCATAACACGGCGTACTTTAGTAATGTTTGGGCTAGATGAGCATAACACGGCGCACTTTAGTAATGTTTGGGCTAGATGAGCATAACACGGCGCACTTTAGTAATGTTTGGGCTAGGTGAGCATAACACGGCGCACTTTAGTAATGTTTGGGCTAGATGAGCATAACACGGCGCACTTTAGTAATGTTTGGGCTAGATGAGCATAACACGGCGGCCTTTAGTAATGTTTGGGTAATCGGTCGACGGACAAACACACAAGTGATCCTATAAGGGTTCAGTTTTTTCCTTTTGAGGTGCGGAACCCTAACAATTGACCAATCAAACATTGACCAATCAAACATTGGCCAATTGTCGCATGTATAAAAATTATACCTTCATGAAGGTAGAATTTTTCAAACATCTTGAATCCATTCTTTTGATTATCAAACACACTTATATTATGAAGATGATAATAATTCCACAATTTACCTGTGAGCGAGGTATCTCCCGCCATGAGTGTCCTGAGCAGCACTCCGTTGGTACAGTACGTGAGCACGGTGCGCGGACTGACGCGGGACTCAAGGCGGATCTGGTAGCCTATGGACTGGCCTATCTTCTCCATACGTTCGTAGGCCACCTGAGAAAAAAGATAAAAACATTAGAAAAAAAAAAAAAACATGAGGTTATGGCATTATGGATGTGCAGCCAGACAAGCGCACCTAGCGTTATTTGCGTCCCAGAGGTGGAGAGAAAGTAATACAACATATATTTGCGTCCCAGAGGTGGAGAGAAAGTAATACAACATATATTTTCGGCGGCTACATTTGAACAGCGAAGATACATACGCGAACTTTTTTACTAAAACAAGACTTCGAAAACACCGGTCAAGTGCGAGTCGGATACTTGCACCGAGGGTTGCGTACTTTGTAGGCATGTAAATAGTTTATCACGGGATTTTTTTTTAATGTACAGTCAGCAAAAGAGATAATTATGCAGGAACGTTGGATATAGTTGAAGAAAAAATTAATCTGGAATAAAAATTAATTTTATTTTTAGAAAACAAACATTTCATTTATCAAATTAAATTTCAGTCGACAACATCCATTGGTTTCTTACTAAACTTCAACTATATCCGACGATAATAATAATAATAATAATAATAATAATAATAATATTCCACAACTATCACACAACGCCGTCTAGTCTCAAGCTAAGCAGAGCTTGTGTTATGAGTACTAGACAACTGATAAACATACTTATATATTTCTAAATACATACATATATAGATAAATTACACCCAGACACAGAACAAATGATCATGCTCATCACACAAACATTTGTCCTGGGTGGGAATCGAACCCACGACCTCCGGCATAGCAGTCATAGTCACTGACCACTAGACCAACAGGCCAGCCAGATCCTGCATACTTATCTCTTTTGTTGTCTGTGCCTACAAATTTACGGTTTTCTGATTTTTTCCTTTACTTGTGCTACAAGATCTTGCTTCTTGCCAAATTTCATGATTCTAGGTCAACAGGAAGTACCCTATAAATTTTGATTCCCTTGAGAGTGTCGAAATATATACGTTTTTTGCGGCATAAACAGCAGTATCTTTTTTTACGTTAACTTAGGTGTTTGATTTTTTCACAGCTTCAAGGGACTGTAGACCTGAGTATATGGTTTTAATTTCAACTCGATACCTCGAACCGTTTCCGCCACAAAGTGATCCTATAAGGTTTCCGCTTTTTTCTTTTGAGGTACGGAACCCTAAAAAAAACACTACTATTATTACGTAGGTTTTTTATTTTAAAGTCTCGCTTTTTTTTTTGTTTGGACGCGCCAATCTCTGAAACTACCAGTCGAAATTGGAAAAAAAAATTTTGCCTTTGATAGCCCAATTACTTGAGGAAAGTTTAGGCTATTTAACTACACGCAGTGACCCATAGGGAACGAGCAAAAAGAAAAACAGGTAGTCAGAAAGCGAAAACGAAAGAGAATCATTCATTAGTTCACTCGCTAATCTATATCTATGGTCCCATTCTATCTCCACCCGTAAAAAAAAATACTTACTCTCTCAGCCACAGCCACGGCGGATATCCTCCTAGGTTGCGTGCAGTACATGCGCGCAGCATGCTTGTGTTCCTGACAGTAGTCTAACATCAACTGTGGCAGTTGTGTCGTCTTGCCGCAGCCAGTCGCGCCTGCTACTATTATCACCTGTGGAATAAGAATTGGAATTAAGTACTGACAACCAATAGAACAAAGTTATGAGATAGTTAACACGGCCCTGCATTGTTAGACTTATATAATATCTCAATAATACTATAATGAATGGCAGCGACGCGACGGGCGATGCCCGTGCTCGTTTTTCGAATTTGCGTGTTACCGCATTGGATCGGTTCGCAATCGCATTCGCTTTGAATCGACTACGTAAGACGACGCGATACAAGTGGCGTGTCGCAACTCCCGCGAGACTTTTAGAGTTCATCTAGAAGTCATGTAAAATCAATCACCGCATTGGATCGCTCCGCAATCGCATTCGCTTTGCGCGATACAAGTAGCGTGCGCAGTCACATCCCCCGCGAGATTGGCCTCAGTGTGAAGAAAACTTTTTGAGTTCATCTAGAATTCATGTAAAATCAATGTATTATTAGTTTGCTGCCTCACCTGATTATGTAGAACAGCATTGATGAGGTCCTGTCTCTGTTCATACACCGGCAACTTCTCTCTGAATTTCAACAAATCTGGATTGTATTGTGTGTTGGGAACCTGAAACAATTAGGATTTTATTCATGGCCTTGTAGCGGTATTTACAACGCCACATGTGAACTACGCGTCATACTGACGTCACGCAAAATCCTGCATCTCGCAAGCAGAGTTTACCGCGCAACTAGATGCAACGGCCCGACATGAATCATCGGGCAGTTGCCAGCCAGACACTACACCCGTCTGGTCGGAGGATCCTCCCTTTTCTATAGAGTATGAGTGAACTTTACACCCCATTCCTCATACCTCTATAGCCCTACTTGAGGAAAGATTGAAAAGTTTATTTTTTAGAATGTAACATTTTTTTTTGTTTATCTGTGACAGTTGGGTAAAATTAAATAGTTTATTGTGTTGTATTCTTTTTTTTTTGTTTATGGCGAAAGCGTCAGGATAACCCGCGCAATTCATATTTTCTTAAATTTTTGCAATATGCAGGCCAGTATCAGGTTGTATGTTGATCTGAGGATTATATTTAGATCAACATACAACCTGATACTGGCCTGCATATTGCAAAAAACTTAAGAAAATTTGAATTTCGCAAGCTACCTCAGTGCATCCCCCTTAAGTTATATTGTACGTCTTCTAAGTACAATAAAAAAAAAAATGCAAAAAGTATTGAATTATTTTTAATACTTTTTTCACAAATCTATGTCACAATACCTGTGCAACTCCATTATTTAACTGCCCCATAGTCTTGTGTGTGAGTTGTGGACTTCTCTCCTTCTCTGGACAGCTGCTAAGGTCATCCTTCTCCTTGCTTGTGATAGGGAAAGCGTTGCACAGCTCCGCAATACTGCAGCGCATGTTTGAGTCCAAGATGAGCTTGGCATCATTTTGAATAATTGTTGAGCCAATGCGTTTGTATATTGTTAGGTAGCGGTTCACACCTGTAAACAATTTAGAGTGTTTATTTGTTAGTCATTAAATGATATTTATTTCTGTAAGTACTTTTACTCCTTAACAAAAATATTTTTAGCCTGTACTGTCCCACTGCTCGGCAAAGGACTCCCCCAAATCCATCCAGGAAAACTTTTTAGCCACATTAAACCAGCCCTTGCGGTATGTGCCCCGGTCACCTTACAACTAAACTTCCAACATAAATATTTTGCACAGTGTTACCTAATCAATACACTTGATTAGATTAAGACTGCTAGTTTTATTTCCCAGTAACAAGAGATATTGCACAATAACTTGTAAACAAAGAGTAAATATTTAAAAATGACTTGTTGAATTTTTTAATTAATATATAAGTAAATATTTTCATTTTAAACTACTACCAACTAATAGAAACCTTTAAAAAATAGTACTCAAAAGCCGTATTGATTTTATGATTATTACAAATGATTAATTTATTTATTGGATTATCTGTTGTTGACTAAATAATAGTATAATAGTGTTTCCTTATGTTGTACAAAGTGTTATTAACTGAAGAGATAGCAATTGTGCTATTTATTTTATGTTATGTGATGACAGACAATCTGTAGGGCACTTGTGTATTTACATGATTACTTGTTACTTACTATCTTATTTGCGTAGGTACTTAAAATAGATTTCAAGAGATACTTTTGAATAAAAGAAAATATAACTGTACTAATAGTTTTTTCGCACATGCGTGTCATCAATTTCGCAAGTAGTGGTAAATAAAAATTTCAACTAATGTGCAATATATCCGAATGGTTCGACGTAAACCTAAAAATCATTCTAATTATATTAAAAATGCAATTTATATAAAAAAATTATAGGCACCTAAAACATCGTATGATCATAGTGTACGTACGAATCAAAATAATTATGTTTTTCTTATCAACAACATACCTTTCCCGCGCGATTTCGACTTGAGACCGAGCTTAGCAACTGTCTCGTGTATGAATCCGCGCTCCTGAGCCGACAAGAACGTCGGGAACTTAAGTTCAGTCTCATTTTCATCACTTATGAACTTATCCAACTGAATCTTCAGTGCTATGCTCACAGATTCAGCTATGGGGAAATGCTTGTTGCCATGGCGCTTTCCCTTTTTAGAACTCATTATAACACTTATGATAAGCTATACACAATGTTCTACACATATACTTTAGTTAAGATATTGTTTACATAAGCAAATTATTAACAAGAGTGAAGAACTAACTAAGTATTTAGATGGAAGAAAAACGAAACGAATGCGATTCCATATTCTTCTTGGTGCTAGTGAGAAGAGGTGACATAAAATAACATACTAATGAAATGAGAAATTTTTAGTCGATTATTGATAATTACTAAGTTTGGAGCGGATAACATAATATTATTATAATAATAATTTAATGAGATTTATTCTTTCAATCACTAGTTTCCCAAAATTACTAAGTTTGGAGCGGATAACATAATATTATTATAATAATAATTTAATGAGATTTATTCTTTCAATCACTAGTTTCCCAAAATTACCCAAAATAAATAAAAAGAAAAGAATTAACATAAGAATCACATTAAATTTGATTAGATTCAGTAATATTTTTACGATATTCGGACGTTAAAAACTTTAGCCGATTATAGAAACTAAGAAAACATGTTGTACGTACGTACGTTAGTACGATTTGATCATTGGACATCACCATGGATTGAGGCCGCAAATGTCATTTGGGGAAGCGTTGCAGCAGCGTTCCAGCTGCTTAATATGTTATTTTGGCATATCTTTGGCATGCTTTTTAAACAGGTATCGCTAGGAGTTAGCGAAGAGGTAACCTTAGAATATCCAGGGGGCTTACTATCACCTTTTATAAAAACGTTCAATTTCCATTCAGTTCAAAAGCAGGCCTACTTCTGCTCTGCTAGTAATCGTACTAGGAGAGTATTAAAAGTGAACGACTATTGCACGAATTTCACCGAAGTTGAATGGTAATGCTTGTCTGTGGCCTGCTGTAACGCCATTGTCTTTTTAATAGGCATCGTTCAAAAACTTAAATCTCCTATTACCGGTTTTTTGAAAATAATAGAAACATGATTTTCTTAGGTATATACATATTCTAACTATGATTATGTATAACAAATTACCTTGATACCATATCTAAAAGCACTATAGAGCTCAATTTCACGTTCAAAACAACTTTGTAACTTTGAAAGATTGAATGTGATTTTGAACGTGTGTGGTTACGTCGTACAACAATTTAAAAAAAAAATGTATTTTTGCGCGCCAAATAAATAATAATTATTTATTTGTATGTTTGTATTGTCTTCACAATGTCGTAAGTTTGTTTACATGATGAAAATATCCTAATGGTGTACTTAATTTACGTATTTTTAATTGGATTGGAATGTCGCTCAGATTTTATAACAATTAATGTGGTGAATTTTATTTCTAGTAAAACACGAACAAGTCGTGTTATTATGACCCAACTGCTTCGCCGGGAGTTCTTAAATAATCCTAGAGAAATAAATGCAGTTAGGTATAACAAATCCTTCCAAGCATGGGAACAGCAAAATAATGTGGAAAATGGTTGCAGAGAGAAGATAGTATTTTTGGGCCCGCTATAGTGTAACGTCTATTAATTAATACCTAAAAAAAATAACCTTAATATCATTTTAAATTGTCGATTTTTGAAATAAAGTTTAACCTGGATCACGAAATCGCAATAAAAAGAAAATGTTTTGATAATGCACTCAATTGATTCAATTCCCGTTATGGTCGTCAGTGTAATAAATACGTGTATTGAAGCGTATATTTTAACTATTTTAAATAAAAATATATTATATTCCTATTATATTTATACAGATCGAGGTGGTAACCAAATCTATTTTTAGAAAAACCATTGCCGCTGCAGCAGGTCCTCCTGTGTTTAATCCCATTTTTTTAAGTTTACACTCTCGAGTTTAGTAAAAACAACTTGAAACGGATTGCAGTTTTTGGTTTATTGTCAGTTTGACTCTAGTGTTGTACTCAGTTATTAACGGTTGCTACATATTAGTACTTAATCTGTGATTAACGGTCAGGCACTCGATTGCCCCGATTATGTAGTTCGAAAACTCAATTCAAGTTGAATCTGAGGTAGGTACTAGAGGGAACCTCCCTCCAGTACCTACCTTAAAGCAAGATCTAGAAAAAAAGGTTACATGCTCTGTGATCCAGAATAAAGCAACCGTTCTTTATTGGTACATACATTTGATTTAAGTCGGTAACATTCAACTAAGATCGGCTTAATGACATCATCCGCCGTGCTCTTGTCACCGCCGGGGTGCCAGCTGTTTTAGAACCCAACGGCCTGGCACGCGACGATGGGAAGAGACCAGACGGAATGACCATAATGCCCTGGAAGTTAGGCAGACCTTTGGTGTGGGATGCAACATGTGTCGACACCCTTGCGCCATCCCATCTTCCTAGCACGGTGGGCTGTGCTGGGGCGGCTGCTGCAGGTGCAGAAAACCTCAAACGGCGAAAATATTCCAACCTGATTGGGAGTTATATGTTCGAGCCGTTTGGGGTTGAAACACTAGGGCCATGGGGTCCGAGTGCCCACTTGGTTTTTCGAGATATCGCCAAGCGGTTAGTCGACTCTTCACGTGACCAGAGGGCTGGCCTATTTCTTGGCCAAAGAATTAGCATTGCCATACAACGTGGCAATGCTGCCAGCCTTTTGGGCACTGTTCCTGTTGACAGCGATGCGGACGAATTTTTTGATGCCCTCTGATCATTTTGCTAATTTTTTTTCATATAAATGTACATATTATTATTATTTTAAATAGGTATTAGCATAAATTATGTAAATATTAAATAAATGAAAGATCGGCTTTGTAAAGAGTGTTTCTCCTACTCACATTCCACTGTCAATCAGAAAATCAATGACGATACGACGACGATTTTACACGTTATCAACTTCTCCCCAGCGAAAGCACTAGGAAGTGGTGAAGGGCGGGCGTTTTGGGCGACTTTCTTTTGTAATTTTGACATTCAAAAAGTGATGATTCTCAGCTTAGTTTGAATACTTTATCTAATCGCGACTACATCAAGTGGCACATCGAGAGAAAATGGACTCGATCCTTTATTTATAGTAATGAGTTACATATTATAATCAAGCTGCAGCACTATCTATCTGACACTGTCAAAAAGACAAGTGTCAAGAAGTGTCCAAAAACATTTCATTCATTTATTATACAGCATTGTAGTCTTTGATTTAGTCAGTTTCTTTCGAATTGCATGAAATTGATTTTTCTGTTTTCCTGTGTGTAATTGAAGGGTTATCTTCACGACGGTACAGCATTTACTCCAGAAGGATGTTGTGTTAATAATAATTGTTCAGTAAGATTTCAACGCAATGTGCGAAGACATTGTTGGCGTTGGCTGTTGTGCTTGTGCACATGTGGACATGGTATCAAGATGAGAAGTGGAGCGACCTGCATAATTTTAGATGAAATACTATTTACTTCTAAGTCGTCCGACGTTGAAATTGTTATCCTACATATTAGTAATAAAAATATTTTGTTAATTATGTGATTTTTGATTTCATGAACCGTTTTATACACCTTTAAATTGTTTAATCCTACTATTTATTACTGAAAAGTGCACTATTTTACTAAATTATAAAACCGAGGCCAAACTACTCACTAAACAATAGCTGTTTTAGTGTGCTCTATGTTATGATCGTATTTCTCAGTAGGTATTCCCGTTCGACAAGTTGAACTATTCTTTATTACCACTGTAATGTAGACATCCTAGGGAATAAATAAACCTGCAGCTTGTGACACTGAAGTAAAATTGTGCATTGAGTGGCGTGGGTCATCTTGCAGCTTCGCCCTCGATGCGGCTGGCTATAGTCCTGCGGAGGCGCGATGCCAGTCAGTGAATACAGCATTCGCAACAGGGTCGGTTTTAAGCAACCAGTAATAATCAATAATGTCTCATTTAGAGCTGTATCCATTAACTTAGCGTGGGCTGATCGGCTCCATACTGGACAGGCCTGCGGAAAAACAAAGCGCCATTCCAGTTGTTTGCACGACTTGAGCAGATGCCTCCCATCTGGTGGATGTTAGGCGACAGAGTAAGTGATTTCTGGGATGCACTTTCTGTTTGACATTTTCGCAGTTTCTCCGGGAGGGACCTATCCAAAGTGATGCCAAGATACTTTGGGTGAGTACTGTAGCCAATGTAGGTTAGATTGGAACCCCTTGCTATAAGATAGGTATTTAATGTTCGTCCCGCTTTTCTGTTACGAACGTGGAATGCGCATGACTGCGTTTTAGAGGGATTTGGTTTCAGGTTTCAGGGCGTTGCTGAGATGGCGGTGGAAAGGTTGTTTTCAATCTCCTCAAAGTGAGTGGCTTGGCAAGAGGTCTGCGTACAGAAAGAGGGTTGTATTTGAGCTCACCGGTTGATCATTAGTGTAGATGTTAAACAGCAGAGGGGCCAGTACATTGATTACACTAGGCATTTCTACGTGTGGTCACTATTATTTTATTTTTAGTAGGTACAGATCAAATAAGAAAAATATTGAAGTGAATTTGCTTTATTAAATATTATTGCTACTTCTTCACATGGTAGCAGAGCGTGGTTGAAAAAAAAACCTAACGTGGTTACTAATATAGAAGATTAGTACAAAGCAGAGTGTTTACAAATAATAGTGAAAAAACACTATAATGTAACAACTGAAAAACAAGGAAAATACCTAATCGAAAAAAAAAAAGGCAAAGATGTCGAACAAAATAGAAAATTTAAATAAAGAAAATTACGACACATGGGCAATACAAGCCAAAGCCGTTCTAGTTAAAGGAAAACTATGGAAATATGCAGAACAACAAATAGACTTAAAAAATGCAAGTGAGTCGGATATTGAAGGAAACCTGCTGGCTATCAGCGAGTTAATTCTCATGATATCGCCGTCCGAATTAAAACAAGTAAAAAATTGTAAAACAGCTTATGAAGTTTTGAAAAAGCTAAACGAAACTCACGCTAGCAAATGTCCTGCGAGGAAAGCAACGCTACTGAAGCAACTAATTTTGAAAAAATATGAGAAAGGTAACGACATCAAGGAACATCTAGACAACTTTATGGACGTTGTAGACAAACTGGAAGACATGAATGTCACCGTTCATGAAGATTTATTAAGTATTTTGATGCTGTATAGTCTTTCCTCAGAATTTGAAACTTTTAGAGTTGCGATTGAATCCCGTGATAACCTTCCGAAACCGGATGAACTAAAAATAAAAATTATAGAGGAATTTCAAGCGCGGAAAAACACTCAAGGAACCCAACCGAGTACAAGCCCAAGCGAACAAGAATCGTTCTATGCAAAAACAAATTTATACTGCAAAATATGCAATAAAAAGGGGCATATGACTAAGAACTGTTGGAATAATTACAAAAATAAGAACAAGAATAATCCTAAAAATAAAGGGAATAAAGATAACCAAAAAGAATTCAATAGCTTAGCATTATTAGCAAAAGATGAAGCATTCCAGAAACAATGGATTTTGGACAGTGGATGCACATCCCATATGTGCTATAGCAAAGAATATTTCAGTGAAATAGAACAAATGAATAAAACACTGAAACTAGCTTCTAAAGATCACAACACAAACATACTGGGAAAAGGAAGAGTTGATCTCTTACTAAATTCAAATAAAGAAATTAATCTGCACAATACACTGTTCATTCCAGACCTTTGTACCAATCTTCTATCTATTGGGAAGATAACAGATGCTGGTAATACAGTACTCTTCAAAAAGGATGGAGCTACAGTAAAAAATCCAAAATATGGTATTGTGATTAAAGCGAAGAGAACTGAAGATGGTCTCTATGCGATATTTCCCAAGACTGTGATAAACGCAAAAGACGAAAAAGTAAATTTAGTTCAAAATAATAATATTTCTGAATGGCATTCAAAGCTGGGACATATGAACTATCCTGATATGAAACTAGCAATGAAGAATGAAAGTTTGATTGGACTTAATTTTAAGATAGATGAACAGCCGGATGAATGTGAAGTTTGTATTAAAGCCAAAATGAAAGCTACGATCGGGAAACCAAGAACTGAACCTCGCACTTCTGAACCACTTCAGATTGTACACAGTGATGTGTGTGGCCCGATGCCAAAAGCTTCTTGTGCTGGAAACAAATATTTTGTCACATTTATTGACGATTTCACCAGATATAGTCGAGTATTTTGCATAAAGACTAAAAATGAAGTCATAGACATGTTCAAGATCTATAAAGCTGAAGTAGAAAACTTCATGGAAAAGAAAATTAAATGCCTACAATCCGACAATGGCACGGAATATTGTAACAATGAGTTCAACAACTTCTTAAAAGAAAATGGCATAACCAGAAGATTATCTGCACCTTACACACCGCATCAAAACGGAATTGCGGAAAGGAAAAACAGAACTTTACTGGAAAAAGCAAGGAGTCTAATGATTGAGTCTAACGCACCGATATATCTGTGGGGCGAAGCCATCTATACAGCAAACTACCTATCAAATAGAAGTCCAAACAACAGCATTGGAAATGCAACACCATTTGAAAAATGGGTTGGCAGAAAACCATGCGTTGCGCACCTTAATAGATTTGGAGCAAAGGCATTCGTTCTTCTAAAAGGAAGACAAAACTTAAATAAGTTTGATGCCAAAGCAATACCTGGAGTCTTCATTGGATACTCTGAAATATCGAAGGCTTTCCGTATTTGGGTACCATCAACGCAAAAAGTGATTGTAACCAAAGATGTAAACATAATGCAGAAATTCTACTACGTCTTAAAAGAAGGAGATGTTAGTAAAAATAACAAAAATGAAATAAGAAAAGAAAAAGAATATGTAGAGATTGAGTTTCTAGAACCAAATATAAATAGAGAAATAGAAGAAAGAGAAGAAGACACTTGGTTTGAAGCAGAAATTCAAACAGGAACTAATAATAATACAATTTCTGAAGTAGATGAAACAGAAATGCAAACAGGAACTAATAATAATACAATTTCTGAAGAAGATGAAATTGTTGAAGAACCAATGCCATCTCAGAATGAAGTTACCAACGAGCGAACAGAAACCAGAGCTTTGCGTGATCATTCATTGATACGCAAGCCCATACGTTTTGATGATTTTGTTATGAACGCTGTGGCAGAGTTAGAAGACAACTATACTGAGCCCAAAACATATAATGAAGCAATGTCATCGGAAAATAGAGAAAAATGGGAAGAAGCTATGCAAAGCGAGATGAATTCACTTCAGAAAAATAATACCTGGAAACTTGCCACATTACCAAAAGGTAGAAAAGCTTTATCAAGCAAATGGATATACAAAATAAAGAGAAACCCGGATGGAACCATAGACCGTTACAAGGCGAGACTAGTCATCAAAGGTTTCTCTCAACGCGAAGGTATTGACTATGATAAAACGTTCAGTCCAGTGGCACGACTTGCAACTATCAGAGCAATACTGGGAATTGCAGCTAAAGAAAATCTGAATTTACAACAATTCGATGTCACAACTGCATTCTTGAACGGTACAGTGGAAGAAGAAATTTATATGGCACCACCGAATGGACTTAATGTACCTAAAGGAAAAGTATGCCGACTTTTGAGAAGCCTCTACGGTTTAAAACAAGCACCTAGATGCTGGAATGAGTGCATAGATAAGTTTCTAATAGACGCAAAATTTCAGAGAAGTGAGGCAGATCCCTGCTTGTATGTAAGAATCAAGGGAAACTCAAAGGTTATTGTAGGACTTTATGTCGATGACGGCTTGGTGGCTTCCACTGACAGCGCTGGTCAAGAGTTTTTAAATGAACTTGAAACAAACTTCAAAATAACAACGAAGCCAGCGTCCTATTTCCTTGGTATGGAAATAAATAAAAACAAAGATGGATCAATAAACTTAAGACAAACAGCTTACGCTAAAAAGGTCCTAAAACGATTTGGCATGGAAAACAGCAAACCAGTTACATCTCCTGCACTTAAGATGACAAAAATGGAAGAGACTGATGAAAATAAAGACATGAAATTTCCATATCGAAACTGTGTCGGAGCACTGGCTTACCTGATGGTTGCAACAAGACCCGACATCTGTTATGCAGTGTCAGTCGCATCAAGACATTTAGAAAACCCTAGTAAGGAGGATATTGTGTCTGTAAAGCGAATTCTTCGCTTCCTTAATGGAACTCACGATAAAGGACTAACATTTTATCCAATGAGTAAATCCAAAGCAGATGACTTGATGTGCTACTCAGATGCCGATCATGGAGGAGATCCAGAGACTGGGCATTCTACCACAGGCATGGTTTGCCTTTATAGCGGTACTGCTATTGCCTGGAAGAGTCAGAAACAAACTTCAGTTGCTCTGTCAACAACAGAGGCCGAACTTGTAGCTGCAAGCGAAACAGCTCAAGAAATAGTGTGGTTGAAAAAGCTTTTAGCAGATCTATCTAACTCAGCATTTTTAAAAGTTACATTATGCATTGATAATGAGTCTGCGGTGAAATTATCATACAATCCACCTTATGAGTTTCACCGTCGTACAAAACATATTAGTCTGAGACACTTCTACATTAGAGAATGTGTATCAAAAGGAAAACTAGTGGTTAAGCAAGTTGCAGCACAAGTGCAACTAGCAGATATGTTTACTAAACCTCTATATGGACCTAGGTTGAACGACCTATCTCATGGAATTGGTCTACGAGCAAATTCTTAAAAGAAGTGTGGGTGTAAAGATTGTACCTATGAAATACAAACTTCTTGTATGATTTGTCTATAGGACTGATTACCATAGTAACGGTTAATTAACAAGCTTGTCTTTTGAAATCTAATAAAATTACGATTGTATTCAAGTGAATTTGCTTTATTAAATATTATTGCTAATTCTTCACAAATATTGATTCATAAATTCCCTTTATTCATTTCAAAAGGGTTATTTATTTTCCTAGTGCGACGCCGCGCCGTCGTCGTCGGTCGGTTTCTTTTTTCTATTCGATATTCACTCTCCAAATATTTCGTGCTCGTCACACATCTACAAAAGAATTAGAGAAATAATAAAAGTAAGTGTTGTATGGGCACTGAATTACAAAACAAAGTTGAAAAAGCTCGTCTAATAGTAACTTATTCAAGATGGGTATAATTTTGACGTTACAAACGTTCAGCAGTCGTTTTACTGTTGTCAATTAGCACGCCATAGTATAAAATTCTATACAAAAAACAAGGTGAACAGTTTTTGTAAACGTCAGCGTAGCAGGCCTGTTGCAGGCCTGCTAATAAGACCGCATAGTACAAAAAAGCAATGCAGTTCAACTTCTGCCCTGCTTTAAGAGGTGATAGTAAGCCCCCAGGATCCCCGAAACGATCAATTGTAACTGTCAATGTTTTGTATGTTTATTGCTAATGGCTTCAATTGCATTTTGTAGACAATCATATTTTTGTGCATCAGTCTCAATCAAGTAAAAATTGACAATTCCAATTGATAGTTTTGGGCTCCCGCGTATCCGAACGAAAGTTGAAATTAAAAAAACAACAGCAATGTGTCAAATTGTCATGACGTCATGTTGCTTTGCTTGCTTGTCAAAATAATTCAACACGTGAAGGAATCTTCAATCGTGTGAGATTAAACACTGTTTTCTTTGAATTCTTAATGTAATTTATTAAAATGCCGAAGAATATCAATCATTTAGTGGTCGACACAACCGCTTTCATAAAGGCAGCTGGTTTGCAAGACATCGCTGACAACGTATACACAGTGCAAGAGGTTATTGATGAAATTACGAACGATAGACAACGCAGAAAGCTTGTAGTGCTCCCATATGATCTTATCGTGAAAGATGTCTTCACTGAAAACATTAAATTTATCACAGAGTTCTCCAAAAAGACCGGCGACTACCGTAGTCTCTCTGCTACTGACATCAAAGTGATGGCACTAACATACCAGCTAGAGAAAGAAAAACTGGGCATTGAACATCTGAAAAGTGATCCAACCACACAGAAAATAGTCAAAGTAACTGGACTATCAAACTACAACTCAAACCCAAATGAAGACTCAGAAGGGGGTTTCCCTTCTGAGTCTTCAAATGAAAATGTCAATCAGGAAACTGGAGAACCAACAGAAAGCACAGATGAAGAGACTGGTGAAGCTAAAACTATTCCTAACACAGCAGAAATTAGTATAAATGTCGTGAATAATGTCAATGTAAAAGATGAAGAAGACACAGAAAAAATTGCTGAACAAATTAAAAATATGGACATAAAAGAAGAAAATATTGATGATATTATGGTCAAAGTTTCTGAAGATGAAGAGGAGTCTGAAAGTGATGAGGACTCCGACAGTGATGGTGGAGAATGGATCACACCTGGCAATGTAGCAGAGAAAAGGAAAGAAATGGAAATGGGAGAATTTGAAGAAAAATCTGTTGAAGTAGCTTGTATCACTTCAGACTTTGCCATGCAGAATGTCCTCAAGCAAATAGGACTTAATGTAACTTCAATAGATGGCAGGATCATCAGACAACTACGTACCTTCATATTTCGTTGCACAACTTGTTTCAAAACTACAAGTGTGATGACGAAACTATTTTGCCCAAAATGTGGACACTCGACTTTGAAAAAAGTTGGTGTGAGTATTGATGATGATGGGGTTCAACACATTCACATAAATGGGCGTAAACCACTGACAGCTCGGGGCAAAAAGTTCAGTTTGCCCACACCTAAAGGAGGCCAACACTTCCAATACCCCATACTTTCTGAAGACCAACATATCCACAAGAGGTTTGCCACAAAAATGGCGAGAGGTAAAACTAATGCTATGGACCCTGATTATACTGCAGGATTCTCACCATTTGCCATGAGAGATGTTAATTCAAAGTCTGCTGTGTTAGGTGTTAGGGCTAATAAGCAGGACATTAAATATTACATGAAGAACTGTTGCAAGGGAAAGAAGAAGTAAAATAATTTTAAGTTAAGTATTGCTGATGGGCCTTCAATTTATGAGCCAGATTTTGTATATAGGAAGTAAAAATATAAAACTAATATAGTAAAAATATAGTATATTCTTATTTTAATGATACATTGTCAACCTATACAAATAACAACAAAAGTATACATGTGTAATACAAGTACTATTTCAATACTTTTTCGTCAATAAACTTAAACACAGATTCCATACATGAATATGATGTCATTTCATGTTTTTGATGACCTGCAAAAATAAAAATGATAATTTTACTATGAACTTTTGACCTGCAAGGATTTTAGATTTTCTTGAATGTTGAAAAGGTACAGTGCGGCCAATGAGAGAGTGTGTTCTTTAACAGTCTTTACACCTGTCAGTTTCATACAAACAAATACTTGTTTTGCGAATTTGATGTTTTTACCTTATTACAACTGTTGCAGTGACAGGTGTCAGGACTGCATTTACATAATGGCCGGGCTGTAGAAATAAATTTAGGTTAAATTTACCTGCTGAAACTCTTGGTATATCAAATTCTGGTGTGTTCATTGGGGTATCCAGTGGTGATTGACTTGATATCCAGTTCCTTGCTGCCTGCAGAACATAAAATAACTATTCATAAAATGACCAAGACTTGTAACTAAGTAATAATAGCCGCACGGGTCGTTCGATCAGGTTAAGCTACGCTTGCCGCGGTTGGTTAGTGGATGGATGACCATCTTCACATACCAAGACCCCTCTGTGCCTCAGAAAGCATATTAAGCTGTTGGTCCTGGCTGTGATTTGTGGATCTTTGAGATTTGTTATGGGGCGTCAGAAGCCCGAATGTCTGACAACCAGTATTACCAAGGGGTATCGTATTACCCACTAACTGGGTTGTGGAGGTCAGATAGGCAGTCGCTTCATGTAAAATACTGGTATTCAGCTTACACTGGAAGCCAAACTAACATAGTTGGGAAAAGGCTACGCAGATGATGAAAAAGGCCAAGACTTTGATACATGGGTCATAACCAAAGATCTAATTATTTATACATCTATATCTATACAAATAAATAACACTGAATTAGGTAATGTCAAAATAACAGCTGTTTACTAAATGCATATCATAAAATTCAACTTACATCTTTCATGTACTTAGTAATCTGTATATTAGAATACACATGAACCGAATCAGTGAAGGCAATTGCTTTTACTCTCTTCTCAAACTCATCCTTCAGCTGATCAGCCAACGTAACAGTCAGTACTCCACCATAACTATGCGCCACAATCGCTATAGATGTAGCTTTTGTATTTTTAACATAAGTTTTCCATACATAGTTGGTATGTTCTTCTCCTGAACTACTATTTGGTATCTTTTTGCCGTTGGGTAGACAGTTATCATTGGGATTTAGTACTATTACTCCATATCCTTTCGCTACAGCTTTCTTGATGTAGGGTATTTGTGTGCCCATGTCTAAGTTATCGTTGATTATGAGTCTGGAATATAAATATTTAACGTTATATAGTATTCGCAATAGCAAAAGAGAATAGTATATTTTCAATGTTTCCTGTGGATATACTTACGATCTCGCCCACTGTCCTGCACGAACTGCACCTGATCCATGGATTAAAATTACCAACACATCCTTCAGATCGTAATCCTTAGACGCAAAGATGAAAGTTCCTTTACTGGAATCTTTGGGCACTGGCAACCTTGTCAAGTTCTGATCAGTTTCCATTAAATGGTATACATACTCTGTGACCGCATTACCAAGCTCCTCATAATGTGCCTGACATTCCTGGTGTTGGTTACTAACATTGAATTGGAATGGTTCCTCAGTTGGTTGGCCATCAGCACCTACTTTACGCAGTCGTCCTTCTGTAAAATGTATAAAAATAATGTAAGTAGTCAATAAAACAAAGCCTTGTTTAGTTTTATCTAGTTTGTTAATCTGTTTTAAGTATCAATGAATATAAATAAAATAGAGCTACTTTTACTCTCCCAGACAGAAAAAGATGATAGTATAATTATGTACTCAGACAAATAGCCAAAACGACATCATGTAATTGAAAGCTTGATCTCAATCTTTAACCTCTTGCACTTCAAAATCAAAAGAGTAATGATAAGGAATTCTTTACCAGTGTTAAAAGTGTATCCCAAGTCTTTCATTGTTTTCACTGCGTCCATTTTTTCCGATTCAGAAGCACCTGTAGCACAATAACTGCGACCGGAAGTTTGTGACCAATTTTGCTTCGGCAAAACAGTTGAGAAGAAAACTCGGACTTTGCGAAAAAATTTGCCTGACATGGAGCGGAAGGCAAAATAAAAGCGCAGAAGAAACTCGTCACGTAAAACCACACGTTAAGAAAATCAATGCATCGTTCTAAATGTATCCTATTGATAAAGCACAATTTTATAAACAAACAAAATTACTAATTCAAATGGAGAAATGTCTTACAATTTTGACGTTTTCTTTTCGTTCAGGAATGTGCACGTGATCGTGAATCACATATGCCGCATTCCGAATTAGCTATAATTGCTCACAGCACTCAGAGACACATCACATCACCTCCGTAGACAGAGTAAACTATAGACTGCTGCCTATCTTCTTTTTCATTCGCACAAGAAAAAGAGCAATATATTAACGTCACCAGCAAAGAAAAGAGACAGAGTAAGAATATTTCTGTCCCTTACTTACTGCGTGTCGGCTAAGCACATCAATGTGCACAACAAGTTTGACGTTTATGAATGAAATATTAAAAATTATGAATTAAATAATACAAACTACACCGCGATTAAACGGAAAATAAGATATTTTTCGTACATAATTCAATAATAGTACATTTGCGCAATCGTATGAATAAAACAGCAGCGCGCATGCGCAGCTAGCGAAAAGCCTAGCTTCAGAGCGGCAAAATTATTTGACGCGAACTGTACTGTAATATTATCGTTTTGACATTAGCCGCTTTCCGAATTAGCTATAATCGCTCAGAGCACTCAAATCATCTCGCAAGATGGCGCATGTCATGACGTCATCTATGAAGATTCACGGGACATGGTTATTGCGGTCACGCTAATTCGGTACGGGTTTAAGCACGCTCAAAGCGATTACATCCCAACTCGGAACGCACTCTTAGTGTAGTCTGTGACGTGTTAATTTTATGATTTTCGGCTACTTTCTCAATACATGACATATAGTAAATACTTATCAATAATTCTATTTCGGCGTTAGAATTCGCTTTAGCTTTGTTACTCTAAGGAATTCGGCCAAAAAGGCACAGACGCCACTGACACATCAAGCTGGGAAAAATTTCTGGATTTTCAACTTTATCGCTATCACAGTTGATTGGGAAAATTTGACAGATTCGGGTAGCTTGATGTGCTGGCTGGCGTCTGTCCCTGCGTTCCGAGATAGGGAAATAATCGATGTGAGCGTGCTTAAACCCGTACCGAATTAGCGTGAGCGCGATAACGACGTCCCGTGAATCGTCATAGGTGACGTCATGACATGCGCCATCTTGCGATAACGCCGACCATGCCCTAGAATAATATCACCGTGAGCGCTGTCAAAAATGACAGTGTGTGTGTGAGGATGTGTCAGTGTGTGTTTTGTTTTGATTTGCATCTTATCATAAAATTAAACTAACGTGGCATTTTCGAAATTGTGCTTCTGGCTGATAGTCGCCACCTAACCAAAGAAGAAGAAATGTGGTGTTTATACAAAGAAATACTGTAATAATATCGTTTTTACATTGAGTAAGCACTGTGAGCGCGCTCACGGGCGTTCCGAATTGTTGACAGCTCTCAGTTGTCATAATCGTGATATCTAATCGGAACGCCATGTGAGATGATGTGAGCGCTGTGAGCGATTATAGCTAATTCGGAAAGCGCCCTGTACTGTACATAAACTTTGCATATGACTCCATTCAAAATGTCCATCAGATACATACTTCCTTAGTTTGTAAAAATGTTTTCTACTCTAATTCTGAAATGTAATATTTCTGAACGAAGTATTGATATTTTTTTTTTGCTTCGCTGCTTCTGGACTAAATAATGTTATACATGCTGTGGTGAAAGAAAGTAAGAAAGAAAAATGTTTATTTGGCCACAGTTCGTGAAACACAAAATACAAAATTAACAAAATAAAAGATTATGTTTCAACAACAAAAGATAGTGTGTGCCTCACGGCTGCGCCAAAAAGGTTCATTTCAGCATTAATGCCAGGCATTAATGTCTGACGCTGGTTTTCTAATGAACCTGTGGAAAGTGACGGGGAGTACACACAGTTTCAACATACCTAATACATACTTTTTATACATATAAATAAATAAATAAAATAGTAAATAAAATAGTAATCTAGAACATAATTATCATTACAAAAACAAAAAAAAACAAAAAAGGTGCTGCTTATTAAAATACAATGATCGCTACTTCGATCAATAATTATTGATCGAAGGATCGCTAGGAGTATATAATATGTTCTGTGACAATGATCCTATATCAGGGGGGGGACACACACTACTTAACACTACGTTCTATCTCTAAGTAGTTTTTTTTGACGTGACAACGTCTTAAATTAGGTTGCGACTGGGAGTCACTTATGAAAAAGTGTAACGCTCGGTAACGTTACGATGAGTCACCGAACGAGAGAGAGGCCCGCCGAATGCCTTGCGTCTCTCTCCCACTCAACTATGATCGGATGATCGGTCGTTGTCACGTAAAATCTTCGCCCGTAAAACCGACTTTACAGGCAACCATTTTTTTTATTTTGACGTGACAACGTCTTAAATTAGGTTGCGACTGGGAGTCACTTATGAAAAAGTGTAACGCTCGGTAACGTTACGATGAGTCACCGAACGAGAGAGAGGCCCGCCGAATGCCTTGCGTCTCTCTCCCACTCAACTATGATCGGATGATCGGTCGTTGTCACGTAAAATCTTCGCCCGTAAAACCGACTTTACAGGCAACCATTTTTTTTTTATTCTGGCTCCATCGGTAACATTCGATGATATTGCCAATGTCAAGGTATGAGAAGATAATTGACTAAAGGGGCAATTACATCTTCCTAAATATCGGATCCGATATGAAGTCGTTCCTAAATTCAGGATAGTGTAATTGCATTTAGGAAGGAAGGATCCGATTTAGGATGCGATTTAGGACAAGAATGGCGTCCGACGTCCTAAATCTAAATCGCATCCTAAATCGGAACGGTGTAATTACATTTAGGAGTTAGGACGCTCAGTCGCCGCTCGACTGCCGTCGCGAGCGCATGTTTTTCGTTGATTGTATGCTTAGGTATTAAGTAGGTACGAGTTTTTCATTGATTGTATGCATAGGTAAAAAGTATCTTTTTTTTGTATAAAAGGTGTCACCAGATTTAATAATACAGGGTTATTGGTAAAACATTATGAACCTCCTATGAGGTCATTGTACTCATCATTATGAGCAACTTTTACTATGGGACCAAACCTGAAATGGCGAAAAAGCTGTTCCTTACATTTTGACGAATTATACGAACATAAATGTAGGGAACAGCTGATTTTTTTTTCGCGATTATCAAATACTGTTTATCAAATTCTTTTGAATTCATTCGAACATAATTTCTGAAGTCATCTGGTTCTAAAGCCCTCCTATTGTTCATGCTTGCTAGTTTTTAACGCAATAATAAATAATTTTTCACCCATCTCGTTCTTTTCTCTTTTTAATTTCTGTGGAGCCAACCGCTAGGGCTACGATAATACAATTTTTTTGGTTTTTCGTTAATATCCCCAATATTAACGAAAAACCAAAAAATTGGGTTTAGTCATATCGACAAACTTCTTTTTAGCTCGACACGTCCGTCACTCGTCGCTCGTCCTTACCGACTGATTTAGTGTCCTAAATCGTGAACGTGTAATCAGGAGCTCCGGCGACTAAATTTCTTGTCCTAAAGGCTCTTACACACCGGCGCGACTTGTCGCGCGACGTGTCGCCTGGCGATTCTGCGATATTATCGCGCCGCAACACCTTTCACACAAGCGCTACACCGTGTAGCCGCGATATCGCCGCGACACCATACAAAATGAACATTTAGTATGGTGTCGCGGCGATATCGCGGCTACACGGTGTCGCGCTACTCGTCGCGCCGCGACACCGTCGCGGCGCGACAAGTCGCCCCTGTGTGAAGTGTCGCGCGCGTTTCCATAGAAATTGTTCTATGGATATATATCGCAGAATCGCGTCGCACTGTCGCGTCGCGCCTGTGTGTACAAGCCTTAAATCGGATCCTAAATATCGGATCCGATAGTTAGGAAAGATGTAATAGCCCCTTAACACAACTATTGATCAGTGTTTGTAGCGGTGGCATCCATGGGGGATCCATGCTAAAAAAGGACAAAACATTTTTGATTAGTAGATGTAAAACGTCACAAATAAGTGTGTTAGAACATTCAGTAAGTAAATACATAGAATAAGTAAATAGAAATATCAATTACAACTGGATTTTATTAATGCTAATGAATTTATATAGGATTTTAACTGCAGGGGTATGGGCCAAAGATAATAGGAAAGGAATGTTAATTGGGCGGGGGACATCAGAAGGGAGTATGTCGTAAAGGTAGTCTGCGACAGCGACATCTGGAGTTTGGTGGGTTCAAAAAACTTTGTAGCCATCTTGTCTTGTTTATCAAATTGTCAAACAAATGTCACTGTCGCCGGCCAACTGCGATTGTCAATGAAGGGTTTTCTTTTTGAGTATTAAAAAAAAATAGTTTCCAAGAACTCTGTAGATGGCGTTGTACTGACTACGTTACTAGGTGACAAAGCCAAAACGCTTAGAAAAAAATCATTGCGTCACGTCACATACGCTCGTTGACTGCTTGAAAAAGATATTTACCAATTTCTTTAAATTTTTTATTATTTTTTTTTAAATTAATTTATTAATTAATTTTCTTTCTTTAGGAGGAAATTAATTTAAAATTAAATTATATTAGTATTGTTATTAGATTAATTGGAGGTTTTTATATTAGATTAAAATGTTTTTGTCAAGTAGATAAAAAAGAAATTAATATTAACTTTAAATAAAATATAACTCTTAAATTAAAACCTCCTAAATATATTAAGACAAATAATATTCTTATAAATAAAATTCTAGAATATTCCGCTAAAAAAATTAAAGCAAAAGCAAAGCAAAGCTCTCTTAGCTCTCTCCAAGATTTGTTGAAAATTCCATTTCGCAGTAAAGATAACTCTATAATTATTCTCAGAATTAAGGAAATTCTCTATAGGTTAAATCAGTCTGGCTTGGAAACTGTCTTGGCTTGGATTCCGGGTCATACAGGCATATTGGGCAATGAAGAAGCTGATTTCTTTGCTAAGCAATCTATCCAGATCGGTTCAACGTCTTTCTCTAACGTTCCGGCTCGGGACGTTCGCTGCCTGGCTAAACCACGTCTCATGAAGTCTTGGGATGATCTGTGGCAAAGATCTAGGGTAACTAAGGGCAAATATTATGGCAATATTCAACCCAACATCCCAGCTAAACCCTGGTTCGTCAAAAATAAGAAATTTAATAAATTAACCACATCTATCATTATCCGTCTCAGATTAGGTCATGTTTGCTCTCCAGTGTTTTTGGCTAAACTACGCATTCGGAATCATTCCCTATGTGAGTGTGGTGTAGAAGAGGGTACTCTTGAGCACATATTTTTCTCTTGTCGTAATCTTGTAGTCCCGCTATATGATATTCTCCCCCCTAATTTCCCCAGACCTATTAATATCCCATTCCTCTTAACACTTGTTGATTCCCCATTAATTAAAACACTAAAAAAAATTATATTATTAAACAATATTAAACTATAACATACTCATAGTGGTGGTTCATTGTGCTCGTCAAAATTAATTTGTGTTGTCTGGTTATTAACAATGTATTCTAATATATATATTGTGTTGTCCCTACAGGCTACTCAAACAGATCCAGTTGTAATCAAACCGTTCTTAAGGCAGTATAACCGGTCAATCTCAGCGAATACACTTTGTTTCCTTCAACCTTGACATTGGCAGAATCATCGATAAAACGATGGAGCCATTATTATAAAAATTGGAATTGGACACTTTCGTTTTTCGATCTCAAAATTACATCCAAGTGAAATAATAAAAAAATATGTGAAGTTCCGTTCCTTGCAGTAACTTACCAAGGTCAGCGCCATCTTTCCAGCGACTAAGGAAGAGTTAAAAAAAACAAAAAAGGAAAATACCTCATTCCGGCCAAAGAGTAAAGCATTGACTTATAAAAGAGTAAAGTATAGTTCGCGGCAAATAACTTTGCCGCTCTGAAGTAGGCAACAAGTCACTGCGCAGTAGTTAATCCTATGAATACAACAGCAGCGCGCATGGCGCGGATTGGCGCGGCTAGGAAAGAGCCTAGCTTCAGAGCGGCAAAGTTATTTGACGTGAACTGGGGGTCTACTCCGAAGTGGTTGATTGTCGTGTCGGCCGAATGTTCGGTCATTTTCTGATTCGAATATTGTTGTCCTACTACGAATTAAAAAAAAAAAAAAAAGGTAAAGAAAGGGTAAGGTTCTAATAAGGTTCGGATTGGCACAGTTTGGTCGGGACCTATAGTCAATATAGGAAATGAAAGGTAGTAGAAAATGACCGAACATGCGGCCGATACGGTGGTTAACCGCTTCGGAGTAGACCCCCTGTAACTATAGAGGAAAAGAGTAACAACTCTCTGTAGTAAAATTTGCATGTATGGAAAGTGCTGCCACCTTGAGTTTGGTGGGTGAACTAAGTCTCTATTAAATAATACACCCACCTAAAGAATGATATGCAATGCATAATATCTCGTATAATGACTCGCTACTCATAGTAATATGCATACTTACTATGAGTAGCAAAGTATAGACCAATGTTACCCTCAAAAGGGGTACGACTTATTGTAGTAGTCTAGCTGAATTATGATCAGTGACCCACCCTGATTTCGCACAGCAAACTCTCCATACAGAAGTAGTAGCAGTAGAATTGTACAGACATTAGAACCATTAGCTGAGTGATTGATATTCAATGTTGTTCTCAATGCATTTTTAATTGATTCATTTACATACAATTTAACGACCATGGCAGCTGTAGGGTATTATAAAACAACAAAGATAATAAAATTATTTTAATACACATACCATTTAATCATTATACCAATCTAAGAATAGTAAGCTGAATGACATGACTAATAAGAAGAAAAGTACATAAACCCTAAGCCCTGCATTCCGTTGTATGGCCTGCTTTATTTGTTCATTGGCATCCTTAACATTTTCAGTCGAGCCAACAACAGTGTTTGATATCCTGTCTATATCTTGTTCCTGTTGTAATATCTGAAAACAAAAAAATTACATAATTATTAAAAATCATGGGCAACTATGTAATAATCATAGTTTCTGCCTACCCCATGGGAAAAACTGTTAGTCTATCTAAAATTTCTAGGGTTATTTTAACAAATAATCTGTACATTTTTCCTATGAAAATTTGTGTTTTATCTGTAAAAACAACAAAAAGTAGATATTATTTAAAATTACCTTTTCAGTAAATATTTCCTGTAGCTCTGCAATGTGCAGCACTTTGCTTTCAATAGCTTTCACTTCCTCCGTCATGCTGTTCAGCTCATTCAGGAGCTGTACATTCTCAGACTCAAACATTTGTAACTCCTCAGCACTAAGTTCCTCATCAGCTAATACAGCTACATCATTCTCACACAAATCCATCTTCTTTACCGTATCTGGTTCCTCCAATTCCTCAATATCTTTTTCTAAACCTTTGTCAGTATCCTTCTCTGCTACTTTGCTCACAATGAATGAGTTTGGAATGTTTGACTTAGTCTGTGGCAGCTCCAGCCGCGATAGTTTCCGCATGACTAGAGTTCGTTTCACCCGCAGAGCTTTGAGCTCACTGTGTATCTTACACACAGCTTTCAAGTACATGTCTATGAGGTCAGCCACTGCTTCCATGTATTCTTTCATCTGAGGAGCTGCTGTTACCCTGCGATTATCATTCCTAAACTCCTTCAGCAAGTGAGAACAAGTATTGATTATCCTTTGGGCTCCTGTGTCTATTTGGTCTCTCTCCGCGTCAGTCATCTGATCTTCGACAACATTATCGTAAAAGCTCAAGTATTTCTCGCGGTGCTCGAGCAAAAAGTCCCGTAATCTTGTAATTTGTGAAGTAATATCCTTCGCAGTTATCATGAAAGCAGTTTTTGGCTTGGTTCGGAGTATGCGTTGTTTATCATCGCTAGTAGGGCTCTGTATGCCGAAAGCTTTGTTCCGCGTTTTCACCGTCTTTATGTATGCTCTGAACAATGGCGTGATATCCATTTTGGTGTCTAGTTAGCATAGAATTGATGAAGAAATCAATTAATACAACGATTTGTACGGTTTACTTCACAGAACGTTTACTTACTTACACGTTCACAGCTGTGTTGTATTGATAATTTTGAAATGACATCTGACATTGGTTTTTCCGTTCGGATACATTATACTAGTAGTCTATGCATTATACGATGAACGATCATTGATTTTTTATATACAAATGTTCTAGATACACTTATCTTGGGTATCTGGAACGTTGCCACTATGTTGTTTTTGATTTTTGTTTTTCATAATTTCATTATCTGTGATTGATTTTACAATACAAAAGAAAATCAGTAGAATTGAAAAATTTCCATTGTTTTTTTACTAAAAATACGGTAAAAAATCGCTAAAGATAAACAATTAAGATGGGATCAATTGCTGGTAGTGGAAATAAAAGCCAACATTCTATACCTATTGATATTTTAGATGACCTATGCAGGTGGGTTGTTTTCTTTACGATCAAAATAAAGTGATTTTTGTAGGTAAACACTCCATAGAACTTCGTAAATATTATGTTTTATTAACCATTACAGGTCAGTAGCTAAGTTTCATGTATTATTTTCCATGCAATTCATGAAAATATGCTGTAATATTTGTGGATCCAGTCAGTGCAGCAGATGAAAGTCGAACAAAAACTTTCACGAATTTCACTTTTTATCATTAAGTTATTCATTTCCTCTGAAAGAACTCAATTATTAATTTATGTTCAATGTTCAACAAGAAAATCTATTATCCTTAATGGCCAAAAATAATAACAAAAAAAATAAGTATTGGGGTCATTTTGGGATACCTACCTACTGATATGATGGAAATATTATATGGAATAGGAAATGATTACTCGGAACGTTACAACTCAATTACGTTCTTTCTCTACAGATTCCGAAAATAAGTGATTAACAATTTCATGAATATGGGATGGTCCACTTACTACTTGATATTGTAGCAGGTGGCATTTGGTAAAATATGATTAATTGATAACACATCATAGCATTACCATTACACCTATCCTCGAAGCATTAGGAGAGATGTACAGTCACCAAAGGAGATAAGTAACCAGGGTCGTCGGATACAGTTAAAGTTTAATAAGAAATTCATGGATGTTTTTGAATAAAATTTAAATTAATTAATAGAAAACAAACAGTTCATTGATCTAATTAAGTTCGAAAACAACTATCAGTTTCTTACTAAACTGCAACTATATCTGACAACCCTGGTTACTTATCTCCTTTGGTGACCGTACCTATAGTACAAAATTTATATTACCAAGAAACTTGCCTATATATCACATTCCTTCCTTTCAGCCGCTTCATTATTAACTTACCTCCAGAAGACCGCGGGAATCTGGTGCGAATATGTTTCCAAATAGAGTTGGCACACTGGTTCTACTTAGATTATTATTGTACCGATGAGACCACCAGGCTTAACCCCTGTGGTATTAGGGAGTTTGCGGCACATATATTTCAAGTAAGTAGATGGTAGATCTCCTCTTTTGTCACAGTTTTTAATTACAAAACATTAGGACATATGATTTAGGATCTCCAACAAAAATATACTAAGATGTGATACATAAAATCATAACCCTTCCTTTTGACTTTGCCATAGTCGGGTAAAAAGGGCAAAAATTGGTTTTAGGTAGTGTTGTATATTTAGCGTAGGTACTTGTCAAATCTTATTGTAATAATAATATTGACTAAGTAGTGGGTAGGTGAGTTTTCTTCAGTTGATTTTCATACTGTGTTTGCTACTTAGCACAATAAACGTATTTACCGAAATACAGTGTTTTAATGGACATAATAGTGGCGACGAAGGCTAAACATATACTATGGAGCGTAAATTAGTGAAATTTCATGAATTTACTGTGAAAAAGGACAATTGGGACAGTTACATAACTCGGCTAAATTATTGTTTTGAAGCAAGTGGAATCATCGATGATTCACAAAAAAAAGCTAACTTTTTTACGGTTTGTGGTGCTGAGGTGTTCGAGACCCTTCTCGCGCTAATCACTCCACAGAAATCCTGTGATGTGACTTTTGCTGAAGTGACAAACATTTTGACCAAACATTATTGTCCGAAACCTAACGAAATATCAGTTTCTTACAAGTTTTACAAACGTGATCAACCTGTGGGTGAATCGGCGTCAGAATATATCGCTGAGCTGAGGAAAATCAGTACCAACTGCAATTTCCCAAATCTGGAACGCATGCTACGTGACAGGTTGGTGTGTGGCATGAGTGATCGCAAGCTGCAGTACGAGTTGTTGAAGAGGGACAATTTGCAATACCAAGACGTTGTGGATGCCATGGTGTCAGCCGAGACCGCGGGGAAGGATGCGCGTATGATGCACGCCAGCGAACAGGCGACGACGCCGTCGCTCAGCGCCGAGGTGTGTTCGCCGTCTCCTGGGGAACCAATGGATGTGAACGCGATGAAGGTCAAACCGAACATTCGTCTCTGCTACCGATGCGGCGATCGTCATGGCGGAGAATGCCGTTTTGTAAACGCGGTGTGCCGGTATTGTAAGAAGGTGGGGCACATCGAGAAGATCTGCACTGCTAAGAAGAAAAATAACCCTGGCAAAGTGAACTACGCCGGTGACGACGAGTCGGATGCGCAACAGAACGGAATCTACAAGGTGGCGGGTACACACTCGCACGTGCCTGCATACAAGCTGCGTGTGTCGCTGGACGGCGTGCTCGTTGACATGGAAATCGACTCCGGCGCCGCGTTCTCGCTGATCAACGAGCGCACGTGGGACCGCTTGCCGCCGCGCGCCGCGCCGCAGCCGCTACGCACAAGATTACGCACGTGGAACGACTCGCGAGTGTCGGTCATCGGCCAAGCGACAGTGACGGTACAATATAAGGACATTAAGCGCGAGCTAACTGTAGTGGTAGCTAGGGGCTCAGGGCCAAATCTGATAGGCCGTGATTGGTTTGAGGCTCTTGAAATATTGGTAAGTGTTAATAAAATTGTTGATATCGATATGTCCGAGATTGATAAGTTGTTAGCGAAGTATAGGGACGTTTTCAAGGACGAACTTGGTACTTACCGGGGAAATCCTGTCAAGATTCAGTTAAAACCGAATGCGTGCCCCAAGTTTTTAAAAGCGCGGCCAGTACCCTACGCTATTAAGGATAGGGTTGAAAAAGAAATTGACCGTTTGGTAGGTGAAAATGTTTTGCGGTCCGTATCATTTTCAGACTGGGCGACACCGGTCGTACCGATTATCAAAAAGAATGGTGATATTCGCCTCTGCGGCGATTACCGTAGCACGGTCAATCAGGCTACCGAGTCTGACACATACCCAATGCCTACGGCTAGTGAGGTTTTCGCAACAGTATCTGGGGGTAAATTCTACACCACACTAGATTTAGATAGAGCATATACACAGGTGGTAGTCACGGACGACACCGCACGACTCTTAACATTAAATACATGCAAGGGCTTATACACAGTACACAGGTTAGCGTTCGGTGTGAAGGCTTGTCCGGGAATTTTCCAGCGATTGATGACTGCATTGCTAGCTGGAGTGCCCGGCGTGGCTGTACTGATTGATGACGTCATCATCAGTGGTCGCACTATGCCGGAGATGACACAGCGTTTAGACACAGTGCTGAAGCGAATAGAGAAGGCGGGTTTGCGTCTCAATATGAATAAATGTAAGTTCGCTAAGGAGCGAGTGGAATTTTTAGGTTTTGTTATCGACGCCGACGGAATCCATCCGGCACCAAGTAAAGTGGAGTCGATACTTAATACACCGGAACCTAAAAATGTTCAACAGCTACAAGCATTTTTAGGTCTATACAACTTCTATGAACGGTTTGTACCTCATAAAGCGACTGTTCTAGAGCCCCTACACAGATTGCTCGACAAATCCCAGGAATGGGTCTGGACAGATCGAGAGCAGAACAGTTTTGATACTGCTAAGCAACTTTTATCTTGCGAGCTAACGCTGGTTCATTATGACTTAAATAAGTCGTTGGTTCTAACCTGTGACAGTTCGGAATATGGAGCGGGCGCCGTCTTGTCTCACGTCATGGACGACGGACAAGAACGTCCTATTGCCATGGGCTCTAGGACACTGCACACGCATGAAAGACGCTACTCACAGCTCGATAAAGAAGCGACTGCTATAATGTTCGGTGTTAGGAAATTCCACAATTATTTAATGGGCAGGTCATTTATGATAGTTACAGATCATAGACCACTACTAGGTATTTTTGACCCAAAACGACCTATTCCCAATGTTTTGTCACCTCGTCTTATTAGAATGGCTTTGATACTTACTTCGTACAGTTATGACATAACATACAAGCCAGGGCCACAGATAGGCCACGCTGACGGGTTAAGTCGCTGGCCACAGCCGGTCCCTGAGCAACCGGAGCCACAGCTATGTGACATATTGCTTATGGCGGAAGCTCCTGAAGATTTTCCTGTTGATGTGGACAAAATAGCATACGCTACAAAGCGTGACCAAATCCTCAATCGGGTAAGTCATCATATTTTGTGTGGCTGGCCAGCTAAGGTATCAGACGATCAGCTACGTCCATACTGGCTACATCGTACTGAACTGTCGTTGCATGAGGATTGTGTCCTCCTAGGCTGTCGCGTGGTGGTACCATCATCACTACGTGATCCGGTTCTGCGCGCTTTACATAAAGCACACAGTGGCATTGTCCAAACAAAAGCACTGGCCAGAAGTTATGTATGGTGGCCACAACTGAATGATGACATTGAATCTTTAGTTCAAAAGTGCAATAAGTGTTTAGAAAGCAGGCACATGCCACCAAAAACAAGTTATGAGTGGGTTAAGCCAGCAAAACCTTGGTCTAGGCTAAATATTGATTTCGCAGGACCATACCAAAATAAAACATTTCTGATAATTGTTGATGCATATTCGAAATGGCCTGAAGTGTTTATTGTTAACAATATGACTTCAGCTACTGTAATTAGGCATTTGAGAATGATTTTTGCTATTCACGGACTGTGTGAGACCTTGGTTTCTGATAACGGCACAGCTTTTGTTTCGTCTGAGATGAAACAATTCTTAGATGCTAATAAAATAAAACACATTAAGTCAGCACCTTTTCACCCTGCCACCAATGGACTGGCAGAACGTATGGTGCAAACTGTAAAAGATAAACTTCGCAAAATGGATGGTATGTCCTGGGAAATTAAAATTCCGAACATGCTCTTGGGACTTAGAGCTACACCATGTACATCGACTAACAAAAGCCCTGCAGAGCTTCTATTCAACAGAAGAGTTCGAACATTATTAGACACTATTAATCCACATGACAAACAGCGTAAAAATCGGGAAGATCAAGTAGAACGGAATAGTAATAAGAAGAACAGACAGACAGACGTAGGGCAAAAAGTTATGTACAGAAATTTCAGTAGTGGACCACGTTGGTTACCAGGTATTGTGATAAATAAAGAAGGTCCATCTAGCTATCAAGTTGAAACTAGGGATGGAACAGTGGTCAATAGACATATAGACCAATTAATTAAACAACACACACAAGACACAGTAACAGAGCAAGGAAATGAGGAACAAGATAGGAACAGGGAAATAGTAACGGGGGGACATACTAATGGGGATGGAGAAGATCAGGTAATGGAAGATATACCTTCTAGTCAGGATAGTGACCAAATTATAGAAATACCAAGTTCAGATAAATGGGCCGAAATGTTAGGTATACCGTCAGA
The DNA here is from genome assembly GCA_963082905.1 of Oligia fasciuncula. Lineage (NCBI taxonomy): Eukaryota > Metazoa > Arthropoda > Insecta > Lepidoptera > Noctuidae > Oligia > Oligia fasciuncula. The sequence continues at coordinate 2,944,084 of OY720401.1, forward strand.
GTCCGAATCTAGTTTTTCTGGTGGTAAAATGAAAACTAAGATATCTGCTCCCCACGGCAAGACTCCTTATACTAGACCAACCCGTGAATGTAACTTTATGTTGTAAGTGTTTAAGTTGTGTTCAATTAATTGTATAATGATTAGACATGTTGTTTTTATATTTTTAGGCCTAGGTTGTAATTAACTTAAGAAAATTGTGTTAAGTATTAATGTATTGTTTTATATTTTTGTTTATACATGGTTTACATACTTGGGGGAAAGGTATGTTGTATATTTAGCGTAGGTACTTGTCAAATCTTATTGTAATAATAATATTGACTAAGTAGTGGGTAGGTGAGTTTTCTTCAGTTGATTTTCATACTGTGTTTGCTACTTAGCACAATAAACGTATTTACCGAAATACAGTTTTTTAATGGACATAATAGGTAGGTATATTCCCTCACTTATAGTAGACCTCCGTATGCTGCTGGTGTTGTTAATGCTTTTTAGGTATTTCTATTAACTGCCTAGTTGATCTAGTCGTCTATTAAGTTGCATGCGGGTTCAATTCCCAACACGGTGTTAGGAATTGCCATCAGGAATTTCTCTGTAGCAGCTAAGAGTCTGGAAGAGAATGTAAGAGTATGGAATTGTGTCCGATTTATAGCTATAGGCTCTCCCCCTAGTAAAAAGTAATAAAGCTGCTAATCTTGATGCACAGAAATTTAAGTTAGTTTACTGAATTCACATAAATTATTTAATCATTCAAACCATTACTGTAGCACGTCCCGCAACTCCGCGAGCATGTGAGCAGTCTGGACGCGGTGTTGGACAACTGGCGCGAGTACAAACAGACGGTGCCGACATACGGCGCCATCTTGTTGGACACAGACCTGTCACATGTGTTACTGGTCCAGTCGTATTGGACGAAGGCTTCCTGGGGTTTCCCCAAGGGAAAGGTCAATGAGGATGAGGAGCCGTACAAGTGTGCTGCCAGGGAGGTAAGGAAACAGTTGATATTGTTTTCTTTTACATACTTAATCCAATACAATTTTTAGCAGTTAGAGTATGTGTTTTATTTGGTCAACCATTACTGTCCCACTGCTGGGCAAAGATCTGCTTTCCTATTTATTGCCTTTCACCAATCTATCATGGAAAACTCCTTGTCATCACACTATAAATAAATGTTATAACAATCATGTTGTTCTATCTCTAGGTACTTGAAGAAACTGGCTTCGACATCAGTAAGCTGATAAACAAAAATGACTACATAGAAGCTATAATACACGAACAAATTGTCCGCCTATACATTATTGGTTTCATTCCTAGAGACACCAAATTCCAGCCGAGAACCAGGAACGAGATTAAGGCCTGTGAGTGGTTCCCATTGGCTGATCTACCGGCCAATAAGAAAGATATGACGCCTAAGCTCAAAATGGGAGTGAGTCCTAATGCTTTCTTCATGGTGCTACCGTTCGTAAAACGCATGCGGCGCTGGGTCGCAGAAAGGAACTCGAAAGTGTTCACAAATACTAGACGAACGCGTCACAAATCTATGGGAGACATAGAGGCTACTTCTACTACTAAAGCTAAGGCCAAAGCTATCTCTCAGGGCTTGCAGAATGAAATACAAGAATATCAACAGCTAAATTGTAATGCTGTACCAATACCGTATAAGAATCATGGTAACGGTAATGGGCCTGGCCTCGGTAACGGAAATGGGAATGTTCATGGTATTGTACATGGTAATGGTCAAGGAAATGGCCATATCAATAGCCATGGCAACAGCACCAGCCACAGTACCAGCAATAGCCATAGCAACAGTCATGGTAATAGTCACGGCAGTGGCGCCAAAAATACTCCAAACCAGAACAGTTCTAGAAAGGACAGGAAGGTTGCTAAGCGACAGCTGTTTACACCGCAGAACACTCATCCAAATCCTAACAGCTTTTCTCCCGTTCAGAAAGAAACTAGTCCTAAAAAAGAATCTCCTGATGAGAATGTATTCTTCAACTTCGTGGCTCCGTCTTGGGCTAACTTCAAGTTTGATAGACGGGCCATTCTCGACTGCCTTACTTGAGCGTAAGGCGGCGGAATTTTGGTTCTAATTAGTAGATCACGTGACTTCCTACTTCGATTTTGACATTATTTTGTAATTATAGTTACAAAGCAGAATAATTTATTGTTGTTTTAATTTGCAACTTTGATACACGATTTTTTATAGCCTTCGAAATTTCAGTCATTAGATATAACTTAAAATTATTGCAAGCGCTCGCGCTGTTCAACAGGTTTTGTCTTATCGCCATATTTCTGCTCGATTACAAGGAACCGAAGATGATTGATAAAAAAAAAAAAAATACATAAATCAAAATATTTATTATATTCGAAAACATTAATTTCGCACAAAGTACATTATTATTTACAAAGTCACTACGACCTTATGACGCGTTTTCCAGGAGCTTCTGAATACTGGTAAGGCCTGCCTACCTCATCACTAAAATTGAGCGTGACAATCTGCCATTTGATCTTTCCTCAAAATTCATTCAATTTGAAGTATGCCTTGCATAATCCCGTTTTTATAAAGTCCTTCAAAAAGATATGTTCATGACATTAGTTTCTGGTTCTCATTATTATTTTATTGTCTTTTACACCAGCTAAGGTCTGCTTATGATCTTAGGCTGTATGGTCATCTGTTGTTTCAACAGTTGTGTTCCTATTACACCACATACATAACTGGCAACTCTTCCACAAGATTCTACCCATCATTTCTGTATGACTTGCTTCTCAATCTTCTCCTGTTGTTCTTCAGACTGTAATTGTTGTAGGGTAAGCAGTGATACGCCTAGTTGATCCTCTCGAGTGAAGGGTTGTGCCATCTGACGGAGCCAGCGTTTGCAGATCTGGGAACGTAGAAAGAAAACATAAGTATGAGGACTAAAGGACAACTGACTATGACGAATGCAAAAGTAACAAACGAAACAATGATAACGTTTTATTCATTAAGAGCCTATACTACCTCAAATGGCTTAGCATGATCCTCCGTTATGTCGAAAATACTGCAGCATTAATTTTGAAATAAATATATGCTAAAGTTGAGGATTAATGTAAGGTCTTATGTTAGACGAATACACGATTCCATAAAATTTTCTCGATAGAAAAAAATTCCAAAGTTACCTCTAAATCGAACAATAAACCGCTGATTCAAAAAATACTTAACTTTGCATACTAACTGAACTAACTATAAAGCAGGTCTTATGTTAGTTAGTTTTTTTGAATTGCCTTTATTTTCACCGTAAAAAGCAAATACCTAAACTATTGGCGCTGCTTCCCGACCCACACCGAACTCTGTCTCGCTTTCACACAGTCCGCGAGCAGTATCGTGCGAGCGAGATAAAGAGTGAATTTTAGCTGAGGTAGTATAGGCTCTTAACCTAAATTCCAACGAAATAAGATTCGTTTTTGTTTCGAGTTTAACCCGGGGTTGCATTGTGATAGACATATTAGTCAGCATGAATAGACAAGGAACATAACTATACATTACTGAGCACGCATCCAGAGTTGAAAAAAAAAAAAAAAAATCTCAGAAACAAAAAGTTCTTTCTCCCTGTCATCAGTTGATGGCCTTTCGTTTTTGTTAGGCCATTTAAAAAAATGTATGTAGATTTAGTCAGAAAATCTCAATAAAGCAAATCTTTGTACAGACGCCTGCACATCAAGCTACTACAATCTGTAATAGATTTTCAACTTTAATGCTGAAGCATAAGGTTCAAAGTTGATTGGGAAAATTTGACAGTTTCGGGTAGCTATTTTTTTTTGTGGATTGGAAATCATCAAATGACCCCTCCCGCTCTGGGTGGAGTGGAAGGGAGTGTCAGACTCTTACCGACTAAAACCCACCCGTGTTCCTTCCTTAGCCCTTTATGTTCCGGGCCGCGTATTGCCATTGTGTATATCAGTACAGACACCCATAGTCTGTACTCGATCACTTCATGCTCTTAAAAATAACAAATACTCTAAAGCAAACTACGTATGACTACAGACCAGTCTGTATAAGTATACAGTTTGCTTGCATATTTTTAAAGCAAACTACGTATGACTACAGACCAGTCTGTATAAGTATACGGTTTGTTCGCATATGTCTAAAGCAAAATGTGACCGTGTTATTGTTTGTATTATAAGGTATGTGGGGTCATAAGACTTTAATTATATGTTGCAGTGTACTACGTAACAATATTGAACATAACTATGTTGTACGTGTATAAATTCTCTGAGGAAGCTTCGTGCGACCCCCTCCATAGAAAAGGATACAACATTTTTCTTCTTCTAAAGATTTTCCGATCTCTATGCTATTTAAGTATGTTTATCAACATAATTAAAAACTAGGTTTAAACGTTTTATTCTCTATATAAAACGTATAAGCCTAGGTATTTATTATGAAAATAACATTCTTAAATATAATGGAAATGCCCACGACCAAACAATATTTAAAAAACATTAAAGTATTTATTTTTGAAAGGATAAATCAACATTATTAACTATTTAAAACGAAACCTTATTTAATGTTTTTTTGCATTTGGCTGATTTTTATTAATATTTTCAGAGAGATTATGTTGTTTTTTCTTTCTCACATCTCTTCCACTTTGTATGCGCCCTTTTCCTTTAGAGATCCCTCTGTCCTTTCTCCTCGAAACAGATGTTGGTTGAACGCCTATTTTCCTAGATCTACACATCTTTATTCTCTGAATGGCAAAATTTTTGGCTTGGTCTACGGTTTCTATGTAAAGGATGTACCTATCTATCTTTGGTGCGAAAGAGACAGAATGTGTTTGCTCTGCACTCGCATGTAGTTTGTTCACACTGAAGCATGCCATTGTACATACCACTAACCACGGCAGCCAAATTGTCTGTACTCGTATGTGTTTTGCTCTCACGGATTAGAGCAAAGTGTATTTTATTTCAGTCTGTCTCTGTACTGATATGCAGTATGCTCTCTAGCTACAAGAGCATATTGCGTGCGATTACAGAGCAACCCCTGTCTGTGCTAGTATACATTATGGCAATACGCTTCCGGGCCAGCGGTAACCCTTTCGGACAATCCCGCTGACCCGGCAGGTTTCGGCCCTATGGGGCCCCTCCTCGATGCTGACATCTCTTTGAGGCGCGCGTGGAACACGTACGCGCCGTCCGGCACGGGGCTGGTCCTGGTCGGACGGTGAGCTAAGTTTCGGGTGGCTTGATGTGCTGGCGTCTGTATGTACAGACGCCAGCAGGTCAACGTACCCGAAACTGTCAGATTTTCCCAATCAACCTTGAACCTTATGCTTTAGCAATAAAGTCGAAAATCTATTAAAGAAATCTGACAGATTGTAGTAACTTGATGTGCTGGCGTCTGTACGTTGTGATACAAAATGAAAGAGAGAGCAGAAGGTCCATTAGATCATGCCACTATTCTTACCTGTACGGCTTCCTCAGTGCTGAGGTTACACAGCGAGTCTTTCAGATGCTCCTGTATCCAGCGCGGCAGCTTGGTGCGCTTGTCGGCGCGACTGAACCGCTTGTCCGCGAATATCATTATACCGTAGTCTGTCTTGCCTCTGAAATGCCATAAAGTAACGTAAGCTTTTTTAATAATTAAATTTTGCTGTGTTATAATTAGACAGTGTGAGAGGGAGAGTAAGAAAGATAAGAAGAAGAGAAGATATATAAGAACTTACCTCAACACTCTTCCTACGCACTGCGCTGCATGACGCATAGCATCGAATGTTAGGAAGTCATTTTCACGTATCTACGAAATAAACATTATAAATATAATACAGGCTGGTAGGGACAACGACACACAACCTGCTAACATGGATTCTGAACCCATCACGTTGAAATTATAAAAAAAAGCTGTTCCATACATTTTGACCGCGTAAGTATGGCAGTATTCTATGAAACAGCAATTTTTTTTTCATAATTAACGTAAAATGTCCCTACTTCCCTACTACCCTGTATAATTAGTAATTAGGATCTATCAACATATGGACAATCTAAGACGCATAGTCGCGCCATAAAGTAGAACACCTATGAGCAGTTATTAAGAAGCTTCTGACATCTGAATTTAGTATATAGCGGTATGTGGAACAGGATGTAAAGTTCACTCATCCTCCATAGAAAAGGGAGGATCCTCCGACCAGACGGGTGTCGTGTCTGGCGGGCAACTGCCCGATGATTCATGTCGGGCCGTTGTATCTATGCTAGTTGCGCGGTAAACTCTGCTTGCGAGATGCAGGATTCTGCGTGACGTCAGTGTGACGCGTTGTAGATACCGCTACAAGTATAAACAACCTAAATGTGACAAAAAATATTTATTTCTGTAAATTGGTTAATAAAAAAACACTTTTACAAGTCAAAACCAAAAATGTTTTGAAACTAGATGAGATTGGTGGACTACCCTGAGAACACCAAAACAAACTCAGAGATTGCAATACCTTTCAAAGTTAAGAGACTAACCCCCTTATTCATAAACGTTGCTTAACATCCATTTTTGACATTTGAACGTCACTTTAATTTAATCATCGTTTATAAATAAATCCCATCATCTTTGTCAGGCCATATGAGGATCATGGAGATGCTCCATCATTAAAAGATTAACATACCTGGAACTGGTCCCTAAGATAGTCAAGCCGAGCCTTTAGAATGCGGCTCTGCGTGAAGACGTAGGGAATGCCGAACATGAGCACAGCGCGGCCCAGGTGATGGTCGAAGTCGACACCTTCTGATACTTTGCCACGAGCCACGGATAGTAGGACTGCGCCGCGACCACTTTCACACGCCTGGGAAGAGAAACGAGAAATAATAATGAGAAGGAACATTAATATAAAGCTACGGTTTCCTAATACAGCGGTGACCGCAAATAACGGCCGCAGTGAGGGCGGCAAAGATTTATATCGCTAGATACCGCGTCAAAAGATAGTCGTATATCTGTTCCGTTTTGACACCTCTGACACACAATGACACAGTGACTGGACTTGATTGTCATGGAAACATTATATAATAATGTGTGAGCCCACTCTTCTCAGTATGGGCACTTTTTCGCGTGATTAAGTACGGTGAGGGCAAATCTACTGATTTAAATCTTTGTGCTGCGGGGTTTGACTTTACGGCGTCAAATACGCTCTCTAGGAAAACACACAAACTTACTTTCTTAAACGTTTCAGTGACGTCATTCACCAGTAAATTGCGGACGCTATGTAAGATCCTTTAGGAAACCGTAGCTGTACTAACTATTTATAAAAGAAGAGAACGACATCAGGTTCGTGTGTTGATAGACTTTTAATTAAAAAAGTGTGTCACAAACTATGTTCCACCTCTTATCCTGCTTTCTGTGCCCCAAAAAAATGGCGACGATTTGAGCCAACAAGATTTAATTCACTGTCGTGCTATCAACACGACGAAAAAGAAAAATAAAAGACTAAAAATAACACATCATCATATTCACAATGAGAAAGTGAAATTTTACTTCCTGAGTGAGTGTCTTATAGGAGAGAAAACTGCTTCGGAATCGAAACTAACTTTTGTTTCTTATTTTCAATGTTTCACATGATATTTTAGTCTATGACCTATGCGTTGTCCACAACCGTGATATGTACCTTTATGTAATTTATGAGCGCAAAACTCGTTTCAGCGGAGTCTTGAGTCTCTATGAACAGCAGTTTATGTCGTTGTAAGCTCGCCACCACACCTGCGCAATAATTCATATGAAATTATGATACAAACTTTTTACAAAAAATAAACACTACAAAGTGAAAAATAGATTTAATTTCGTTTTATTTTTGTAAAAAATGTTTTTATTTTTCACTTTTTAGTTGTACCTACCTACCCCACACAAATTCATATAACACTACTTGCTATGTGAATATCAGTGACAGGAAGCTATTGAACACAGTCATCTGCCTACCAAGGGGTAGGCAGATGACTGTGTTCAATAGCTTCCTTAAAGGGTACAGGCGTGATGTTATGTTGTGTTATTGCGTAAACAACATTTATTGAAGAGTTCCGTTGTCTGTCTCCGAAACTCAGTATCAGATCTTTACAAAATTTAAATGGGACCATTTCGGAATAAACCTCTTTCGAACAAAAAAAGAATTTTGCAAATCGGGACTCGAAATAAAGGGAATAAATCATTTTGACGGAGTTATGCCCGAACATACATAAAAAAAAGAAACATCCCAATTGAGAACCTCCTCCTTTTTAGAAGTCGGTTAAAAAGAGAGAACCACAGGCTGAATTATTATTTGATTTTTTTTTCCTTAAAAAAAAAATATTTGATATTAAAATTTACCTTGATCATACCAGGCACCGACTACGCTTTCCAAATATAAGTAAGACGTGAAGAAACAAACTACGCCGTCCGGTACTACTGTTGAAATCTACAAGAATACATTAGACATCAGCCGGTCGATTCTGTAAAAATCTCACCGTGAAAACTTAGGTGAAGTGAGTTTGTTTTTGCTAGGAATTGACACTATTGACAGTTCACTCCACGCTCACTTCACCTAAGTTTTCACTATCAGATTTTTACAAAATCGCACCGCAGTTACTAAGTTTCATATCCAATTTATGATTTAAACGCATTCCTACCCCACTAGCCCCCCGGTGACATCTCAAGTTAAAGTGTGTAGTGCTGCGCACCCCTATGTCAAGTTAAACAAATATCAACTTTATTTCAATGGTTACTGAAATCAACCTATGATTTCAGTAACTAGCACTATAGAAAAAGTTATACAAATGTTTGAAATTGTAGCGTAAACTGACCTTTATTGTGTAGAAATTAAAGTTATTTTTCCATTAATTCATATTTGTTTACATTTTTGGCAAATAAATCGCAAATGCACGTTTATCCACTTAATAAAAAATTTAAATCCAGCCAGTCACTGACAGACAAGTGCTGTTCAGCGGTGCTATTCTGTAAAAATCTCACTGTGAAAACTTAGGTGAAGTGAGCGTGGAGTGAGCTGTCAATAGTGTCAATTCCTAGCAAAAACAAACTCACTTCATCTAAGTTTTCATGGTGAGATTTTTACCGAATCGTCCGGCAGTACACTGGCTGGCTGCAGAAACGCGTATGGCACAAGACTTTCTTATACAACGAAAGTGAGCACTAAGGATTTTTGAGAATTCACCCCCAAAAGGGGTTAAACAGGGGATGAAAGTTTGTGAATATTATCCAGCGTATGATACGTCTACCCTCTATACGGAGTATTATTGCATTTCTATGAATAAATAAATAAAAAATGTTTATTGCATCATCTCAAGGCGACGCCGACCGCCTAGTGGCGCCCTCATCGTTTGTTTGGTTATTTCTTTTATTTTAGAATGAAAATGCAGAAAATAAGCACGTCACAAGATTATACGTTAATATTATTATAAACGGTAGTTTTACATTGTTTAGTTTTATTATAATCACTAAAACGGATAATAGTGCCACTATTTTCCGTATTTGCTGCATTTTCATTCTAAAATAAAAGAAATAACCAAACAAACGATGAGGGCGCCACTGCGCGGTCGGCGCCCTCTTAAATAAATTATTATAGTTACAATGGGGAGAATCCATTTAAGCAGTTAGTTTGCTTGTGTTAGGAAATGCTGGCTAGCGATTGCTGGTTAAACTCACCTCAACAAGTAACTGGCCATAGTTTCTTATGACGGCTACATCTTCTCTTGTTTCATATTTAGACGATATCGCCACTTGATCACTGCCTTTTGATACTATCTGAAAAGATTGTTATTTTATTATCTACAAGATAATTTAACCATCTAAATAAAAAACCATCAGGAGTAGGCTTCAATACTCAATCATGTATTGCATTCCACAATGTATGTGCTTAGGTGGTCGGTAACATTTGTTGTAACAATCGTGGACCCTGACCGGCACAGCAAAACAAAATTTGATGGAGATTTTGAGAAGACTTAAAATACAATTTAAGGTTACATTTTATTAATTACTAGCTGCGCCCCGCGGTTTCACCCGCGTAAATGTCAATCCCGTGGGAATATCAGGATAAAAAGGCAGCCTATATGTTAATCCAGGGTGTCAGCTACCTCCATACAAAATTTTATAAAAATTGGTCCAGCCGTTTGAGCGTGAAGAAGTAGCAAACATATAAACACACACTCACAAACTTCCGCCTTTATAATATTAGTGTGATTAATTTAATGTTTTTTTTTTATTATTAATTTATTTTACTTTCGTTCAGAAGGTAAGTACCTAATTCAGTTATGTTCAATTCAGTTCACTTACCATAGGTAATATACAGGGCCTTGCTAGAGTCATGGTGAAGGAACTCATTATAACTGGGTTGAAGTCTAAGATCTTTGGATACATGTCTAAAGGCGATAACGTTCCTGCAAACATAATGTTATTTTTTTATTATTAACTTTGCCTATTAAATGTATTATTTTGTAGTAGTAGTTGAATTTCATGAGCGAGTGTCATTCATTGTAATTTAAACCTTATGTTAATGTTTATAAAAGCGCATTTCACATGGCGCGCTCTACATAAGTAAAACAATACTGCAAGAAACTGACCTGAAGTGATGATGACTGATTGAAACCTAGCAAATATGGGCCGCATAGCTATTGAAGAGTCCATACATCTAGGAAATAAAAAATGTTAACAATTTAGGCAAATAGAGGTCTCAGTTAAGCTACATAAATGCTCTAACCTTTAGCTAGGTTCTGCTTCAATCTAAATAGAATATTAAAAAGCCTTCCCTCTAGTTTCTATTTAATTTCCCCTGTTGGTGTCGTGGTCGCAAGAGCGACTGCTAAGCGGGGTCCTGAGTTCGATTCCCAGTTCAGGAAAGGTGTTATTAAGTTTTCCATTAGGAACTTCTTATTAACAGGGCAGAGTTTGGAAGTTGGCGGTGTGATACCCCCGTGGCTCGCGCGCACGTGACGCTGTGGGTGCTGCGCCTGATCCCTTCCCGCTCGTGTCGGATTGCCTTCTCTGAGGACTATGAGTGACGGAAGAGAGAGTGCGCCTGTGTGTGCGCACACACGCCTGCACTATAATATCCCTTGTGCCGAAGGCTGGTCTCCACTGAGATTGGTCGCGATGGCCAAAAATCGGTCTGGAGGACTGTTATTAATTTACTTAATCTGTTGTCAGATCTCATGGCAACTTCTACAAAGCTAAGGCCTCCCCTCATTCCACTTATCCCTATACACTTTTATTAACTTAATCTACAGTGAAATTTGACAGCTGATCGACATACAAATCAGGCTGCCAGAACCCAGAGATACTTCAGTAACAAAAAAAAAAAAACTTACGAAAAATGTAGTATAGGATTCGAAACCGTCGGAGTCTTGTCATCGAACGGCTCAATAATAATCGTGAATCCCTTCGTATACGTGGATACTAGCGTAGCCAAGTGTGTGATGAGAGTCAGTGACGCAAAGTTTGAAGGGTCCGGTATTTCTAACGTCTTCATAAGGGAAGAAAGGCGAGTGGCACAGAAACGCAAAGGTTTGCGTTCTATGCAAACGCGCGCTTGCACGTCTTTGAGGAAACCTGGAAAGATGATGTTGGCTTTTTATAACAACAACGTTTCATACATGTATAGAGGTATGAGGAACAGGGTGTAAAGTTCACTCATACTCTATAGAAAAGGGAGGATCCTCCGACCAGACGGGTGTTGTGTCTGGCGGGCAATTGCCCGATGATTCATGTCGGGCCGTTGTATCTATGCTAGTTGCGCGGTAAACTCTGCTTGCGAGATGCAGGATTTGTGTGACAGTATGACGCGTTGTTCTCATGTGGCGTTGTAGATACCGCTACACATGTATCAAAATTGTTGGTCTACTGTTGTATAGGATTTAGATATTTTTTTCAGGAATAGAAATAGTTTCTTGTGGAAAGTTGTTTACTACGACGGTTTCAATCAACTTCTTGAATTAGGTGCAGGTGATTAAATCGTCAGCCCGTGTTTAATTATATCACCTAGTAAATAAAGTAATCAACAACAACCAGTCTTACCTACTAAGGGGTATCGTGTGTTGTGAAGGTCAGATAGGCAGTCGCTCCAAGTAAAATGTTGGTAATCAGCTGCTAAGGTAAGACTGGAGCCGACAACAACATACTTGGAAAATAGTAAAGATAGTTTTCTGCTTACCTGCCGGAGATTCTTGTACAACGTGTTGTATCCTTAGCCTAGTCTTTATGTATTCTATAAACCTCTTTAGGAAACTGAGGAAGTGCTCCGCATTCCTTATGTTGCCGGGAACCACCTCTGCAAAAAGAATGCAATTTTAACATTTTCTCTTCATGATCTGTTAAGTTTTTGATGAAGTTCCGGATCATGGATCAATTAATTACTCTTCTGTTGGCTTCCTCCATAGTTACAAAGGGGCTTGTTAATTTAAAGAGAAAATTTATGGTTTTTGGACTAGACTTTTCTATTATAATGCGCATCGTTTATTGTGCAAGGAACTGATGTCCGGTGTGTCAATAATTCCAGCACTTATTTATCGATGAAACTATCTGCCGCAGGGAGTCCGTCATCTGAATGACATAGGGTCTTCACAGAACCTTCGAGGCGCGGTTTTAAAAATATGAACCTTATTTATGTGGAAACAAGGCGGCAAATATATAAACTTTACCGTGTGCCTCTATTCGCTTTAATACTGTCGTGGACATTGCTGGCAGTATAATACATCTGAAAACCAATGTGTCAAAGCAGGAATAGCTTCAGCGGGATTGTCCGAATGGGTTACCGCTGGCCCGGAACATAAAGGGCTAAGGAACACGGGTGGGTTTTAATCAGTAAGAGTCTGACACTCCCTTCCGCTCCACCCAGAGCGGGAGGGGTCATTTGATGATTTCCCATCCGAAAAAAAAAAGCAGGAATAGCTTACCATTAAGTACGTCGTCAGGTAAGATAGGGTTGCCTAACACAGCGTCAGTTTCTCTCTGCGCGGCGGCTTGTCGTAACCCTTCTACCATCTGCTCGTATTCTACCGTAAGTCGCGCTGCGTCAGCCTCGCGGATCCTAGATACAAGAAGAATTGGAAAATTCATACAGGGTCCAATTCAATTTGCAAGCGAAATTCCGCAAACGTGATGGGTATTGTTTTCAATTTAACCGACTTCAAAAAAAAGGAGGAGGTTCTCAATTCGGTTGTATTTTATTAATGTTTGTTACCTCAGTACGCCGTCATTTATAAACCGATTTGGAAAATTATTTTTTATTTAAAAGGCAAAAACTAAAATACAGATCCAAAGACACCGACTTCTGAAATTAAAGTTATTTTTCACTTTGTAGTGTTTTTTGGAAGTCGTTTTTTTTTTTGGGTATCCATACTCATCACGGCTACGGAGTTTTGCTAGCTAATTTAATTTAATCTTTTATTTAACGCTGTTTAAAAACCTGTCCTTTAGAAAAATAAAAAAAGTAATACTTTGTTAATCAGAACTGGGCGTTTTATACCCCTTGAAAATGTAGCATAGATAGTGCGATATTGAACGCGTTCGGAGTGAGAGTTCCATTTGGACTTACGTAATTTTTTCTGATAAAAAAAAACCAACAAGCAAATATAAAAATACTGAAGTTAATGGAAGCTCGGTCAAGTCAGTCACTTAAAATTATCTGCTAAATCATAAATGTTTATTACTTTATAGAGCAGTGGTGGCCAAGTGGTGACGGTCGCGAATCACGAGTTATAGGTCGTAGGTTCGAACCCAGACGCGCTTTCATCATCATCATTTCAGCCGAAAAACGTCCACTGCTGGACATAGGCCTCCCCCAAGCACCTCCACTTCGACCGGTTCTGTGCTTCTTGCATCCAACGGGTTCCTGCGGCCTTACTTACCGGCGCTTTACTTTGTGTAAATTATATCATCACCATCACTGCTCTCAAAACGGTGAAGGAAAACATCGTGAGGAAACCGGCATGTCCTAGAACCAAAAATTCGAAGACATGTGATATCTACCAACCCGCACTGGGCCCGCGTGGTGGATTACGGCCCACTCCCTCTCACAGAGAGGAGGCCCGTGTCCCAGCAGTGGGAACATTATAGGCTGATTATGTAATTACTTTGACAAAGATTTGACGAAAGTGACGTTTTTATAAAACTTACTGAGCCACAGTCTTCTCAAGCTGCTGTAGTGCTAATGTGCTCTTATCTATAGTCCGTCTTGTCACCTTCACACTAAGCGAGTCTATGCATACGTTGTCAATGTTGTGAGCTTCATCAAACACAACCACGGCTTCCTTGTTCAACTCTTTCGAGACCACTTCGGCAATCTTCGGGTCGAGAAGATAGTGATAAGAATACACTACGATTTCAGCGTGGATTATCTGATGAGAAAGTACATGTTACCTGGGAAATCATATAGTCCGGTGATCAAATAAAATTGGACCTGAAATATGAAGTTTGGGCTATGATGAAAGCACAAAATGTAGCCTTAAAAAATCTAAATTCTTCGTGTTAAATAAAAAAAAAATTAAATTAAGAATCATCATCTGCCTAGCCTTTTCCCAACTATGTTGGGGTCGGCTTCCAGTCTAACCGGATGCAGCTGAATACCAGTATTTTACATGGAGCGACTGCCTATCTGACACCCCAGTTACTGGGTAATACGAAACCCCTTGGTAAGACTGCAAGTCAGACTTTCGGGCTTCTGAGGACCAGTAACGACTGTCATAGATCCACGAATGACAGCCGGGGCCAACGGCTTAACGTGCTTTCCGAGGCACGGAGGGGTTACGGTATGTAAAGATGGTCACCCATCCACAGACCAACCGCGGCAAGGGTAACTTAACCTGATCGATCGACCTGTGCGGCTGTTATTATTTAGCCACGGACCAAATAAAGAATGTAAAAACTTTTTTTATTTACAAACTATGCACACAAGCACGAACCAGCAAGAAGAGCCAAAGTCCCCAGAATGGCTTTTATTTCCATAGAAATAAAACTTTATTTTCAACTTACAGCAAATCTGGAAAGGAAGTACGGACACCAATTCCTGTCGGCGCCATACTGTTTCATATCATCGATAGTGTACACTCCGTATGGTAACATGGACTCTTTTCCTTCTCGGTTGAAACCCTCATAGAACTGACCTGAGATAGTTATAACAAAGATAAATAATACAAAAATTCTTGTAAATTGTGGTCTAGTCCCTTGTAACATAATAACAATAAAAACATATTGCATCGCAAAATCTCACTGAACTGACTACATTAATGTCTGTTCCAAAGGTATCTAATGAAA
This sequence comes from Oligia fasciuncula, assembly GCA_963082905.1. NCBI lineage: Eukaryota > Metazoa > Arthropoda > Insecta > Lepidoptera > Noctuidae > Oligia > Oligia fasciuncula. The sequence continues at coordinate 2,959,319 of OY720401.1, forward strand.
GTGTAAACAAAGGGTTTGTTTACTCTTTCATAAAATACGTCGTTCAATTCTTACGCAATCACTCACTAACGGCCGATCTCAATACTCTACAGAGAGTTAAACTCGGTTAGCTACCAGAGCTTTACTGTTACTTCTGATCTATCAATAACTGCCGTCTCAATAACAAAACTTCCGTAACGATACCTACAGTTAAAGACAGATAGGTCCTTTCCCTCACAAAAAATGCGTTACGTTTTGTTTCTCGTGAAAAATATTATTTTTGCTTAAACGATATTAGCTTCAGTGAAAATGTACTTTTAAAAAACCTGCTTTTATAATTTATACGAAAACGGTGGACTTTTATACTAAAATAATGATGAAATGCTTTCTAACATGATGCAATAAAACGCATTTTTGACATTTGCCAGCAAACGACGCGACGCTGTCAACCTTCGTACTCCCGCGCTCGCTCGCATCTGTTTTGAAGTGTTTCGACTTGTGATTTGTTTGGAAATTAATAACTTATTTGTATTTATATAAAGTATTGTGCAACGATTTCATAAAATGGCTGAACAACAAAATGTAAGTATTGCCTGCGTACCCATTGATTATATTTTGTTTAAAACACTTTATTATATCTGGAACAGATATAAACAAAAGGCTTCCCATGCCACCAATTCGCGCCTAAATTATAATTTACTTTCAGATTAAGGCTAAGCCGCTTGTAAAGGACAGCATAATTCTTCTTCTCGACATGATTAATAAACATCCAGTAATAACAACCAAAGCGACGAACGCAACAAACAATAAACTTAAAGAAGAAGCTTGGAAATCCATTGCACAGGAGTTCAGTGCTGTTACGGGAAATATGCGGCGTCCTGAGCAAATTCGACTCAAGTGGGAGAATTTAAAGAAGTCTGCAAGGAAGCGTAGTGCTTTAATAAGACAACGAAAACGAATTAGTACCTAACACATTCATCTGTATTTAGGGGGTTCACCACTTTTTATTTTACAGCAATTATTGTTTTACTAACATGATTAAATTCAGTGGCGTAGCTAGTCCTAAAGGGGCTTGTATCAAAATTAGTTGGGACCCTTTTTATCAGACTGCGACAAATCTCAAAATGAGGATATTGTCTTTTTTTACCAAATAAATATCCTGACTCGGGAGATTAAGCCACCACAGTAACTTTAGTAAGAGAAAATTTAAGCATCCTGACTCGAATACGTCAATTTTTCATTCTGGAAAAGCGATCCCGATAATTGCAACATTCGACTGGACTAGGTTAAGCCTGCATCGTAATTTTACTAATAGAATGTAAGAGCGAGCATCCTGACTCGAATAGGTCAAGCTGTCTTTATGTGTCTACTAAGACAATACATGGTTCAAAAGATAAAAGACAGGTCAGCTGCTAGCTTTAAAAAGCAACATTTATAACTTACAAATATAATCGAACCGTTCTTAAGGCAGTATAACCGGTCAATCTCAACGAATACACCTTGTTTCCTTCAACCTTGACATTGGCAGAATCATCGATAAAACGATGGAGCCATTATTATAAAAATTGGAATTGGAACTTACAAATAGGTACTTCGTTGTCTGATTCATGCCTGTCCCTGATGTAGCTGGCAGTCAGTGAGTGGCATTTACCATCCACTAGCTTGCCTTCCCTCTCTCTGGATACCTAGGACAAATGGGTTAAACTTATGTTGGTACTCGTAATAACACTGATAATTATTCATTACTAGCTTCGCCCCGCGGTTTCACGCGCGTAAATGTCGATCACGTGAGAATATTGGGATAAAAAGTAGATCATATGTTAACACACATACACACACTCACAAACTTTCGCCTTTATAATATTAGTGTGATGTATAATTTGGAACTGTGGAAATCGATTGTCATTGTATGGGCATGTAATGTGAGGAAAATTTTGAGTATGAATTTGGATGGCTTTAAGAGTAGGGGAAGACTAATGAAACGATGAATGGACTGTGTGTTAAGAATAGTAGGTAACATTTAAGAGTAGTAATTTTGTTTATTGACAACACTGGTGTCTATTTTTATAATTTGTTCATGGCAACACTGCTAATCACTGTGTGAATGATGGTATGGTTACAAAGGGGGTGAGCTACCGTGATGACGACTAAGAGCGTTTACGCCTTACGGCATTTCATACAAACTTTCATGCTCTGCTCTTGTTTTTCGAAATGAATGAACCAATTTTAATGAAACTAAGCTAAGCCTACATCATCCCACTGCTGGGCAAAGGCCTCGCCCCATGACTTCCAATTAGAATTATAGAATTTGATAAAAAAATCAACAGCAAAAAAAACAGTATTAAAACTAAAGTTCTTACTTCTGGATGTATGCAGAGATTTTTCCTTGAGGTCAAAACTACACCGGTGAGACTTGGTTTCTCTCCTTGACACTTTTCATAGTATTTCATCAGGTTTTTTAACTCTTCTAGTACCTTCTCTATCTCTGGCACAGTGCGAGAACAGTAGATCAGTTTTCTGAAATAAAATAAATATGATAACATGTCTCTTAAGGTCAATTCATACTAGCGCAAAGTCGAAGCGTTAATCTGAATCTTAACATAGCAAATTCACCCTTATCTCCACAACGTAATGCACATATTTCTTCTGAGATAAAAAGAAGACGCACGCATGTTTCCTTTGGTATGGCTCTGACAGCTTTCTTTTGCTAATTTTACCTGTGATAGCTACATCCATATGGGAGGGTCTACTATGCAACGCTATGAGCGCTTTGCTTCATTATTGGTAAATATACGAGAGTCCTAATTTTAATCAATAACGGTCCATAAATTATAGATATCTGCTATATATTGACGGTCCCTACGTATATAAACACATGTCGAAAATGGCATTTTTTTTTATTGTATCATTGGCTTTAGATTATCTATGCGACATACGATTTTTTTTTTTTTTTATTTACTTGTTTTAAAATATTTATTATTGGTCATAGAATTATTTCTAGGGCGTGTTGAACACAAATTACGCTCTCCTGTAAACCTCGGTTTTTTACTTGACCTTATCTACGTGGATGAGCTTGCTTTCAATGAAAATAGAACACCATTGCAACACAGTGGTTTAATCAAGTAATTTACATTTTATGAATATAAAATTAAACTCATCATAACATAACATTTGGCAACAACGTAAGAAGAACATAGTGCATTACAATCTTCATGGTTCAACAAAGTGAATTTTAGATGATACAAATGGAGTGATTTTTTTTAAGGAAATTATGTAATAATATTTAAATAACTAATACAATGATGGATATTATAGTTATAAGTACCTGACATGATGAGGGTTTTGTATCATGTATGCAACAATCAAAGAGAGAAGTGATATTGTTTTCCCAGTTCCTGAAGGCATCTCTAATAATCCATGGCCCTGAAAAATTAAAATGCTTTTTATTGTCTATTGATAAACAACATTGATTGCTAATGTTTGTTTGTGTTTCATGTTTTCGATACATAACCTAAAAAATCTAAATAGGAATAGATTACATTTCTCGATTTGAAAAAACCGCAAAGGCGCGTAGTACTTTTGATAATGTTACTAAAATGTACAATGTATGTAAAGAATAGCAGTGACTTACTTTAGCGTCTAGAGCTCGTTTTAACTCCAACATATAAGCATACTGCTCTGGATAAATGTAATCGTAAGGGAAATAAACAAGAAGACCGTCCACTGTGAGCCTGTAAATAATAACAAAATAAACACGATAAAACATGAAAAGTTACTTTAAACTGAAGTATTATTATCATTCTACGTTTGACCACTTTGTTTACGTACTTCATGTTAGAAAACTAGCTGCAATATAAAGTAATTTATAAAAAAATTAGGTAAATTTTAGCAGACGCGCTTCGCTCACTCGGCTTTTGCTTGCGAAGTTTTGACTTTTTGACAGTTTTTGAGTTTGGCACTGACACTAGTGACTGTGACACTACCTATAATGTACTCTGTGGACACTACTAACAGTCTGACAAAGACATATTATTTCTTTTTTTTCCCTTTACCCTACTCGGGCAGGCTAAGGTCTTGGACCATACCGCCTCGTCTTCAGTGTTTATTGTCCTTAGTAAGGGACATAGGTATTATTTCAAATTATTTGACGTGATATTCCAAAAATAACACGTTTGCGTTTACGAGGACTTTATTTTAGAAATAAATATTTTTTTTCATATTATTATTATTTTAAATATTAGCTTAGGTAAATAGGCGTTTATTAACGAACTGAGATAAAAGTTTTACAACAGTTTTAAGTTAACCTAATTACAACCATGGCACCTAGTAATAAAGTCACAAATCTTCAAATTATTATCTTATACTTACGATCATTCGTCACAAAAGACGAGAAAAGCAATACATTTATTCTGTCACTTAGAAATGAAAAGACATAAGTTAAATAACATTTAGTGTAAAATCAACCTTAGGAAGCAACAAATAAAGTACTTTTTCCTGTTATGGCCTTGCGAGCTACATCGTTTTGTTTCGTTTCGGTTTGCATTGTCGAATATTTGTTGGGCATGTATTGTAGCGTTTTGTTAAAAATTTGATATTATTAACTAGTTTAAAGCTTATAATATAACTTATTTTACATGTACGGACGCCAGCAGGTCAACCTACCCGAAACTGTCAGATTTTCCCAATCAACCTTGAACCTTATGATTTAGCAATAAAGTCGAAAATCTATTAAAGAAATCTGACAGATTGTAGTAACTTGATGTGCTGGCGTCTGTACTTACCGAAAGTAAGACACTCCGGCCGATAAATTGCTTTTTCGGGCATTATTTTTGCAACTTTTGAATACACATTGCGGCATTGTGAAACGTGTTTACATTGGCTGTGTTTCAAGCGAACTAAACAATATAACAGCTCACTTCTCAAGTGCGCTGTTATTTACCGAGACGTAATTTTTGCGCCGACCCGATATCTAGTTGGTATTGTTGATCGAAGAGGTCGTAGGTTCGAACCCAGACAGGCGCTTTACTTTGTGTAAATTATTTCATCACCACTGCTCTCAAAACGGTGAAGGAAAACATCGTGAGTAAACTGGCATGTCCTAGAACCAAAAATTCGAAGACATGTGGGATCTGCCAACCCGTACTGCGTGGTGGATTACGGCCCACTACCTCTCACCGAGAGGAGGCCTGTGTCCCAGCAGTGGGAACATTATAAGCTGATTATGATATGATAGTCTGCCAACCCGTACTGTGTGGTGGATTACGGCCCACTACCTCTCACCGAGAGGAGGTCTGTGTCCCAGCAGTGGGAACATTTTATGCTGATTATGATATGATAGTTATTATTATTGGAAAACATTATTTTTTTGGGAAAATACTGAAATATTTTGCCCTAGTATACAGGTAGTATGATGCCCTAGTATAAATTTTTCAAGTGGGCGTGGATTGCTAAATCCGAAACTATGAGGAATAGCGAAAAGTACTCAAAGGACGACTCCTTTGAGTACTTTCCGCTATTCCTCATAGTTTTTTTTTTTTTTTTTTTTTTTTTTTTTTTTTTTTTTTTTTTTTTTTGCTTGCCTATGCTGTCCCACTGCTGGGCAAAGGCCTCCCCCAAATCCTTCCAGGAACTCTTTTCCCGCGCCTCCTCGAACCAGCCCTCGCGGTACGCATCCAGGTCATCTCGCCATCTCTTTCTGGTTTGAACAACAAAAATTCTTTAATATACAAAAATTATTGTTTTTCCAGGTATATAAATAAAAATAATATTCCATACTTTTTTGTAATTTTTTTAGAGAAAACAACAGCTAGAAACGAAATAAAACGTGTCTTCTAATGTCAAATCAAATTGTCATTGTCAATGTCAACATCAACAACAAAAATGGCTGCAGAGTTGGCGTCTTTCATAGAATTAGACATTATAAGAGTATTTTGTTAATTAACTACGGCATTGTTGTTTGCTAAAAAGAATGTGAAATAAGTTATTGTTTGATATATTTCGTGAAGTCATGATGTTTCCTTGATAAATATCTGTCTCGTTTTTAATAGCGACTAAAGTCTATAACGTGTAGAAGTTCTAATATTTTATAACTCTATCGAACCTTAGCGCCGCGAATCTATGAAATTCAATTTGTAATTATTTTAATGAATTAGATAAATAAAATTGTAAGATGGAAGTCATGAAAGTGTGTCGTATTTGTTCCATAGTGGACGTGAAATTACACGACCTGCGATCATACCCATTAGAATCTTACTATGAGTCTGTAATAGGAACCAATGTAAGTTGACCCGTTGTTTATTTATATTTATTTTGTTATGTTTTAATTATTTGTACTTTTGCCAAATCTTTGCCTATGATGAATTAACTGGTTTTCATCACAGTAAGTAATAAAAAAAATATTGGTATATTAATAACTGAGAGCTGTGTAAAGTATTACCAAAGTGGGTTCTCTGACTGGCTGATGGCTCATAGACATCTACAGCCCACTTTACCCTCTTTTAGGGTACCATACCTCTAATGGAAAAACAGAACCCTTATAAGATATAAGAACACTTCGTTGTCCATCTGTCTGTCAGTTAAGACCCTTATTCTCAGGAAAGTGTGGAGTTATCAAGTTGAAATTAATATCAAACACTCAGGGCTGCAATCCCTTGAGGCAGTGAAAAAATCAAACTTCCAAGTCAACGCAATCAAAAGATAGGGGTGTTTATGTTCCAAAATCAAAACCTATGGGGTACTTCCTGTTGAACTAGAATCATGAAAAATTTGGCAAGAAGCAATGTCATGTAGCACAAGTAAAGGAAAAAATCCGAAAAATACAATACAATAAAAAATAATTTTAAAACTATTTAAATACCTACCTACAAATTTGTATGGAACCCTCGGTTTTTTTTGTTAGTGGTTGAATCTACTTTTGATGCTCTTGTGGTTGTCTCATCCAGCAATGACCCAGATGACAACTGTGTTTTAGATTTATAACATTTTTTCTAATATGCCAAAACTGAACATAATATCATAATTATTGTGTTAATTGGTGCAGAATAAACTATTTTTTTCCTTCTTCTTTTTTGTAGTCTATGCATTGGTTAATTAATAATTTATTCCAGCCCCAGTACGCCAACTTGCCACCGTTTGCCTGCTATGAGTGTGCAGCACTTGTGAGGAAATTTTATTTCTTCAGACAGAAATGTCTACGAAGCCAGGCAGTACTCCATGGCGCTACAGATGCCTTTGGCAAGGTAAACATTATATTAAATAAACTATGATGTCATTTCATCAATCAGTAAGCTTACTTATTATAAAATTTTTGCTAACACAAATCTATGTTTTAGGTAAAACCTAAAGATGTGAAATTAATAGACAGAAATGGTCTCCACATCGCCTCGAACCTCACAATAACCATCTTGCCGAACATAGAGATATTAAAGCTCCAAAAACCTAAAATAAACAAAGAAATAAAACATGAACCCGGCAGCGAGGATGACTATGATAAGTTTAAAAATGAAGATCATAACTATGCTTGCTTTAACTCAATGGAACCCTGTATCTCCAGTGATGATGATGATGAACCTCTATCGCTTCATAGGGAGAAGAAAAGTCAAAATAAGGATACAGATGATGAGAAGGTGGACTTGAAGGAGGAGTTTGAAGTTCTCGAAGTAAGTTTAACTTAGGAAAATATTGTAATGATTAATCACTTGGCTTATCATGACTTCACTTTCAGATATAAGAGTGTTAAAGTCAGAAAAAAGATGGTTAAAGATAAACATTATAATTATAAACTCTTTACAGTTTGCTGTAGGCACAGAAGACTCTGGACATTCAATTGAAGTACCTAAAGTTGTTGCAAGGAAAAAAAAACGCGGCCTGAAAAAAGAAACTTTTAAGCATAAAAAAGAGTTGTTAAACCCAAGCTTGGCTGTTGATGGCAAATGGGATGATTTTGCACAGTACATCAATGTTATAACTTTGACGGTATGTGGAAATGTATCTGAATTAGGACTATGTAACAATTTTTTTTTAACTTAGAATGGAAGCTTTTGGAAATTGATTTTTTTTAAATGGAATCTGTTGTCACTAAAAGAGAATTATTGTTATCCCTGCCAATGAATTAAAGTTGGAAGTCATGAGGTAAAGTAAGGGTCAGTTCAAACCGAGACGCGACGCGACGCGCAGTTTTCAAGATAGAAATACAATTACAGACCTTATCTACTACAATAAAAGGTACACAATTCAGTGTCTACCTACTACGTCGAGCTACGCAGCGCGGCGCCGCCGCCGCGCGGCGTAGCTCGCTGAATCGTGTAACTTATCACTGTTAACCCCAAAACTGCAAGTCGCTTGGAGGCTTTTAAAGTTAAACTCATTGATAAATTACCAGTTTTGTCTATTCATGCTGATCCTAATCATCTTTATGATAATTTTTTTAATGTATACTGTAAACAATTTGATTCCACCTTTATTCCCAAGACTATTTCGGTTAATAGTAATGCATCGTTCAGTGATTGGGCTACCATTGGTATTCATAAAAGTAGAACACGGCTTTATGAACTGTACAATGAAAGGACTTATATTAACACTGATGAATTTAATTTGTATGTTAGAAATTATTCAAAATTATTTAAAAAAGTTTGTTATATGGCCAAGTCACGTTATTTGGGTTCAAAGATTAAAAACAGCAGTAATGTAATTAAAACGACTTGGAATATTATTAATAGTGAAACGGGAAGATCTAGTAACCGAAATACTGACTACAGCCTGTCTATTAATGACAACATAATAAAATCAGACGCACAAGTCGCCGAGGCATTTGAAAATTTCTTTTCAGATATTCCCGTTTCAACTACTAATCACTAAACTCATCACCTTCTGTTGCTGAGTCTTTGCTTAAAGAAAATGTTAATGGTTGCGATTCGGAATTTCATTTTGAATATATTACCTGTAGAGATATAATTAAAACCTTTCACACTTTAAATGTAAAAAAGACTGCAGATCTGTGGGGTAATTCTGTAGAAGTAGCCAAGTCTATTATTGACATTGTAGCGCCTACTCTAGCTATTATCTTTAATAGTTGTATTGACAATGGGGAGTTTCCTGACCTTATGAAAAATAGTAAAATAATACCTTTGTTTAAATCAGGTAGTACATCAGATCCCACAAATTATAGACCTATTTCTGTACTACCTACCTTTAGTAAAATTTTTGAGAAATTAATTTTAGACCAAATGCAAAGATTTTTTAATAAACATAAATTATTACATAGCAAACAGTTTGGTTTTGCAAGGGGTCGTTCAACTACTGATGCCGGCGTTGAACTATTAGGACATATTTATAATGCATGGGAAGATAAATGCGATGCCTTGGGCATCTTTTGTGATTTGTCCAAGGCATTTGATTGCGTTCTTCACGAAACGTTAATCAGGAAACTCCGCCACTACGGGATCCGAAACACTGCTCTGGATCTTCTTATTTCATACTTGAGTAAAAGGATTCAGAGCGTTGACGTTAATGGAAAAAGATCACCCGGATCTATAGTAACAATGGGAGTCCCACAGGGCTCAATTCTTGGTCCTTTCTTGTTTCTCATTTATATTAATGACTTGCCGTACCTCATAAAGGATCATCATGATATAGTGTTGTTTGCAGATGACACTTCTCTTTTGTTTAAACTTAAACGTCAGCAGTTGGTTACTGACGATGTAAATAGCGCGATCTCGAAAGTAGTCCACTGGTTCAATGTTAATAATTTGCTTCTAAACGAAAAGAAAACCAAATGCATTAAGTTTACGCTACCCCACGTAAGGCAGGTGAAAACTAATGTGTTGATAAAGGGCGAGGAATTGAATCCTGAAGACAACACAGTATTCTTGGGCATAACTTTGGATGCTAAGCTTCAGTGGGGTCCACATATAGATAAATTGTCAAAAAAGCTAAGTTCTGCAGCATACGCTGTTAGAAAAATTCGAAATTTAACTGATATAGAGACTGCTCGTTTAGTGTACTTTAGCTATTTTCATAGTGTAATGTCGTACGGTATTCTATTGTGGGGAAATGCCGCCGATATTCAGACTATCTTTGTTTTGCAGAAGCGAGCTGTTCGATCAATTTATAAATTAAGTCCGAGACACTCTCTCAGAGACAAATTTAAAGAGATTAATGTAATGACTGTGCCTTCTCAGTACATTTATGAAAATCTTTTATATGCCCATAAAAATATAAAATTGTTTAAAAAATACAGTGATATCCATAATATAAATACTAGAAACAAACACAAATATGTTGTACCTACAACCAGGCTCAAGAAAATAGGTGGCTCGTTCAGATGCCAATGTATACGCTTTTACAATAAACTACCAAGCCACGTTCAAGATCTAAGCCTTAATAAATTCAAATCTTTCATTAAACGTAAGTTGTGCCAGAAAGCCTTTTATACCGTTAAAGATTATATTGAGGACAAAAAGGCTTGGGATTGAGCTGCTTCCAATTTCTGCATTTTGAATGATTTTTTTCTTTTTAATACACATTGACATTGATGAATATTTTTTTTTTAAACAATGACATTTGCTTACTTTGTAAAGTATTATATTATTTTTTCATTGTGAATGTGAAGACGATGTGGGTCTTTTTACATACTTATATATATTTTTTTTATTATTCTCTCTGTTCTGTTTTTTTTTTTTTTTTCATGGTCTGGCAGTTTGAGTAATTTATGTGGCCTACCCAAATGTCCTTTCTTTGGTATTGTTCGTCGAATCGTTGAGCTCCTTAAGTCTTGAGTTGAGCTGCACGATTTTTGACAAATGCGTGCACTGACTGGACAGGTCCTCTCAATCTGTGTGGTTCTTTCCTCAAAAGACCACCTCAGACATCGATCTACATGGTCTTCATATAACCTGACCAAGATTATGTCTGGACTTTAAAAGAGACTGTGACCTCTGAGTTTGTTTCGGCCTTTCTTCTCAGAGTAGTCAGATAGGAAACGCCGACTTCATCTAGTTTAAAAAAAAAAACATGATTGACGTGTAAAAGTGTTTGTACAAACCTACTTACAAAAAATAAAATCATTTCATTTCAACTTTTATTGTAGTAGATAAGGTCTGTAATTGTATTCCTATCTTGAAAACTGCGCGTCGCGTCGCGTCTCGGTGTGAACTGACCCTTAGTCTATGAATCAAAGTAAAGGACAAAAACACTATATTATATATATTTTTCGGAAAACTGTCAACACTTGTTTCAATAATTGAATCAGTCAAAAATAATCAAAATGTTTGTTTATTGCTCATTGTATTTTCCAGTTGGAAGAGCAGAAAGAAGAGATACAGAAACGGAAGGAGTCTACCAACTACTTGAACTCTCCGTTCCAGTGTAATCTGTGTTTTAAAGGGTTTATAGATAATGATGCCTGGAATCATCATGTTAGCAAACATGCTGTGGTAAGCTATTATGTTAAACATCAACTAGTCGGAAATTATCCGCTTTCAGACAATCATTGTAGCTGGTCATCGTCATCTTCCTGTCCTTGCCCCATGTTACTTGGGGTCGGCACGGTATCATTCACCACCTTCTCTTTCATAGCATTACTCACAATACTCACACAATCCATCCATCTTTTCATTCATGATGATCATGTTGGTGTGGTAATTATATTGGGGAGAAGAACCAACACAATAAAGTCCCGTGTTTGTTTAGGGTACTATTTAATAGCTATAGTGTAGGTACTTTAAATCGTATTCTATGTAGTCCAAGTATAATCTAAAATACTACCTCATTATTAATTTATTGTGTGGTTCAAACATTATAAAAATAAATGTTCTTTTGTTTGCAGAGCGCAGGTAGCATTGAGTGTGAAGTCTGTAAGTTTAGGTTTAAAACAAAGCGCGCCTATCAGAAACATGCGTCCAACCACGAGAAGAAATACGCCTGTAAATCCTGTCCATACATATCTACTAACACGTAAGTATAACTACTTATTCAATCTAGAATATACTTTTAGCAAAAAAAGTGAAAAACTAGTGGAGCTAAAGTGCTCCCTTGTGGCAAACCTTTAAACTCCTCTAAAATTTGGTTATAACTTCATATTTTGTCATTTGTGTCTTTACTAATTTTATTAATTTGTGACAAATATATAATCATCTACACATCCCATTCATTCGTCACAAAATCCGAACACATAATTAGTGGTGAACAAAGTCAAAAGCTTCTATAAAATCAATGGACGAAATTTTTGTTAGAAATTATATATTAAAAATAATGTTACATGTTTGTAAGTCAATATTCCATAGCAAATATGCGATTAGAATAGTACATAAATATGCTCCTCAATGGTTTAATATATCTTTGTCCAGGACTCAAGCTAAGCAGCATCAAGGATGGCATAAAGGAATTACTTTCAAGTGCAAATTTTGCGATGAAATATTTACGTAAGTAACGAATGTTTTATTTAAGAAACAGTCAATATATAAACGAATGGGTAAACTGTTTGTGTAACATATTTTAGTTCTGGAAAATAAAATACATGTCGGAAATCAAACGCCGGGATTTGATAACAATAAGTTTTTGTTTAAATTTAAAATGTGTTTGACTATTTCCAAGTCTTTACGCAGCAGCGCGCACACCGCCATTTTCCTATTTCTTCTTTCTCTTTCTCTCAGAGTCTTGCTCTCGTCCACTCAATACTATCATCATTAACGTACTATCGCGGACACTCCCGCCTGACCACCACTAAATTCATTTTTGCTTGCACTCAAAAAATAGAAGCGCTCTCTAGCCCCGCGCCAAGGTCAAATAGTTAATCCGTAAAATTCACAAAAGGAGTACACGTGATGAGTTACTAAGCTGCGCAGTGCAGGTTGCAACTAATTGCGCTATCGATTTCCTAATAGCCGAAAACTTTAAGGGGGCGTAGCTTGGCGCCGTTGCAGGATGTATGCGAAACATTTTTTAAGTGATCAGGCGGAAAAGGCCGCGATGGTACCTATACATATTTTGATTTGAAAATTATGTGTAAGTACTTAGTTGAAAGTTTTGCCGATTTTATGATAAAAGTTTTGTCCCGCCAGAATATGGACTTCTTACATGAGTCATGTGCGTATCAAACACCCGTCAGAGTTCATATGCGGCTTCTGCGGGTACTCATTCATCAGCAAGTTGGGCCTCGCCATGCACAAAACTATGATGCACAAGGATGTCCAAGTAAGTGTGTGTCCTTTTAGTACCTGACTGTGCGACAGCAAAGACAGGGTTATGTTTGTCACGCGTATATCACACCAATATTATAAAGGCAAAAGTTCGTGTGTGTGTGTGAGGGTGAAACCGCGGGGTGCAGCTAGTATTAAAATAAAGGGTTATACCGTGAAGAAACCCTGCCGTGTAGGTGTACAAAGGGCCTAACAGGTTGTAAATAAAATTAATTAAAATACTTAAAAAAAAAACCGACTGCAACTAAATCGCCTGATGAGTTCGTCTGCATCAGAGTGCTTGAAAAGTGAGCTTGTGTTGAACTTTTTAGTTGCACTCGGGTTTTTGTTTATTTTTACTCCCACATTTAATAAAGGCTTTTGGATGTTTTATCGAGTTTTGGTCTGTTTAGGAGAAAGCAGACGAAGGTCCGTACTGCGAAGAATGTGACGTCAAGTTCATATCGACGGAGGCGTACAAGAGGCACACGGTCATGTCCACCAAGCACACCCAGACTACAGACTCTATGTGAGTAGATATACGGTTCAGTTTCGTTTGCTTGATATTTAGTACAAGTCGACACCAATGTTCACGTACAAGAGACATAGTGATGTCCGGCAAGCACACGCGGCGTACAGACTCTATGCGAGTTGACATACGGTTCAGTTTTGTTTGATACTCAATATTACACGTTGTTATTAAACAGTAAAGGCTGTCGTACCTGTGGCGCGACGTTCGAGAACTCCGAAGATTTACGACTGCATCATCGTAAGGAACACACGCGGAAGAGACCCAAGAACTACGGGAAGAAACGTTCTAACCTCAGTTGGCCCGCCAAATGCGAACACGTTAGTATATTAAGCTCATTATTATCCTGCTGAATTTTTCCTGCAATTTTCAAGTTACAAAAAAACTAAATTACCGTTTCTCTCAATTGGTTTTCTCACCTTCATTTGAAAGCAGAGCATAGTAACTTAATAGGTCAAAGTTTTGTAACTTATCTTAAAGGATGACGCAGATTTCGGCGTGCCGCACCATTTTGTGTGAGCCATTGCAAACAACACGCCGCGCCGCGCTTTCTGTATTGAAATGTTATGCGCTGCGGCCGGACGCTGCAATGTGCGCTTAGCGTAACTGTTATGTTGTCTAAGGCTCGGGTCTCTGACCACACGCCGACCGCGACCGATGACGTGTCGCCGTGTCGCCGTCCGTCACCGACGACGGCCGAATGCTGTGTTCGTAAATACGCGGGCGCGGTCTCACTCGCACGCCGCCCGCGACCGCCGGGTGCGACGGCGGCAACTAACGTTTTAGTAACCGGACCGGCGGCGTGTCGGTCATCCGTCGTTATCAATAGCGTGTGACGTTTTAAAGAGACCGTAGCCTTAGAAAAACATGATTTGTTGCAGTGTACTGAAGAGATCCCGAACGCTCGCGAGTATTGGACACATTTCCGTCGAGCACATCCCGACAAGAAGTACCCCATACAGAAGAACCATATATGTGATATATGTGGCAAGGGCTTCAGGGTATGTAAAATTTAATAAAATTTTATTAACTTCCTTGCTTATATTCACAACTTCATAAAACACGAATGTCATGGACGTATTCGACATTTAAATTTGCTGAATGCTGTCCAATCTTATGTAGCTGTTAAGTTCACTGCATTAAGGTGCCACTAGTCGATATTTTTTCCATACAAATTTCGGAAGAGTACTACTACTACTAGTATTACTCCACTGTTCGACATTGTGCAAATCAAAGTTAAACATGATATCGTTTTGACTTATTATTAATGTTGTCTGTACGGAAACAGAATATTAAAATAAAAAGCCATTAAAAAGTTATAAGCCAACAAAGATTCGTTTTTCTTGCTATTTTTAACGTAACTTTGTGTGTAAATAAGTAATAAAAGAACTGTAAAATCTTCAAAACCAAGTCCGTACCGACAAAGATCAGTTATCGAAGAGTTCAATAAACTTTAATTGTAATTGATTTATGCAGTGGTTTTTTCATAAAACTCGATTTTCACTCCATCACTTCGATGATCACTGATACTAGCTCTGTCGGACACGAAGCCAGGTGAGACAGCGTGCTTTTTCCATGACCACCAGTGAGTTCGAACTCGCGACTAGTTTACTCTTAACAACAGCCAATTGAATAACTCAACATGAGATTTGAAATCAGAGTTAGTTGACTGTTTTTAAATCGGTAAACTCAAATCCATAAAAAAGTGCAACAGTAATCGACTCCGAAAGTAATCATACAAATTGACATCACGCCTATTTTCCTCGAAGGATTACACAGAAAGGCACGGGTAAATATGACATCCACATTTCGCCAGTTATGTTTAAGTCCCATGTTCAATAGGGCGACCCTAATGCCATCAACCGGACACAAATCCAGACTCCGAACTGCTACTGAGAAATTCCTGATGGAAAAACTCAATAACAACAAGTTACGCCACTTCTTCCTAACTAAAGCACTAGGAAGTGGTGAAGGGCTGGCGTTTTGGGGGACTGTAATAACAATACAGTCCCAAATCCATACTAATATTCTAAATGCGAAAGTGTGTCTGTCTGTCTGTTTGTTTGCCTCTTCACGCTTAAATCGCTGAACCGATTTTGATGGAGATAGTTTCAGTCCCGGGAAAGGACATAGGATAGTTTATACCCCGATATTCCCACGGGATGGACACTTATGCGGGTGAAACCGCGGGGCGCTGTTAGTATAATATAATTAACTAACTAAACAAAACGAAACTATTCCAAAAGTTCTGATCCTCAGCCTAATTTAAATAAATAATTTTTATATTGATTTTGACTTAATCATTATCACTAATTTATCTTTTCTCTCTCGTCTATCAACAGGGTAACGCCTTCCTGGTATACCACAAACGCACGCACTTCGAAGAACGCGCGTACAAATGTTCGCAGTGCGACAAAGCATTCTTCAACCGAACGAACTTGAATGTTCATGAGAAAACGCACTCTGACAACAGGCCATATCCTTGCTCTGTTTGCTTCAAAGCTTTCAAGGGTAAAGGAGCCCTCAACAGGCATTTTAGAGTAAGTGTTTTATGTATTATTTATATCACAAATCCGCACGTCACTTGGATTACGAAAGCCGCCCTTACTGCTTCGTAATAAAGACGCTTTCCAGGTCAAACTGTTCCCATTGATGTGCAGTTGACTAATAAACCAACCAACAGGCAATGATATTATATTAGGTAAATACGTTACACACTATATTCCAAAATGACGATATCCAAAGTTGTTAGTCCGCGTAAAAAAGGGATAAAACTATAAGAAGAATATACACAAGGTTGACTGGTTTACGTATCTACCAATGTTGATATAATATCGTTGCCGGCAGGTCCATGAGGAAATGTACTCAGACATCAGGCCACACCCTTGCTCTGTCTGTGACAAAACTTTCAAGTTTAAAGGAGCGCTAGATAGACACTTTTTAGTGAGTATTTTAAATATATTGCAGGCTGCTATCATTGTCACACTTGAAATTATGAGTTTGGAAAAGTTTGTTTTTTTTTTTTGTTTTATTAATTAATGAAATATCGATACTCATGTTGTCATGTGCTACAATTTTTCTTTCTTTCTTTCATTCCTATCCCGTCTGTGTAGTTACGCCATCTAATTTGTCCACGATTTTTTTTATTATTTCTCTCCGTACACATAAAGAGACTTCATGCTTTATTATTAGATGTTGTGATACCTAAATATCTACCATACCCATACAATGCCAGATGAATTCTACTCACTAGGGCCTGAACTTGTTCAAAATCACTTGTTCCACTGCTTCTCTGCAAATTTCTGAACCGACTTCAAAAAAGGAGGTTCTGTATTCGACCCGTATGTATGTTTGTATGTCCGCGATTTTCTCAAAAACTAATGAAGCAATTTTGATAATTCTTTTATATTAAATTATAAATGATTTTATTTCTGTAAGTAAGTTTGTACAAATACTTACACGTCAATCATCATCATCATATCAGCCGAAAGACGACCACTTCTGGACATAGGTCTCCCCCAACCGCCTCCACTTCGACCTACACGTCAATAATATAAAAAAAAAAACTAGATGAGGTCGGCGTTTCCTATCTGACTACTCTGAGATGAAAGGCCGAAACAAACTCAGAGGACTCATTACACCTGCATCTAGCGAAAAACATTCATATTATCCCTTGTTACAGAGCCACACGGGTCAAAAACCTTATGAATGCGAAGTATGCGGCAAAGGGTTCTCTCAATCAAATAGTAGGAAACTTCACGTTCGCACGGTACATCTGAAGCAACCCGCGCCATACGTCAGTCGCAACCGTCTTGAGAGACGAAAACCGGGGCCTAAAGAAACACCCGCACAGCAGTTTATATATTGATGACTACAATAAACACAGGAGACAAGGAAAACATCATGTAATTGAACTGAAAATTCTAAGACATTGTGTTATCCACCAACTCGCCCTGTGTGCGTGGCAGATCACGGCTCACGTTCTCTTACAGAAAGGGGGCCTGAGTCCCAGCAATACGAACATTACAGGCTGATTATGTTATAAAATCGGGGTTGAAATCCGAGCAAGTACCGATGTGACTTCTTTCAATTCATAATTATAATTATATATACTTTCTGAGTGTATCTTAGTCATTACTGACAGCAGTGAAGGAAAAAACATTGTGAGAAAACTGTACATAGTTAATAGGGACTGTTCATTTATTACGTAAGGCAATTTTGACCATTTCTGACCCCCCCCCCCCTCCCTCTACGTAAGAAAAAATAAGACTTGGATGAACCCCTTTCTCCCCTTTCAATCTTACGTAAGATCAGTATCTACCAAAATAGCAAAGAAAAAGTAGCAAAAAAATTAAAAACTTATAATTTTTGCTTACTTTTGTGATCTTACCTAAGAACAGTCTAGACCGCTCCCACCCTCACGTAAGAGAAAATAAGACTTGTTTGGACCCCCTCCCCCTATTATTATTTTTTTCCGGATGGGAAATCATCAAATGACTCCTCCCGCTATGGGTGGAGCGGAAGGGAGTGTCAGACTCTTACCTTAGCCCTTTATGTTCCGGGCCAGCGGCAACCCTTTCGGACAACTTCGGACTTTTGTTTGGACCCCCAACCCCTCTCAAAACGTCTTACGTAATAAATGAACAGCCCCATATGAGTCTGAAATCGTCAACTCGTCTTTAGCAAGCCTGGTAATCCATGTTCGTGTCTCCTCCGTACGAGAAGAGGTCTTTGCCCTTCAGTGGGGTATAAATAGGCTGGTGTTATGTTATAAACACTCGCAGAATATCCTAGAAGGTGAAGACCGAGAAAGATATAGAACCCCTCTCCTTTTGACTTGCCATAGGAATTTGAGTTCTAATGTATAGGTAGACCGGGTGAAAACTGCCGGTACATGTTAAAGCTTAGGTACAGTCAACAGCAAAAGTAGATGATCAAAATCAGAAATTCAATACTAATGAACGGAGTTCGCGTCAGAACTGTGTGGCGTCGAAGTGATTCAAAAGTATGTGATTGTAAATTATACCAAACATTTACTACTAGTAGGTACAGCTGCCCTATAATCGTGATCAGTTTTGACTCCTATTGAATTTCTGATTTTGATCATCTACTTTTGCTGTTGACTGTACATACTTGTCTTGTGTTTACACTACAACAATGTCAATGTTATGAGTCCATACTATGACGTGTTAAAGTCATCATAGTTCAAGTGTGAGAGAGACATCGAGCTATACGACGAATATCACTATCCCGTTTTCAGTGATGGCTGCCCTCGAGCGTGTGAATAGTTTTTTAGACAGTAGCATGGTCGAATTCTATTTAGTCAGAAATGAAGTTTTTTTTTAACTATATTTATTCTTTTACAATGTGGTCCTAGGAGAAGTTGAAGATGACTGGATGGTTCTGTGCATAGCATTTTTTTTTTACAATATACACAGGCAACGAATTTTAATGTGCCCGAAAGTTAAGTTCGCTTTAAATTTTAATATTTTTATACCGAGATCATGAATTAGGTTTAGAATATAAAGTAGGTTTACTCCTGAATATGGCTCGCATCGAGTCTGAGGTATCACTAACGTTGTTTTTTTAGCAATATATTCCAGCGATTATGGCGTGGCGTGTCATTAATGTGGTTTTATGTTTACAATAGCTACATCATTTATGAAACTTCTGTCCTAAAGATGAACTATCAATAAAATGTTAGGATCCCGGCGACCTATTTTTAGGACATTGAAAAGCCTTATAGTCACGGTATTAAAGTTCAGATTAGCCGATTGATGTGTGCGTCGATGTTCGTACAACTTTGCACTTTATGACATTGAAAATAAAGTGTGTTTTACGCTTTTCATTGTTCTGCACGGAGCCTTACGCCGCTTTCACACTTAGGCGACTTAAGCAGCGCGAAAGGCGCGCGGCCGTCGCGTCGCCCAGTCAGAATTTCATATTATAAACAGAAGCGCGCCGGTGGCTGCGTGGTGCGCTCAGTCGGCGATGAGTCAGTCAGCCTCTGCTTCGAATCTTGCGGGCAGCGGGGCGGCGGCGGCGTGGTAGCGGCGCGGGCAACGCAGACCCGTTCTCGAAAACAGCGGGCAGATCGCGCGGCACTATAGCGGCGTAGTGTTGTGTCGTCGAGATTTTTGTTTTTATTCGCGAACGAAATGTCTGAACAACGGCGACAACATCTTTTTGATTCAAATTTATTCCTACCGCTCGATTTATTGTGGGCAAAAGAAGAAGTGAATCCCTAATGCAGATGCGCGGGCGGTCACCGCTTAACTGGAATGCACCGCTCGTTGCCCGCGCAGTTGTTTTCGAGGGCCGGTCCATTTGATTTTACGCATTAGATCCTGCCGCTCCCGTGCCGCCCCGCTGCCCGCAAGATTCGAGGCAGAGGCCTTAGTGTTGCAAGCGCACGTGATTATAGACTGTATAATGAGCGCGTTTGACGCAAAAACGATTAGATCTAAACAGCCGCGCTGCTAACATCCTAATGTGAAAGCGGCCTTATTGAAACTATCAATAATTAATGGTTTAAAACCATTAATTAGCCAATTTCTTTTGAACTGGCAAATGCTACAAAGGAAGTTCCATTTTTACAAGCTTTTATTTACGCAATTGTGTACCGCCGCAGTCATTATTATAATGTTAATATGTAATAAATAAATAACGATAGTTATTTTCTAAGCTGTGTTAGTTAATTTTGTTGATGAACTGAAGATATTAAACTTCATTGTTGAGTACAGCCACCATTTACCAGTAAGTAAAGCATAATAATGCAACAATTTTATACATAGAAGCGAGAAGTTTTATTTTTATTTTCTCGAGTATTATTTGTTGTTATTTTATACATCAGTGATCGTAAGTTATAGTATTAAAGTTGCATTATGACATAGGTATTGATTGTGAATAGACATATTCATGTGATGTGCTTTATAGGAAATATATTATTCATATAAATGAATGTTTCTTTATTTTCCAACCTTTTCTAAAGGTCTATCTATGTCTAGGGTTCTACGGGAAACACGATGAGAGATGCACAGAGCCGAGACCAAGAAGTATGGCAAAAGAAAGGGGAGGCTTTTTTTTTTTTGGGTGGGAAATCATCAAATGACCCCTCCCGCTTTGGGCGGACCGGAAGGGAGTGTCAGACTCTTACTGACTAAAACCCACCCGTGTTTCTTCACTTGCCTGTGCCAGGGGCCACGGTATCTCTTTCGAACAACCCGCGACCCTGGCGGAGGGAGGCCTATACTGAAGTAAAATAATGATGATGAAGGTCTATCCACACATCAAGGCCGTGCCCGCTAACAGTACTGTATCAATGTCTTTTATTTTGACGTTCAACAACATTCATTGCGTTATGAACATATTAAGAAGCAATGGTTTATCCTTCAAAATGACTTAGATTGTGATTGATAGTGTATTACGCAATTCGGATGTTGGATTGCTGGTTTTGGACGGATTGTGCTCTGTCAGGGGCCGGGCCCGGCTGATACAATGTGGATAAACCGTATGATATATGAGATCACGATGACATACCTAATTTTTTTTTTTAAGTTAGATAAGTAAGTACCTACCACCTATGTATTGAAGTTCCATACTCATGCTGTTGTCAAACTTCCTTTTATATGGGACTGGGCAGGACGTCCACGCCCGACACCTGACGCCTGGCTCCTGCATGTAAAACAATTCATGGTCTAAACTAGCACAAAACTGATTCCCTCCGGGCCGTAAGACGGGTTCGAGGTAGGCCAATTAGGTACCTACTTACCATTATAATTGGACTTGAATTCGACAGATTCCAGAAAAAAATAACTAAGGAGAAGTAAAGAGGATTATGTGATAACTGGAAAAAAAAGTGCGGCGAGAAATAATATAATGGGAATAACAAGGCGTTCCATTCTACGTAATGTAAAGCCCAAACTTAAATATAACTATAATACTTAGTCTGTGCATCCAGCTGATTGTCAACGGACTGACAATTTCATGCATGTCAGCTGTCATGTTTTAAATTTTTCATGTGACATTTGCATAAACATAGTTTTGCGCTGCGAATGAGAATACAGTAAAAATCTTACTTTTAATAATTATCGTACGATACGAAGCATGTTCAAAAGAGGTAAACAACTGATAGATAAAGTAGTTAAAGTCTAAGCGCTGTGCAAAATGTCTGCATCCCCGTCGAGCACCGATGCAGCGCATCCTCGCTTTTTACAGAAACCCATTCTAAACCTTGGTGGTACAGTATTTCAGTTGGTTTTTATATCTTTCTCCATAATATTATTGTTGTATTAGCTGACCCGGCAAACGTTGTTTTGCCATATAAATTATTTCTAGCTGCCCGGCGCTACTTCGTTTGCGTGGTGTCCTACCCCTTACCTACCCTACCCCTACCCTACTCCTACACTACTCCTACACTACTCCTACCCTAGTCCTACCCTACTTCTACCCTACTCCTAACCTACTCTTACACTACTCCTTCCCTACTCCTACACTACTCCTGCCCTACTCCCATAGATATATTAAATTTTGCTCTGCGTAAGAACCATCCTCGTACTTCAAGGAATATTCTCAAAAAAAGAATTAGGGAAATTGGTTCAGCTGTTCTCAAGATTTGCGCTTAGCAACACATTCAGTGATTCATTTTTATTATATTATAGATTAAGTTTCCTACTAACACATTTGTTCACACAACCTTAAGTTACACCACCAGTGGGGTGGTGAATCTAATATCTACCTGATTATTATAAATTATTAGATTTTTTTACATACAGTGTTCCCACTGCTGGGACACAGGTCTTATCTCAGGGAAACTGTCTTAGGGGAGGTTTTTCCTATATTCACCAAATAAATTCATTAACATTACAGTTACATACATAATTCACATATTATTCAATGTTTTATAATTTTATTATACTTATCTCTTTGTTATGATAACCTCAGAATTTATTGTCAAGAAATAAAAAACTTTAATGCATTGTAATAAAGTTTTGATTGCATTGAAACAAGCCTAGTTTTATCTTTTAGTGCCAATATTATAAGAGACTAAACATACTCAACACACAATTTTATCTAGCAATGCAAGTTTTCAAGGGACTGTAGTTGCTAATTGTTTCTAATTATTACTTTGGAAACGAGCAAATCGTGGAAATGGACACAATTTTTTTGTGTCCAATTGTATAAAATAAGGTCTTTTCTTAAAATTATGAGAAAATACCTTATTACCAACTGTCACTACTGAGACATAATTGCTTTTTCTACTCACAGATTACTAATATGTAGCCATTTCTACTGTTACTGAACTTAATAAGCTTGCCTAAACTAGGGTTACCATTTAGAAATTTGAAAAGTCCTGACAAAAAGCCTGACATTTCAATAAAAGTCTGGACATTTTAGTCACAAAATCCAAACATTACCCACTTAGTTGCAGTAGTGGTATGGTAGGCATGGCACTTATACCTGAAACTAGTGTTAAGTTTGAGTATTTTACATAAAACTATTTTTTTCAAATTTTCAATACAAGATTTATTGTTTGATCTCATTATTTAGATGGATAAAGAAGTCTTGTATATTTTGTTTTTATATGAATGAGAAATTAATAAATATTAAAGACTTATTTGCTATTACTTATAATGTATAAGTTTTATTACTCGTATTCCATCTAAGCCCAAAAATCGGACAAAAGACTAGAAGTCCAGACAAATTCGGACAGATGGTAGGTAAGGCCTTTTTGTTTTGTAATTAGAACATTTTATTTTTATGAAATAACATCTTGTTTCAGCATTATCTTTGATTCTTTCAGCTAAAAAAAATGATGTATTAAAGACATTTACACAAAACTATTCAACGGATTGTTGTGGTCAATGTGGGCCAGCACGTAATAATGTTTTGTTTTTCATATTTCACTTGTTATTAGTTTATCTTGCATTACTAAAGTGGGTGATAGACAATGTTCTAACATAAGTCCTCTCAGAGTCACTCACTTTGTTCTGTGGTGCTAAGTATATAGTTGATGTTTAGATTAATGTTGAACTATTACCACCTTATTACAAAACGAGTTCTAACTTTAGTCCAAGCTTAAACTATCGAGCCTGTTATTGTATTTTTGACATTGTTCTGAGAAAGGCAACTGACAACTTAGACTCGGTTTTAAAATCTATTTTTGTAATTCAAACCATAGATTTGTCGGAATGAAGTTCCAAATTTAAAAAAATGGCTCAATGGTGTAAACCTTGGTCTAAACATAAACCTTGTTTTTATGTGTTATGGTTTACCAATCTCAACCTGAGCCAGAAAAGTTTAGAAATCACACCAGAACTGTCTGTTTCTACATTTAGGAAATTCAGGATTTTGAATGAATTCAGAATTTCAGTATGTGATCATCCTATTCAATTCCTAATATAATATGTATTTTACATGATTAGGTCTTCATTAATAACTTAAACTATTTTGATTCATACTTTACTTAGAAAACCATATTTCTTATTTTATATTAGTAAAACCAAATACATTTAGGTTTATTATCCAGAAGGTTACACGATGCTTTATTTTCCAGGGTTAAAGATAGCCTTGATCCAGTTGGCAGTGGGCATGGACAAGAAAAAAAATGTAGCTGCAGCAGTACAACAAATACATAAGGCCAAAGAAAACGGGGCCCAACTAGTGGCACTGCCGGAATTCTTTAATGCACCTTATGGCAACAGTTAGTATTTTTTTCTGCTAGCCTATATTGCCCCACTGCTGGGCACAGGTATCCGCCATAATTATCCACTTTTCTTTGTCCTGTGCCTTCTCCATCCACTCAGTTACAAACGAGTCCAAATCGTCACGCCAGCGTTTCTTAGGCTTGCCTCGGTTACGACGTCTGTCATCAGGCATCCACTGTGTGACGACTTTAGCCTATCTGTCTGGATGCATCCTGTAGGTGTGACCCGCCCAGTCCCGGTTCAGCCGACTCGCAGACTTATCGCCAACATACACTACAATTTAAAAATAATATTTTGTATTTATAATTAATTTATTTTAGAATTGGGCTTTATGAATTTGGCAATGTGTTACTGGATTTAACACCATAGTTGTGTCCTTTTCACAATGTCATTCTCACCTATCATATTATTGCTTTTTCCCTTTAAAAGTTTTAGAGCTGGCATATTGAAAAGTTATTTGGCCATCTCTCAGTCATCAATTTATTTTTGTTATTATGGGATTGTAGCAGTGTACACTTGTACCACAAGCTGTGTTTAAATTACAGGGAAGTTGAGTCCAGCATACTCCCTTTTACAGGGAAGTTGAGTCCAGCATACCTTTTACCCTTTTTTACCCTTTTACCTCTTGCATTCTTAAACTCAAATTCAAAGTATTTATTTGAAATTAACCAATTACAGGCACTTTGAATTGTCAAGGGGTGGGTCAGTCAGAAAGATGAAGCTAGTTGTTAATATTCCATTTACTTGAAAAAAGTAGAATCCATTATTCGAAACTGATATTATTTCGTCATTTAAACAAAAATGTACTTATATAAGATAATACAACATTCTAGAATACTTCAAAGAGTACGCGGAAAGCGTACCGGACGGCGATTCGTGTAGGGCTCTGCAGTGCGCGGCGATGGAAGCCGGCGTGTGTGTGGTCGGCGGCACCCTGCCCGAGCGCAGCGGAGATAACCTGTACAACACCTGCACCGTATGGGACAACTGCGGGAATCTTATCGCGCAGCATAGAAAGGTAACAGCATCCATACTAATATTATTAATTCGAAAGTAACTCTGTTCACACATTAACGGCTGAACGGATTTCGATGAAGTTTGGCACATGGGTAGACCATGAGTACCCTGACCTGGGTTAGGCTTAGAGAAATTAACCTCCTAACGGTCATAGGATACTTTTAATTCCGGTAGTAAGTTGCCGTGGGATAATTTCCGACCTGAACGAAGCCGAACGACGGCGACGCCATGTAAAATTCCAATAAAACATATAAAACTCAGCTTACTAGTAACTCTACTAAGCTCATTTGCGCCCTGACTGTGGCTATAATATACCTACTATGTGGCTTGGATGGATTTCAATATTCTCATCCGGTCTGTTCTGTGAAAATCTCACCTTGAAATCTTAGGTGAAGTAAGCTTAAAGTGAGCAATTAGTCCACCTGATGTTAAGGGTTGAGACTACTGTGGCGGCATCTACAGCGTCAAATACGAACTACGCATCACACTGACGTCACGCAAAATCGTGCATCGCGCAAGCAGAGTTTATCGCGCAACTAGCATATACCTATACTTACAACGTCAGACAAGACACCAGTCTTGTCGGAGGATCCTCCCTTTTCTTTGCAGGTTGAGTGAACCTCTATACTACTGACAGTGGCCTTAGTGTGAGCTTTTTCGACTCACGTTCGATTGCGAGCGCGTTAGAATTTTGTATGGGAAATTAGGTTTCTCCTAGTGACCACCAGGTGGCGCTATAACTTTTTTCCATACAAAATTCTAACGCGCTCGCAATCGAACGTGAGTGTGAAAAACTCACTAAGGCCTCAGCTCACTTCACCTAAGTTCTCACGGTGAGATTTATACAGAATAGTTCGTCAAATCCTTTACGTAATCACCTCGCTTCCAGGTACACTTGTTCGACATAGACATTCCCGGTAAGATAACGTTCAAGGAGTCGGACGTGCTATCGGCCGGCGATCACATCACCACCTTCGAATACCTCGGCGTGAAGATAGGGCTCGGCATCTGTTACGACTTGCGATTCTTTGAGATGGCGCAAGTTATGTCTAAAGAAGGTAGAGACACAGTTTTATTTTTGTGACAGTAATGGTGTTCTTCCGAAGGCGATCGCAGACGCAAAACGCAGTGGCAACGCCGCCCTATAATAATAATAGACTGCAGCGACACGACTGGTTTCTATGTAACTGTATGAAAACAGTAGTAGGTACCGGGCTGCAAAGTCCATGTCATGCGAATGTGTTTGCGGTCGCCTTCTGAAGAAAAGCACCTTCGTCATCGCGTAAGCCTACCTATCGATCTCTGAAGTAAAGTTGCGGTTGATACAGTCGTACCCCGAAGGCTGACCCATGTTCTCGCATCGAGACTTCCCTAACAATTTTGATAATGTACGCATTACCAATGTTGATAGGTAAGTAGCCAGTCTCTTAGCAGGGGCTCGAAAGTTTAACCAGCCTTAGAATAGAGTGTTAGTAAGTAGATATCATCACCTTCTGCCGAAGGTAAGTCTGCATTTACCCAACTATGTTGAGGTCGCCTTCCAGTATAACAGGATGCGGCTGAATACCAGTATTTTACATGGAGCGACTGCCTCTGACCTCCACAACCCAGTTACTGGGTAACATCCCTTGGTAAGACTGGTTGTCAGACTTTCGGACTTTTGACTATCCCGTAACGACTGTCAAAGATCTACAAATGACAGACGAACGGCGTAACGTGCTTTCCGAGGTACGGAGGAGTTTCGATATGTAACGGATGGTCACCCATCCCTATTAGCAAGCAACTAATAAATATCCGAAACCATTTTAGGCTGTTCCGTCCTCATCTACCCTGGGGCCTTCAACATGACGACCGGCCCGCGTCACTGGGAGCTGCTGGGCAGAGCTCGAGCCAACGACCTACAACTGTGGGTGGCGCTGGTCAGCCCCGCAAGAGACACGAAGGCCGAGTATGTGGCGTGGGGTCACACGATGCTCATTGACCCATGGGGGTCGGTGGTGAAGCAGTTGGATGAGAAACCTGGGATATTGTATAATGAAGTTGGTGAGTGCTCTAAAATGTCGAAAGCTCTTCGACATGTTGTATTTTCTGTACTATCAATCTGGATATTAAATCCCGAGCCCCAAGATACATACTAATTGTCTAGTTTGGGGCTCACTGGCATCTAACACTACCTACCTATGTAACCCAGCTGTAGGTAATGATGTATGAGCCACCAATGACATCCGAAATTGTGTAACCTGTTTAGGTCCCTGTTTATGTATTACCTGGATAATAAACAATATTCTATTTTTATTATTCTTGTCGTCAAATCCTATGAACCTAGGATTTAATATCAGCAGACATTTTCACGAGGTTATTATTAAGAATTAATTCACATTAACTGATAAAGCTTTGTTGCCTATTCTTCTCCATAGGTACCTCCTGCACTTTGGAATGGGCAACTAGCTTCTACTTTCTGACTGACCAACCCCTTGACAATTCAAAAGTGGCTGTAATGGGTTTAATTGAAATTAATGGTTTGAGTTTGACATGGTGAGGTCAAGAGCTGGCCATTTCGGAATAAAAAAATAAATTAAAAAAACACAATTGGACTTCTAAAAATTAAATGATCACTTTTCAATGTTATTCACAAATACTGTTACTTATTTTCAGATCTGAGAATAGTAGAAGAAGTTCGTAGTCAAATACCAGTCAGAAAGCAAAGAAGAACAGATATTTATGACACTATCAGCCACAAGGACTCATAATACCAAAGTTTACTTTTAACAGACTTCTTAAAACAAGGTATGTGCAATATGAAAGGTGAGGGTATTCTGTGTAACGATCAGGCTCATTTAGTTGTATTTATTTTTAATTAAATACTGGAAAACACGAAGTGAAAATATGTTACGATTTCATAATGATGTGTTTTTCCTTATGTATATAATTCCTCTGAAACTTCTATGTATTGAATATCTGTATATGCATTAGGGAAACAAATCATATGATACATTTATCATAACATCTGTATAAATACACGATAAATTCCATATTTATGAAGTATACATAAATAGCATTTATGAATAAATGTATTTATTTAATATCGAGAGAATATTCAGAAATGGCCTAACGCCTAAGATCAAAATGTAATTAACGCAATAGAAATAAAAAGGGAACAAGCAATACAATTATTAAAATATATTCTAATATAACATGTATGTTTATTAATTATATTAAATGTTACTATTTTATATGTTACTGTAATATATTATGTAGTTTTATTAAAGTTTTGAATTTCTGTATAGTTTGTGATTTTTATTTAGGTATGTTTCTAATATTTGTAACACTTCTTCGCCGCAACCCCAAAAGAGTGTGAATCCGCTTCCACCTGTAAAAGTGTTTAAAGCTTAAACTATATCAGTGTTCATAATCTCAGATAAGTTACATTCCATCGTCACTTAATCAGTTATCTACTTTAGTGAAATGTATTCTAAGTTGAGTTTTGATTGACCATTTGTAACAAAATACGTTTTTGGTTGCAATGGAATTTGAACTTTGTTAAGTTTAACATTCAGAGTTTGTTGTTCCATAACTTGAAAATGATCCCCAATTTTTAATTCAAATATACTGTAAACTCGTATGTTCTACAACTATCACATGAATACTGTGAGTTACGGCTTAAAACGATGCACATAGACATCTTACTTGACTACCAATTCAACCACGAATCAAATCTGTCGTGTCTGCCCTACTCCCACGGGAAAAAGGTGGTAGAATGTATGTTTAGTCGACCTTGTAAGTGCGTTATCGCTTTGACAACATTTCCCACTATTAAGGTTGAAACGATCTAGATGTCACTTAAACATACCTTGTCGTTTTATGACGTGCAACTGACATTCAACCTTAGGGTGATAAAGCAATTACGATGTTGACTATACTGTCAACCACTGCTGAATAAAAGCCTATTTTCCGAACTTTAGGTCTAAAACTTTTCACACATTCAAAAAATTCCTGCAGCCAGTACTTTTTAGGGTTCCGTACCCAAAGGGTAAAAACGGAACCCTATTACTAAGACTTTGCTGTCCGTCCGTCCGTCCGTCTGTCTGTCACCAGGCTGTATCTCAAGAACCGCGGTAGCTAGACAGTTGAAATTTTCACAAATTATGTATTTCTGTTGCCGCTATAACAACAAATACTAAAAACAAAATAAAATAAATATTTAAGGGGGGCTCCCATACAACAAACGCGATTTTTTGCCCTTTTTTGCTCGATATCTGTCACCAGGCTGTATCTCAAGAACCGCGGTAGCTAGACAGTTGAAATTTTCACAAATTAAGTATTTCTGTTGCCGCTATAACAAATACTAAAAAAAAAATATTTAAGGGGGGCTCCCATACAACAAACGTGTTTTTTTCGGCGTTTTTGCCTTGTGGTACGGAACCCTTCGTGTGCGAGTCCGACTCGCACTTGGCCAGTTTTTTCATACATACATCATATACTGACACCATGGAAATCCCAGAACTATTTCAACTATAAAGAAAGTGATAGTTTACCATGTCCATAGTTGTGTATGTAGAACTATTTCAATTCGACTATAAAGATAGTGATAGTTTACCATGTCCATAGTTGTGTATGTATAGTCTTCCATTCTTCTCCTCTGGCTCCAATCTGATCACATCTCGTGCTGGTCTTAGTCCAACCCAATGTTTTACTATTTCCGCACGCTGCAAAATATTATTATAATTATTTTAAAGTATATTATAATTATTTTCTAATATCATAACATTGTATCTAAATTCCTGAAGGTATATAAAACCCATGTGATCAAGAAAATCCCAGGTTACTCGCGATTAGTGAAAAACCCTCTTCTGCTAGACATTGTACTAGTTCCCATGATTTTCCGTGAAATATTACGACTGCGTCACCTGTATAAGTTATAATTTCAGTATTTTTCACAGAAAAGTTTCCAACATAGTTGGGAACAGACTAGGCACTTAGGATGATGATGATAATAAGTAGTAAATTAATTTATTTTTCTTACTTCAAGTCCAGGCATCATTTTCTTGCATCCGTTCAGTATGAAGTCGGTGTCTTTTGGGTCTATTTCTGTATTAAAGTCGTTTTGATGGGTCCCTCCTAGCACAACTGTTTGAGCGCTGCAAATAACACGTAACTTAAAAATTATTATATCAGTAAAGTGGAGGCGAAAACGCAACTAATATCGTTGTGTATCTGATCGTTTGCAATTTGGTACACAATTTTTAGGACTGTTGCCAGAACCTTCCTAGTCTGGACAATGAATAGCCTACATTTTACGAATAACTTGGGTGACTTTCAGCCTTCTAATGAAACCCATTGTTAGCGACCACATTTTAGTGCCATACTGGCAACACGCACTGGTCAAAGACTTTCTTCTGAGACACTGCGATGAAAATATTGCTTTCCGAACGCTGCCCAGCCGAGTCGGACTCGACAATTGACCTTTTTCTCGAAGTTGGACCTACATAACTGGACAATTTGTCCTAGGTTAACATAATAGTCTACATCTTCGAGTGTAGCGTCTGCGATCTTCATGAGAGTGGGCCGTACATGGGCATTTGACATGACCTGTGTCTTGTCCATGTTCATTTTAAGACCCTCTACCTGAACGCGCCCCAGAAGGTGGTAGCCATAAGGCTTATCCGGGGCTACCGCACGATCTCTGGCGAGGCGGCCAGCCTCATTGCCGGACTGCCGCCATGGGATCTGGAGGCGATAGTCCTCGCGCGCCTGTATGAGTGGCGCGCGGAGGCACTACGCCGGGGAGAAGTTCCGCTTCCGCGGCAAATCGCTGCGGAGCGGACTGAGCTCCGGCGCGATCTCATGGCGACATGGAAGGAACGACTGTCGCAACCCAGCGCAGGGCACGCCGCGATAGCGGCGATAAGACCCCTCTTTGAGGAGTGGCTAGAGAGGCGCCACGGCGCCCTCACCTACCGCCTGACGCAGGTCCTCACCGGACATGGAAGTTTTGGGAGGTTCCTGCACATCATCAGGCGGGAGGAAACGCCCGGGTGTCACCATTGCCAGGATCGCGCAGAGGACACGGTGGAGCACACGGTGGAGGTCTGCCCCGCTTGGGCGGAGCACCGCCGTGTCCTCGCAGAGGCGATCGACAGCGGCGGCGACCTCTCGCGCCCGGCCCTGGTGCAAGCCATGGTCCGGGGCGAGAGGGAGTGGGAGGCAGTCACCTCCTTCTGCGAAGCAGTCATGCTAGCGAAGGAGGTGGCGGGACGGCTCAGGGAGAGCCTCCCGTCCCAGCCGCTGCGGGAGACGCTTCGGGCGTCGGGAGCCGCGCGACGACTCCCGGCCACCTTGGCGCGGGCCTGCGGGCGGAGAGTAATGGGTAGCTCACCGTCAGGCCCGTGCCGGACGGCGCGTACGTGTTCCACGCGCGCCTCAAAGAGATGTCAGCATCGAGGAGGGGCCCCATAGGGCCGAAGCCTGCCGGGTCAGCGGGATTGTCCGAAAGGGTTACTGCTGGCCCGGAACATAAAGGGCTAAGGAAGGAACACGGGTGGGTTTTAGTCAGTAAGAGTCTGACACTCCCTTCCGCTCCACCCAGAGCGGGAGGGGTCTTTTGATGATTTCCCATCCGCAAAAAAAAAAAGAAAAGACCCTCTCTTTCGGAAGCTCTACTTAGGTAATCGAGCATTGTACTGTGGTCCTTCATAGTCGCAGCCATGACCACTATATCGCCGGCAAACCGAAGGTGAGTGGTACTCGCCATTGATCTTTCGTCGCTCTTTTCTTAAAAAACTTCGATCATTAATAATTTACCAAGCTGCAACATAGTCAACATTTACCGTGTGGATAACAACTTACTTCGGTATGATATAGTTTCCGTTCTCCTCATCAAAAACGGCTTGATTGATCCATGGTGCTTTTACCTGCGAAAGATACTTAGTTTAAACATTCCCGTTACGAGCCCCATCTGATAAACTGACATGAAAGTTTATATCAGCAAATTCTTTCGAGCCATAATAATCTTTCACACAATCCAACGTTGTTTACCCTTCTATAAAAAAAAGTGATTCATACTTTTTGTTTCAAGACGATGATGTCCCTCATTCCTCCATCATGCATAATCAGCCTATAATGTTCCCACTGCTGAGGAGACACAGGCCTCCTCTCGGTGAGAGGGAGCGGGCTGTAATTCAACAAGCGGGCCCATTGTGGGTTATGTCTGCGAACTTTTGGTTTTAGGACAAGCCAGTTTCCTCATGATGTTTTCCTTCAGTTTTGAGAGCAGTGGTCATACTATAATTTACACAAAGTAAAGCGTCGTCAGGGTTGAACCCACGACCTACAACTCGTAATTCATAGCCTACACTGGGCCTCCACTGCTCTCTGCAATTCCTCCATACTTAAAACGTTTTCAAAACATACTTACTCTCATAACCTGCCCCCTAATAGGCACGACTCTATCATCAGGCACGAGGAACCTGGCTCCAATACCAGTACAATTTACCACCACATCATACTGTTCCAGTAGTGGATCTTGTAAGGATGTGAGCTTCGCTTGTTTGACCTTGCCGTTAGCTTGTTTAAACCGTTGAAGTAGGTGGGCAAGTATGGTTGTTGGCGTGCATACGAATGTTTTAAATGTTTGGCCGGCACTGGAAACGAAACACGGTGAGTGTTGGTCTTAACGGATGACTGAAGAGGCGCCTTATTTATTTATAGTATATCAGCGTATAACACAAGGGCCTCCTCTCTGTGACGCGTGGGTTGATGTCACATGTCTTCAAATTTTTAATTATTTTTTGATTCGACTACTAATAAAGGCCAAGATTCGGAACTATGTAGTTGCGGACATAAAACGTGCTAGTTTGTCCTTGCGGTGAGCGGTAGGAACGGGATTTTCAAAAACCCTAGTCTCATGTCATCTCGCTCCCGCATTTTCTAAAAACTTTAACATAAGTTCCTCTCTCCTCCCAGTACTCCACACAAGAGCATATTTTATTAAACCGTATACTCCTAACCAACAGAAAATAGAAAAAATAACCGGCCAAGTGCGCGTCGAACTCGGATACGAGGGGTACGAAGGGTACCACAACGCAAAAAACGCCGAATAAACAGTTTCTTGTATGGACCCCCTTTAATTTTTAACTTTGTTGTTACAGCGGCAATAGAAATACACACTGGGAAAATTTCAACTGTCTACCTATTTCGGTTCATGAGATACAGCCCGCTGATAAACAGACCATTGGAGGGTCTCGTTGGCACCGTTTGGGTACCTACTAAACCCTAATAAAAACAGTAAACCACTTTATTCAATATTATAACATAACGCATATATTCATAACGCATATAACATAACGCTGTATTCCACAAAGGGTTAGGTTAGCAGAAGTGTATTTACTCATTGAATTACTTACGTATATTTCCCAGAAAAGAGTTCACTAAAGTCATCCAGATCTTTCCTATCGAGCACATGATAGCCAAACACAATATGAGCCCACTCAGGCTTACAGAACTTCTCCTTAGTTCTATACAGGTTGTATATGGGTATCATACAAATACCGTAGCTACCGGTTTTCCATAGTTCATGGAGGAATCTGTATGTTTCACCGCTCCACTTCCTGAAATTAATAGTTTTGGGGCTGACTTTTCCAACGCCAGATATAACTTTATCGGAAGAATAATTTTGAATTTTCGACAGTTCTTCCATACAAAAACTGTCAGACGTCACTTTTATTTCACGAATAAAAATTATCTGTTGATTGAAAAAATCAGCCCTTATTCAAATAGAAGACGCTATTAAGGCAAATTAGGTTATCGAAATGTGTAATTGTCGATACGATAGCCAGTCGGAGGGTTGTGAATAGCTATGCAGATATTTGAACCGTTTAAGCCGGTAGTCCTCATTTGCCTCGTTGGTGTAGTAGTCGCAAGCGCGACGTTGAGTGTTTGTTTCCGACTTCTCGTTCCTGGGTTCGATCCCAGGGTCGGACAATCATCATCATCTGCCTAGCCTTTTCCCAACTATGTTGGGGTCGGCTTCCAGTCTAACCGGATGCAGCTGAAAACCAGTATTTTACATGGAGCGACAGCCTATCTGACCTCCACAACCCAGTTACTGGGTAATACGATACCCCTTGGTAAGACTGGTTGTCAGACTTTCGGGCTTCTGACTACCCGTAACGACTGTCAAAGATCCACGAATGACAGCCGGGACCAACGGCTTAACGTGCTTTCCGAGGCACGGTGGGGTCACGGTATGTAAAGATGGTCACCCATCCAAAGACCAACCGCGGCAAGCGTAGCTTAACCTGATCGATCGACCTGTGCGGGTGTTATTAATTAGCCACGGGCCCCTCCCATTGCTACTGATAGTGTGTTACGCAATCACCCCGCTGAATCCAGGGTATCAGCTTGCGCGTCATGTCCCTGCAACCCTGTATAAAAAAAAAAATATCTAGCACGTTACATACTCTAGCAGGCTGTAAGAATTATTTCCACATAAGTACGGGTACCACAATCCGCCCGAGCCATCACCAGTTGTGTTCGGAGAGAATTCGCTTGAAATCAGCACTACCTGAAATTGAAACACCGGGGAATCGTTTCAAATAATGTAGATAATATCAATTAACTTACTGTCGAAACCTACAGCAAAATTAAATTTTATGTGGCGTTTAGGTCCATGGTGTGTAGAAAAAACATAAAAAAATGTCTCTAATTATAGTGTCGTTTGAGGATGTTAGAGCATATCACTGCTTGATAAAGGCATTCTGCTAAAGAGCGCAGCGTCTGGACAAATAAAACTACAGTTCGGCCGACGATCGAATGTATACGTACTTGACACCTGTCAGTTTCATACAAACGAATACCTGTTTTGCGAATCATTCTTGGCTAAAGTTTGTTTTTTTTAAACCCAGATAGTAATTTGACAGCTGTAATGTCAAATTCCTTTATGTATTAAAAAGCAAACACGTAAAGACTTGAAATGTCAGATTACTATCTGGGTTTAAATAACAAACTATTAGAATTGTCGCACTGAAAGGTTTCAGAAACGCCTTCTCTTTACGTCTGGACTGTAGAAAACTAGAAAATAATAGTAATGTTATACTTACATCAAAATCCTTATATTTTTCTTTAATTTTAACAGCACAGGTCAGCCCGTTCACTCCTGCTCCTAACACAGCAATTTTCACCATTTTTAAATAAAACTTGGAGTTACTATTATTTTATTTATTTTTATTTTATTTATTTGGCTCACCAACAATTGAATACACTGACACAAAGATATGAGATACATTCAATAGACTTATAGAAACAGTGCACCTTAATGCTTTTAAATTATTGTTTCTACTATTTTATCTTATCTCAAGAGTTCAGGGGTGGATAAACATTATTAAGTATAATGCCTTGTATTATAGTCCACTTATCTCTATACATATAATAAAATAGTAGCGAAGTTTAAACTGTACTTTGAATATTTTTGAAAAAAAAAAACGAAAAAGAAAGTGTGGGAACGAGTCGGTGCCGACAGTATAGTTTTTAGATTTTTTGTGAGTTTGTCTGGATGTATGTTCTGGTTTGGCGCAAAAACGGCTGAACCGATTTGAACCTGATGAAATGTAGCACACATATTATTTTTAACCTGGATTAACACATAGGGTACTTATAATCCCGGTAGTACGTGCCCGTGGGATATTTTTCGACATCCATGCGGGCGAAGCCGTGGGCATAAGCTAGTACTAAAGTAAATAGGAATTAACGGAGCTAATTACGCTTTGTTGTTTGTTTTGTTTTATTTGGTATCGCGAGCCTCTGGCCACTGTCTCCCCAGCTGATGTTAAGCGATGATGCAATCTTGACTACAATTTTATTAAACTAATTATTAAGTAAATAGTTTAATTTTAGGTGAGCTTGTAGGTTTTATAATATTGTTTGTTCAAATAAATAAGTTTTGTTATTATTTATAGCTGCTTTTTTAGTGGTTTAATTGGAATAAAGAAATGATTTATTTCCATATAAATTAAAGTATAATTATATACTTGGTTATAAGGACTTCGGGGAACAGATTCCTGCAAAGAGTTCCACTCCTACTTAGCTATACGAACAATGTATGTGTTACTAAAACGTTTCGTATATGGGTGGAATCCACCATAAACGTTACGGGTAAATTAACTTTTTTATCCTTCCGCTCTTAACGTGAAGCCTCTGTTTATGTGCGCGAGGTTTTGATTAACGAAAAATCACTATAAAAATATTGAAACTGAGTTCCAAATAAATTGATAATCAAACACACCGGTGTTGCTTTTGGAATATTAGTTGACACTTTTATTGCAATAAAACACTTTTGTTATTATTAGATTTCATTTATTTATTCAAGCAACGCGTCACTTATTAGTTGTTCTAACATCGCATCACACTGTGATTGAGTAGGGTAGACTGGGTACGGTTACAACAAAGGACGGTTGAAACAAAACAAATATCTCGCGAATGGTTACTCGGGGAGCGAGAGGTGCAAGGGGAAAACGAAGCGGACGATAGATCCAAACACGAATCTCAGTGTTGCGTCGCTCCCCGGGCGGTGTTGTTGTTTACAGATAATTATTTTTCTTCTGAGATTTATGCCAATATCGTTTTATTAAGTCAAAATATTGAATGTGTGTTTGTGATGTTTAGGAAGCTTATAGATTACGGAATAATAACTAGTTTTTAATGTGTTATTATTACTACCATTACTATAAAATAAACTGTCTTTTACCAACGGCGGTGTTGGGGTCGGTTGAAACAATTTTTATGGGTACGGTTGAAACAATAAATATATAATTTTTTCTTGCTTTCTAGATGCCGAGAGTTCGCGTTAAAAAGACTTCCAGGGGGCAGATTGACATGTCGAGTTATAAAGATGTATATGAGTAGGTAAAAGCTGTAGATTCACTACGAAAAGCGGCGGACAAGCATGGAACAAACCACTGTTCTCTTCTGAGATAATTATATACGAAAGCGAGATACGTCTGGCGAGGACGATGAAGGTTGGGGTCTAGAGCACACAACCGAGTTTTTAATGAAGAGCAAGAGCGCGAATTATCAAAATATTTGAATCGACGCGACGTGCGGATATATATTTCGGACTATCTAAGAAAGAGGTCAGAAAATTGGCGTACGAACTTACCATTAAGTAATTTATCACCACCTAGAACTTGGGAAGACAACCAGATGGCTGGTGAGGAATGCTTTCGGATGTTTATGATAAAAACCCTGAACTGTCTGTACGCGCCGCGCAAGCTACAAGCCCGAGTCGATGGTTAATGACAATTTGACCGTTGTCATGGATCTTTAATATAATTTTGAGCCCCAAAACATATATCTAGGTAATACCGATGAAACAGGCATAATAACAGTGCAAAAACCTGATGAGTTGTAGCTAGAAGTGGTGTTCGTCAAGTAGGTTCAGTAACTTCAGCTGAAAGGGGTACATTAGTAACTATATTAACGTGCTTTGAACGATAAAAGCCAAATCGTTTCAACCGTACCGTCTACTTTTTTTTTTTGCGGATGGGAAATCACAAATGTCTCCTCCCGCTCTGGGTGAAGCGGAAGGGAGTGTCAGACTCTTACTGACTAAAACCCACCTTCTCTCCTTCACCTTCCTTAGCCCTTTATGTTCCGGGCCAGCGGTAACACTTTCGGACAATCCCGCTGACCCGGTACCCAGTCTACTTGACTCTCATTTATATAACGTTACCAGAATGCGAAAACTCGTACTTAAAAAACGTTAAAATTCAAGTCGCAATCTCATCTATCTCTCTCATGATGATGAATCTCATCTCGGCGACAATCAATGACAAAAACTTGTCAATAGTATGAAAATTTATTGTATTTTTGACAGAATAAGACAGATTAAAATGCGAACGTTTTTAAAAATACGGGAATTGCCCCTCAACTCACTAAGCAATTTTCTATCCATCTGTCCAAAATATTTATGCCTTTTCTGGCTAGCATATCACATCTTTGTTCTGCTATATTATCGATATTTGCCTCTCGCTTCCACACATTATCCGCAAGCGAAAGGCGAATATGGTTTTGTTCATCCATCAGGACAATAATACTGTTTACTTATTGATCTTGTTCCGTCGTTTGCGCGGCGGCGGTGGTTCCTTAGTATGTACGGTGCGCACGTGAAGCGTTCTCGTGCAAGACTTGGCGAAAGCCACTCCGCAAATCTCACACTTATATGGGTTGTCGCCGGAATGGATCTGAAAGAGAAGGAAAGACTGGTAACGCAACTGATACACATACAAAAGAGAAAAGTCAGGGCCATTATTGTTCAACGGCGAGCGAGAGATGGAGCTATACGGAATGAATAACACCATCCCTCTTTCGCAACGGAACTAATTATAATGGTGCCTTTAAAATTCATACTGAAATCTGGACCAAAATCTGACTTCTTCAGTGTTTTGCTCATCTTTTGTTCTAAAAAACGTTAGAACGATAGAAAATATAATAATCGGTTTAATTTCGGAAATACCGAGTCCACCTTAGCTAAATAAGCTTAGCTTAAACTAAGTTAAGCTAAGCTTACTAGATTTTACAGAAGCGGTATTTTTTCCATCCTGCAAACACTACAACAATAAATTCCTGAAAAAAAAAAATGCACCTTTCAATGCCTAACTGCCATTAAAAGTTTAAAACGAAGGCAAGGATGATTGCTAAACCAACTATTGCTGTTCAAGGATCTTTCGACGCGTGGCCAAAATCAGAACTAACGCCGCCATCTTGTTTTTCAATACATTTCTCGAAGGAATTGAAATCGAATGTTTACCAACAGCGCCCCCCTGTCAACGTCATACGAACGCCTAGAGATTCTTATAGTAGTGTACTTACTTTCAAATGCCTTTCTAGCGCTTCTTTTCGCTTGAAAGCTTGGGAGCACACGCTGCAAGGGAAGGGTCTTGTGTCGGAATGTTTCTGCTGATGAACGCGCAGGTCGTGCGCAGAGAAGCAGGCCTTGTCGCATTGAGAGCATTTGTAGGGACGCTCCCCGAAGTGGGTGCGTTTGTGCATGGAGAGGACGGCGTTGCACTGAGGACAAAGGATGCAATTTGATTGATAACTAATTGTAGTAAAAAAAATGTTACTGTTTCCGGTACAAGATCTTCAAGTAAACCGAATGAAGATAATATACGATATTGAATGCATTTGGCATTACTTATTTTCAAGCGATAAACTATCGATACTTTTCATTAATATTCTATATTTTCGATCGCATTATATTGTATTCTCGATATTTAGGTATTTTATTAAGCTTTTGTTACAGCTAGTAATATTAATATGTAGCTTTAATATACTAGATTCTTTTAATTTGATAACTGCAACCCTAACTTTCTATTATGTTCTATGTTATGGGTTTGGTTTCCGCACTTAGTCCTTCAGTGGACCATTGTGCGTGGGCCATGGCGGCCGTCGGTGGTTATTCCAACCAGCCCACCCTAACTTTAGTTAGCCCGGGGCTTCGGACGCGTGTAGATTGAAAACCACAAAAAGTTTGAATTACCGGGATAAAAAGTATCTTATGTCCTAATCCATGTTTATGTCATGGACCTCATCCAAAGCCGTCAAAAGGGGTAATTGAACGACAAACATCCAAAGTCACAAACAAACAGACTTTCTCATTTATAATATTAGTGTGATCAGTAGGAAGTAGGAGTGTACCTTTTTTTTTTTTTTTTGCGGATGGGAAATCATCAAATGACCCCTCCCGCTCTGGGTGGAGCGGAAGGGAGTGTCAGACTCTTACTGACTAAAGGAGGACGAAAGGAGGAGTGTACCTGACGACGTGTTACTTACCGCATATCGCTTGCCGCATATATCACAGACGCAATTCTTCCGCACTGGCTCGTACTTATCAGGATGCTTGAGTCGGTAGTGGTTCCAGTATGCACGCGGGGTGGCGAATTCTTCTGGACACTGCGAATTAAACTTCTGTACTAAGACCGGAAGACCTAGCGTTGGAAGGCCTCCCACAACGTGGTCCGACGACCTTGTGAAGGCCGCAGGAACCCGTTGGATGCGAGAAGCACAGAACCGGTCGAAGTGGAGGTGCTTGGGGGAGGCCTATGTCCAGCAGTGGACGTCTTTCGGCTGAAATGATGATAATGATGACTAAAGACGCGCAGTAATAATAAACAAGCATAGTCAGGCTATAAAGTTCCCACTGCTGGGACACAGGCCCTCTCACCACGCGGGCCCCGTGAGGGTTGGGTGACATGTGTTCGATTTTTTTGCTGCACGACATAAGTAATTATATTAAGTTATTCTGAATCATGCATAATTGAAGCACTATTTAGTAGTAGCAAAGAATGGCTCGTGTGAATGGACAGTGTCGCGAGTTCAATGGATTTTTCCCCATTTCAAAAAATGCCCAACGCGCCTAAAGAAGTTTTCACTTCAAAATTATAACTGTAAAAAGTATAACTACATTGCTGTGTTCCAGTTTATAGGTCACCGCACCGTATCGCCTTTCGCCTCGCCGTCAAACAGGCGTCAACCTAACGTAAGCACGGAACCAAAGCGAATCAGAAGCTCCCATACGTCGACTCGGCTACGGCTAGGCGACGCCGCGCTTACGGCTCGCCGACCGCTGGTTGATGGTGCGGCAGTCAGGCCGGAGGGGTGAGAGGGCCAAGGGTGGACGGAGAGACGTAAGCTCGGGTACGGAGAGATGTAAGCGCGGGGACGACGAGCCGTAACACACCGCACCGCGGTTCGTGAGCTTGTCCCGAGGCGAGGCGATTACGTTACGATTCCGATTAGTGTGCGTTGCAGTAGGGAGTTTCATACAAAGAATACTGAACGGCTCGAGTTCATACGGTGCCGATCCCTTTCCGGTTTGATACGTGTGCTATGACCTTATAGGGTACGGGTACCTACCGGTATTCACCAGAACGATTGGACCGATCTCCATCGGATGGATATCGACCTTATGCTATATAAAAACGTTTTATTTAAAAGGTTGGGAATATCTTCTCTGCAATGTAAACTAAACTTTAACAGAATCAAAATAAGGTTCACATTAGAAAGTGTAGATACCAACATGTTGACACTTGGCGGGCCATTTGGTCCGAACTTGACTCTTCCGTTGGTAATTGTAATGCTTCGGTTGTTTCTTAGGATGCTCCTCACGATTATGAAGACGTAACTCTTCAGGGTCCGTGAACATCTCGCCGCAAACACGACATCCATTCCTGTTGACAAACGAAACTGAACCGTACGTCAACGCATATACCGTCTTATTACAAAACGACTTCTAACTTTAGTCCAGCCCAAACCTTCGAGCTCGTTATTGTATTATACAATGCGTAACATAATGAATGCAAGACCTCATACACCCCAATTAGAGTATTGAGTTAAAAGCATAATACAATGATCAAAACAATTTTTTTTTAAAGCTAACTATTTTTATTAACTAAATTGTGTTGACCCTATCATTACTTTATGCATTCAAAATTGAGTCTTATTGCCTTGACATAAGATTTAATTTTCTTTGGCTCAATCGGCGATCAGTATGGCAAAATACATAATTTAAAAAAAAATACCTATCTTAAATGTTACCGAAATTGATTCAGTAATCAATTATGAACGAACTACTTTCAGGACTTGCGTTTATTCTGTTACACCTTGTATACTTTATTCAGAGCACGGTAAAGTTGATAACACAAAATTTACAACTTGAGACACGGATTTGACATCAGTTTTTGTAATTAGAACTTTAACTTTGTAGAAATAGAGTTCAAAAATAGCTTGATGGTTTAAACTGGTTCTGGGTTTAAAAATAAACTGTTTTGTAATAAGGCTGCTAAAGTCTTTACTTCAACTGTGCTTGGCGGACATCACCATGTACCAGTTGTACTTGCACTGATTATTAAACAAACGAAACTCAACCGTATGTCAACTCACATAGAGTCTGTACTTCGAGTGTGCTTGACTGACATGACCATGTGTCTTTTGTACGCCTCCGTCGATATAAATTTGACGTCACA
Organism: Oligia fasciuncula; assembly: GCA_963082905.1. Taxonomy (NCBI): domain Eukaryota; kingdom Metazoa; phylum Arthropoda; class Insecta; order Lepidoptera; family Noctuidae; genus Oligia; species Oligia fasciuncula. The sequence continues at coordinate 3,001,743 of OY720401.1, forward strand.
ATCTTCGCAGTATGGACCTTCTTGTCTGTTTTCTTCTTGTTTTGTCTGAACATAGAATGAATCAGTTGAGAGATGTAACTATGAACGTAAACGCGATGCAAAATGAGTACATAAGGATCAAAGCAGGCGGCGTTCTATAATTTAGCCAACCACATGGAAAAAAAGCGTGAGTTTATGTATGTATAAATAAGTTAAACGAACGATCAATAACGTACCGAGTAGCTTTAGACTGCCTCTCCACCAGAGATGAGCGAGGATGCGTAGCGAGGGATGTGTTTAAAACTAACCAATACCAACGCTAACTTAGTTCAAGCTATAAAAATTAAACGATGTTATTGGATGGTTTAACACACATCCCTCGCTACGCATCCTCGCTCATCTCTGGTGGAAACGCAGCCTTAGGCTTAAATCACACCGAGATGGCAGCGGCCGGTTTAAAATTATATGGCACTGTTTCAGTGTCATATAATTTTAAACTTTATCTGCACTACAAGAGTCGTGCGCCCCGCTGCGCGGGAATCGTCGGAGGGCTCGCGGCGCCGCGGGCGGCCGCGCGACCTTTTCAAGTTTCTCAAGCGATACTATGTATTATAGTAATGAAGATAAAGTTTAAAATTATATGACTCTGAATCTGCTTGCCGCTTCGCTGCCGACCACTGCCATCTCGGTGAGATTTGAGCCTAAAGGCAGCTCGGGGCATTATACTCTAGTATTATACCCACTAAATTTATTACACAAAAAACAAAATTAAAAGAAGAAAATTGTTTATTCTGCACAAATAAAACACACATTACAAAAATTGTAAGGTAATAGGTAGTAAAGTCAAAAGCCCAAAAGAAAATACTTAAAAGATTTAAAATGAAAAAGCTTAAGTTCAAAACTTTTTCTTACACGATGACGAGTCGTATGAATCTTAAGACACTGAGATAAGGCTCAAATTCCAATGTACTCACTTCAATGTCCTTGTGCATCATATTCTTGTGAACCACGAGCCCCTGCTTGCTGTAGAATGAGTACCCACAAAACCCGCAGATGTTTTCTGATGGATGTTTGATCCGCATGTGACTGACGTACGTTGTTCTTACACTGTGTTGAATAAAAGACAGTTTAATTATAATTATAACCCATAGAGCTGTATTTTATAGGCTTTTCAGGGTTCCTTACCCAAAAACGGTGCCACTGCCACCCATTGGCAGTGCCACCGTTTATTACTAAGTAAGAATGTGGTCAAGGGCAGACGTTTTTTGCATCAACCCTACTTTAAACCAATAAACTTTACCTTCTAAAAATCTTACACGATCAGCAATATGGTTTATATGGTTTCACCAAAGGACGTTGTATGACTCACGCTGGACGCTGACCTTACTAAAACACATATTCACTGCGTAAGAGGCCCAAAATGCCATAGAAATATTTTGTGACCTCTCCAAAGCATTTGACTGCGTGAATCACGAAACCTTCCCCTTGAAACTTAAGCATTAGGGACTAGGTAAACTTGCGCTCAGTTTAGTAAAATATTATTTAAATGCCAGACAACAGAAATTTCAAATAAATTATGTCAATTCACTCGGTTTAAAAGCAAAAATGGGTGTTCCAAAAGGCTCGATTTTGGTCCCTTTCCTCTTTTTTTTTGTGTTTATTAATGATCTACTACCATTTATTAATAAAAAACCAACCACAAATGGTGTTATTTGCTGAATTCCTTCATTTTTAGGGTTCCGTACCCAAAGGGTAAAAACGGAACCCTATTACTAAGACTTCGCTGTCCGTCCGTCCGTCTGTCTGTCACCAGGCTGTATCTCATGAACCGTGATAGCTAGACAGTTGAAATTTTCACAGATGATGTATTTCGGTTGCCGCTATAACAACAAATACTAAAAACAAAATAAATATTTAAGGGGGGCTCCCATACAACAAACGTGTTTTTTTCGGCGTTTTTGCCTTGTTTGCTCGATATCTGTCACCAGGCTGTATCTCAAGAACCGCGGTAACTAGACAGTTGAAATTTTCACAAATTATGTATTTCTGTTGCCGCTATAACAACAAATACTAAAAACAAAATAAAATAAATATTTAAGGGGGGCTCCCATCTCCCATACAACAAACGCGATTTTTTTGCCCTTTTTTGCTCGATATCAATAATGGCAACAGGTAGGCACTTGAAATATTCACAAAATACTCAGTTGTATTTTTACTTTAATAATAAATAATAAAATTAAAATAAAATAAATATTTAAGGGGGGCTCCCATACAACAAACGTGTTTTGTTCCGCGTTTTTCCCTTCATGTGCGAGTCCGACTCGCACTTGGCCAGTTTTTAACTTTGTTTTTCATTACTTTCTTCATTCTTCGCTGTCATACGGAAACGTGTCCATAAGATTGGCCGATTCTATTTTTTAAGATGGGCGTTATATAGTCAGTAGGTTTTTAATGACCATTTATTAATTCAAAATAGTTCTTACTTGAAAACTTCGTCACAGAACTTGCATTTATGCGTGACTCCCTTATGTGACCCTTGATGCTGCTTCACAGTAGTTCTGAAATATGAACCTTCTGTTAGTACACATACAGTCCAGTTTAAAATAGCGTCTTATCTCAATAACTTTTGGCCTATACTTACATATTACTAGAGTTGTATGGACATAAATTACAAACATATCTCTTCCCGTGGTTTAGGGCATGTCTCTGAAGATTGCGTTTCGTTTTAAACCTGTACTTGCAAATTTTGCACTCTATGTCGCCGAGGTTCTGCGAACAAAGCACACACATTTTCATACTGTTCTTCATTTTCGTTCTTTGCTCCTCAAAGATATGTCGACAGTTTTTAAACTGAGAGCATGCAAGCTTAAATATGTGTATTTGTGTGTGTGCCATAACCTGGATCAAATAAATTTATTTTCTTTCTCTTTCTTTCTTTCAATTTCACGTCCCGAGTTACTATTGTGTAGCTCGAGACCCGGTCATTTACTCGCAAAAGTAGTTAGCCATCGGAACTACTTATAACTTATTTAGGTATTTCAAACATTATAGCTAACAGGTTATGTATAGTCGTTGCAAATCACGAACAGGACGTGTAACTTTAAATCATTGAAATTAAGTTTAAATTGCAATCTAAAGTACTTGAAGGATCTTTTGGCGCTCGAATAACGTGGACAGGGAGGCGCTGTTGGTAAGCATTAGTGAGTAAAATGTATTTATAAAAGACGATGGCTGCGTTAGTACCGATTTTGGCCACGCGCCAAAAGATCTTTGTACATCTTTATATCTTACCGGGGAGTGTTTGGTAAGGTGATGTTTCCACGCATGCGTGTTGTTGAACCCCCTGTAACACTGGTGGCACTTGTACGGACAGTCAAGGTAGTTGGACGACTGTTTCCGTTTGTTCATCTCTTCTATTTGATCCTCAATCTGTGGATAAGATGATAGACTAATGTAGTTACACATACAGAGGAAATTAATGCAATAGGCATTTGCGTCCCATTCTAGTTCTACATACAGCCTATGCAAGTTTGGTCAACATTAGCACGTAAAAAAAGATTTTTCATTTATCGGCTAGATGCTTGGTAATCGGTCAAAAATGAACATTATAATGTTGGATACAGATTACAGCAATGTCTATGGCACTAGCGCGCGCAAATTGTTGCAGACAAATTCAGACAATTCATTGTTGCTGTCTCTTTCTGTGTCACATGTTCCGTATTTATCTATCGCAGTTGGAGTTGTAAGTCTTTGTAATAACGCAACAATACAGAACGTCGCTCAGTATGAACGTAGCGTATCTTTCCTTTATAATATCATTGGATTACAGCCATCAGACCGTAGATGTCAGTAGTGCTACTAGCAATTAAAGAAAAAGAACATTCGGAATTGGTTCGCCGACGTCGGGCCGGGCTGCCTTTCCACCAGAGATGAGCGAGGATGCGTAGCGATGGATGTGTGTAAAACTGACCATTACCAACGCTAACTTAGTTCAAGCTATAAAAATGAAGCAATGTTAGGTATTGGTTGGTTTCACACACATATCCTCGCTCATCTCTGGTGGAAAGGCAGCCTAAACAGGCTTACTTTTGACATGATCCAAGTCTTAGAGCTGTGCAGCTTAGTATTTTTATAATAAGCACACCAAACATACAAGTCATTAAAAAAACTAAAATTGGCATAATGACAACCTTTAAAAAATACTAAATGCACATACCGAGAGAGTAATAACGTTGATCAAATCATCAGGCTGGTCTTCGCATTGTGTGTCATCCTTCTTCACTTTGGGTGGACTCTTCTTAGCAACCATAGTACGAGTCCTCTTGGGTCTTACTCGCTTCTTGGGCTGGGCTGTTCGGGATTTTTTTATAGGCAATTTTGCTGTATCTGTTGTTTCAGAAAGCTGTGAAAAAAAGGTTCTTCTTGGTTTTTTTTAATGGCTTTTTTTGTTTTTAATTTTCCAAGATAATATTTATAGCAGGACTAGCGACCCGCCTCTACTTCGCACGGTTTTCATAAATTGACAAACACACAAAAATGTTAATGTATTATACACCATAAATCTTCCAGAATAAATTATCTAAATGATGTGAATCATGTTTTTTTTAAATATTAACTCTAGATGCAAAAGTGTTTTATCACCTATAATATAAATACTCGTATTATAAATTAAAATTGCTTTTCCTGTACAGACACGAAAAAAAACATGAAACACCGTAAAATGAGTGCCTAAAACTTGTTTATTAATATTTAATTAAATCAAAATTACCTCAGGGTCATCAGACTCCTCCTGAATATCCACCTTCACAGAAATCTCAACCTTCTCTACTTCGTGAATTTTCTTCTTACTTTTCTTCTCACAGTCATCATCACTAGAACTGTTATCAGGACTGATATGATCAGGAACATCAACATCATCATGATCCTCTTTTTTGATAACTTCTACAACAAACTCGGGTCTTTCTACGCTGATAGAATTTGTTGTGTTATCTTGTTTTATGCTGATATTAGTGACATTTGTAACTGTGAGGAGATTTTTTCTGGCAATTGATTTTATAGCTGTATGCGTTAGCTGGAAGATGTGATAAATTAAATGGTAATATTGTGCTTTTACTAGTTCTGGGAGAAATAGTCACAACCTAATTAAGAAATCATCATCATCATCATTTCAGCCGAAAGACGTCCACTGCTGGACATAGGCCTCCCCCAAGCACTTCCACTTCGACCGGTTCTGTGCTTCTCGCATCCAACGGGTTCCCGCGGCCTTCACAAGGTCGTCGGTCCACCTTGTGGGAGGCCTTCCAACGCTACGTCTTCCGGTACGCGGTCGCCACTCCAGAACCTTTCGGCCCCATCGGCCATCTGTTCTGCGAGCAATGTGCCCTGCCCACTGCCACTTAAGTTTGGCAATTCTTCGGGCTATGTCGGTTACCTTGGTTCTCCTGCGGATCTCCTCATTCCTGATTCGATCACGCAGGGAAACTCCAAGCATAGCCCTCTCCATTGCCCTTTGGGTGACTTTAGCCTTCTTATAAGGCCCATTGTGAGCGACCACGTTTCAGTGCCATAAGTCATCACTGGCAACACGCACTGGTCAAAGACTTTCGTCTTGAGACACTGCGGTATGTGGGACGAGAAGATACCGCGTAGCTTCCCGAACGCTGCCCAGCCGAGTCGGATTCGACGATTGACCTCTTTCTCGAAGTTAGACCTCCCTAACTGGACAGTTTGTCCTAGGTAAACATATTCGTCCACGACTTCGAGTGTAGCGTCTCCGATCTTTATGAGAGTGGGTGTTACATGGGCATTTGACATGACCTTTGTTTTGTCCATGTTCATTTTAAGACCCACTCTTTCGATTCGATTTCAATTAAGAATTATTATTGATTAAATAGATACTAAAGAGATATTTTTTATTGAATTCTTAAAGAAGCAAAAAAAGCTGGTTTCTTTCATAGTCATTTTATACCGATTATGTATTAAACGAGAGCAGTCATGGTGGCCCACTGGTAACAGCCCCGACTTACAAGTTGCAGGTTGTGGATTGGAACCAAACAGGTGCTTCACTAGGTGTAAATAATTTCATCACCACTGTTCTCAAAACGGTGAAGGAAAAACATTGTGAGGAACCAAAAATTCGAAGACATGTGACATCTAACAACCGATGCTCGGCCCTCATCGTAGATTGGTCCACTACTTGGTCTTGAATAGAGGAGGCCTGTGTCCCAGCAGTGGGAACATTATAGGCTGATTTTGCTATGATTATGATGTTTTAAGACATATCAAGGCATAATATATGTAATTTGTATTTCATTTTTTTTTTACTTATTTCTCACACATCTGTAGAATGATTGTAAACTGGAGGAGCGGAACCACCTAATACAAGCAAATATTTGCTTAAAAGGTGACTCCAAACCTAACATAGTTATATTCTTAAGTGAAGAAATAAACATTTTTATTTTTTATTTGGGTAAAAATTTTTTTTTATGTTTATTTGTTGTCATTGCCTCTATAAGGTTTTATAAACACACATTAATGTACCTTTCCACAGTCATCAATTATTGCACATAGCAGCCCCTGGCTCTGCAGACACTTGTCTCTAAATAAATAAAACTTCCTCACGAGTGCTGCACACACATAGCAGGCATAGGGGGGCAAGTTGTTGTATAGAGGCTAGAAATAAATGGTTGATTAACATAATAGTTAGAATATTATATGCTTTAACCGGTTGAATGCCGTAATTACAGAAACAATTAAAAAGCCATTGTCTCGCGTGGATCTACGTTCCGGCATACTAAGGGTTAATGTAAATTGTACTAGTAAGTAACATAGTTTGATACTAAGCAATTAATATTAGGGAACAATTTGAATAGAAGGTAAGTATTTAGAAATTAAGCAAGAACTAACAAAGCAAACTAGGTAGAGCGAGCATAATCAGCAAAAAACTAACAAACAACTATAAAATAACTAAATAGTTTTTTTTAATATTTATATTGGGATATCCATTCAAAACAAACCTACCTTACTTTCAATAATTAATGATGTAAAATAAGATTCTAAAGGGTATGCCGACAGGTCCTGCATTTTAACATCCGTATTTAAACAAATGCGGCACACTTGTACGTCTCCCATGTTAGTTATATTATTACATAAAATGTTTAAAAAATAAATTTGCAGCGATACAACGAGTTTTTAACACTGTATCGTTGCTATTTCAGACGACGTGATTACAGAACGACCATTATCACGACCATGGTTAGAACATAATATGAATGTAAGTTTATTTATCATACATTAATAAACACACGGTTAACACATGATATTTATTCATAAAATAGAAAATAAAATAAAATTCAAGTTTAGTTTTAGAAAAGACGCAAAAAATGCAAACAATTTCAAGAAAAATGACAACAAATGTCAAAGTCAAAATCCTCTGCGTTGTCAAACTGAGCTGCGATGTCACGGTGACACTGAAAACGTTTTGTTACTTGTTACTTTTAATCTTTTCAGATGACAGAATATTTTCTGTTCATGCTGTTTTAAAATGTAAACTTGCTAAAATGCAATCATCACGCTCTAATCTATCAAAGAATATTGCATATATTGCATTCCACCATAATCAAAACAAAAGATTTTGCGTTTTGTTTTGTTTCAAAATCATAGCAAAAAAACCCGTAATAGTACCCGTGGAGAGGATAGGCAGTGTTATGCAGATTTTAGTACTATGATGCTATTCACGCTGAAGACGGTGTTTCGGTTGACATATTTGTAAAGAATTTAAAGAAACGTTAAACTTTTCATAGCTCACACAATGACAATTCAACCTAGGCACACAAAAGCTCCCCTTTTGTGATTTGAATATGATGATGACTCATTCATCATCAAATTCTAAGAAATGAACAGTTTCTAGAAATTCTTCTTCTTATGCCTGGGATCATAATAATCTGGTAGAACTAGAAAAATGAATAGAAACCACTAGAATTTGAGCCCTTCGGTGAAGGAAAACCGCGGTTTAGCTACCCAGAGATGCAGGCTGACTTGTATGTAGTACCTACGTATTGTACTTTACCAAGTAGGTATAGATAGATACATAGGCATAGAATGATGCAAACCGGATCTCTGCAGAACGAGTTTTGATACATTATACTTTTTATGAACATTTTATCATAAAAGTAGCATACGCTACCTACTTATAAGTTAGAGTAGGTAGGTACCTACTTAGGTACTTGTTTATCCGAGTTGTGGTAGGTAGGTATATTGTTAAGGACGGACGATATGTTGTACATACAAATGTTTGGTTCCATCCATGAAGGTATACAGTACAGGGTTATTGGTAAAACATTAACAACCTCTTAAGAGGTCATTGTACTCATCATTAAGAACAACTTTGACTATGGGACCGAACCTGAAATCAGGGTCTAACACTCGTTGGGCAACAAGTGGGAAGAAATAATTATGCGTTTTGTGCAATGAGGTTAATGTGGCAGGCAGGTTAATTGGTGTTGATGCCCTACATACAGGGTTTATTTTCTAAGATCAGCCAAATTTAAGGGTGTGGTACAGACCATCAAACTGAACAACTTTCTCCATGGGACCAATATCATAATCGCGAAAAATTTATAATCAACTGTCCCATCCTCGACCTAAGCGTATGAAACGGCAGAATTTCTATTCGCGATTAAATATCTAGTACAGTCAACAGCACATCCATCACGTGTGACGTGCCAGCGCCATTTTTTGGTACCTAAGTACCTAAGAGTACTTATTTTACTTCGTACAGAGAATAAATTCAAGTCCCAGGTTGTTGGAACAACCAAATATACCTAGGTACAGTCACGAGCACTGATATGTCAATACTTGGCCACTTTCAATTGCGATTTTTTTACGAAATAACGAATGCAACGTTGAAATACGACACTTTACATAAACCTATTGGTTCGAAAATACTATGACATAGTATTTTCGAACATTTTATATTATTAGAAACATTGTTTCTAATAACATAAAATTTCATTCAAAAATAAAGGAGAGAATCGCCTTTGAATAAAGCCAAGTGTATACTTACTTTTGCTCGTGACTGTACATACACCGGTATATTTATGTAGGTGGGTACCTATACCTCCTAGAGCCGCGCATATTCATCGATCTGCGCACGGCGCAGTAGCCATTTAGCCATAAGCCCTTTAGAGTCATTATGATGTCTAGTAGATGTAGGTATGCGTACCTATACCTAACAAAAATTCACAGAATTCTGATTTGTATTTTTCGTTTCTTTCTTTCTTTCTTCTTTCTGTGTATGAAAAATGGTTCTACTATCATTATCAGATGACAGCTCACGCACGGAACCACAAAAAATATGAAATTTAGAAGATACATAGGCAGTATACGTAGGTACATACATAGATATACCTACATACATAAACTCACACCTTCCCATCTCACGGGAGGTAGGCAGAAACAACTGAACTGACTGACTCCTTTTGCTACGTTTAAGTACCATCTTAAGAGGAAATAAAAAAAATAATTAAGTAGGTAATACACTGAAGCAACTCAATCAAAGAAGATATTGATTTTTTACCAGAGCATCGAACACAGCAGTTGATCAGTAGTCGCACTTGCGACCATACCATAGGTACCTACGGTAACCTACCTACTTCGCAGCCAGATATTTCAGGAGATAACGTTCCGACGATACCAGCGGGTTTGACGGGTAGTATTATTATTAAAAAAAACACTTTATTGCATAATATTTTTTTGATAATTGCAACGATGTTAGATGTTCTACTTCTGTGAGAGAGAGAGAGAGCTATATACCTACTTACCTATGAGTTTTCCAACGTTTCGAGAAATTGTGGTAAAGCCTGCACCCTAATTGCTTAACGCACTATCAATACCTAACAATCTGAATATTTTTTAAGGATATTGCTAATCTATTGTTAATAATAATTATGTTCGAAAAAGTCTACTCAACAACGTAAATAACGCAATGAATGATGTTGAATTGTCAAAGTGAAAGCCATTCCTACTGTTTGTGTGTAACGCAATCACCTTTTCGCCCCGCTATTGTCTCTCTTTCCATCATCTGCAAAGCGTACCTAACTAGTAACTACGCCTAATATTCCTACTAGGTTATATTATGCCTACCTATATTCGAATACGAATGACACTCACAACTTCGTTCGCACTTTGCAATCAAACTTCAACCCTCTCATGCCCGTTTGACGAATTTCCAAATGCTTAAATTCTATCTAAGTCCTAGAAGGTAAAGTTCCAGACATTCCGTGAAAAGTGCTAAGAACTCTGAAAAACTCTGAAAAAAAAAAGTATGAAATGATGATAAGATAAATGAGATATAAACAGATAGGTAAACTTATTTACCGTATTATACTACCTCAACCATGAATGGGCGTGAGGCGCGTGACAGACCATGATAACAAAATATTGTGAAATAATACATATTGTAAAAGTTAATAGACACGCATACGGGAAGTTAACTTAGTCATTATGATTGTGTTACCGCTGTTACTTATGTAGGTCTTGATTCTAGAAAAACCAAGAGCATAACTTGGAGAAGAGAAAATTGTAAGGTTCAAACACAACTAGCAGGGTAATTGCGTAACACACTATCAGTAGCAATGGGTTTCATTTTGTCAGTTCAACAACATTCATTGCGTTATTTACGTTGTTGGGCAGATACACTATTCGAACATATCGAGTAATGGATTAGCCATAGATTTAATAATAAATCTATGGGATTAGCTATATGTGCTTCAAAATGATTCAAATTGAGAGCAATAGTGTGTTACTCAATTAGGGTGCAGCACCCTAATTGAGTAACACACTATCAATCACAATCTGAATAATTTCGAAGGACATTGCTAATCCATTGCTTCATATGTTGGAAAAATTTGTCTGCTCAACAACGTAAATAACGCGATGAATGTTGTTGATCTGTCAAAATGAAAGTCATTCCTATAGTGTTAGTGTGAACGCAATCGCAATTACCCGCGGGCCCCGGGACAGAGCGTCTGCGATGTACGTGCCCGGGTGCCTCTATGAGTTTTATCATTCATCATCATTTCAGCCGAAAGACGTCCACTGCTGGACATAGGCCTCCCCCAAGCACCTCCACTTCGACCGGTTATGTGCTTCTCGCATCCAACTGGTTCCTGCGGCCTTCACAAGATCGTCGATCCACCTTGTGGGAGGCCTTCCCCAACGGTACGTCTACCGGTACGCGGTCGCCACTCCAGAACCTTTCGGCCCCATCGGCCATCAGTTCTCCGAACAATGTGCCCTGCCCACTGCCACTTAAGTTTGGCAATTCTTCGGGCTATGTCGGATACCTTGGTTCTCCTGCGGATCTCCTCATTCTTCAGAGTAGCTACACCCTGATTCGATCACGCAGGGAAACTCCAAGCATATAGCCCTCTCCATTGTTACATTAGTTCCACTATTCGCCTCTTTGCTTCAATAACGTGATAAGTCCAACAATTTCAATTTCCAAGATACCACATTATTGAAGCAAAGAGGCGTATTGGTCAAGAGGTGGCGCTGACATAAAACTGCAATATTCTACCAGCAGTCTGACGAATAGGTATAGGCGGTAGGCCTCGCCGCGCGCGCCGAAGAAAATTTAAAAACATATTATGATGGTACGGAACCTTCGGTGCGCGAGTCCGACTCGCTCTTGCCCGATTTTTTATAGCTTGAACTCGGTTAGCGTTGGTATTGGTTAGTTTTACACACATCCTTCGCTACGCATCCTCGCTCATCTCTGATGGAAAGGCAGCATAAAGCTGTGTCCGAATGGTGGCCAAAGAAACCAGGGGGGTCCAAAAACGCGTTCGGTTGACGACATCGTCTAGTCGCGGGAAGCACTGCGATGAGGGACGCTCGGAATTGGAAAGTATGGCAGAAAAAGATGGGAGGCCTACCAGCCTACCTATACCCAGCAGTGGGTGATTCCAGCGGGGTAATTGCGAACACATTATCAGTAGCAGTAAGTTTTATTTTGACAGTTCAACCACATTCACTGCGCTATTTACGTTGTTGAGTAGACACATTTTTCGAACATGTGAAGCAATAAATTAGCAATAGTCTTGAAATGATTTAGATTGAGATTGATAGTGACGCCATTAGGGTGCGAGCTGAAATGATGATTATGATGATGAGTTACCTGTTGGTCAATAGTTAGGCGCTTTGCAGATGGAGCAACTTTAGTTGAGGCAACTATATCAACTTTTTAAAAATTTCCATTAAAGTTGCCAGTTGCTACAACCAAATAGCCCAAGATGTATGTAAACAGCTAGTTGCCAGTTGCCTGCAGTTGCTGCCTTAAAGTAAAGTTGGTTGCTGCAATAGTTGCGCCATCTGCAAAGTGCCTTATCGTTTAAAATTGTTATTTTACCGACGCACGCGAAGAAAAGAGGGATTCTGCTGTTGGTTTTTCCTATTATATTATGTAACTGGAAAACCCTTGTTTCGCTATTATTTATTTTGGTTTATCCTTAATATATGAAGTAGATATACATAATGTAGGTAATACAAGTTGCCGTCGAAAAACTTCTTATAATTTATAGGTACCTATAAGTCTCTTGGCAGAGCTGAAATGTGGCCAGAATTGTTTGCTAGAATGGGCGCTTCCGGGCATGACTGTAGATAAGTAAGTACCTACCTACTTAGTCATCCAGAATTCTAAGAATCCACTCGCAAATAAATAAGTGTAGGTACCTAACTGCAATAATTTTAGTCTGAAACGGCTGAATATATTATCAGTGAGGTTTTACCTCCCGAGACAGTGACGTGTTTTCTTGGTGAGGGGTTATTGACCTCACATCCCTTAGGAAACAAAATAATACATACTTACGTAAAGTGTACCTTAATGCCCTTAGTCCATTAGCTTACCTAATTAAAAGATTCTCTCGAGATAAAAGTTCAAAAATTGAAAAACGCTTTGTGTGATGTGAGTATGTATAGGCATGGGAAGATTCGGTTGCCCATCCTATTGCCAAAATAATTCTCGAAGGCGCCTGAAAACCACATTCTGCGGGATAATTGCGTAACACACTATCAGTAGCAATGGGTTTCATTTTGACGGTTCAATAACATTCATTGCGTTATTTATGTTGTTGAGCAGACACATTTTTCGAACATATGAAGCAATGGATTTGCAGCATCCTTCAAAATTATTCAGATTAAGATTTAAGTGTGTTACGCAATGAGGGTGCTGGTCTAATCTAGCAAGATCTATTCCTGTGCTGTTTATATGTGGTGTACCTTTAGTAAGCATAATCAGCCAATAGTCTTCCCACTGCTGGGACACAGGCCTCCTCTCTCTGAGTGCGAGTAGGCCATAATCCACCATACTGGCCCAGTGCGGGTTAAATTGCCAGACGTCAATACGTCTTCGATTTTTTGGCTCTAGGACACCCTCACGATGTTTTTCTTCGCCGTTTTGGGAGCAGTGGGCAGTTGGGCAGTGCCAGTGGTCAATTCTTTAGCAGAAACCGGTAGGTAAGGCTAAACGATGCTGTTGAAAATATTATGAAATAGTAGGCAAGAAGGACTGCATGGTAGCCGACCCCAACATAAGGCTCCTACAAACAGGCGCGACACGCGATTTAATCGCGTGCCAAAGGCACCGCTCGTTGCGCGACTTGCGGTGACTTTGTGTCGCGCGCGATTTTATCGCGTGTCGCGCCTGTTATAAGAAGCCTTTATTTGGGAAAAGGCTTAGACCATTATAATATATAGTGTTTGGCTTAGGCAGACAGATTGATTGAGTAGCTGCCTGCAGGTTTCATCAGAGGCGAGCGAGACAGTTTTGAAACCAAAACACTAAGTTTGAATATATTTTTTCACACCACCTGCTCGAAAATGTCAAATTATATATCAAGCAACCTTAACCTAAAGTGAGTCATTAGTGGCCGGGGGCACAGCCGGTCAATAATATTGTACTGGATTTCATTATGACCCGCTGGTCAATAATGTGATTTGAATTTGGAATCTCACATGCTCAGCTAAATTGGCAGTATAGTACTAACAAACACCCTTTGGTGCCAGAAAGAGGAAAGCTATTCTCGATACCCTTACTACGCGTGGATGATATTCTCGATTTCCTACAAAATCATAACGACTGCTTCTTCATATCGTTGCCATGTTTTGGAAGACATAATATTGTAAGAATAATTAGATAACTACGAACCATTTTTTAAAAGGAATGGAATAACATTAAAACTGGCATTATTAATAACAAATACCGTACCGCGCCGTAATACCGTAATAGTAATTGGCTGTAACATTAGTTAATTTATTTTAAGTAAACTGCGCAAAGATTGCTGTGGATTTTGTGAATAAATAAATAAATAATAAAACCTATCTATACTACAGTCGATTTATCACATTTTATAAGAAATACTCTATTTTCACGAGCGTCTCCAATGACGTTCTAAATTCAAAATGCATACAGCCAATCATCCAAAACCATTCTACCAGCCCTGTATAAATCTTAGTTTACACAAACGCCACTTCCATGAGAGTGATATCAATAGACACACACGACAAAACCGTAGAAGAGACTTTTTTTTTGAAAATCGAATTGTTCGTGTCTTGGCTACTTATTGGTAGACGCAATGAAGGCGCGAATTTTTGGCATTTAAACTTTAAATTTATCAACAAAGTATTATAAAATGTCGAGTGATGAAAGTGATTGTACTCCTGAATTCATTACAACCGAAGCTAATAATATTTCCAATGATTTACTGCCGGAAAAGTCAAAGGAAACTTATATAAAAGCCTACGACAATTTCCAAAAATGGAAAAGTACGAAAGGCGTCAAGTCCATTTCGGAACCAGTTCTATTTTGTTTTTCGTACTATGGCTATTATTTTCTCACAGTAGGTGTAAAAAGTAGAGTATCCTCCTCTGGGCTAAAGGTGTCTTTGCCTTGGGCTAGCTTGAATCCCTCGCTGCATTCAGGATTCTTGTATTAACTCCCTCGCTTCGCTCGTGAGTTAAATCCCGAATCCTTCATTGCGCTCGAGATTCAACATGACGCCCGTGACATTAGACACCACTTTAGCCCCTCGGTGCATAATCTACTATTTACCAGCTTGGCGGCTTCCAAGCGCGGATTTTTTTTTTTCGGATGGCAAATCATCAAATGACCCCTCCCGCTCTGGGTGGAGCTCTGGGTGGGTGCGGCTTCTCGTGCTTATTTTGAAAAGTGACAACGGGGTCAAGAACAAGACCATTGCAGCAAATGTTTTAGGTCGACTCTTTATAATTTTCTGGCGCCAGCGTAGCGTAGGACCTTGAAATCCAAGGTTCGACTCCCAAATCAAGCATGGCGAACATTGAGAAACTGAGATCTGTGGATCTAAAATTAGTTGGGTTTGTTGGATGGCCTTATTTTTTTTTTTTATGTTTTTTATGATCCACTTTATGGTTGTGGTCGCCCAGTTCTCTACCGCTTGTGGACATCGGCCAATACCAGAGGAGTTGCAGGTTTCGTTGCTATCCCAAAAACAAGACTAAATTCGCAAGTGTCATCAGCAGGCACCTTAGACTAAGCCAGACTCTTCAAACACTGCTTAGCGCCTGAAAATATATGGATGGTGTTTAAACTTTTTTTTTTTTACTTAAAAAAAAAAAAAAAACTCTTTCCCAGGATGATCACCTACTCATAGATGTAGCATAATCCATACCATAGCATAGGTACTAATGTTTATAGAGATAGTTTGAGTCCCGGGAAAGGATAGGTAGTTTTTATGCCAACATTCCCACGGGATCGAAACTTATGCGGGTGAAACGGCGGGGCGCTGCTAGTCAGCCTATAGAGTGTTCCCACTGCTGGGACACAAGCCTCCTCTCGGTGAGAGGGAGTAATCTACCACGCGGGCCCAGTGCGGGTTGGTAGATGTCCCATGTCTTCGAATTTTTGGTTCTAGGTTAGGTTTACAGGTTTCCTCACGATGTTCTCCTTCACTGTTTTTGACAGCAGTGGTGATGAAATAATTTACACAAAGTTAAGCGCCTGTCTTCCAACTTCGAACCTACGACCTATAAAAGTCGTAAATAGCGGCCGTTACCACTGGGCGCTTATGTAACGAATGTAGCTACGTCAACTTGTCGTCAAGTCGTCAACCTAGATCAATATAAAGCTCTAGTGTAGGGTTTCCCGGGAAGCCTTTTTAACGTTAATATCTATTACTAGCTTCTGCCCGCGACTTCGTCCGCGTGAAATTTCACCCTCCCCCCCCCCATTCAACGTCTTAGGGGTGGAATTTCGAAAAATCCTTTCTTAGTGGATACTTACTCTTCACAAAGAACACACCCTCCAAGTTTCATGTCTCTAGGACCAGCGGTTTGGGCTGTGTGCTGATATATCAACAATCAGTCAGTTTACCATTTTATACATATAGATTATTAATGTATTCTATGGATTCGAAGAAAGGTGGTGCGCTGTGCACCCCCGCAGCCCCTATTAAAAGATGCTTTAAAGAAATCACATTTACGCAATATTTACGCCACGCCACAATAAACCAGTCGATAGGTAGGTCATTTTTTTTTGCTGATTGTATTTAGGATGTAGGTACAGACGCCAGCACATCAACTTACCCGAAACTGTAAAACTTTCCCAATCAACATTGAACCTTATGTTTTAGCGATAAAGTTGAAAATCTAGCAATTTCACAGATTGTAGTAGCTTCGTGTGCTGGCGTCTGTACAAAACTACAATAAATGGCTTATTCCACTATTCCCCCCTGACAGAATCCCCCTCAGGGGGGAAATCTGGACTCTAATGTAAAAAAAGTCCAGAAATCCCCCTTTTCATTTTAAGTTATTCCACTATTCCCCGCTGAGAGAATCTCCTCAGAGGGGAAAAATATAATTTTTCCCCTCTGAGGAGATTATATCTTTTTCAGTTTAGTGACGTCACTCCACTTAATCCTCTTTTCTTGTAGATAGACCGGATAGACGAGATAAACAAAGATAATAAAAACAAGTGCAAGTCGGACTAGCACACGGAGGGTTCCGTACCACAAGGCAAAAACGCCGAAAAAAACACGTCTGTTGTATGGGAGCCCCCCTTAAATATTTATTTTATTCTGTTTTTAGTATTTGTTGTTATAGCGGCAACAGAAATACATCATCTGTGATTCAATTGTCTAGCTATCACGGTTCATGAGATACAGCTTGGTGACAGACAGACAGACAGACGGACAGTGGAGTCTTAGTAATAGGGTCCCGTTTTTACCCTTTGGGTACGGAACCCTAAAAAACAGTGGCACCGACAAAAGTGAAAACAAAACACAAACAGAATACTTTGTCATCACCAGCCATCACTCACTGATCGGATATCCCGAGGGCAGCCGAACACATCCGAAGCGGGTATTTTTTTAATCGTCTTATAAACAAAACACGCGCGGTGTCGCTTCCGGTAACACAGTGGCGAGAGTTCAATGGTTTTTTTCCCCATCTCAAAAAATGCCCAACGCGTCAGAAGTTTTCACTTCAAAAAAATCTGAATAAAATAATGTAGAACTTAGGTAAGTAGGTAGATTTAAAATGTAGAAACTTCCCTTCTGGTGAGCAATCACTTACTTAATCCCACTAATAACAGTGTTTTATAATTAGACTAGCTGCGCCCCGCGGTTTCACGCGCATAAGTTTCGATCCCGTGGGAATACCGGGATAAAAATATGCCTATATGTTAATCCAGGGTGTCAGCTACCTCCATACTAAATTTTATGAAAATTGGTCCAGCCGTTTGAGCGTGAAGAAGTAACAAGCTTAAAAAAAAATGGTTGCCTGTAAAGTCGGTTTTACGGGCGAAGATTTTACGTGACAACGACCGATCATCCGATCATAGTTGAGTGGGAGAGAGACGCAAGGCATTCGGCGGGCCTCTCTCTCGTTCGGTGACTCATCGTAACGTTACCGAGCGTTACACTTTTTCATAAGTGACTCCCAGTCGCAACCTAATTTAAGACGTTGTCACGTCAAAAACACCCACACACACCCCCACACTCACAAACTTTCGCCTTTATATTAGTGTGATCAGTTGCGACGTGGCTACCGTTTGTCTACTCATGTGACGTGGCCGCGTGGTAACTATGTGCACGTTAACTATCAGTCGATCAATAAACTGTACTTATCGCGTATGAATAGTTCATTAGACGTGGTCACACGCTGACACGCTTCTGACGGTAACCACTCGCCGAACTTTGATCGGCCCAGACATAGACACTGATTATGTGATTATCTTAGACTAAGAAAAGGTAAGATAGGTTCTAGGCAATGATGAACTTATTTTTTACGTCACTGGTTATAGGTATAGGTATTTCCAATCTACAACAATACGGTCACGGTAGGTAGGTGGGTTGGTGTTGGTAGTTAGGTTCCTGAGAAACATGGCCACTGAGTACATTGGTATACTATATCAGTATATAGTATACCAATGTACTCCAGTGACCCTATTACTAAGACTTCGCTGTCTGTCCGTCCGTCCGTCTGTCTGTCACCAGGCTGTATCTCAAGAACCGTGATAGCTAGACAGTTGAAATTTGTCACAGATGATGTATTTCTGTTGCCGCTCTAACAACAAATACTTACTTACTAAAAACAGAATAAAATAAATATTGAAGGGGGCTCCCATACAACAAACGTGTTTTTTTCGGCGTTTTTGCCTTGTGGTACGGAACCCTTCGTGTGTGAGTCCGACTCGCACTTGGCCAGTTTTTTTTTTACTTTACTTTATTCAGACTATCAGACGGAGTTAGTTAGGCCATGGAATCCCCTGCGGCCCTAAAGTTTCAAATAAACTTACCTTAGTCTATTTATTTCAATGCTGTCAGACCAACAAAAAAAGATCTACTTATGGATCTTTTTTGTTGGTCTATGGCTTTAATAACCAAAGACGTCCAAAGAGGGTACCTACCAAAGAGATTTAAGATAGGGTACCTACATAATAATTAATAGGTTTATACTTATCATGCACACAAAACACAATAAACAAGTCGTAGAGGTCAGTGACACAAAAGGAAAAAAGTAAGATCTACCAAAATCCCTCTATGCACCAAGGTACCTACTTCGTGACCAAGTAGGTTAAAATACTTACGTAAGCTTGTAATTGCATTATATACCTACCTACGTTCTCTTTACGTTCATAGTAAAATACCTAAACATTTGACATCTACTTTTTACTTGTTGCTGTCTCGTTTACTCATGCAGGGGATTATTGTTCGTGGAATGCGCGCGTCGGCAAGTCTCGTTACGCACTGTGGTAAGACCTAGATTATCAACCCGAGCAACGCGTGCACTCTCTTATGTCATTAGCGTAAGGTCGAGTTTCGCACCGCTGTTTGTATTGGAGCGCCCAAGCGACATCGAGGCAGCTGTAGCGAGACTACCGATAGTGTCTACTTTGTAAAGAGTACATTCATAAATTATATTTTAGGTATTGATTAAAGACTGATTTAAGGCACATAACAGAGTGCAAAAATTCCCAAAAAATCAAATATTTTTGGGAACGGACTTCCCAAGTTTTTAAAGAGTGATTTCCAAAATTAAATTAGTCGAAAATAGAACAAAATGAAAAGTCCTTGAGAACTAGTCTCGTGGGGAGTGCATCGACGTCATTGACGGGACTTTTGTAGATATGTATGGCCGCTAGCAGTGACCTGATTGGCCAACAAAGCCTTGACGGCGGCCATTTTGTTAGCTGCTGAGTCACCAAAAGGTGAAAAATGTACATGAATTGCACTCCCCACGAGACTTCACAACGGTATTGGGCATTTCCCTGAACACAAAATTTGGGTTTCATGTTCCTTACCTACCACAGCGTGGATAATAAGAAAAATATTTTTCCAATTATATTTAAGTTTTACGGGTTACAGAGCTTTAGATCGATGATACAGAAATTGCCGCGAAAATTAATTTTCAAAAGTTGACGTCGGCAAAATAGTGCGGAACTTATATTTTCTTAGTTCTGTCGACCCTCACATGGATGGACTATGAACAGTGAACGCGGATCATCGGTGGAAACTTGTCGTGGAACTCGTGGAATGTGTGAATGATAGTGAATTGAATATTCGATAACGCATTATGCTTCGGCGATCTGTCAAAATAGTGAAGTGATAAGTGGACAATGCCACCGTGCAAAACGATTGTTTACTAATTTTTGACTGAAACTTGCCACAGCGACGCTGCAGAATGTAGCCCTAGATTTATGTGACGTGTGGAATATTATAAACTGTGTTTTTGTGTCACGAGGAGTGAGCTGTGATCGTAAACATGACGGACACTTCGAGCACCACACCAACCATGGTCAAGGTAAAGACGGAGCGGCCCGACGAGGCGGAGATCAGGGAGCTAGCCGCCAAAATGGTGGAGGCGAACAAGGCCAAGGCGCTAGCGGCGTCTGTGGCGGCAGCACGGCCTCCGCCGGGCTCGCTCGTCGGCGTGGCGCCGCCGGGCTCCGGCGGACAGATGGGCATCCTCAACTTTCTGGCACGAAAGCCTGCCCCTAACAACACGGGCGACATGCGGCCCATAATCGACGGTGACAAAAAGACCCCGGCCCCAGACGAGGCCAGCTGGAAAGGTCATTTCGGCTGGGACATGCTAGGCAAATGTCACATACCTTACATATACCGGTCCACCGAGAAGTATGTGGCTGTTAAGATGGTGGAGATCAAGCTCCTCAACAAGTACCTGAACTATCTCCATGCAGACATATACTCGTGTACATGTATAAGGAGTTACTACATCACAGAGATAGAAGCTCGGTTATTGAACGAGATAAACAACAGGCATTGTGACGGACAGTTTGGTCGGGAACCATTCTCACAGAAGGACTTGGTAGTGCGGTTGTCGGATGCCTATGAGTTCTATAACTTCTTAGACGTTTGTTACAATAAGTTATTAAGAGGTACAACAAATAGTAAAGACAAGTGTGGTTTCATTAGGATTAACAAGGAGTCTGTTGTACCATATACAGTGCGGGATAGCCAGAAATTTGTTCCTCTATTTTATTTTGAAGGTGAAACGGACAATTTGAAATTAAAGGCAGACCAGTTGAAAGGCTGGGACCTATCGTACTTGAAGTTCTGTTGTAAAGTGCAGGGTATTCGGAATGAACTATTTGCTAGTGAAACATGTTCAGTGATAAGTTTATCGGACATTAAAAGCTATTTCCCACCGGGGACGGAGTTTGAGGAGTACTGGCCAAACAAAGTTGTTGACTCACAGCTGCTGATATCAGCAAAAGGTGAGATAATTAGCTTAAGAATTGTTTTGAAGTTGTTAATGTACTTCATTGTATGGAACTTGGTGGAGGCCTTTATCCAACCAGTAGACTATAACAGACTAAGGACTGATTTTTCAATCAACAGATAATTTTTATTTGTGGAATAAAATTAACGTCTGACATATTTTGTATGAAAGAACTGTCAAAAAAATTTCCTCCAATAAAATTATCTGGCGTTGGAAAAATCTGCCCTTAGTTAAAGGATATTCACCTGTTGCAAATATTTGTTGTTCCAATTGATTATATTGCACTTAAGTACAGTCGCCATCAAAATCTATAGTTGGTCAGGTCTATTATTAATTCGCTACTAATATCTAATTTTTGTACTTACAACTTTAATATATATAATAATAATATAATCAGCCTATAATGTTCCCACTGCTGGGACACAGGCCTCCTCTCTGTGAGAGGGAGTGGGCCGTAATCCACCATGCGGGCCCACTTACACCTTTAAAACTTATTTTTGATATTGACTGTACAGGTACTTTTCAACAATATTGATAATTTTATGCAGTGCATAAGCTTCATGATTAATTTATTTTGTCACAGATAAATAGATAAGGTTCAGTCTGTGTGCCCTTTCTTTCCACTTATGTAAAAACATCCTAATATTAACATTACACTAACAAATTAGTAAGTAACAAAAAATCATTTATTCTTCCCTCTAATACATTGGTTGCAAGTCTTCTCAAAAGCTTTATTATTGCTTTATTGCTGCTTTTATCTAGCAAATAACTATGTTTCTAAAGAAAAAAAAACTTCTTTTAGTTCTTCTTGTAGTGGTATCTACAATGCCACATGCAAACAACACTTCATACTGACTTCATGCAAAACCCTGCAGCTCGCAAGCAGACATTACCGTGCAATTGGCATATATACAACGGCCCAGCATGAATCATCGGGCAGTTGCCTGCCAGACACAACACCCATCTGGTCGGAGGATCCTCTATTCTATAGAGGAGTTAACTTTACACCCTTTTCCTCACACCTGTATATTCTTTTCAATGTTTACAAAAGTCTTCATAATGTCAACTTAAAGTACTGAATGTCATTATGGTTTATAAGATGTGGTTAAGTAAAAAAAATATGGGGCCGCTGAAAAATAATTGATTTTTAAAGTGGGCGGTAGATGAAATAAGTTTTAGAACCTCTGACTTTTGTTTTTCAACTTAAATGACATCATTAGGGGTTTCTTTAAAAAGGTAAAAAAAAAACTGTGCAATCTTGTTCTTGTTTGACATTCACAAGTTACTTGCAAACAAACAAAAAAACAAGGTCATACAAGACTTGAAGACAAGTGATCAAAACAATGTTTTCATAATTATTTGCTTACAGCATTTTATTTCAGTATATCACAATCTTTGGGATACTTAAGTAAAGGCAACATTTTCAAACATTGAAACACTTCAAAACTTTAGTTGCTGACTGTACTTTAAAGTTTGAGGGTAGTTTAAAAAAATAGATTCATGTGATGCAGCTGCCACCATAAGGGTCAGTTCACACCGAGACGAGACGCGACACGCAGTTTTCAAGATAGAAATACAATTACAGACCTTATCTACTACACTAAAAGGTACACAATTCAGTGTCTACCTACTACGTCGAGCTACGCAGCGCGGCGCCGCCGCCGCGCGGCGTAGCTCACTGAATCGTGTACCTTTTTGTGTAGTAGATAAGGTCTGTAATTGTATTTGTATCTTGAAAACTGCGCGTCGCGTCGCGTCTCGGTGTGAACTGACCCTAACTGGGCTGGCTTATTTGCCCTTCATTGTCCACTTTCTAGGAAAAGGTTCTTACTTATTATTGCCTGGTTTAGGTAAACTACAAATCCAATGTCTAAAAACGTCAGCAGATCTCATACAAAATCTTGCATAAACTACACGAATATGGTTACTCTGGTAGTTTATGCAAGATTTTGTGTGGTTATTATTTTTTAAATCTCTAAAGAAGTAATTTAAACCATTAAGTAAGTTAAAATTAAGTCTTCCAAGTTTTCAAACATACCTACAAGTCAAGCTAATAATAGCGCGTTAAAAATAACAGCCCATACGAATGAGTGCGCTTAGTCTCAAGGGTTCCTTCCGTATATTTCGTGAATAATTAAATAATTGTTTTTGGTCCACTCTTGAACCATTATAATTTTTATTTGTAAGCTGAAACCCCGTTGCTATTATCCGGAGAGCAGTATCGGCTCCAACCGAGTTGATGGTCGCGTGAGTTCGAACCCTTCACTTTGTGAATTTAATTTAATCACCAAGTCTGCTCTCAAAGCGGTGAAGAAAAACTTGTGACATCCACCAACCCACACTGGGCTCACGTATTGGATTATGGCCCACTCCCTCTCACAGAGAGGAGGCCTGTATCCCAGCAGTGGGAACCTTATAGGCTGATTCTGTTGATGATGATGAAGACCCTAGTATTCCTGTCATTTTCGTGCCTACTTATAAAGAACAGACACGATGGACAAAGTATATTGTCGCTCGGAGATATCCGCAGTTCTAATCGCAGTGAGTTTCCAATTTTTCCAAGCTTTTTGCAGATAACATTGGTTTATCTCCGTGTCAGCTTGTTGTTGACTCGCAAGACAACAAAACAAAGACAACAGAATACTGACACCCTTGTATCATCATCATCATGCCTTCTTTTCTGTCACGATTCCGTCTGTCGGGCTGGGTCCCTCGTTCCGCTATTTTAATGATGTGGTCGTCGCATCCTTGTATGATGCCTCATTAGGGTTAAAATACCCTCATCAGCGCGCGACTGCTTACTGTTTTCAGTGTTTTAATCCCATTTTCCGAAAGTGCGAAAATCGAGTGAAAACAAGTTCGCCAGCGACGACGTGAGCTCTGCTGCTGCGTGTGTTTTGTTTAAAAGAAAATCTCGTTTGCAAAGACTAAATCCGTCTATAGGTCTCCTCGGAATGGCCCTCGGGAGAAAGCCTTAGAAATATCTGTAATTTTAGCCTTACTGAATATTCTTATTTTACACCTTTCCGTTATTTCCATCTCCTAATGACTCTTCTATCGTGTTAACATAATTAAGCTTTACGAAAATAGTGCATGCTACACAGCATGCACTATTTTCGTAAAGCTTAATTAAAGATTTGCTAAAATAGGGAGTCAGTAGGTTCACAATTTCACATGTGGAGTCTCTTTATCACCCCCCAAAAACCTCCTACCTAATTAGTGGTAAATGGCTTTTTTCATGCTGTGACGATGTTCGCAGATATTCAGATGACAGCCTACATTACACGTCGCAACCCATTATTTACAAAACATTGACATAACAGCCCGTAGTCAGTGAACGATATTGAGGGGATAATACTAAACAATACGCTATTTCTGTTTTTGTTACGTTTTTAAGTAGCTATATTCTTTTAGCTTCGGCGATGTAAAATAATATTTTCGCTCAAGGAACCCATTTCATTTTTTTCATTTTCATTTCAGCCCTGAAAGTTTTGGCGTCATGTACGACAAAGTTTTTCGTTATCTCACGGGGGAAAAGAAAAGGTTTCTTTTCTGGCTCCCCGGAGGCCTTACCTCATTTATGTCCTACTTTATTTAAAATGTTTTTCCGTTTATCCTTCAAAGTTATTATGATTTCTGCGGTTTCTCAACGAGTACATTTTAAATTCGTAGAATAAATAAAATGATGTAATCGTTGTCGATTGGTTTTCTCGTGTATATCCGCAATAAATGCGTAAATTATTAAATATGTGAGGGGCAATTCCCGTATTTTTAAGAACGTTCGCATTCTAATCTCAGTCTCAATCTGTCAAAAACACCTCTAATATCCCTAGGTTTTTGAAAAAAATTTAACATTGATTGTCGCTGAGATGAGATTGCGACAAGATTTTTAATTAGGAGAATTTTTAATTTTAGCCTTCGATCCATTAATCGATTCTGAATCTTGTCTGAATCATACATGATAGATTCTATAGCAGTGATTCACAAAAATAAATTGCAATGAGTATAATAAGTGGTAATACAAAGAAAGACCAAATTTTGGTAACTTTGGTCATTGAGTGCCCGACGCGACAGCTCTTATTTGCTAAAAGGCGTTGACCCATTTTATGCTATAACTAGCACTTTGCCCGCGACTTCGTCCGCGTGTATTTCATACTTTCCTCTAAAAATTTCGAATCGAAATTTCGATCTTTATCATTTATTGATAAGTATTCGGGCCAATTTTTAAGTTTGTAGATCAAAGGAATCAGATTTTTTAAATAAACAGGATCCCCGCTTTTCACCCCCACAAGGGTGGATTTTTGAAAAATCGTTTGGGATGCCGTGTCCATAACTTGACTCAAAGACCGATACCTACTCATTTTCGAGTTAATGGAAGCAAGCAGTAAAATCCACCCCTTCTTCTTCTTAGCGTGTCGATAGCAATCTAAATGGACTCGGCCCAGAATTCGGCTACTTGTTTGGCGCCATTACCAGCTCCACCAGTTCCTATAACGTGCAGCTGACAGGACATGCAGGACACGATATTAAGTGTTCCATCGTTTGTGGAACAGCACCACATTTACACTCCAAGGCGGAGTCGTCTATGAATCTCCACCTGAACAGGTTTTCCTTGCTTCAGCTAACCTGGGTCCGGAGTCTGTTTAAAGACTTCCAGGTTACCCAAGGTTACTCATGTCCAGGTGGGAGGTCTTCAGCGGGTGGGACGAACGGACTATTTTGGCTCTTTCGCTGGAGCCAGTGCTCTGCGAACCACTGGTGGCGCTATTCCTGCTAGTGGATACAGCATTTCCTACTATATTTCCCAGCAATCCACCCCTTAAACTTTATTACCCTTTTCCACCTTGGTAGGAGTCTAGTTTTGAAAAACCCTAAAACACTTACCCACTTTTTTACCGAGTTTAGAGTCAATCCGACAGCGGGTTACATATTTTTCTAACCTATTAACTTTGTCACCCCCTAAATTAATTAATTAATCCTCTGTGGGGGTATTTTTTTAAACTAAAACTACACCTTTTCACCCCGTTAGGGGTAGATTTTCGAAAAACCCTGATACGTGTTATTCTTTATTTTTGGTCTTAAGTATAAATACCGAGTTTCGAGTTAAGGCTTGTACACACAGGCGCGACGCGACAGTGCGACGCGATTCTGCGATATATATCCATAGAACAATTTCTATGGAAACGCGCGCGACACTTCACACAGGGGCGACGGTGTCGCGGCGCGACGAGTAGCGCGACACCGTGTAGCCGCGATATCGCCGCGATATCGCCGCGACACCATACTAAATGTTCATTTTGTATGGTGTCGCGGCGATATCGCGGCTACACGGTGTAGCGCTTGTGTGAAAGGTGTTGCGGCGCGATAATATCGCAGAATCGCCAGGCGACACGTCGCGCGACAAGTCGCGCCGGTGTGTAAGAGCCTTTAGTCGGACCGCGCGTTAAAATTCATCCATACAAATATTGACATCCCCCAATCCCCTTTCAGGGGGTAGTTTAGAAAAACAAAAAGTGCCAATCTTCATAATTTACTTTCGTGCCAAGTTTCAAGTTTATTAACCAAATGAATAAGATTTTTCATATAAACTGTATCCCCGCTTTTCACCCCCACAGGGGTGGAATTTCGAAAAATAGTTTGTGATGTGTTAATTACTTGACTCAAAGATTATTTATACCAATTTTCGAGTAAATCAAGCCACGCAGTAAAATCCTCCCCTGTAAAATTAACTACCCCTTTTCACCCCGTTAGGGGTACATTTTCGAAAAACCCTGATACACGTTATTCTCTATTTTTGGTCTTAAGTATAAATACTGAGTTTCGAGTTAATCGGACAGCCCGTTAAAATTCTTTCATACAAACTGACATCCCCCAATCTCCCTTTAGGGGGTAGTTAAGAAAAACAAAAAATGACAAACTTAATAATTTACTTAGATAAGTATTCGTGCCAAGTTTCAAGTTTATTAACTCAAGGAATAAGATTTTTCATACAAACGAAATCCCCCCTTGAAGGTTGAATTTCCAAAAACCCCTTCTTAGTGCTCCCCTACATTATAAAAGGAAGCCGTGTGCAAAATTTCACATTCTTAGACCCAGTAGTTTCGGCTGTGCGTTGATATGTCAGTCAGTCAGTCATTCATTCAGTCAGTCAGTTTCTCCTTTTATATACCTAGTCTTGCCATAAATATTGTCACGAAGAAAAAAATTTTTTTTTTATTGTAAATAATATTTATTACTTTTACAGTGTGTTAGTTTAATACATAAATATAAAACAATTTAAAATATAAAAAGTTTATTCGAAGTGGTCTCCATTGGCTGCAATACAGTCCTTTAAACGTTGGGGCCAGTTATCAATAGAAGCACGCACTCTTTCCATGGGAAAATTCTTCACTGCCAATCGTATGGATTGTTTTAGGGACTCCAAATTATCATGGCGTTTAGAGCAAGCCGTCCTCTCTAAAACTGACCATAAATCATAATCCAGCGGATTAAGATCGGGACTAGACGACGGCCAGTCTTCAGCTCTGATGAAGTCCGAAATGTTCACTTCCAACCAAGACTGCGTGGACGAACTTTATGACCCGGCGCCGAGTCTTGTTGGAAGGACCATACTTGGTTATTGAACTGTTAAGGGGCTTAACTACCTTCTCAAGAATGGTATCTTGATACACTTGTGCCGATGTTTTGATACCTTTTTCACAAAAATATGGCTCAGTCACTCCTTCATAGCTAACGCCCCACCAAACCAACACTGAAGTCGGATAATGCCCACGTTGCACTCTGTCGACTAATTGGGAAGCTTCCTTAGAGCTTTGAGCATAAATACGGTCATTTTGTTTGTTAAAGTGTTGCTCAATTGTAAAGATTTTCTCATCCGTAATAAAATTTCCCATCCTTTGCGTACCGCTTCAGTTATAGTTGTTTCGTTTCGATTTTACCACCCTATTCTTTTTTAAATTATCAGTTAAAAAATGACCAGTGCGTCTCTTATAGGCTGCAAGTCCTAAGTCATCTTTTAAAATACGCGACATGGTTCTGGGTGCTATCTTCATCTCCCGAGATAAAATCTTCTGCTTTCGGAATGGATTTCTTCGAACTCTTTCCCTTACTGCTTTGACCACCTTTTTCGTACGAACACTACGTGGACGGCCAGATCTTTTTCTGTCACAAACAGAGGAGGTCCCATTGTATGTACCTATTAATAGCCCGGTACACAAACATTTTACTAATACCAAGCGTATGGAGAGTTTTAAAAATTGCATTTGGCTCCATACCAACTTTGTGTAATGCAATCACAGCGATTCGGTTTCCTTTATCACCCCACTCCATTTTAATATCGCAAAATATTGTACAATGTATTGGCGCCAAAATTAGAAAACTCAATGAACAATCGTATAAGAATGACAGATTCCAAATTCAAATGTAATATCATTCTTATTTTTAATTGTAACAGTATTTATGGCCAGACTAAGTATATACACACATCAAAAGTGTCTAGGGATCAACATATATTTTTGCAATAACTTTTCTCCTGATTGATATTAATTAAAATTTTCTTTAAGGATTCATCAAATAAAGTGTTTTCGTTTGTCACAGTAACGATAAACCAAGTCACCTTTGCATTAATAAATAAATTTGCCATTTTCCTAATAAAGGGATTTTTGACATTTGAACCACTAACACAAAAGTTCGAAAAAAAGACTGAAATAACAGTTTTCTTTAAAATTTTATTGGGTAACTTAAACAATTAATAATCCGTGTTTCTACCGCGAACACTAACAACACAAGAACATCGGTTTGGCATACTCAAAATGAGTTCATCCAAATCACGCTGTGGAATGGCCGCCCATGTTCGTTGCAACAACAAAAAAAGGTCTTCTTGCGACTGGATACCCTCCATATTCGGCAGAGCTCTTCTCTGTAGCATATCCCATGCATGCTCAATCGGGTTCAAGTCTGGCGACTGAGCAGGCCAGGGCAGGACATTGATGTTAGCTGCGGCGAGAGTCTGTCTTACAACTCTTGCGGTGTGCGGTCGTGCATTATCATGCATTAACTGAAATAAGGGACCGATTTGCACTTGTAGAGGAACGATGACGTCTGATACAATCGTCTCAGCATAAATTTGAGCGTTGAGGTTGCCTCTGATCCAAATCAACTCAGTTCTTCCGCCGATCCAAATACCCGCCCATACCATGATGGTTCCACCACTATAAGGATGGACTTCCTGGCAGGATTTTAATCGCTGTTGGCGTCCAGGGGTTCTCCAGTGTCGTATACGTCTTGTATCCGGTCTCATACCAAAACGAGACTCATCAAAAAAGCACACGAAACGCCATTGTTCTTCTGCCCAATTTCTGTGTTCAAGAGCCCATTGATATCGAATCCTACGATTGTGCATTGCTATAGGTGGTACCCGTAGCGGTCTTCGGGAATGAAGGTTCACTTCATGCAAGCGGTTTCTGACTGTTTGGTCGCTAATTAAGTTCCCTGAAGAGTGATGAAGCCTCACGGCTAACATCATGGCGGTTATTGTTGGAGCTCTTCGAGTTAAGATTTGAATGTATCGGTCTTGTCTCCGTGTGGTGCAGCGATACATGGCGCTCAGCCACGGTACCAGTGCTTCGGTAACGTGTCCAAAGTCGACTGATAACACTCTGACTTGTATTCAGAGCTAAAGCCACAGTACGTTGCCGGGAACCAGCTTCTATCATTCCCACGGCTCTGAGCATTTCTTCCCTGCTTAAATGACGTCGCCGCTCCATAATAACGTTGGTTTTAATCAGTAGTAGGGAAACAGTAGCACTAATAATGTCTTCAATGCGTTGTATGTTTTTATAGGGAAAATATTGACAGCTGATTTTCATCTTTTACTCGAATTTGATTCACAGTTCCTGATTCAAATTATGAAATGCACCAAAAAGGATCCATATAAATTTATAAAATCATAAATTTATTACAAAGCCACATCTCAATCTCAAGAAATCCGCATAAAAATGCTTGATCCCTAGACACTTTTGATGTGTGTAGATGGAAAACTTATTTAAGTTTCCCCTATCCCTATTAGACATGCATTATCATGTTACAATGCAAGGAATCTCAACAACAAATGTAGGGTTTCACGAGGCCGAGGGTAATATCGGATAAAAAGTAGGTTGTATTTTTGACCAATATTGGCTGCTATTTTACTGAAATGCAAATGATCTTCATTACCACAATGAATACAATTAAATATTAACAATAATCGCAAAAAAATACAATATAAGAATAATACCATGTCCGCGCACAGTTTCTTAAAAAATGCGAAGGTTTTAAACCTTCAACATGGAACCTTGACATGTAAAAATAATTTGCATGATGACTGCTACTGTAGAATAATATTTCTTTATCAGTGTGCAAACAAGTTTTTTTTTTTTTTTGCACTTCAAACTAGTCAGATGCGTTATCACTTTGCTGCATTGGCGAATGGCGCCCTCGACGTTTTTAAGTCTTATAAAAGGCGAAGGCGTATTACATCATCATTCAATGGAAAGAGGTCGTAGCGAAGGACGAAGAGTTATCTTTGGTACAGAGCCGTCTTGCCATATTGCCAAACATTGTCTATGTAACGCAGAATGGTGATATGTGGTACGAGTACATGTGATACTGCATGCGCCCTCCTATAAGCAAAATTACCCCTCCGTTGTCCCTGACGACACCCATGGAAAGCGAGGCGTAGGTCTTATTTGTAACGAGAATCAAGTAGACGATAAGTAATCGAATTTACAATAATTAGGGGGAACTGAACCATTTATACTATCTAAACACAACGAGGCGATACGAGATAATATAACGAATGTGTCAAAAATTTCGCAAATGCCTCTGATTAATATACGGTAAACTAGGGCTTAGGAGCTATGCTAATGTCCTGAGTCCTGGCAAAAATCTTCAGGAAAACAACTGGAGTTAGTTTTTGTCGTCTTCTATTGTTTTGAACTTTTGAATTATAATTCACTAGTTCCCCGCGGTTTCACCCGCGTAAGTTTCGATCCCGTGGGAATATCGGGATAAAAACTATCCTATATCCTTTCCCGGGACTCGAAACTATCTCTATAACAAATTTCATCTAAATCGGTTCAGCGGTTTAAGCGTGAAGAGGTAACAGACAGAAAGACAGACACACTTTCGCATTTATAATATTAGTACTTATCTATGGATTCTAAGAATTAGCAAAAACATTCAATTTTCCTCAGTTATTGTTTACATAATTCTTCGTTTAAAATTCCCTTCAGCAAAATATTTTACTTATGCGTTGCTTTGCTTCATTGCTTGTAAGAATGCTTCACCAATGAACCAAGTAAATAACCACGACGACGACACACATTCTGAAGCGATTATCAGCTGTGTGGCAAAAACAAAAACAATTCCGTTTTCTTTCACAATCTATTTCTTTTTGTATGTGGCCTTCCTTTGTCACAATTTCACAAACTCTCGGTAAGAAATAGTAATATAATAAAAAGCGTGTTAAAAGAAATACAACAGGATAAGGGGCCATGGATAAACTGGCTTATCCCGACTCGTTTCCATTGTTAAATATTCTGTAAGACCCGTTTATGGTCGCGATAAAGCTAAGATGGATGGAAAAAAGTTCTTTATTTAAAAAGTTTGCGTTTTTTTCTCTCTCCGTTCGTTCCTAATTATTATTTATAGTTTTAACATCAAAAAACGAGGGAATATGGTTAGGTTAACTGAATTGGTCAGCTAAAAATATATTACAAGAATGTTAAAATTAAAAAAGAGCAGATTTGTTATAGGTACATATATAAATATAACGGTTAAAAAGATAACGGGTCGTTTACCAGCAATCTGGTGTTTGGCGAAAGAAATCTTGACATCGTATGCCTTGAGGCTTTCTCTTGATTCCCGTTACGCTATGATGTTCGTACGAAACACTACGGATTTATCTCGGATCAAATGGCCCCAGTTGGGGTTTAATTCGGCGTTTCATAAGATTTCACAGTTCAATGCTTTAACGTCATCAGACGTTGAAATCAACAGGAAAAAAATCTAGAAGTCAATGGTTTTTGCCTGATGTAATAAAAACTGGCAGCCTACATTACGAAATTCCAGAAAATTTTAACTTCGTGACTTGGATTTTAAAAATCACGAGCTAACTATATTTTTGCTTTGAATGATCCTCAAATTTTGTAACACAATCCGCCAACCAGGTCGAGAACATGGCATATGACGTCAGCTGTAATTCTTCGCCATCTAGCCTGTTATAAATTGACCTTTTTAATCGACTTCAAAAAAAGGAGGAGGTTCTCAGTTCGTCGGAATCTTTTATTTTTTAGTGCATACTCTTCGAATTTCAAGGGCATCCATTGTCTAATATTTCAATTGATATTTTCCCTGCCTTTGGAACCTAGGTAATTACCGATTGTAAGTCCTAGGTTGATTGCGAAACCTGTCTATTCAATTTACGTAATGCTCATGGTCTTTTCCTTGCACGGTCGGTATCAAAATGAAGTGTATTGGTGTCGTTAAAATGATGTAGTAGCTTGATAAGATCGTTGAAGTTCTGACAGGTTTCCAACTAACTTATCGTTCACGGGTATCGAAGTTAGTCACCTGTACTATTTCTATAAGTTCAATTACTTTTCTGCGAATGATAAGCTATTGATATGAACAGTTCGTGCTTTGTAAATAAATTTAAAAGTGTTCTAAAAGGGCCTTCCCGTTTTTAGATATAAACTCTATAACGGTATTATCGGTAGACATGTATCAGAAAAACCATCTTGCTTCAGAAAAATTCAATAAATTTTTACCAAGCCCCCCCGCGGATGCCAAGGCGAGACAAGATGTATTTTTGGCACATTTGACCCACAATTTCAGATGCAGTTTTAGAATTCACTCCTTGGCATTTGGTATTTTAAAGATTCTGAGCACATCTAGCTTTTGGCTTGAAGCATAGATATCCGTGGCTTGAAGCCTATGGGAGGGAGAGGCAGATTTCCGTAGGATGTCATTTACACAGCTAGTGCTACCCACTTCCCATTATCGCTTTAGTACATTACCCATTACCCCCCAGGTGTATAACCAGCATTTTCCGGACACTGCCACGATGCGCAGTTTTTATCGCTCTTTCTGGCCTAATCTGAATGAACCGTTGTTTTTCGTAGGTACCTAAAGATAACAATAATTATGAATGACGAAATAATACTCAATGGTTAAGGAACTGAATTCTGAGAAAAATTATGTTTTGACAACCAAGTCATTTTTATATTTTACACTAACAAAACGAAATATTTTATTACCTTTCTAGCAATCAAAAGCTTGGCCTAAAATAGTTACACGACATCCATCCATGGCCATTCGTTCTTACAGAGAATAATAACAAATTCATCCAAAGAAAGCCTTTGGCTGCTAACACTATTTAATCACGCTGAAATCCTCCTGAGTTACAAAATTAATCTTTCCAAGCAGAATCACTTCAAACCTTCCATCTTTCTTCGCAGGCACCGTATCAGGAGGCGGCCAATGGACGCGAGCGCCTCCCGCGCCTCCACCGGGCGTGGTCGGCGGCGTAGGAGTCGGATCTAATGCTGTGTCCCTCAACAACGTGTCCGGCCAATCCACGCGAGGCAGACGGGCGACCACTCAGAGGCATTCACCGGCCTCTCAGGCTATGCAGATGCCTCATGGAGGATTGTCGGCAGCTGCCGTACAAGCACTGGCGAATGGTTGGAATTTGCCCGGAGCGTTGACGCAAGCGCAAACGCAGCAAGTGCTGAGGCTCGCTCAGGTACGATTATTACATTTTTGTTAAGAAAATATTGGTGGAATTAAGAAAATCTTATGTCAACGAATGAACTTTACGTCATCATTATCATCATCATTTCAGACGAAAGATGTCCACTGCCGGACATAGGCCTCCCCCAAGCACCTCCACTTCGACCGGTTCGGTGCTTCTCGCATCCAACGGGTTCCTGCGGCCTTCACAAGGTCGTTGGACCACCTTGTGGGAGGCCTTCCAAAGCTACGTCTTCCGGTACGCGGTCGCCACTCCAGAACCTTTCGGTCCCATCGGCCATCTATTCTGCGAGTAATGTGCCCTGCCCACTGCCACTTAAGTTTGGCAATTCTTCGGGCTATGTCGGTTACCTTGGTTCTCCTGCGGATCTCTTCATTCCTGATTCGATCACGCAGGGAAACTCCAAGCATAGCCCTCTCCATTGCCCCCTTTGGGTGACTTTTAGCCTTATAAGGCCCATGGTGAGCGACCACTATGTACTGGCATGATAATAATCATTTTTAGAAAATATAATTTTCTTTGCTCCATTTTCCTTGCTCGTGTGTCGTTTATCCCTAACAGGATAACTAGCTTATCAGCTATTACTTGCTGCCTGATAAATAAGCATTCTCTGTCATGCTGCATGCCTGATGCATGCCAAAAACTGATTTTACGGTCGACTTAACGACCGCTGCCAAGTCTGCTCAGGGCTATAACGTATAGAAATTAATTTAAATTCCATATAGCTTAAAAAGGAATTTCTTAGCATTATTTTCCCCTCAGTCATTCGATAGAGGAACCATTGCTCAAACATAAAAGGAAACTCATTGTTATCAATCAGCTGATGGAAACGGCCCTAATTGTGACGTCACTTATTGTTTATTCATTATTTCAACGAAATCAATTGATTCATTCGGCCGTTAAATACGTAACTATTGGAACTTTTTGAATGGTATTTTTGGGTTACCAGTAATTAGTCCGAATAATTTCATTGCTGAAATTGGCTATCCCTATATCAATGCTATTATCAATTTTTCCTGATTTTTGCATTCCAACTTCCCCTAATAAAACTCCGCTGTCTCTCGTTTCCTCGATACCCCCTTTGTTGGACGTCTTCCTCATCGATGGATTATAATTTCCTCATTTATAATTTTATGGGCATACAATTATAATAAAGGCCCAAGCCCAATTATATTATAGGGCCTTGTGGCTAAGTAATAACAACCGCACGGGTCGATCGGTCAGCATGGCTGTAGCTTGGTTGGTCCGTGGATGGGTGATCATCTTTACATACCAAGACCCCTCCGTGCATCGGAAAGCACGTTCGTATCAAATCGGAAACAGATCGGCACCGTATCTATCGCCTTTCGACTCGTCGTCAAACAGGCGTCAACCTAACGTAAGCACGTAACCAAAGCGGATCAGTAGCTCCGATACGTCGACTCGGCTACGGTTAGGCGACGCCGCGCTTACGGCTCGCCGACCGCTGGTTGATGATGCAGCAGACAGGCCGGAGGGGTGAGAGGGGCAAGGGTGGACGAAGAGACGTAAGCTCGGGTACGGAGAGATGTAAGCGCGGGGACGACGAGCCGAAACGCACCGCACCGCGGTTCCTGAGCTTGTCCCGAGGCGAGGCGATTACGTTACGATTCCGATTAGTGTGCGATGCAGTAGGGAATTTCATACAAAGAATACTGAACGGCTCGAGTTGATACGGTGCCGATCCCTTTCCGGTTTGATACGTGTGCTATGACCTTAAACCGTTGGTCCTGGCTGTCATTCGTGGATCTTTGAAACTTGACAGTCGTTACGGATCATCAGAAGCCCGAAAGTCTGACAACCAGTCTTACCAAGGTGTTTCGTATTACCCAGTAACTGGGTTGTGGAGGTCAGATAGGCAGTCGCTCCAAGTAAAATACTGGTACTCAGCTGCATCCAGTTAGACTGGAAGCCGACCCTAACATAGTTGGGAAAAGGCTAGGTAGATGATGAATTATATTATAAGCCCGGACAACGTCAATATTTTAAACAGACATAACCTATTCTGATTAAATTCGTGTGAAGTCTATAACGTGAATGTTCTGTTGTTTAGGCACAAGTGGCGCAAGCGCACGTGGCTGCGCGATACAACAACGCAGCCATCGCCGCCGCCGCAGTAGGCATGCCGCAACACCGATCACAACACCAGCGCACCGTGCAGGTAATTATCACAAACGCGTTACGGCAACACGGTACGCGTAACACACTTTGCGTAGGGTTTTTATACATATTTATAATATCATGCCTATATGTCAGTTGTGTTTAGTAAAATGAGCTTTTGGCGGAAAATATTTACTTAATTCATTCGGTATTATCAGAATCAAATCCTGTAAATTTTTGTTTCAATAGTGCAGTTACAATGAATACGTCGCTATATTTATATTATAATATTTAGTTTATTATAGTCTTCCACAATAATTTTCCTGGCTATCGCCCTTTGTTCTAGAGCCGCGTGAAAATGTTTGTTTTTATCGTTTATTTCAGTTTCCGAACAGTGCAATTACAATGGCGATGGGTCAGCAACCCCCTCCACCTCTCGTGAGGAGCTCGGCAAACACATCAACCATGAAGTGAGGAACTTTTCATCATTTGTAGTGGATTTTGTAAGAACAGCCCCGTTCTAATGTAGCACGTAAAGACGCAGGTGTATTGTATTCCATATTTGCAGCGTGTTAGCCTTCCAACTGTAATTTGTATTCCCCTAGAAACTTTCAACCTAGTTCAAGTTTCTATACAAAATTAATTCTACGTTTTTTTTTATCGTGACAGTCCAAAAAATAACGTTTCCTGCTTGTCGTCATTATCATGTAGTGCGCACGACGTTTGTTTATTGTAGTGTCCGACCAAAATACGATTTTAGCCGAAACCGATGCAGAGTTGAAACTTGTGATTTTGCTATCGCTACCGAACGCAAGAGTCACTAAGATGCATCTGCTGTGAACGCAACTTGCCGATTCTAAACGCAACTTTGCTTTTGCTTATTGTTTAGAACCTAAATGACTTCCACATAAAAGAAAACACTTTTTTCGTTTTGGGTTTTGTGCAAAAAGAGTGAAAACTGGACCTCATTACTAAGTCTACGCCGCGGTCTGTATGTAATATCTTATTGTATATTTCTGAAATTATATATAACATTAATAAGTTCACTCTATTTTTCCCTCTTATAAAATTATATAGCATTGTTTTAACTCGGTGGTCGGTACATAACAAAATCGGTGCTTAAAGTTATTGAAGCGAAGTTCCTTAACGCGGCTTGCCGTAGGAGTTGATTGATAGAAATCGTAACGTAAGGAAAAAGCGTTATGCCCCCTCCATGCGAGCAGTGCCGTATTTAGCCTTATATGCGCCCGGTGCGAGCTGCTATAACCGCGCCCTTGAAATATTTTCTAATCATAACCGGTTCTGACAATAAAATGGATTGTCTACAAAAATAAATCTATCATCCAAAAACTAAGTTTTTGTAAACTTAATTTTAAGTACTTGGTAAAGTTTTGAGAAGTTCAAATAAATTGCGTTTAAAATTAGGTGAAAAAATGTCTAATCGAAAATATGTGTCAAAATTCACAATTAGACAATACACAAATGACACCAAATACTGATCAGTACAGATAGTCAAGATCCAAGGCTACTTGGTAATGTGTTCTTCTGTCAAAAAATTAAAGAACTGGTGAATGTGGCCCTGGTCTGGTCATTTCTGCGCCCCTCCAGAGTCTGCGCCCTGTGCCTGGGCACCGCTGGCACCGCCCTAGTTACGGCACTGCATGTGAGTTTCTGTCCCTCGCTCTCTCTGTCTCTTTCTATTATATACGAGTGTGCGTGCGAGTATCGAGATTCGAGCAGACGAGCATTGTGCGCGGCCGGTTAAATAACCTCAAATACTAAACGCATTGAGATTTTGTTAAAAGTTATTGGAACGAAGTTCTTTAACGCGACTTGCGATAGGAGTAGATTGGTAGAAGTCGTCACGTAAGGAAAAAGCGTTATGCCTCCTCCATGCGACCTCTCTCTCTCTCTCTTTGTCTCTTTCTTTTATTTTGTTTTAAACCATACGTGAGTTATATTGTCTCATTATTGCAATTATGCAATGAAAATCCTAGAAATGGTAACTGCAGGATGTATGTGTAAACGAACTTAGAAAAGTAAGTTAATAAAGTTGTATAACTTGATTCAAGTATTTACTGTTTACATACGTTTAATGTAAATATGATTAGTGTTTACAAACATAAAAAATCATTTCCCCGAATGTTTAAGCAGAGGTGTACCCATAGTACATCCACATTTCGCCAGTGAAATCGATTCGAGTATTTACTATTTACCTACATACATTACAGAGAGAAAATAGTGAAAACATATGCTCAGCGTCAAAAAGAGTATCGACAGAGAAAAAAAATCGAAAAACTACAACTTCAGGGTCCGAAAAAAAAACCAAAAACAAATGCTCAATGCCAACAAGAATTCCGGCAGAAACAAAAAAAATTACTTGAACAAAGTGAAACGTTGAATCTTGCCAGGTATGATATATCTATCGCATGAGAATAAGCAGCAATTATATTTGTTTTTCTATTTATAATTATGACGATATAAAAATTATATTAATTTTTCATATCGTAATTTTCAGAAAAAAAAATAATGCTGAACGGGCTAAAAGGTATAGAGATAAATTAAAATCAAAAAAGCAACGTGCTACACTAGACTCTTCACAATCATCGGAAGAAGATTCATTACTGACTGTATTTATAAAAAATAAGAAAGATACTGATAAACGTCATGATACAAATAGTGAAGAATTAATCTTTACTCAGTTTCAAAAGCAGACGAATCAAATACAACCATCAATGAATAATGAAGCTCAGCAAGTAAAAAGTCCAAGTTTTCAACCATTTGAAGCGTCAGACGAGAAACATGATGAATGTTTCAAAGCCAAACGCCTTGTTGCATCATGAAGCAAACATTTCTGGCGACGGTAACTGCATATTTTCATCTCTTATAAGAATTTTACATCTTCATCACTTCTTCGAAAGCAACTTTATGATTCACCTCACTTGAATACTTGTCAAATCTAAATAGTACAAGATGAATACTCTTAGTAGTGAGTTTGAATATGGAGATTTAGATTGTTTATTAATATTTTTAGCGTGCACTTTCAGTATTTTAATAATAATACAAAAAGAGAAGTGGTTCGTTTCTGTTATTTTAAAGTACTTAAATAATTAAGGGGCCGGAATAATTTGTAAATTAAACATAAGTATTCTTGATGTGGTGTGTATTTATTCCGATTGTATTACAGAATATCTAGGTTCCCAAATACATATATATTTTGAATGGACACTGATTTAAAGACGAGTTATGAGAAAAATAAGTTTTCTATAGAAATTTTAAATTCCTCATATCTCGTCTTTTTAACAGAGTCCTTTAAAAATGTATATTTGGGAACCTAGATGTTCTATAATCCAATCGAAATAAATACACACTACCTTAAGAATATGTTTGATTTACAAATTATTTTGGTATTACGTTTGTATGAACTACGCATTCTAAAATTCCTTTAAATTAAATGAATTAAATAAATAAATTAAATTTTTTTTTTTTGCTCCTTCAACTCCGTGATACACATTTTACACCGTACATTGTAGTTAAAGAAATAGTTTCGGACAACAGAATAGACTTTCAGCAAAATGAAGATTGTCTTTATCATCTGATGTAATTCACTTTGAACAAAGTACTCCAGTTCATTTTGAAAATTATATAATTGATTTGGATTTGAAGCTCGAGAGTTACGAATTCAACTTACACGGATTATTATAAACACAGTCATGCTCATCGAGAATTCTATCATCAATTTCAAAATACATCAAACATAATACATGATCATCATACATCATTTTATTTCATTTGGTCATACTTATGCAGTTTGCGACAGGCTGTGGTGGAAAAGCGACTTAAAAAAAAGCTTTTCACGTTGACCAAAACTTAAAAACAATAATACAGAATTATGAATCCAGTTCGAGTATTGACGTTTATTCTACGTGTAAAATAAGTGAAAATTCCAATATGTCGACCGGCTCATTTCACCGAGAATTCCTTCTATATGCAAATAAGAAGACTTAGGCTCTTTACACACGGCACAGTTTCTCTACGGTACGGCGTATAAACCGCGCACGCGCCGTATAAAACACGTGCCTGTCAACAAGCTTCCATACGACCGACCGACCGTGCATGCACTGCACACTGCAAAAACCGAAGATGAATCGCAGGGTGGAATAACTCATGAGTGAAATTGTTAACGAGTACAGCAAATATCGTTCTCAAGAATTGGTTTACGTTGCGTTATCTCGTGTAACAAATATCGAAAGTTTGTATTTGTTATTTTTTTCCAGATACTTGAACAATATTGAATCTCAAACATATATGTACCTTAATATAGTTACCATAAGCCAATAATTACTATGATAGAATATGATTTTAAGATTAAAAATATTTGGCATTTTTTTATATAATTTATTTAACTCACTATTTTATATGAAATTATTAATAAATAAATATTTTCCTAAAGTATTACATAAAACTTTTTGATTTGATTCCTAACAAAACGTAATTTGCGTTGAAAAATGATAGACAGTAAAAATATAGGTACAGATTTCAGCAATGACGCGTTATATTTTTCTTGCCAAGATTGAGCGCGGTTAACGCATCTATGGCCGTAAACACACGGCGTATTTGAAACGCGCAGACGACGCGCAGATGACTCGCGTATACGCGCTTCAAACGAAATTCGAGCCCAAAACAATCAGCATCTTACGGCGCCGAAAACGCGCGTTCCTAAATCGCGCATCGCCTGCGCGTATAAAATACGCCGTGTGCTTACGGCCTAAAGCTAAATATATCATTGGATTACAGAGAGAAAGAGAGAGGGAAAAAGTCGCATGGACCCCCATAACGCTTTTTCATAAACAATCTAAATCTTCATATCGATTCACATTCGGAGTTGAAGAAAAAGCGTAAAAATTTGGTTCCTGACGGGTGTCCTCTGAACGCACACGTTTTTTTTAAATAAGGGCTGTTCTTACAAGTGTGTATTTTCCATTCGCCATTGTCTTGACACTGTCCCAAAAAAGTAATATTAATATTTATTGTATACCCTTTTTTTCACTATTAACTTGAGTTTTTCTGATCCCTATCTGCTCAAAATACCGCTTGGATTATTTGCTTGTATTTTTGATTTCATGTGCATATTATCTTCGGAGCTAGCTCGATTCGATTATGCTACATTTAGTAGTGGAAAAGGAAAAATCGGAAACAGCTAATTTATTTGAGGGGGCTCGTTTGAAATTAATATTTGATTTGCCATAGAGTTAGTGTCCATAATAAAAAGGACACTATTACTGCAGCAGGAAAACCGCCCACAGAACAATTTGCTGTTTGTTGCCCTCCTTCTGTGACCTTTGCTAGATAGTATATCATAGGGCGGTTTAGCACTACTTTTTTGGTTCATAGGCTCCACTCAAGAACGTCAACCAAAGTTATTATTTTCTTTCAAAACACGCGGTATTTTGAAGCATAATTTACGGCTGCATCAATGAAAAGGTTTGCTTGGTGTTTTTATCTATTCTATAGGCGAAATCGCTAACGCTGCATTATTATGTAGATGTGACGATGTAGTAATTAAACTTTGTACGAGTTAAAGGGATAGAAAACGATTGGATCTTACATTTCGGTTTGACGCTTGCTGGCTTAGCAAACGGACGGCAGACAAACGGTTAGCACCTCAAAAGGCTCTGCGTCCCGTTATTTATTTTAAACTAGCTGCAATTTGTAAAAGCCACGTGACGAATAGTTTTTGCCTGAAAATGTTCTGTGACTAAACTTGTCTAAACTTAAAAAAAAATGCCAAGCAAGCCTATCTGTATGAAGCCATAGTCAAGTCAGACCTGTACCGAAATTAAGTCACGAACTACGAAACTAACGTGTCGTTCACATTACAGTGTACCTCCACAAGTGACTGGATCAATGAATGGCCACTCAACCTCTCACTCCGTGGACAGTCGCAAAAGGCTTACCCCAATACCCGACATCAATATTACTGGCAACCATACGCCGTATAAGGTAAGGACTTGTGTTATTGAAAGTTATTAGCATACATTTATTTTTGGTCCCAGAGCCCTCTTAGGCATCTTAGAGCAAAGATACCATTTAAAAAAAGTCCTTGAAGTTTTATAAAAAAGGTGTAGGTGCTCTAAGATGCTTTTATTACTGGAAATTTATATGATTACTCTATCGTATTGTGTAGTTTATATTCTGTCCCATATTATTATCATAAGGCGGGTATCGTTCCACTGCAGGGCAAATGAAAAGAGGGTTCCTTCTTTTAACAAAAAATTATAATAAAAAAAAAAAATGGTCTCTGCCTACTGCCTCCAGACGCCTGCTTTACCTACTACCTGAAGGCCGGCTTGCAGCACAAATCACTAAATGCGTTTAGCGTTAAACCTATTTTAAACGTCATCTTCAAACGATTGACAGAAATAGAACAATGATTTAAATTCGTTTAGCACTGTACATAGTGATTTGTGGTGCCTTAGATATAAGCCCAGTTCGTGTATCACCTTGCACACCATTTATTACGTAAGACAATTTTGACCACTTTCTGATCCCCCCTTCCTCTACGTAAGAAAAAATAAGACTTAAGATCTCCTCCCCTTTCAATCTTAATTAAGATCAGATCTATTAAAATTTCTACGAAAAAGTATCAAATAAAGTAATAACTTATAATTTTTGCTTACTTTTGTGATCTTACCTAAGAACAGTCTAGACCCCTTCCACCCCCACGTAAGAAAAAATAAGACTTGTTTGAACCCCCTCCCCCCCTCAAATCGTCTTACGTAATAAATGAACAGACTATCATCATCTGTCTTTATCATATTCTACATAAATATAATTATCTGTAATTTTTATCGTGTACATAATAAAGAGTATTCTATTCTAATGTTCTGTCTCCCTTGCACAGGTACAAAAGGCGTTGGTGGAGAACACAATGGTCCCGTGCATCAACGCCAAGCCGTACCAGTACACAGAGCTGCTGATGACGCTGCCGGACCTGGCCAGCCACTTCTTCCCGCGAGTGTCGCTGACCACGTGCCGCGCCATGCTTGACGCGCTCGGCATCACGCTTTACAGACCTAACTCGTGAGTATCGGCAGAGCCCTCTTAAAGCCAATTAGATATTGTATTAGTTGATAAGTACAAAGGAGAATGGGAAAGAGCTTACCCAGACGCCAAAGGTAATTGTAGCATTATGAAACACTAGCTGCGCCTTGCAGTTTCACCCACATAAGTTTCGATCCCGTGGGAATATCGGGATAAAAAGTAGCGTATATGTTAATCCAGGGTGTCGGCTACCTCCATTCCATACAAAATTTTATCAGAATTAGTCCAGCTTTTTTTTTGTTCCGGGGGGGAAAATCTTCATTGATGTCCGTCGCCCTGGGAAGGGCGGCGGGTCTGTCTGTCAGACTCTTACTGACTAAAAACCACCCCGGGGTGTTCCCTTCCCATACTCGGGCCTCTCTCTCGGACTCGGGTTTTTAACTATTAATACATATAATTTATAGCACTTGGGATTAATGAAGCTTGCTATCAGTGAAAAAATTTTTAGAATTGCATCGTCATTACCACCCTTACATACACATAAACAAACAAACTATAACTCTTTATAATATTAGTATAGATTTATTTGCCAGAAACACAGCACATAGCAGCATATACATTTAAGAATAGGTAGGTAATAATAATATTATTGTTTGTATCATACAATCTGAACAGCTTGTATGATTTTCCAATTAATTAAGAAGACTCATTTGGATTGGATAGGTATTTGAAATGACATAACATAAGTGCAGTACTTGAGATTGATAGTTTCAAGTCCAATATCAATCCACGTGTATTAGAATTGCACTTGACTGTGTAGCGCCGTCTATCATAATGTAACTTTCTTTCTTCCGTAAGCCGTCTTCGTAACATAAGGTTCAGTTCCAGCGTCAGTCAGGCGCTAGTCGTCTGACATTTTATGCTGAACTGCCGGTCGATGGTGTAAAAATCTTGCCGTGAAAACTTAGGTGAAGTGAGTTTGTTTTTGCTAGGAATTGACACTATTGACAGCTCACTTCACCTGAGTTTTCACGGTGAGATTTTTACAGAATAGCACCGCTGGGCCTATCTGGCAGCCGTGAGGTACACAATACTCAGTTTTTTTGTGTATGTGTGTGCCATAACCAGGGTAAAATTTTAATTTCTTATTTTCACAGAACACAATTGCAAGTACTCCGCAACTCTGGCAAGTGCAAGTCAGCGGCGGCGGGCGAAAACGGTCTCGCGCTCGTACAGATCCGTGACGTCATGCAGCACATGCTGCAGTTCAAGTACATGCTGCGCTCCGGCCTCGCGTCCGACGAGTCGCCGCACGCGCAGCCGCGGCCTGCGCATGCGCCGCCGCAGGCCAAGCGCGCGCGCGCCAACTGACGCGCCGAGCTCGAGCCCGACTGGGCCGAGCGGAGGGCGGCCATTCTCTCGCGCCAACGCCAACAGCAGCAGCAGTAACACTGCGGGGAATCAACCTTGTTAAGCATACAGACATATTTTAGAGAAAAAGTCCATTGGTAGGACTACGGCACGAGAACCATGTG
Source organism: Oligia fasciuncula (assembly GCA_963082905.1). NCBI lineage: Eukaryota > Metazoa > Arthropoda > Insecta > Lepidoptera > Noctuidae > Oligia > Oligia fasciuncula. Next base: position 3,046,491 of record OY720401.1, read on the forward strand.
CTTCTCAGAATATTTTCGTTAAAACAAAATGCCCGAGTGCAGAAATCCTATAATTCTATCATGAGTCTGATGCTGTTCTACAAGGCTTGAATATGGAGGAGTCTGAGCCAAACACCAGAAATATGCTGGCAAGAAAACAACTGTTACAGTGTCAAACAACCACACAAATCTACCAGGGGACCAGAGGAATGTAGTGGCCTGTGCATATCTGAGCTAATATTGTTTGGAACAGTCGACATTTTAAACGCAATTAAACAATTAGCACATGTTGATGCGAACACTCATAGTGTGCTGGGAGTGCAGATATAGTTTTAATTGACTGATTTTGTGATGCAAGACATGAGATTAAGTATGGAACAGGAACATTGTAAGTAGTGTTGTGAGACAGTTCTTAACTTGATAACTAGTATGCTGAAGACTTATTATGAAAATAGTGTGGTGACAATAAACTTGATTTTAACATAGGCTGCAAGCTGATTGTGGGTCTCAGCCAGTGACTAAGTTACAGACTGTCCAAATTTCACGGACGCTGAATGCTTAAAGGATATGTCAATTTTTCCATAACTTGTACAAACTGTATGATACTATACTGTAAATCAAAAGATCTAATTTATAGCGATCTATTTGTACGATTCAATAGAGAAGACTGAGAATATTATTTTGTAATAATTTCCTATAACAAAAGCTATAGACATGTTGTGAATGTTTAGTTTTAGTTTAGTAAAGTTTTCTGAAGAGTGATTTGGTATGATTTTTAAGTTAATTTGTATGTTGAGTTTATGTATACGAACTGTAAATATTATATTCCCTGCATTTATGCAGTAAATGTTACTTTAGCAATACATTTAATTTTCTATACACCTTTTGACCGCCACACGTCAAAAAATCAAAAACGTGCCCTCGGCGTCTAAGTCTGTCATGTAGTCGAACCGTGCCGTGCTGGGCACATTTTGGTTTGTCATCTATACATGATTGTGGCGGTCAAAAGACTAAAATAATGCTTAAAATTTTAGTGTAACACTGAAAAAGTAAGCATTATTTGAAGTTATGAAAAGTATTGTTTCAATAGCATAATAATATGCTTATTAAATTATCATCACAATAAAATTTATAAAGTAACTTCACAAATTCTGTCACATTTTATATCAAACATGTGCTGATGTCTACAAAAATATAGCGTAAGAAAGGCATGACAAATGATGGGTGGCGAAATACATTAGGAGAATTTCATAGCTATTTAGGCCCATGCCTCAAAATTTTCTGTAAGAAAATAGCAATATCTAGCCAGCCAGGAACAAAACTAGGAAATGCCTTGTTAAATGCACAAATCTTAATCAATTATTTTTAAGTAGCTTAAAGACGAAAGGGCTTTGGATGTGTCTACACCAAATACAGCCATACATTTTGTTTATAATCATGTAGTTCACCTGAGCGGGCATGGCGACTGCTTCACAAGATGATTAAATTATAGCAGACAGTCGAGAGGCTCATGTGCAGACATTGTTAACAGGCTGATATTTATGTATTTTTAAGTAAGTATTAATATGTCGTATATGCAATAATAATAATATAAGGTAGGCAGTATGTAGGGTATTTAACTCAGGTTCGGCTGTATTTGGTTATGTTATTTGGGTCCCTTTTGTCATTAATTTGTTGCCCAATAACTATTATAATGTTTGTGGGCGGAATGCTGTTCCTGGCTTTCCCAGTGAATACTGGCGTAGCTTAATTCCATATAATCTAATAAAACGACGTTTCCATCAGGAAATGTTATTTTAATACTGTTCCTATACTCTACACGGGGCTCATGATGCGAAAAACAGTTTTCTGTTTTGTTTAAAGTTAATTGCGCGTTTTACATTATTTAATGATTTTTCCATTAATCTAATTGTACAAATGCTGCAGTTGATTTCAAACAAGATGTTTTCCGTATTTTAGTGGGACCCCCTATTTCGTGATTTGTTGGGATTTCATTTTGGCTTTTACTTAACCATTTTCATGGCTTTATAATTTAACTAGTTGCGCCCGCGGTTTCACCCGCATAAGTGTCGATCCTGTGGGAATATCGGGATAAAAGTAGCCTATATGTTAATCCAGGGTGTTGGCTACCTCCATACAAAATTTTATCAAAATTGGTCCAGCCGGTTGAGCGTGAAGAAGTAACAAACATATAAACACACACACACAGTGTCACTGACTCTGGCAGGGCTACCATCGGGGATGGCCACCTTTATATCTGTTGAACCAGTGACTGACAAATTCTGATATTTGGCGACAACTTTCGACTAATTAGCGACTGATTTTGTGTGTTATCAAAATTAAAATCCCTGATGGTGGCTCTGCCAGAGTCAGTGACACACACACACTCACAAACTTTAGTGTGATAAGGCTATTAAAATTAGGATTGCAGTCTTGTGCTACTATTATTAAACTTTCTGACTCCACTTTCATAGTGGGATGTAATAGAATAGAATAGAATACTCTTTATTATGTACACCATATAAATTACAGTAATGCTCATCATGGTAATAAATTTGATTGATTGATGTACCATATTTCGTCGACATTAGGCTGAAAGTAATTTGCATACAATTATGTAAAAGTGTTGAAACAACTTTCCAGTTTTGCAACATTTACGTAAGACTCGAGGTAAAAATGAAATAAAATATGTTATATTTATATTTCACAATGCAGAAGTTATTGAAATCCCACACGTCACGATTGCTGTTGCAATGTATTTTAACTTCCGCAATATATAATATTGTACCTATTATTTCGGTGCGATGGATTGTAGATTGGTTTCCATGAGACTTGATATTGTAATTGTTCATGCATTTATACTTTGAAATCAGAAGTTCCGTTTTTGCTTTTAATTGGAATATTAAATTATAGTGATTAATTTATGTTTCCAATTTAAAATATTTACATAAGTATGCCACCATTTGTAGCTTATTTCGTAATACGCAAAAAGCGTGTTTTTAGACCAATTTTCTATTTAACTTTTTTGCATTTCATGACAAGTTAGTGTCTCGTTAAAATGTAGGGAACAGATTTTTTTTGCGATTTCAGATTTGGTCCCATAGTAAAAGTTGTTATCAATGTACATGACAATATCGGGAACTCGAGTTTTCAATACCACCATTATGTTAACATGATATATTTTTCTATTAAAAATATCAAGTTTCATGCAAACAGAGATGATACTTTTAGGCCTTGGTAGTTGTGAAGAAATGCTAGTGTAGTAACCTTTTTAAATACCTAGTATAGTGTAAACGCAGAGCTGTGTAAATTTTATGCTAAATTATTTATGAATAGCTGTAAGGAAGGCGTGGTCTATTTGATATATATCAGTTGTAAGCGGACCACGGTAGCTCGTCTCTGTACAAGCGTTTGTGGTGATCCTGTAATAAACAAAATAAAAGATACTTTATAATAATTTTCTGTTTTTTATTATGAACTCGTCCTACGTTAAAAACTCTCTTCAGTGGCTACTAGTAAACCCTCGAGTTTGGGCTCATGATTTGTTTTTTGACTAGATTGCACTTGGTGTTGAGGGTCTGATGATGGAGCCAGGAGGCGGATAGTAAAACTCTTAAGTCGCTACTAGTAAACCCCTCGAGTTTGGGATCATATGAATCCGTTTTGAAGAGTCCAACATATTGCACTTGGTTTTAAGGTCCTGATGATCCATCATCAGACCTGGCTCCAGCCGTGTCACTGACTCTGACAGAGCCACCATCAGGGACTTTAATTTTGATAACACAAAAAATTTTAGTAGCTAATAGTCGCAGTTTGTCGCCAAATATCAGAATTTGTCGGTCACTGTTTCAAAAGACTCCTCCACAACCCAGTTACTGGGTAATACGATACCCCTTGGTAAGAAGGCTGGTTGTCAGACTTTCGGGCTTCTGACTACCCGTAACGACTGTCAAAGATCCACGAATGACAGCCGGGACCAATGGCTTAACGTGCTTTCCGAGGCACGGAGGGGTCACGGTATGTATGGTCACCCATCCACAGACCAACCGCGGCAAGCGTAGGTACCTAGCTTAACCTGATCGATCGACCTGTGCGGCTGCTATTATTTAGCCACGCAAACCCAAAGAGGGGCCTCTTTGGGTTTAGCAAATATTAAACTTAAAAATATATTATATAAGCGTGTTTCTTAGTTTTTTAAACTAGGTAAAGTCAATAGCAAAAGTAGATGATCAAAATCAGAAATTCAATAGGAGTCAAAACTGAACATGAATAGGATAATGTGCATCTGGATTGAGGGCCTGTTTTTTGAACCCTTACGGAACGAAATACGACTTATAGGGAAATTAGTTAAAAATAGTAAAAACTTAAAGCAATGGGCCATAAATTTTATGGTAGCTGTTAGCTGTACTATAGTAGTAAATGTTTGGTATAATTTACAATCACATACTTTTAAATCAATTCGACGCCACACAGTTCTGACACGAAATCCGTTTGAATTTCTGATTTTGATCATCTACTTTTGCTGTTGACTGTACCAATGTTAGGTACAGTTTAAAGAAACACGTTTTTAAAATGCACTAAAAATTATAAAATAAAAAAGCGTAGAGCGCATTTAGATCTGATTCACAACTCGTTTCTAGTTCAAAATAATTTTACGAAAATATACGATCAGCAAAATTGACATGCACTTGTGCTAGGCGATTTACGAGTATGTCCTATCCTATTACTCCTAGCGGAGAGAGAAACTGGCAACACAGCCCAAGCCGACACACAAGCCACAGACATGGAAAAAAAAAACAATAAAAGTAAGTTATAAGTGCTCTGTGCAAAGAGTAAAGTAACTATGCTCCTCTGTGAAAGAAATCAAAGAAACATCAAACAAGAAAGTCAAGAAACGTCAAAGCAAAATGGAGGAAAAACTAACAATTCGGGAAATTGTCTTTAAAAGTGAAAATTAAAATCAAACCCTTGATAAAATTGTGCAATTTCTGACTAGTTTAAACTTTTGTAGGAGTTGCAATGATGGAGGCTTTGGCTGGACTATATTTTGGTCATTTCTCATTATATCTGATCTAGTTCATAAGATTCTATTTCTCATTTTGTCCGATGTATTTTTGCTATTTTAGAAATTTGAGATTATTCCTTTGTCATTCCATTGTAATTCACTTTGTTTACTTTTATATTTATTGCCGTACTTAGTTTGTTGTTAGTCGTAAGGGTTAGGTCGGTCAGGCTGTCGTAATGAACATACAAGTATGCAGAGACCCGTCAGACGCTGCGGCGCTTTATTTGCCGCAGCGTTTGTATCTTAAATCCTTTGCAAAGATTAACATTTCTGTCCAGCTCCCCTCCCACAAGGTTCAAGTTCATGGCAAATCGATTTCAAACTGGGAACTTATGGAGAAGATGCGAAAGATGATCCTACCTGATATTTTCTCTGTGTTAAAAGTGTCGAAGCATAGTTCGGAAGTGATTAGATTTGATGCGGAACTGGAGAGTCGTGACAACCTCGACAGAGTGCTGGCGCGGCTCGAAGACCGTGTCGTGCAGCTGAAGGACTACCCAGACCAGTTGAAGGTCAGGGTCTGTGAAGCTAAGTCTGATTTCCCCAATCGTCATGATTGGGACTCGTTTTTCCGAGACACCTCTGAGATGGATGAGATGAAGCCTGGAGAGCGTCCGGACACCATCCACATATCCAATTTGCCCATTAGATGGTTTATACACGCTAGAGATGAAGATGAGGATGCACTTCCTTCAGAAAGCTTAGTAAAGAAGGTTTTTGAGAAGTTTGGTTCAGTCCGCCAAGTGGACATCCCAGCCTCTGATCCATACAGGATGCAGATGAAAACAGCAATGAGAGGTATAACAATCCCTCCACAGAATACTGCACTGTACTTTGAGACATATGTGCAGTTCAGTGAGTATGTTGGATTTGTACGCTGCATGGATGCTCTAAGAGGTTGTAAACTTCTGCGGAAGCGTGATGATATTGCTGAGTGGTGTGGCATAAAGGTTGAATTTGATAAAACTAAGCACATGACTGATGCTGCTGTGAAGAGGAGGTCTATTGTTCGGGAAAGGCTGGCATCACGTCAACAATTAAAAGATAATGAAGAAAAGGCAGAGAAAGAAAAAATAGCCAAGAAAGAGGCTAAAGAGAGGTAATGGCTACCCCCTATGTGATACAAATCTAATCAAGAAACAGTTGTGTAACTACCATGTATTGCTCTTATTGCTTAATATAAATAACTAAAACATTTACAAAATCCTTTTCAGACAAAAATATGAGCGCACTGAAAGAGAAAAGCTCGAAAAAATGAGAGAAAGAGAAGAGAAACGTAAAAAGAAACAGCTAGCTAAACTGATGCAGAGTGACAACCTAGACTTGAACAGTAAGGTGGCAGAAGAGCAGAAGAAACTTATGAAAGCACAAAAGAAGATGCAGGCTATAAGACTGATTGAGGAGCTCTTCAAGAGGATAGAGGTCGGTGTACTTTTTCACAAGCAGGCAATCCATCATCCGTTCCTAAAGTTGATTAGTAAATGGTACACCACAGACAGCGGCGGCCCTAGATTTTTTTTTAGGTGGTGCAAAATCTTAACGTGGTACCCCTTAATGTACCATGTTCCTATGATATTGCTTGCTTGCTTTTGCTTGCTTGGATGACTAATGCCTGGTGGACAGTCCACCAGGCACCAGTCATTGATGATAGTAACTAATACTATAAAGCCGATTGTCGAGGCACTGAAATCAACCTAAATCCACCACTGGTGATCGCATTTTGGTTGATTTCAGCGCCTCTCCCATGACGGCGCCCGGTGCCGTCGCACCGCTCGCACCGCCCTACGGCCGCTACTGAGTCCAAAGACTACCTACAGTATTGTCTCCTGAAATCCCACTGGTAGTTCTAGAGATTAGCATGTTCAAACATACAAACTCTTCAGCTTTATTATTAGTATAGATAAAAGATCCAATTCTATTGTTATTTTTTGAGACAAATAATGAAACTTTTCTTTCACAAGGGGAAGGTTGTAGAGTGTTTTTCAACTTTTGTTTTTATTGCTCTTGAAATCCAACATCAAGGAAACAATTATGAAATAAATTGATCAGAAACTACAATTTTTCAATTCTTGTATAGGTTTATTAGAATGTAAAATTGTAATTTTATACCTAAATACTGTAGATTTAGAGTCCAATGAGATATTGTATTAGTATCATCATCTCTGCCTAGCCTTTCCCAACTATGCTGGGGTCGGCTTCTAGTCTAACTGGATGCAGCTGAATACCAGTATTTTACATGGACCTACTGCCTTTCTGTCCTCCACAACCCAGTTACTGGGTAATACGATACCCCTTGGTAAGACTGGTTGTCAGACTTTCGGGCTTCTGACTAAACATAACAACTGTCAAAGATCCACAATTGACAGCCGGGACCAACGGCTTAACGTGCTTTCCGAGACATGGAGGGGTCTCGGTATGTAAAGATGGTCACCCATCCACAGACCAACCGCGGCAAGCGTAGCTTAATCTGATCGATCGACCTGAGCGGCTGTTATTATTTAGCCATGGACCCACCAGATATTGTATTAGTTTAGAAGTACAATTTTTTTGCATGCCAACTGGTACAATGTATCTGAAACCGAACATTTTTTTGTAATAACTTACCAGTGTATTTACATTCTATGCTAATAAACATTTTCTTTCTCTATTCTATACTTTTGCATTGCAATTTTAATTTTTACGTCCTGTTCGCAGTTACGTCCAGAACTACAACGTAATGGCAACCGAGGGGATCAGTACTACCTGCCAGGCGAGAGAACCGCGCGAGCACGCATCATAGAAAAGTTCAAACAACAACAACAAGAGCTGCTGGAGGAACAGAGGAACAACTATAATAATGCTCTGAATGGTACATTGTCATATTTGAACAGTCACTGAGCTATACAACGTTATTTTTAATATATGCGAAACCTGAATAGTTTGTTCAGAATAAGTAACTGAATCGATTCCAATTATTTTTACACCATGTTATATTTTGTCCCAAAAATATTAAGGTTAAAAGTTGGACACCGAGCGGCACTAAGTAGGTTATCCAATCTCCGCACCGAACGGTTAGGTACCTAGGTACTATTATCAATGAGCGCAAGACGGCGCGGCGCGAGCGGCGCTTGTGAGCATGTTTTTGTACGGACAAACAGGTAACTTAACAAGCTTATAACTTTATGATTTTTCATGAATCAGTTTTGAAATTTTGTACATAGATTCTTTACATACAAATACTAGCCACGTGTTTCGGGTTTCTCATAAACTAAAAATAATGTTGTATAATAATGCTCTACTAGACACAGGCTTCTTTAAGCTATGTATGTCATCTATCCTTTCTTTGAAAGCTTGTAGCAAACAAAGCATAATAGGGGGATATCCACAAAAATCAGTCATGGAAGGACTGAAGCCTGAATAGATATTCAACACCATTCGATACGCTTCCGTGCTGCTATTCCTCCGACAACTATCTGCTGCTAATAGCTACGCTGGAAGATTTTGTACCAGAACTTTCGTAACTATAGCAATCAAACTGAACTCAGTCAACATACTCATCAACTTGACTCAAAGCTTTGTAGGTAAAGGACTGCAATAAGTCGTTCAGAGAGAAAAAAAAACATCAATTTCTCATCAATCCTTCCTTCCTTCAGGTCGCATTGTAATTCGCTCTGCGCTTGAAACAAAGAAGCCCAAACGCGACTCGTCCATGAGCTCCATATCATCAGACGGTCGCGGGCGAGACAGCCGTGAGGGTCGCCACAGTAGGGACAGTCACAAGAATGTCAAGACTGAGAGGTTAACCACGCCAGAGCGAGAGATGGAGTATAATAAGACCACAGGTTTGTTGAGGTTTTTTAATACTTATGGTGACACTGTAGCGGTATCTACAACGCCACATCCGTACACCGCGTCATACTGACGTCACGCAAAATCCTTCATCTCGCAAGCAGAGTTTACCGCGCAACTAGCATAGATACAACGGCCCGACATGAATCATCGGGCAGTTGCCCGCCAGACACAACACCCGGGCACCCGTCTGGTCGGAGGATCCTCCCTTTTCTATAGGGTTTGAGTGAACTTTACACCCTGTTCCTCATACCTCTATAACACTATCATAATTCATTGTCAATATACCACCAATTTTGTTAGTTTTGCTTAGCCTTATTTTTGATGGCTATTTTTCGTGGATGTGACGCATATTTTCCCCCAACTTGTTATTCTTTTTTGCGTTTGTGTTCTTTCTCTGCGTCAGGTTTACCGCAATTAAACCTATTTTCTTTCTTCCTTTTTTATTTATCATAGTCCCGGCTGTCAATCGTGGATCTTGGACAGTCGTTACAGGTCGTCAGAAGCCCGAAAGTCTGACAACCAGTCTTACCAAGGGGTATCGCATTACCCAGTAAGGGTCTCCCCACATTTATCGACGCGGAATCGGCTAACACCGGTCAAAAAAGCCTTTATGCCTACGTAATAAGGGTGTTACTAATACCATTCGCATCGGTTCGGCTCGGACGATGCGTCGCGACGCCGGCCGACGGCGAAACGAGCGATAAGGGCGATAATTCGAGTAGTGTGGTGATACGCACTCGGCTTAAGCCGATTCCGCGTCGATAAATGTGGGGAGACCCTAACTGGGTTTTGGAGGTCAGACGGGCAGTCGCTCCATTTAAAATATTGGTATTCAGCTGCATCTGGTTAGACTGGAAGCCGACCCCAACTTAGTTGGGAAAAGGCTAGGCAGATGATGATGATGCAGTTTAGAAGAACAACATGGTCACACAGATAGCCCCGAAAAATGGCATTAATTTGTAATTGTTTTATGTTTGTTTGTTTCAGGGGGCATGTACAGCATGGCCTACGGTTTCGGCTACCCGTTCTGCGCGCCCGGCTACGCCTACCCGCCGCAAAGTATGAGTATCTTATACGTCTTTTATCTTTCCTTTTTCTTGTTTTCTTCATAACATTTTATACTTTATTTTTATGCAATAAGGGTGATATCGCACTGACGTTTGTCCAGCGTTACAACAAAGTAATGCTTGTTTTCAATATTTACAACCCTTAAACAATAGGCTGGAACAATTAGAGTCATATTCTGTATTTAGTAGCCACATTTATAGGGTTTTAATTTTTTAAGGATTATGTTACATTTATGTTTTTAACTAGCAGCGCCCCGCGGTTTCACCCGCGTTAGTGTCGATCCCGTAGGAATATCGGGATTAAAACTATCCTATGTCCTTTCCCGGGACTGAAACCATCTCTATGCCATCTAAATCGGTTCAGCGGTTTAAGCGTGAAGAGGTAACAGACACACTTTCGCATTTATAATATTAGTATGGATATCAGTACAATATCACCGCTAAAATAAAAAGAAATACAGCACCCTACAAAAAGAAATGAAATCCCACCAAAAACATTTCATATAAAGTAGGACTCACTTTCACTGTTAAAAAGTTATCAGATCTAATGTAGTTCCAGTTAACTCTACAAAGACTAATTCAACCAACCCAATATCTTGGTCAAAATGTATGGCATATATTTAAATGTTGAAGATTATTGATATTTTTTGTAGGACTTGTTTCTACCAAGGTTCTGATACATACATACATCCAAAGTTGTATTTGTTTTAGGCTACCTTATTAAAAATAACCTTTTTCCGTCACTGAACGCTCGCGCTGGTCAAACGCTAGTGGACCCTTAACGGTTGGTATTTCCAAAAAAAAAAAAAAACAAATCAATCTTTTTTTTCTCTTGGTATTTCTATGGTTCTCTCACTCCCGCGTTTATTAAGGTAGGCCGCGTTTAGTAAGGCTATTTTAAAGGCCCGTACTAATAAACCCCTGATATCATCAATAATTATGCGAAGGCACTCCATTATAATCGTTATCTTGCCATTTGAATCATTTCCATGTTATGTTTTTAATAAACATACATAGGAACAGTCAACCGCACATCAGTAACACTAGCATTACGAAAATCACCCTTACTAATACGACATAAAGGCGATGGCAATGTCGAATGGTTACCACTGATGTTCGGTTGACTGTATATGCGGTTTATTACCACGGGCCTATGCACTTCGATTAAATGGAAATGAAGAGTGAGAGGGCCATTGGCACAAACTCGATGTCTTAAGTTAAAGCCCTGATTCAAATTTTATGGCAGTTCGGCACATGAGGCGTGTCGCTGCGCAGGAACACATTGAGCGGGGGGAGGGGAGCGGTACTGCGCAGCGTACTTCAGAGCTGGCATAAAGTTTGAATCGGGCTGTAAGTGCCAAGAAACTTTCTGTCGGTTAATTCAATTTGATCCATTTATCTAATATTTATTTTCTTAAAGATGTATTTAGTGGCAATGCCTTTTCCTCTTACAGAATGTGTACGTATGTTTTTTGTTGGTACCAATCCTTTCTGTCTACCTCAATACATGGATTCAATCATGCTCTGAGGGCGAGATTCACAGACCGAACTTTGAAAGAATGCAAAAAGAAATATTCCAATCCGTCGGTAGATAGTTCCAGAGATTAGCACGCTCAAACAAACAAATAAACAAACTCTTCAGCTTTTTTATTAGTATAGATGACTAGCAGCGCCCCGCGGTTTCACCCGCATAAGTTTTGATCCCGTGGGAATATCGGGATAAAAAGTACACTATGCGTTAATCCTGGTTATAATCTAACTGTGTGCCAAATTTCATCCAAATCCGTTCAGTAGTTTTTGCGTGAATGAATAACAAACATCCATCCATCCATCCATCCGCACAAACTTTCTCATTTATAATATTAGTAGGATTAAGAGTATACTACCTCAAATGGCTTAGCATGATCCTCCGTTATGTCGAAAATTCCGCAGAATTAATTTTGAAATAAATATATTATGCTAAAGTTGAGGATTAATGTAAGGTCGTTAGACGAAAACACGATTACATAAAATTTTCTCGATAGAAAAAAATTCCAAAGTTACCTCCAAACCGAACAATAAACCGCTGGTATTCAAAAAATACTTCAAATTAGATCATGAAACTTTGCATACTAACTGAACTAACTATAAAGCAGGTCTTATGTTAGTTAGTTTTTTTGAATTACCTTTATTTTCACCGTAAAAAGCAAATACCTAAACTATTGGCGCTGCCTCCCGCCCAGCACCGCACTCTGTCTCGCTTTCACACAATCCGCGAGCAGTATCGTGCAAGTGAGATAAAGAGTGAATTTTAGCTGAGGTAGTATAGGCTGTTAACATTAAAATAAATTCTCCTTAGGGATAAAATTGACGTCTGACAGTTTTTGTATGGAAGAACTGTCAAAAATTCAAAATTATTCATCCGATAAAGTTATCTGGCGTTGGAAAACTCAGCTCTTAGTTTATGCCACAACGGATTTAGAAAAACATACACAGATTAAAGATATATTGTAGCAATGAGTATTCGGTTCAATTTTTAAGTTAAACTAAGATAGATAGAAGAGAAATAAACTTTCCTCCTTTTTCACCACGACAGGGCTTGTTTTTAAAATTGCTTTGGTACGTTGTGATTTTTATAGCTTAATAGATTATTTATACCCATTATCGAGTTAATAGCAGCAAGCATTAAATTTACCCCTTAAACTTTACATTTATTTTCTACCCCAATAGGTGTCGATTTTTGAAAAACCCTAAAACACAAATTTATATACTTTTTATTTTAAGTAATAGTACCGAGTTTCGAGTTAATCCGACAGCGGGTTACATATTTTTCTAACCTATTAACTTTGTCACCCCCTAAATCCTCTGTGATGGGTTTTTTAAACCTAAAAGTGACAATCTTTCTTATTTACTAAGGCAAATGTTGCCAATTTCAAGTTTCAAAGGAGTAAGATTTTTTTCATATTAACTTTATCCCGCCTTTTCATCCCCACATCAGTCAGTTTTTATCCCCATAGGGGTGAAATTTTGAAAAAAAAAAAAAACTTTTGGGGTTTTTCTATAACTTGACTCAAAGATTATTTATACCAATTTTCGAGTTAATCAAGCCACGCAGTAAAAACCGCCCCTGGAAAATTAACTACCCCTTTTCGCCCCGTCAGGGGTAGATTTGCTAAAAACCCTGATACACGTTATTCTTTATTTTTGGTCTTAAGTATAAATACTGAGTTTCGAGTTAATCGAACTGCGCGTTAAAATTCTTCCACACAAATTTTGACACCCCTAATACCCCTTTTTAACCCTTTTTAACCCTAATACCCCTTTTTAACCGTTATGCGGCGGCCGCCACATAACGGTTAAACTAGTTTCCTAGGAGAGCGGCGGCCGCAACATAACGATGCAGCTACTGTTTCCTAGGAGAGCGGTGGCCGCCACATAACGGTGCGGTGAAGCTACAGTTTCCTATAAGAGCGGCGGCCGCCACATTTTTCAAATATGTTTTAGGGTTCCGTACCCAAAGGGTAAAAACGGAACCCTATTACTAAGACTTCGCTGTCCGTCCGTCCGTCTGTCTGTCACCAGGCTGTATCTCATGAACCGTGATAGCTAGATAGTTGAAATTTTCACAGATGATGTATTTCTGTTGCCGCTATAACAACAAATACTAAAAACAAAATAAAATAAATATTTAAGGGGGGCTCCCATACAACAAACGTGTTTTTTTCGGCGTTTTTGCCTCGTTTGCTCGATATCTGTCACCAGGCTGTATCTCAAGAACCGCGGTAGCTAGACAGTTAAAAATTTCACAAAATATGTATTTCTGTTGCCGCTATAACAACAAATACTAAAAACAAAATAAAATAAATATTTAAGGGGGGCTCCCATACAACAAACGCGATTGTTTTGCCCTTTTTTGCTCGATATCAATAATGACAACAGGTAGGCACTTGAAATATTCACAAAATACTCAGTTGTATTTTTACTTTAATAATAAATAATAAAATTAAAATAAAATAAATATTTAAGGGGGGCTCCCATACAACAAAAGTGTTTTTTTTCGGCGTTTTTGCCTTGTGGTATGGAACCCTTCATGTGCGAGTCCGACTCGCACTTGGCCAGTTTTTAACTTACCGGGGCTGCCTCAATTTATGTATGACACAATCTTTAAGTTGAAATAAATATTTTTGTATTTTGTAGTTAGCAAGGTAACATCTATATCTGTGAATCTCGCCCGATATAAAAGCGAGAGGCTCATACCATTGACATGTACTAACTTTCGTTGGTGACAGCGTCCATGTACTACCCGATGCGCGGCCAGTACTACGCGCCGCCCGGCGAGTACGTGCGACGCCCGCGCGGCCGGGGGCGCGGTCGCGGCCGGAACCACCGGATGCCGTACTTCGACGGACCTGACGCTAACCATCAGTATTACAGGTCAGTATATTAAGGCGAAAGCGCCAGGGTAGCCCGCGAAATTCATTTTTTTTTACGTCTTTGCAATTTGCTGGTCAGTCACATGCTGGCAGAGCAGCGGTGGCCAAGTGGTAATGGCCGCGACTTACGAGTTGTAGGTCGTAGGTTCGAACCCAGACAGGCGTTTTACTTTGTGTAAATTATTTCATCACCACTGCTCTCAAAACGGTGAAGGAAAACATCGTGAGGAAACCGGCATGTCCAAGAACCAAACAATTCGAAGACATGTGACATCTGCCAATCCGCACTGGGCCCGCGCGGTGGATTACGGCCCACTCCCTCTCATCGAGAGGAGGCCTGTGTCCCAGCAGTGGGAACATTATAGGCTGATTATGATGATGATGATGTACCACTTAATACTGACCAGCAAATTGCAAAAAACGTAAGAAAATTTGAATTTTGCGGCTACGTTAGCACTTCCCCCTTAAAATAAAAGAAACTCGTGAAACAATAGTGTCTTCCTCTTAACATAAAGTGAATAAGAAAGACGTTATTGGACGGTTTCTTAATTTTATATTTACATAGCAGTGTTGCGTTATATTTAAATTGCTTATTAGTTAAACTTTTAACCGCCCGACTTCATATCAGTTGTCGTGCAGCGCCCGGCACAGTGAATCGAAAAATAAATACCTGATAGAATACAGCCTAATCAAATAAAAAAGCAGATCATAAGAGCTGTGGCATTTGGTCGTAAATACCGAAATGGACACGAAAATATTTGTCGGATTAATCCGGCGGAAGCGGTTAAAAGGTTAATAAGCTAGATTGTAATGCGAAGAAAATACTAAAAAAAACAGGTTAATTTCGTCATCGTCATTCAGCCGAAAAAAGTTCACTGTTGGACATAGGCCTCACCCAAGTGTAGACACGTCTAGTATAAAGTTCCCTCATTCCACATACTCCAATGCACCTTCTAAAAGTGCTAAGGATTGCTAAAATGTGGTTTTATTTGGTAGAAGTTGACACATGAAGAAGATTTCCCAAAACGATTACCTTCTTATTTATTTACTAGCAGCGCCCCGCGGTTTCACCCGCAGAAGATTGAAAATCCGGTACCAAGTTACGGAGAATGATATAATGTTTGTATTTCCAGATACTTTAAGAAGCTAACAGAACACAATCCGCACAGCGAGTACGACGACCGGTCGCGCGGGCGCTCGTATTCGCGCTCCCGCTCGCGCCGCCGCGATTATTCGCGCTCGCGCTCGCGACGGCGCTCATACACTCGCTCGCGGTCTCGGAGCAGGCGGTCCAGGAGCCGAAGTCGCAGGAGTAGGAGTCGGAGTCGGAGGTCCAAGTCTAGGAGTAAAAGATCCAGGTAATGTAGTGTCTCTGTTATACTTTTGAAATTGATTAAATAAATAGTTTTGTTTATTTTTCTGTGGTCGTACTTATTTCAGATTGAATTAAGCTTAATTCCAGACGCCAGACGTAAAGTAAAGTCAAGTGACGTTCAAACGTCAAAAATGTATAGTTACACAGTCGCTAATCACTGTAATCACTACTTAAGTTTATGCAATATTTATGAGTAAAGGGGTTTGTGTTAAGACGAAGTCGGCAAACTACAGCTCAGACACTGAAAAAAAAAGAAACTTTTCCTTTGCTATTTTATATTTCACAAACGATAATATTAACTCTATATTAATTTCTCTTACATCAATGCACGTAAAATAAAGCCTAATTTGAACGGACGCTATCGATCGTGTACAAAAATCGCGCGTGTCAGCGTAACACTATTTCCAGCCCAAATGAACTCTATCATTAATGTTCCAGATCGTACCACTCCCGCAGTCGCTCTCGCTCGCGCTCCCACCGACGCTCGCGCTCGCGCCGCTCCCGCACCAAGTCGGTGCACTCGGGCCACTCGCGCCGCACTCCCAGCCCGACCAAGGCCGGCCGGACCAGTGTGGACAGTATTAACAAGCTCGTGTCGCCCACTCAGGACAAGACCAGACGTTCCCGCAGTTGGTCGCAGAATAAAGAAGATACGGCCGCGACGGGTAGTCCTAAGGATAATATTGAATGACATACTATATTGTATTATATTTTTAAGTAAACGTGATGTTAAGTTTATGATTCGTTTTATTGCATTTTTCTGTGATACTTCTTTACATGTCGATTTGACTCAAATTTTGTCCGACCAGAATAGTAGAGATCTACATCGCCACATGCGAACTACACATCACACTGACGTCACGCAAAGGCCTGCATCGCGCAAGCAGAATTTACTGCGCAACTACCATAAACATGTAATATAATTAATAAACAACATGTAACATAATTAACTCAAGACCTCGTACACCCCAATTAGAGTTAAAAGCATAATACAATGACCAAACCTATTTTTTTTTAAAGCTAACTATTAAAGAAAATAGTTTTGATCCCAGCATTACTTTATGCATTTAAAATTGAGTCTTATTGCCTTGATATAAAATTTTCTTTGGCTCAATTGAAAAAAATTATGTATATTGCCATACTGACCGCTATGGCGAAATACATAATTAAAAAAAAATACCTATATCAAAATTTACTGATATCGATTCAGTAGTCAATTATGAACAAACTACTTTCAGGACTTGCGTTTATTCTGTTATACCTTGTATAAAACGTTCCGACATCAATCGTCGGGTAGTTGCTCACCAGACACGACACCCGTCTGGTCGGAGGATCCTCCCATTTCTATGGAGGATGAGTGAACTTCACACCTGTTCCTCATTCCTCTATAGAGCCACATGTTTTGCCATTACAACATTATGCTTGTATTCCTGGGTAATCTGCGTTCGCGATTTATTTACCAAAAATGTAAGCAAATATGAATTAATGGAAATGGTTTTTTAGTGAACCAGTGAAAAGCGAAAAGTGACGTCATATCATTACAAAAAAAAAAGAATAACGAAAACAACAAAGTCTCAGCAAAAACAGCGGGCTAATTGCGTAACACACTATCAGTAGCAATGCGTTTCATTTTGGCAGTTCAACAAATTTTTTTTTTTTTCGTAATAATAATAAAAACTTAGATAAAAAAAAATGGTTGCCTGTAAAGTCGGTTTTACGGGCGAAGATTTTACGTGACAACGACCGATCATCCGATCATAGTTGAGTGGGAGAGAGACGCAAGGCATTCGGCGGGCCTCTCTCTCGTTCGGTGACTCATCGTAACGTTACCGAGCGTTACACTTTTTCATAAGTGACTCCCAGTCGCAACCTAATTTAAGACGTTGTCACGTCAAAATGGTTGCCTGTAAAGTCGGTTTTACGGGCGAAGATTTTACGTGACAACGTCTTTTTCTCGGTAGAATATTTATTGATATGAATATAATTAAATTGCACAATAGGAACAAGGAATTAAATGAAAATAAGAACGTAACGTTACCGAGCGTTACACTTTTTCATAAGTGACTCCCAGCCGCAACCTAATTTAAAATAAGAACGTAACGTTACCGAGCGTTACACTTTTTCATAAGTGACTCCCAGCCGCAACCTAATTTAAGACGTTGTCACGTCAAAAAAAATACTCACAAATAGTTAATTTAATGCTATTCGAAGAAAGTGAAGTAAAAAAGTGAAGAACCTTTATCAATAGACGAAGAGGTACAAATGGTTGGTACCTAAGAGAAGGTAAGCGTTATTTACTACTTACAATAATTTACTTTTACGGATCAGCGCAAGATCAAGCATTTGATTGATAGTTTGAGTTTCGTGTTAGTGTAAGTAAAACAACTTATTTAAAGGTTACATGCTCTGTGTGATTAACAAAAGTACCGTCTTCGGCCAAGGTTCCACAGAAAAATAAATAAAAAAACTGGCCAAGTGCGAGTCGGACTCGCACACGAAGGGTTCCGTACCACAAGGCAAAAACTCCGAAAAAACACGTTTGTTGTATGGGAGCCCCCCTTAACTATTTATTTTATTTTGTTTTTAGTATGTGTTGTTATAGCGGCAACAGAAATACATAATTTGTGAAAATTTCAACTGTCTAGCTATCGCGGTTCTTGAGATACAGCCTGGTGACAGACAGACGGACGGACAGACAGCGAAGTCTTAGTAATAGGGTCCCGTTTTTACCCTTTGGGTACGGAACCCTAAAAAAGGTGGATGCGAGATGCGTGATGGGATCTAGGCCAGGCAACGTACAATGTGTAAGTACGAAAAACAAAGTACGAGATTATGGTGACAAAATAGAAATAATGTGTCCGTTTATGTTTCCCACAGGTCTCACCACTGCGGCCGGCAGTTAGGCGCTGTGGATGACACAGCAGCGCCATCGAGTAAGGGACACATGAGGCAGCAAAGAACGGGAAAACACAGAGCACGTAATGCTGGTGGGACATTATTCCACACCTTACCTAGATGCATCGGAAAGTGCCTCTGAAAGCTGCTGTCCTATGGGCCTGTGTTGAAAGTTGTTGTGCACATTGCCTGGGCGCGCTTTGAAAATGCTAATTACAGTAAAATTATTTAGGTACCTACTATTATTACCAATTACTCCAATAAGGTAGGTACAGACGCCAGCACATCAAGCTACTACAATCTGTCAGATTTCTTTAATAGATTTTCGACTTTATTGCTAAAGCATAAGGTTCAAGGTTGATTGGGAAAATGTGACAGTTTCGGGTAGGTTGACCTGCTGGCGTCTGTACAATACGACCGACGTAACTTGGCGGGCCTGAACATAGGCACTTAGAACTTTCGCGCATGTTCTCTTACTCGCACTCGCCTCATGTCACCATTTGGTTCCTAAAAAATCTTAATGCGCAGCCTTCTGCGCAAAGTTACGTCGGTCGTATTGTCCACTGTTTATGCTGTTCAACATGCAAAATCTTGACTTGTTCCCGCGGCCCAGAAGTTTTTTCACCTAGAATTTCCCGTAAATTCAGATTCAGCTTTTCGCCCCACATTTTCTGCAATTAAAATTGTTTATGCTCTAAGTAGGTACCTACCTACCCGAGTGTCATAATGCTATCGTAATCTTTAAGCGACTTAAAATTAATAATTATGATAATCACTCCGATAATACGGATTGATTCTGTTAATAGTTAATTACGTAATAATATTTTTTCCGCTGAGCCTAATTCAGCCTAATATCGGTGTGGACTGAAACAGTCATGACGACTTCACTTCTGACGTGATCGGGGTCAAGAGCGGGCCCATTTAGTAATAAAAAAAAAAAACAAACAAACACGCTTGACAGGTTACCTATGTCATACGGTCCGTTCACAGTTATTTAATATAATATAATATAATATAATATAATAATATAATATAATATAATATTCCACAACTATCACACAACGCCGTCTAGTCTCAAGCTAAGCAGAGCTTGTGTTATGAGTACTAGACAACTGATAAACATACTTATATATTTCTAAATACATACATATATAGATAAATTACACCCAGACACAGAACAAATGATCATGCTCATCACACAAACATTTGTCCTGGGTGGGAATCGAACCCACGACCTCCGGCATAGCAGTCATAGTCACTGACCACTAGACCAACAGGCCAGTCGAAATTTACCTCTGATTTTGCATTACTACGCTTGCCGCGGTTGGTCTGTGGATGGGTGACCATCTTTACATACCGAGACCCCTCCGTGCCTCGGAAAGCACGTTAAACCGTTGGTCCCGGCTGTCATTCGTAAATCTTTGACAGTAGTTACGGGTCGTCAGGAGCCCGAAAGTCTGACAACCAGTCTTACCAAGGGGTATCGTATTACCTAGTAGGTAGTGGAGGTCAGATAGGCAGTCGCTCCATGTAAAGTACTGGTATTCAGCTGCATCTAGTTAGACTGGAAGCCGACCCCAACATAGTTGAGAAAAGGCTAGGCAGATGATGATGTCAATATCACAATGATCTTTACTGTAGTAGCAATAAGGTTGCTAATGGGTTGCTGACATTACCAACTCTGTCAAAATCATAATGATCTTTATTGTCGTTGCAATTAGGTTGCTATTCGGTTGCTGTCAGAGGTAAAAAAAATGTGAAAAGGCTGTAGATTGGTGGTTGCAGTATATTCCTATTGATATATAAGTATAATTGCATTACGCTGTCCAACTATCTCATTTTATTTCAAAGAAGGCACCGAATATTGTGTGCGATGTTTAGGGAAAGCCTAATGTCCAGCAGTCGAATTCTTTCGGCAGATATGGTGATGATGTTGAATCCACACTGGAAGAAACGTACTTAATCAATAAAAACCCCGAAGACGACCCACTGACCAAAATATATATTCTAATTGTCGCTTACCTAAGGCTTATACTGATTTCAGTACGTTATCTGCTAAAGCTAATCTCTTAAACCCACGTGAAAGTGGGGCGGTAGGGGGGGGGGGGGGGGTTAAATTTGTTGGTCACACTGCATGGTTCTTTTTTTTACCTATGTGTACCTATATGGAAGTCCTTTGACTTAATCATACTATTTCAAACTAAAGTTTATCGCTGGCCATCCTCATCACATGAAGATGAGGACCCTTTAATAAAGGAACTGCTTCTTCGTAGTCATTAGCGTATCGATGGTAATCTAAATTGTGTCAGCCCAGAACTTAGCTACGAGTAAATGACCCACATAGCCCTCACATTCGCAATAATTAAAAAAAAAATATAAACTTAAGCGACTAAATGACCTAAAGCGCGGTCTTTGTTGGACTGCATAGAAAAGAAAGAGAAGCGCAATGACACAACCCTGGTAAATTATTGCAAAATATGAAGCAATTATCTATTTACAAAAAATCTATTGTTTGGACTAAAAAATTAAAACACTAGTGCTTTAGTATGTTGCTTGTAGAATAATCTGACAAAAAATCATAATGATTGTATGTAAGTACATATTTTAGTATGGTTTTTATTGTAAAAAGAAAGTTATTAGATATAACCTTCATGATTATTTTCTATCGTATCAAATTAGTTGTATTATGTTTTCAACACACTACTCACTTAGCATACCCAATTATATCCTGAAGAATATCATATATTTTTTTCTGATTTTGTTTACCTACTGTGTAGTCGATCATATAATTTTATTGTTTCTAAAACTTGTGTTTTTTGCGTTTTGGTCCTGTAAGCCACTTGAGCACAGTATAAAGTACTCGTATGATCTATATACTGTGCCTTGAGTCTCGAAGGTAATACGATTAATGATTTGCAGCGCTAATGTGCCGTGTCTACGTTATTAATTACCTAGAAATCTTTAGCTAATGAGCCAGAACATTTCAATCTCGAATCGGTGAGTGTTTCGCTTTCTGCGCTGTCGGTCGCGGGTTCGATTCACGCCACTCCGAAATGAATATTTGTACGCGTCACTTACATAAAAACCTATAATTATTACTTTGAATCTGGGTTTGGCATTATTCTAGGTAGGTTGGGTCAATCAATTCGCCTAACCTTTTCCCAAGCATGTTGGGGTCGGCTAGGAAGATGCAGCTGAATATACCAGTATTATACATGGAGCGACTGCCAATCTGACCTCCACAACTTAGTACAACTGGGTATTAATACGATACCCCTTGGTAAGACTGGTTGTCAGACTTTTGGGCTTCTGACAACCCGTAACGCCTGTCACAGATCCAGGAATGACAGCCGGGCCCAACAGCTAAAGGTTCTCTGCACACAGCGGGACGGCGCGGCGCGGCGGGGCGGGAGTTGTAATGTACAGACGCCAGCACATCAAGTTACTACAATCTGTGAGATTTCTTTAATAGATTTTCGACTTTATTACTAAAGCATAAGGTTCAAGGTTGATTGGGAAAATCTGACAGTTTCGGGTAGGTTGACCTGCTGGCGTCTGTACTAGATAATACGGACGACTTCACACAGAGCCGTCGCGCTCGGCGTGACGGTAACCGTCGGCTCTGTGTGGAGTCGTCCGTAATATCGAGACGACGCGACGTACGAATTTTATACAAACTTTCAAGCCCTTGTTTTTCGAAATGAATGAACCCATTTTAAATGAAACTTCATTCGCATAAGCAGGATACAAATATCTAAAAAGATACTTTCGCAATATAATATATTTAAAAAAAGATAACTGGAGGGTAGGGTATCTATACTATTACTATATATAATATTATAAAGCTGCAGAGTTTGTTTGTTTGTTTGAACGCGCTAATCTCTGGAACTACTGGTCCTATATTTTTTTTCTTCAAAATTAGGGATCCGTAATAAAATTGCTATTTTGTAACACAAGGTGTAAAATCGAAAACCTATTTTTGCGTGCGCTGCAAAAACTATTGACAATAGAACAAAATAATGTACTACGGGTTTGTAGAGCCCATTAAGACCTACAAAAAAGTCCGCGAGAACATATATCTAGCTATCATGGTTTAATCACAATAACCGATTTTGTGTTCAAAATAATTATTAAATCGTCTGAAGAAAAAAAAACTACGTTAAATATGTATCGTAATATTAATCTTTATCGAAATTAAGCATTATGTTATCAAGAGTATTTATGAAGAAGTAAAATACTTTTTGTTTCATCTCAATCGGATATTTCGTTTAAAAGTTATCACGTGTGTAAGATGTTAAGAGTTGGTACCTATTAAGGAGTTATGGGCCATAGAGTTTTTTATCTATACTAATAATAAAGCTGAAGATTTTGTTTGTTTGAACGCGATAATCAATACAACAACGCCCGCGATAAATAAAACTCACGATCCTACGTTCAGCGGTGCTATTCTGTAAAAATCTCACCGTGAAAACTTAGGTGAAGTGTGCGTGGAGTGAGCTGTCAATAGTGCCAATTCCTAGCAAAAACAAACTCACTTCACCTAAGTTTTCACGGCGAGATTTTTACAAAATCGACCGGCTGTAGTCGCTATCCAACCTCTACTAGGCCAACGGGTCAGTTGCAGGTGCTATCTGTTTACCTACCTAGACGTGGTATCCAAAAAAAGTAATTTAAAAAAATTTATATCGACTTCAAAAAGAAATAAACTCAAAATTATGAAATTACTTTAATTTCGGAAGTCGGTGTCTTGGGATCTGTATTCTAGTTTTTTGCCACCGACTTCCGAAATTAAAGTTATTTCATAATTTTGAGTTCATTTCTTTTTGAAGTCGGTTTAATTTTTTTAAATTTCTTTTTATTTGGTAATTTTTAGTTGTTGCACTAGAATTTGACCAAGGTTTTGAGATGTTTTCGCTTTGACACTACACCCGTAGCTCGTATCAATAAGCCAGGCCGTCACACTTTCACGTCTTAGTCCATATCTTGAAAATTACTGAATCGATTATGATGAAACTTGCACTGTTCCCTAGGTTGAAGTAAATGTAAGCCAATAAAAGAAGAATGGTCACGATCCGATTAATAGTTACGGAGATATGCGTGGACAAACATACATACATACGTCTATAAAATTTTGTATATTTGTTTGGAAGCCCTAATAGATTGTCGTATGTGAATATAATGCAATTCCAATAATATTACATACATACGTATCGAATTGATAACCTCCTTTTTTTTTTAAGTCGGTAAAAACAATAATGTACAGACGCCAGCACATCAAGCCACCCGAAACTGTCAAATTTTCCCAATCAACATTGAACCTTATGTTTTAGCGATAAAGTTGAAAAATCTAGTAAAGAAATTTGACAGATTGTAGTGTAGTATCTTGATGTGCTGTCGGTAAGTAAGAAACCTATTTCAATCAAATAATTTTATTTGTATAAAACCTTTTTTCTCTCTTATGCTCACTTGTTTTTTTTCTGCGCATTTTAGACATTGGCAGAAAAGTCGACATCGGCTTTGCTTGCCATTTATTAAAAACTAGCTTCTGCCCGCGACTTCGTCCGCGTGAAATTTCTTGTACCCCCACCCCGTCGCGTCGCAACACTTCGTATTCGCTTAGCGTTCACTCTGAGTTTTTTTCTTTTTGCTCGGCTCCTAAGGGTCATAGCGTGATGTTAAATAACCTATAGCCTTCCTCAAGAATTGGGCTATCATATGCAAAAATTATTTTTCAAATCTGACCGGTAGTTCCAGAGATTATGGCGTTAAAACAAACAAACTCTTCAGCTTTATTATTAGTATAGATATAGATAGAATAGAAGATTAGAAGTTAGCCCACGTTCGCACGGACGAAAAAATATCGCGGCGGTATTTTATCAGTATCACGCACTGGACTTTCAACTCTCGGTGTAGAGCCGATAATTGAGAATCCAACAGATCTGCGCATCCCAGCGCGTCAATAAAACACACTGTTTGATTTTAAACTCTCGGCGCTAAGCAGAGCGTTTAAAATCTAGTGCGCGAAAAAAAAATCGCCGCGGGAAAAACGAAACGCAAACCAGCTGGTCGATTCTGTAAAAATCTCACCGTGATAACTTAGGTGATGTGAGTTTGTTTTTGCTAGGAATTGACACTATTGACAGCTCACTCCACGCTCACTTCACCTAAGTTTTCACGGTGAGATTTTTACAGAATAGCACCGCTGGGCTTACAGCGTCGATGTATCTAATCTAATCCTTTCTAAGGTTTTTTTAATGACGTATTGCCTTTGATTAGGGATGCTAATTAGTATATTATGTAGTAAGTCTGTAATTAATTCATTATAGTTAGTGATTTGACCGTTGGAACATGAAGGCCTTTGCATTTGTTTTGTTTTGCGCGCTCGCCGCCGTACAGGTAAAAAATCTTATATAATGTTTGTGCATTTAGATTAGTAGGTATTCTAAGCGAACTTGTAAATTAAGATTTTTGTAAAAAATCTATAGTTTATCTGTGCTTTCTTTAGGAAAATCCTAATAGGTAGGCACTTTTTTAAATCCGCGACATGACATGTTAAGCCCGGATACACAAAACTGTGCAAGTAGCTTGCATGCCATTATGGTATTCACCAATCAGAAGTTGTTATGGCACATGTACAGGGATGTGTATTCCGCGCTTTAGGTTCAGTTACCCTACATGCAATTTTTCAGAAAATAGGATTTAAGAATTTTTTCAACTTATGAAATATTCAAAAATTGTGAAAAATTTTAACTACCTACTATGTAGGTATATATTACTTTGTTTTCCGGGTGAAAATAATAGTTAGTCTAGTGGGAAACGCAGTTACCTACCTGCCTACCTAGGTATATTAGATATATAGGATTTCTTAGATCTTTAGTACCTAGTACCTCTTTTATTTAATTTCATTTATCTTTAAGAGGAAATGAGGGTGGTCGTTTCTTCATAGGAACACTCTTGCCTGTTTTCTTCCATTTTTTACCGACTTCAAAAAAAAGGAGGTTATCAATTCGACACGTACCTATGTATGTAATATTATTGGAATTGCATTATATTCACTAATGACAATCTATTAGGGCTTCCAAACAAATATACAAAATTTTATAGACGTATGTATGTATGTATGTATGTTTGTCCACGTATATCTCCGGTACTATTAATAGGATCGTGACCATTTTTTTATTATTGGCTTACATATACTTCAACTTAGGGAACAGTGCAAGTTTCATCAAGATCGATTCAGTAATTTTCAAGATATGGACTAATACGTGTAAGTGTGACGGCCTGGCTTATTGATACGAGCTACGGGTGTAGTGTCAAAGGGAAAACATCTCAAAACCTTGGTCAAATTCTAGTGCAAAAACTAAAAATTACGAAATAAAAAGGAATTTTAAAAAATTAAACCGACTTCCAAAAGAAATTAACTTAAAATTATGAAATAACTTTAATTTCGGAAGTCGGTGGCATAAAACTAAAATACAGATCCCAAGACACCGACTTCCGAAATTAAAGTTATTTCATAATTTTAAGTTAATTTCTTTTTGAAGTCGGTTTAATTTTTTTAAATTACTTTTTTATAGAATAATAAATATTAACTACTTGTATGTCGCTATGTTTTCCTTTTTGATGATACATTGTTTTTGTAAGCACTAGAACCCTCAAAAAATTCTCAAATTGCCGAACAGAAACAGCTGTCAACGGAGACCTAGTGTACGACAACTCATCATTTGCCTAGCCATTTCCCAACTATATTGGGGTCGGCTTCCAGTCTAACCGGATGTAGCTGAATATCAGTATTTAACATGGAGCGACAGCCTATCTTACCTTCACAACCCAGTTACCTACTGGGTAATACAATTTATACGATACCACTTAGTGAGACTGGTTGTCAGAATTTCGGGCTCGTGACTACCCGTAACGACTGTCAAAGATCCACGAATGACAGCCGGGACCAACGGCTTAACGTGCTCTCCGAGACACGGAGGGGTCTCGCTATGTAAAGATGGTCACCCATCCACAGACCAACCGCGGCAAGCGTAGCGTAACCTGATCGCTCGACCTGTGCGGCTGTTATTATTTAGCCACGGGCACAGTTAAGGAAAAAAGGGAAAAACATAGGGACATGATAATATGTATATTCCTCTTATTCAGTTTATGAAATATCTTTTAAATTGGTCCAATATTGGAAAAGAAAATAGGCGAGAGCCAAACCTCGAATTATGACTTTTTACTTAGGATTTTTCAAAAGTCTCTCATAACGCATTTCCTCTTAAATTATAATTGTTTCTAATTGGTAAATTAATTTCCGCGTGTCTGTTCTAGAACTTCGTATAGGTACCCATTCAAGGTTTTTTTTAAAATTAGAATTTGATTTGAAATGATAGTGGCAGCAAGATTTGATTTTACCTTTCTTATCAATAAATAGTTAATGTCTGCTGTCTGCTGTTCATAAGATTGTTCAAATTAAAATAAAAATGAAAAAAATATTAATCTTCAAGGAACAAAGCCCGATTGTAACCCCATATCTTGATTTTAATAAAAAATGTTGTAAAAATTGTTTATCCAGTCTAGGTATTTACTCTGGGTCTTTTAAAACAATTTAGAAAAACCCACGTCGACCCATTATCAATAAAACGTTGTTATCTAATTAGATTGTGTACTAATTCTAATCTATACTTAGCTAATTCTACTTATTACCTAGATTAACCTTATCTTTTAAACTTGTTTTTGGTGATAGATTTTTCCATTTAATGTAGCTGTACCTACCTATTTTATTTTTAATACCTAATGCCAAGATGGATGGACTCATAGGTACCTAATCATGTTTGGATACTAGGTAGACCTTCCAAAACTAACTAAAGTGAATAAGAAGTGGCTTAAATTAATATTTCGTTGGGTATTTCGCTAGTTAAATTAATTTCGATTTATATTTAGGGCCGTTAACTATTTATTTGCTTTTTCCCAATTTTTTATTATGATATTGCCTATTATCAATGTGTTTTATTTATTTTTCAGGGCCGCTCCACTGCCCTTGATGGTAAGTAAACTATTTATTATAAATACTTTTCCCCCCTTCTTTTAAAAAAGTATAAAAAATCTTAGAAGCTTCGTAGTTACGTAGAACTCAACTTTTCAGCTTTAAAACCTTTCCCTTCAGACTAATTTTACATATGGATATTATTTATTTAAAAGGCATTCCCTTTTTCCTGTTGCCACACTGAGGGCCTATTTCACAGTATCCGGATAAGCATGTACACCAACTAAATAAATTAAAAAAAATAAACAGAACCGGGCTGCCAGTAGAGCCAACTTGTGTTATACAGGGCTTCTGCTATACGATACATAAGATTACTAAATTATACAAATTTTGTAGGTATCCAATTACACGATCTGGCAGCTCTGAAACAGAATTTTAATGGTGAAATATTCCACAAAACTTCCTTATCCCGTTACTCACCACGACTTCTCGTACAGGTATCGACGACTCCCTCGCGGCCCAGAATGACAACCCCTGGCTGGTGCACCTGCGCATCGCGGTGTCCACGAGCGGCCTGCTCAACTCGGGCATCGGCTCGCTCATCAGCGACCGCTGGGTGCTCACCACCGCTGCAAACGTCGCCGAGTATGTTATCTACTAAACAAAAAACCCGGCAAGAGCGAGTCGGACTCGCGTGTGTATTTCTATTGCCGCTATAACAATAAAAATAAAATAATTATAGGTACGGTGGTACGGAAACCTTCATGTGTGAGTTCGACTCGCTCTTAGCCGGTTTTACAATACATTTCACAACAGTGTGCTACTACTAATGCCGCATTTACACAATCGCGCGAACCGCGAGGCGAACCACGAGCCGAATCACGAACCCGCATGTGTAAACAGTGGGCTCGCTATTCGGCTCGTGGATCGCCTCGCGGTTCGCGAGATCGCGTTGGGAGCGGTTTTTCGGACGCGAATCAAAGGGCACGAACCGCGAACACGAACTTACTGTTTACACAATCGCCTGCATTCAGTTGACTGCTAGCACCCGACCCAACAGGACGTGTAGACAAAATGGAGTGGAGTGAAGGGCGAATTTTAGAATTCCAAGAACTGCGGTGCTATTCAGTAAAAATCTCACCGTGAAAACTTAGGTGAAGTGAGCGTGGAGTGAGCTGTCAATAGTGTCAATTCCTAGCAAAAACAAACTCACTTCACCTAAGTTTTCACGGTGAGATTTTTACAGAATCGACCCGCAGGATCAAAAGGAAGAGCTCATTTGGAACCCAAAACATCGCAATCATAAAGACAAACAAAAGATATACGATGCATGGAACCGTATATCAACTAGTATGAGATTGCCAGTCAGCAACAGAATTTTTACTTTAAATTAAATTTTTACCGACTTCAAAAAAAAGGAGGTTATCAATTCGATACGTATGTATGTAATATTATTGGAATTGCATTATATTCACATATGATGATCTATTAGGGCTTCCAAACAAATATACAAAATTTCATAAACGTATGTATGTATGTATGTATGTATGTATGTATGTATGTATGTATGTATGTATGTATGTATGTATGTTTGTCCACGCATATCTCCGGAACTATTAATCGGATCGTGACCATTTTTTTTATTGGCTTACGTTTTCTTCAACTTAGGGAACAGTGCAAGTTTCATCAAGATCGATTCAGTAATTTTCAAGATATGGACTAATACGTGTAAGTGTGACGGCCTGGCTTATTGATAAGACCTACGGGTGTAGTGTCAAAGGGAAAACATCTCAAAACCTTGGTCAAATACTAGTGCAAAAACTAAAAATTACGAAATAAAAAGTAATTTAAAAAAATTAAACCGACTTCAAAAAGAAATTAACTCATAATTATGAAATAACTTTAATTTCGGAAGTCGGTGGCATAAAACTAAAATACAGATCCCAAGACACCGACTTCCGAAATTAAAGTTATTTCATAATTTTGAGTTAATTTCTTTTTGAAGTCGGTTTAATTTTTTTAAATTACTTTTTATTTACTTTAAATTAAAGAATTTTTTTTTACTTTTTTACGCAGGATACCTATCTAAATAATTGTATAAACTCATTAGATATTTAGATGTAGCGCGCATGCCGCAATTATTTCCACGTCCTCCATGTTCGTGTTGTGGTTCGTGTCGTGGTTCGTGTGCGATTCACCCCGCGAATGTGTGAACAGTAGTTCGCGACGGGGCTCGTATACGAATGGTTCGTCGAATAGTTCGTCGAGCCACGAGGCGAATAGCGAGCACGATTGTGTAAATGCGGAGTTAGAATACTTACTACGTAGAATACTTTAGAATCACTTCGACGCCACACAGTTCTGACGCGAACTCCGTTCATTAGTATTGAATTTCTGACTTTGATCATCTACTTTTGCTGTTGACTGTACCTATGTTTGTGCCCCATAGGGCGAGCCTATGTTTACCTTTTCAGAAATAGAGTACTTATATTTGAATTATAAATACAAAAGTTAACATAAGCTGTCACTTTCCCCCGCCTGGCCGTTCCGATGAAGGCGCGTGGAATGGATTATAGGGATGGGATTTATAATACTTGCAAAATTCAATACCAGGGCTTGCAAGTACGAGTATGTAAAAATACCAGGGTCGAAAACCAGGTATAAAAATACTTGAAAGTACCTATTTGGTGGTCTCTCAATCTAATTCGTACCGTGCCACAATCTTGTACGGCTTTTGTACATGAAATGAAATCTTTCCTTCCGGTCGATTCTGTAAAAATCTCACCGTGAAAACTTAGGTGAAGTGAGTTTGTTTTTGTTAGGAATTGACACTATTGACAGCTCACTCCACGCTCACTTCACCTAAGTTTTCACGGTGAGATTTTTACAGAATAGCATCGCTTCTCCTATTTTAATCACGCACAAAGTCCGAACTTGCTTCGCCTTCGGCGCCCAGAGTTACAAATACTTTTTGTTTGAACGCCCATAGCACAGCCATCTTGAAAAATAACAAACAATAAAACACTTAAAATGAGAGAATAGACTTTTGTCAGAATTAGAGGCTCAACTGCCATATAAATGACTATAATAAAATAATGTGCCACTGTTTTAACTGACCCATACCAGGGGCGGTTGAAACAGTGATGGGGGTCAGTTGAAACATAAACAAATAAGTACTACAAAAACAGTTTATTACAATCAACAAGAAATAGTTAAATTCTAGTATGGTACCATTATTGTATCCTGACTGAATGAACACAAATGAACTTATAAAGAGGTCTTATCTGCTCTGGTTTAAACTAACAAATTAACACGAATAAACAAAAGTAACTAAAAAATCAACAATCGGTCTTAATAATTAAATTAAATGATACCATATCTTAAATTATCTGTAGGAACAAAAACAAGCTGAACAGCTGCAGGTGAACTCCGTATATCTCTGCAGCTTTTAGTAAAGAAGTCCCTTTTTTGACTTCTTCTTTTGAATTATATCACACTCGCCTCTTGAAGTTTTTTTGATACGTTGTCTGGGCATCTACAACGAAAAAAGCAACGGTTATCATTGTTTCAATTGTTTCATCCGTCCCCATACCCCTCAACCGATAATAAAACATAGCGTCGAGATAAAACAACATAAACATAAAAAGTAATTTAAAAAAATTAAACCGACTTCAAAAAGAAATGAACTCAAAATTATGAAATAACTTTAATTTCGGAAGTCGGTGGTTAATTTTTTTAAATTACTTTTTATTTTATAATTTTTAGTTTTAAGTAAAAACTGGGATATTTGTTTGTAATATTAGTAGGTACCTAATAGTTTTGTGGTAAATATTGCAGTAGAATTTGACCAAGGTTTTGAGATGTTTTCCCTTTGACACTACACCCGTAGCAATAAGCCAGGCCGTCACACTTACACGTATTAGTCCATATCTTGAAAATTAATGAATCGATTTTAATGAAACTTGCACTGTTCCCTAAGTTGAAGTAAATGTAAGCCAATAAAAAAAGAATGGTCACGACCTGATTAATAGTTACGGAGATATGCGTGGAAAAACATACATACATACGTCTATAAAATTTTGTATATTTGTTTATAAGCCCTAATAGATTGTCATATGTGAATATAATGCAATTCCAATAATATTACATACATACGTGTCGAATTGATAAACTCCTTTTTTTTGAAGTAGGTAAAAAACGAATCACGGTTTTCGAACCTTCTAAATCTAACAATAAAGCAGAAAATCACTGAAAATGCAATGCAAATCAGTAAAGTAATTTGAAAAAGAAAACAACAGAAAATACTTACTTTTGTCGAAAAAATTTAATAGGGTCCCCTGGAAACGTACACAGAGCGCGAAGTGCAACGCGTCACTGTGATTCATGTCCGGACTCGCCCGCCGGCCGCGTCTCTCTCCCCTTGTACCCCTCACCCCATCGTGCATCGCTAATAGTTTACGAGCAATTAGCGTTGTTTCAACCGTACTCTGCTTCAACCGTACCCAGTTTCCGTACTGACAGAACCGTTTCCCCTCAGTGTTCGTTTCGTCTGGCTCCGTTTGGGCGTTGTGAAAGTAACCAACCCGTCCCTCGTGATTGAGACCTCTGTGGTCAGCGTCAACCCCGACTACAACGCAGCTACTGGGGAGAACAACATCGGCCTTATCAACAGCAACAGACATATCGAGGAGTTCCGTAAGTATCTTCTATATTTATATATCTATAGGTACTAATAATGTATACCTACCTACATCTACATACATATGCATAAGCAGGATACAAAGGTCTAAAAAGTTAGTTTAGAACATTTTCGAAAAATAGTGTTACAGCCAAATTAGACCGATTTTAAATTTACCATAGAAACAGAGATTTCCAGTTATCTTTTTTAAAATAAGACATTTCGAAAATGTTCTTTTCTAGCTTTTTTTAGACCTTTGTATCCTGCTTATGCGTATGATGTTTCATTAAAATTGGTTCATTCATTTCGAAAAACAAGGGTTTGAAAGTTTGTATGAAATGCCCGGCGGTCGTAAACGCTCTTAACGAATATGCAAAATTTCATGATGATCGGTTTCCCTTGTTTCTCAGGGCTATAGAAAAGGCCATAAGATACCTTTCATCCACAAAACAAAAATACTGTTCCCAAGGAAAAGAACAATAACTTTCGACGGTCACAATTGTGATGTGTATGCAATAGGCTATTTGACTGGTTTCTGATAAACATTTCAGATTATTTAATGGTGTCTAACGAGCCCACAAAAACCTATTACTTCAAATTGCATAATGTATATCTTTTAGAAAATAGTAAATAAAAATGTACTGTTTAAATAAGCCGCCAAAACGCTATCTTTAACAATATGGCGTCGTGACGTCACAATACACGTAAACAAACGTTGAAACGGTCGAGATACTAGACAAAATTCATCTGTTCTGTCAACTATAGACAGAAATTGACTATATCATGACGTCATCATAAGTTCAGCCAATCCAGACCGTTTTCGATTACGTGGCGCCAGATTTAAAAAGATGAAGTTTTTTCAGGATTTTTTTAATAAATAATACATTGTTTTGTAATAAAATTAATGCAAATCGATTTTAAAAGCGATAATCTATACGAGTGTCAATAATTATGACCTTATTTTTTACATTGTCAAATAGCCTATTGCCTAATTATTCAAATCCGACTGGTAGTTCCAGAAATTAGCGTGTTAAACAAAAAAACTTTTCAGGTTATTAGTATAGACTAGCTGTGCCCGCGACTTCGTTCGCGTGGATGTCGGAACACAATAATGTGTCGCTTAGGAAAGGTGTAAAAGGAAAAATCTTCCGATCTTGTCTGGTAACGCTTTCCTTGCCTGGGGTTCTCAACCATAGCCCTTTCGACTGCACAGCAGTCACTGCGTCTTCAGGGTTCATAATGACAATGCGACGAAGTGTCACTTTGATTTTTGAGGATAAATAAAAATGAAAGCGCCTGCTCGAGGCTGATTGTCTGACCAAATAGCCATATTATGTCCATTTACCATAAGATACCTTGAGGGTCGATATGGTGCATTTCCGACGTTTGGCCCCCAAACTGGAACGTGTCGGGGCCGCCATGGGATCTGGAGGCGATAGTCCTCGCGCGCCTGTATGAGTGGCGCGCGGAGGCACTACGCCGGGGGGAAGATCCGCTTCCGCGGCAAATCGGTGCGGAGCGGACAGATCTCCGGCGCGATCTCATGGCGGCATGGAAAGAGCGACTGTCGCTACCCAGCGCAGGGCACGCCGCGATAGCGGCGATAAGACCCCTCTTTAAGGAGTGGCTAGAGAGGCGCCACGGCGCCCTCACCTACCGCCTGACGCAGGTCCTCACCGGACACGGAAGTTTCGGGAGGTTCCTGCACATCATCAGGCGGGAGGAAACGCCCGGGTGTCACCATTGCTAGGATCGCTCAGAGGACACGGTGGAGCACACGGTGGAGGTCTGCCCCGCTTGTGCGGAGCACCGCCGTGTCCTCGTAGAGGCGATTGGCAGCGGCGGCGACCTCTCGCGTCCGGCCCTGGTGCAAGCCATGGTCCGGGGCGAGAGGGAGTGGGAGGCAGTCACCTCCTTCTGCGAAGCAGTCATGCTAGCAAAGGAGGTGGCGGGATGACTCATGGAGAGAGCCTCCCGTCCCAGCCACCGTGGGAGACGCTCCGGGCGTCGGGAGCCGCGTGACGACTCCCGGCCACCGTAGGCGCGGGCCTGCGGGCGGAGAGTAATGGGTAGCTGGGTTTTAGTCAGTAAGAGTCTGACACTCCCTTCCGCTCCACCCAGAGCGGGAGGGGTCATTTGATGATTTCCCATCCGAAAAAAAAAAGGGTCGATATGGTTTTAACCAAGACAATGGCTAAAAATTTAGTTATTGTCTCGAAAACATAATTTACAATACCTTTTTACGACATGGCAGTGCTACTTGTATTGGGTGTGCACCTTGACCTATCGCTGCCGGCCGTAGTCGAGTCGACGGCAGCGAAGAGTCCTGGGACGCGGTGGTTTCCTTCTGCGAAACGGTCGTCTCGCAGAAGGAGGCTGTGGAAAGGGAGAGGGAGATCTCATCCACTCACCCGGCCCGCAGTAGGCGCATCGGGCGTCGGCGGAGGGCGTACAACGCCCTCTTCCAGCCCCCCTAAACGGGTCCAGGGGCGACGAATTCGGGGACGTCTGTCACCGCCAACACCTCAGGACTTGAGCTGGCGGCGCGTAGTGTTCCACGCGCGCCCCTCTTTGACGTCACCAGTCGGGGGTTGCGGAAGGATCGTACGGTCCCGCAATCCCCGACGTAGGTGTGAGACGGAACACTGGGTTGATTTTTAGTCAGTAAGAGCCTGACAGACCTCGCCGCCCGTTCCAGGGCGGCGGACATCCATGAAGATTTTCCACCCCGGAAACAAAAAAAAAGGGTGTGCACCTGCCGAACCTATACTCAATAAATCAACAGCCCGTCTTGAGGTGTGCGTTGAAGCGTTATTATGGTAAAGAAATTTAAAAAAAATCGAGAAAAAAGGCAAAAAAACTATGAAAGTATGATAATTATGATCTTAAAACCTTATGTCACTAAGAAAATGCTTCTCTGTTAACAATGTTAGAAAGGTTGCTTGCCCCTCGAAAGAGCTCCTATATAAAGTTGCCCGTGTGTGTGTTTGTTTCGGCCTTTCTTCTCAGAGTAGTCAGATAGGAAACGACGACTTCATCTAGTTTAAAAAATAAAAACATGATTGACGTGTAAAAGTGTTTGTACAAACCTACTTACAAAAATAAATTCATTTATCATTGCAATCTTTATCACTCAGAACACCACATCACATAATATTATCTTACATTATCCTCACTTTTTATTTGAAATTCTTTTAGCGCCACTAATCAACCAACAATCGAAAGCGATTAACATTATATTATGTAATCATTACTTTTTCAAATAACACAGGCAGAAGTGACTGTGATAGTCATCTTATAGGTAAGCCTGCATGACGTGATTATTCACATAATAATGTTATAAACACAATAATTATGTTTTCGTTAGTACTATAAAGCGCCAATAGATGTCATTACGTGTATCCAACTTACGTAATGAAAGTTGTTGTAGAATACATTAAATTGATTATATCTTTTGATACAGTGAAGCGATTGCGATGAAACCAAAACTAACTACTACTCCGAGTTCTACACTATATTTGAGTATAAAAATTTACCATATTGGTTTGGTACTTTTTACGTTGAACGTGTTCAAATCAAATTTCGTCACATCCAAACAGACAAACAGACAAACCGACAAACCGACAAACAGACAAAAATTCTAAAAATTGATGAAATGGCATCTGTTGGTTATCCTATAACACCCCAACAATTTTTTTTTTTAATATTTTCAATGTACAGAAACGCCTCGTCTACAGATTTATTATATGTATAGATATAGATAGATATAGATATAGAAGATATAGATTATATTACTTTATGGTACACCTTTGCAGAGAGTCTACAGGTTTAAGTATCTTGGCCGAATGGCCGTATATTGACTCCCAACCTCAAAGAATAATAATAGAATAGAATAGAATACTCTTTATTTTGTACACCATATAAATTACAGACAAGACGAGATGACGAGACGAAAGACGAGACTAAAGACGGCGGCGATGACATTAAACGGGAGCGGAGAGCGTTGTCGATTAGAGCGAACATGCTGGCAGGCAGATTTGCACGATGCTCACTTCGTGTTAAAATTACGTTATTTCGAGCCTACTGTACCTACTGCTTTCTATACGCAAAGATCGTACAGCGCTCTCCGCGATTGTTACAATAAATTAGACTAGTTTAATTACACTAGGTACTAAATAAAAAAAAAAAAACTAACTACATCAAGGTTAAATTTAAGTCGTTCTGGACCTCTTCAGAGGTCATTGTACTCATCATTATGAACAACTTTTACTATGGGACCAAACCTGAAATCGCGAAAAAAAAATCAGCTAAAATAATTTTAGCAACCCCGGCCCCGAAGTCATTTTAGAAGACCTATTCAAAGATACCCCACACGATGGGGTAGACGACGAAAAAAATATTCATCCCCACTTCACATGTAGGGGAAAAAATATTTTCGAAAATTTTATTTTACCACTTTGTAGGTGTAATTGTTATACACACTCCTACAAAATTACAGCTTTCAGTACTAACGGTCTCTTAGCAAAACCTCAGACAGACAGACAGACAGACAGACGGACGGACATGACGAAACTATAAGGGTTCCTTGTAGGAACTACGGAACCCTAAAAAAAAAGGATAATTAGGCGTCGAAGTAAGTACTCGTCCGCATCGTTGTCATTCGGAAACGTGCCCAGAAGACTGACAGCAGTGGCAGCCACAGAGTAGGGGAGACCGGGTACAAAAGTAACACTTTGTACTTTTACCTTGATTTCTGGATAGGTGTTACTGTTGCCATTAAATTAATATAATTAGATGAAAATTCAGTTTATGTTCTTTACTCTAGCAACTCGATTTATTACATTATAGTGCGTTTTATATGAATTAAAGAAATTTAAAAAAAAATCGTTACTTGTTACTTTCGACCACGTAGGCAGGTCGAAAGTAACACGTTGTGGGTCGAAAGTAACAAGACACAGGGGTTGGTAATGAATATAATATTATACAAGGTAAATCAACAAATTATTTATTTAAAGTCTTTATACTAATAACACAAATTAACTTCTATATTATAAATGTTCAAAAACTATAAATGTTAAGATAATAAGAAATCAATAAAATTCTTAGTTTAAGTAATGATATCAATTTAGTTTTATAATCTTTTATAATTCAGTCATTAATTATAATCAGAATCGCAATGATGGCACACATAATTTATAATATATAAATAATTATAAATCTATATAATTTATAAATCTTTATAATGTTACATGGCAAACATTATATTTTTTTGCCAGGCCTCTAATTGTTGCAGCATCTTTAAAATGCTCTTCAGCCGCTTTTTGATACACTTCCGTGTCGGTAGTTCCTCGTTCAGTTGTTCTTATGCGTTGTCGCGGCATTCTGTTAAAAAAAATACATATAAAAATGTTACTTTTGTACCCATAGGGCTATGTTACTTTTGTACCCGTCCACATTTTTGTAAAAACGTGCATCATAACCTTTAATAGGAACGTGCTACACAAAAATGAATTTACGCAATGTACAATCACTTTAATACAGAATAGGTATGCAAATATTCAGATTACTATCATGCTTTTAAGCCTATCAAAACATTGAATAAGAAAACGTCAAAAAACTTACTTTTGGTTTGCAAATTCACGTAGCGCCCTGTCACACAGCCTAACAGCGCGTGGCGTACGCGGCGACTAAATGCAATTGAGGGAGGCGCTCCCGGCTATCGCCTGACAGCGGCAAAGCGGTGTTCGCCCATTGGAAAAATCTAGAGAGCATTTGTTACTTTCGACCCGCCGTTACTTTTGTACCCGGTCTCCCCTACTTTTTGATAGACTGAAAGTGGCAGCATTGCCACGTTGAATGACAATTAAATTAACAATATTTAATAATAGTACATTATGATACATGTGTGCTATATTGATTAATGCACACGCGTTTCATACGACGTTTTTCAACACACTCGCGAGGAAAAAAACAGACTTGTATTGTTAAATATTAACTTGTATGGAAAATGGCGCGCTGGTTTTGTTTTCCCGCGCGCCGTGCTAGCCTGCACTAGCGATGCGCGCGCAACATTGACTCATTTTAAATATATTAATCTATGGCACAGACAAAACCGATACAGCCTATAGAAAAAATATAATAAACACAAACCTGAAAATTGCAAAAAACCTAAGAATTTCGCGGTCTACCACTGCGCATTCACCTTAAATTGTCTGTGGTCCCCTGCGAGTTCATTTTGCGACCAAGGACAATACAGACTATTTAAAAAAAAATTGAAATATAGCCCGCGGATTTTTTCTTTCGGCATGAAGTCTCTTTGGGCGCTTTCCGAATTAGCTATAATCGCTCACATCACAGCACTCACATCATCTCCATGGACGTAATATTACGTCCGTGCATCATCTCACATGCGTTCCGATTTAGATATTACTATTATGACTGCTGAGAGCTGGCAACAATTCGGAACACTCGTGAACGCGCTCACATGACAGTGCTTACACAATGTAAAAAAGATATTATTACAGTATTTCTTTGTATAAACACCACATTTCTTCTTCAGTTCTTCTTCTTTGGTTAGGTGGCGACTGTCAGCCAGAAGCACAATTTCAAAAATGCCACGTTAGTTTAATTTAAAGATGATGCAACTCAAAACAAAACACACACTGACACAACCTCATACACACACTGTCATTTTTGACAGCGCTCACGGTGATATTATTCTATCGCAAGATGGCGAATGTCATGACGTCATCTATGACGATTCACGGGACATCGTTATCGTTATCGCGCTCACGCTAATTCGGTTATTTCCCAATTCGGAACACATCGATTATTTCCCAATTCGGAACGCAGGGTTTGATGAGATTAAAAAAGCGCGCGTCTCCGACTAGTAAATAGTTATCTGTGGTATTACAGAACATGTGGATTAAAGTCTTCGATCAATAATAGTACTAGATGAATGATTAGGAACAAAAATAAGTCGCTAAAGTGGCCACGTTTGCACACACATAAACATTGTATTTCTTACTACGAACTATAGAAAAAAGTTTAATAATATTAACAACTTCAGATTATTATAAACCTTAACACACTCACATAAAGTTTAATTACGTTTGCAAATGATTAATATTTAAGTCCTTCTGTCATCGAAGCAATAAATTTAAAATGTCACTTGAAAATAAAAAGTCATTTTTATAATAAGTACAAAAATATTTATTCTAAAATGAAACTTAACTTCTAAGCAATAAGGTTAAAAACATTTTGTTGACAATTTCGTACTTACTCGAATTTGGAACTAGACGTAGTTCTTGGAATTACATTCCAATGCTTCAATGTTTGTTGGAATAGTTGGCGCGTTATCGCAAACATTGGCCAAACAATCATAATATTTGCTAATTGATTTATATTTACTATTTAATTGTGTTACTATTTTATGAAAAACATTTAATGATAAAAACTTACCGAAAAAAAGATATTCCTTTTAAAATCTTGGTGTTACGGTGGTTATTTACACAACTTTTGAACGTGCACTGAGGCATTTTTACGTCTAAACATTGGCTATGATTGGACCATACTAATTTGAAATAAGAGCACAAAAGTATTCGTGCTTGTATTTTTCGGGCCGTTTTTGAAGCGCTTATCGGGCATCTAGTACTATTATTGATCGAAGATTAAAGTAAAGAAAAAGCACGCGTTCGTAATACACTCCATTATGGACCTAAAAGCGGTTCAATAAGAGCCACTTTACGAGCAAGTGTGTTGAAAAGACATTTACATATGTATGACTCTAGTCTCTTCATTCTACAATCAAAACGTTTTGCCGAAAGCAATCGTTCGATTATTAAAGGCGGGTTGCCACCGCCTACGGCACGTTCCAGTGCCGGAACGGAACAGACCGGACCATGTTGCTAAGTTTTAATTAAGGTTTTTCGGACTCTGGGTATGTTTTCCGATGATGTAGCTACCTACTGTACCTACGTTGCTTTATGCGAAATTTCGCCTAACGAGGCGATTTTATTACTACTATTTTAGTAGGTTAGGATTGGAGGCAAATGTAGGTACCCATTTATCGTCTGGGGGCTTACCATCACCTCTTAAAGCAGGGCAGAAGTTGAACTGCACTAGTTTTTTGTATGACGTCTTAGTACAAAAAAGTAGTGCAGTTCAACTTCTGCCCTGCTTTAAGAGGTGATGGTAAGCCCCCTGATCGTATCCTTTCTGGATAAATAGACATTGTGAGTTTTCTTTACTCCGGCACTTAGTAAAACATTTCAACTCACTGCAGTGCTCTGTCAGAATGTGCGTGGCAAAAGTGTTACAATGTGGGCCACCTTTAGTTACGTTTCGTTCAGTTCATTGCTTAGGAAATTTGTCAATCAACAATATTTTTTTGTGGAAACTTCCATCTAAAATAACGTTTACCTATTTATTGTTTACAGCCAACATCAAACCCATCGTCCTCACCGGCGCATACGCTGGCTCCGGTAGTATCTGCCTCTTCAGTGAGTACAATATAGCCATGGTTATGGTATAGGTATTATTGTGTAGCCATCGACAAATTTTGTACCAACAGCGCAATTTTTTGAGTTTTCGCAATAATTATCTTTACAAAAGCATAAAATAATTAAGGCCCTACGCTATTGTATATGTTTGCCAAGACAAAGTCACAAAGTTGTATCCACATCGGCCTGCACTTACCGTTCTACTGTTTCAGGCCCTCATGGGGTGCTGCACTGCTTCCATATCAATGTGGCCCGGGACGATCATGCTGGCCTAGTCATCTCTGGTGGTAATTACCAGGTCACCCCTGTAAGTACATTTAACAGTTTTTAGAAAAAGATGTACAATAGTACAAAGTTACTTTGGCGCGTGGCCAAAATTGAGAATAATGCCTCCATCTTGGTTCATCAATACACAATGACAGTGAGCAGTGAGAGCAGTGGTGGGCCAGTGGTATCGGCCTCGACTTACGACTAGTAGGTCGTGAGTTCGAACCCAAGCAGGCACTTTAATTTGTGTGTTTGTACACTCACTGCTCTCAAAACGGTGAATGAAAACATCGTAAGGAAACCGGCATATGCTAGAACCAAAAATTCGAAGACATATAATGACATCTACCAACCCGCACTGGGCCCGTGTGGTGGATTACGGCTCACTCTCTCTCTCACCGAGAGGAGGCCTGAGTCCCAGCAGTGGGAACATTATAGGCTGATTATGTAATGACAGTGACAGTATAGTTGGGCCATTTTG
The DNA here is from genome assembly GCA_963082905.1 of Oligia fasciuncula. NCBI lineage: Eukaryota > Metazoa > Arthropoda > Insecta > Lepidoptera > Noctuidae > Oligia > Oligia fasciuncula. The sequence goes on from OY720401.1 coordinate 3,088,016, forward strand.
TACTGAGTCGTCGGGTCATAAACTTCAGTAACAAAACAATCGCTACATCACGCTACAGCTTCGTAAGCCAAATGCGTGCGAGCGAGAAAGATGACAAAAAAGATTTATGGCTCGACGACTCAGTTCAAAACGGCCTAAATATAGTACACACGGTGACAGCAAGCTATACATTTCCAGTTTTTGCTGACCTCGCATTGTAGGTATAGGTTTTTCGTACAGTCGAATTCAGCATACACTGGTTTTGTATAGCTTGATGTGTAGCCGTTCGTACCACGTAATGTTAACCAAGAAAGCAGATAATCATGACTTGTTTTGTTTCAGAACGACTACGGTACTCCTGTGGTCAACGCCGATGGCCAAATCGGTCTCCTTGTCGGACCCGGATCCGAAGACGGCGTTGGTGGTAAGTACCAAGCTTTATAGTCTTAGGCATAGAATAATATGGTTTCCTTTATGTCTCTGGTTGGGTCACTGACCTCTATCATACAGCGTACAATAAGACCGACGTAACTTGGCGGGCCTGAACATAGGCACTAAGAACCTTCGCGCATGTTCTCTCACTCGCACTCGCCTCATGTCACCATTTGGTTCCTAAAAAATCTTACTGCGCAGCCTTCTGCGCAAAGTTCGGGCCTGCCAAGTTACGTCGGTCGTTTGTACTTGTATAATACAGGTAAGTGGGTCGGGTGGTCGAATGCTATAAATTAAAATGGCGGACAGGTGTATGCCAGGCTTCATATAAAAATCTGCAACCCCCTTATTCTGATAACCGTATAGTTCTTAATACAAAATTGACTACTTAGACTCGGTTTTGACGTCAGTTTTTCTAATAATTAAAACATTAACTTTGTCGAAATGAAGTTCGAAATTCAAAAATAGTTTGATGGTTTAAACTTGGATCTAAAGTTAACCTTGTTTCGTAATACGGCGGAGAAGGGTTTATCAGTCTAATATCATACTTAGGCGGATTATCTGACAACATACTAAAAACATTACATTATAGTTGAGAAAATGTGTAACTTTGAATGACAAACACTTTTACTCTCAAATTCAGTGCACAACATACTGGTTATATTTCTTAAACCTAAGTTTTATCCATTTTCAGAATATGTTGCCGTCGATAGCTACTTCGACTGGATTCAGTTCGAGACTGGAATCATCCTGAACCCCGGACCCCTCCCCGATACTGCCGCTGAAGCCGTCCATTTTGGCCAATAAGTAATAACTTCGCAGCTCAAAACTTCTTCAAAACTTGGTCCTGTCGGTTCAAAACTGGTCTTAAGTTGGGTTCACAAAACTTTGATGGAGTTCTAAACACCTTTTTAGCACTACTTTGCAATGGTTCTCAATGTTCCGATAAGGCAAAATCGAGCCTTTTCCAACGGTTTAGAGGCTCTATTCGAACTGAACGGACTGTAATTCGTTTTCCGAGCTGTGTTAATTAATGTAATAAATAATATTACTAATTAAATTGTGTTTGTTTTATTTATGAGAGAGGAGTAATATTTTAGCCTGACTAATTAATATAATAGGAAGTAGTAATTTTAGAAAAATCCGTTTTTTAGGGTTCCGTAGCCAAATGGCAAAAACGGAACCCTTATGGATTCGTCATGTCTGTCTGTCTGTCCGTCCGTATGTCACAGCCACTTCACTACACACTCATTCATACACTCACAAACTTTCGCCTTTATAATATTAGTGTGATCTAAAGTGTGATATTTGCTGGCGGGCCACTGGCATATTGCCGGGGGGCCGCATGCGGCCCGCGGGCCGCGGTCTGTGCATCTCTGGTCTATAGATTACTCTGTCTACGCTAAATACAAATTAACCAACTTTTAGGTTACCGGATTATTGTGTAAACCAACATTTATAAACATCACTATGAGAAACCCCCGAAGAAACCATCGTATAGTGCGATCTCACTCAGACGTATCTATCGAGTTACTGGATACCTCCTCATCTTCGAATTTAAGTATTAAGAGTATGTTGGACTTATCTACTCATGTCAAGAGCGAAGAAGTGCTGGATTTGCAAAATTTAATTACAATCCTATGGGAGCAATTATTAAATGCACATGCGGAGATTGAAAGTTTAAATTTAGTGAATTACACTGAAAGAACAATTATAGAAAGAAAGACAGAAAAATGAGCGACTTATGGAGATTAGCCAAAGCGTGAGGAAAATTGATAAGTCTTATAGCAACGCGAAGAGTAATAATTATTCGACAAGAAAACTAAATCTGGACTTGGAATTTCACACTCCTAAATCTTCTGCTCAAGTAAATTCATCTATTGAATCCCAAAAATATGATAACAATTCAAAACCCGACGTTGACCATTCTCAAAATAAAGGTGAAAACGTGGACAGCTTTAATTTGGTGCACAATATTAGCAGCAATAAAACGAGTTCACAAAATATGGTGGAACATTCAAATACCACAGATAGCTGCAATTTCGAATGCAACGATATTAAAAAAATCTCGAACATTATCAACACAAACACAGGAAAAACGAAAGAACCTTATTGTAAAGCTGGCAAAATATTAATAATATCGGATAATCAAGGCAAAGGTATAGTTTAGATGTTAATTGAAAGTAAAAATGAACTAATATGTAAGGATTATAATATACAATCTGTTACAAAACCAAATGCAACAACTAAGTACTTATGTGTTATCTGATTGTTGCAACATGGCAAAATCCTTATCTAAAACCGATAGTACCTAGGTCGCCCGTTTAGTATACTTTAGTTATTTTCATAGTGTGATGTCGTACGGTATTCTGTTGTGGGGAAATGCCGCCGATATTCAGACAATTTTTATTTTACAAAAAAGGGCAATTCGTTCCATTTATAAATTAAGTCCCAGACACTCCCTCAGAGACAAATTTAAAGAGATTAATATAATGACTGTGCCTTCTCAGTACATTTATGATAATCTTTTGTATGCACATAAAAATATTAATCTATTTAAAAAATACAGTGATATCCATAACATAAATACTAGGAACAAACACAAATTTGTTGTTCCTACAACAAGGCTCAAAAAAATAGGTGGCTCGTTTAGATGCCAATGTATACGTTTTTATAATAAACTTCCTAGCCACATTCAAGAACTAAGCCTTAATAAATTCAAATCTTTTATAAAGCGAAAACTATGTCAGAAAGCCTATTATACTGTAAAAGACTATATTGAGGACAAAAAGGCTTGGGATTGAGCTGCTCCAATAGGTCTAAAATGTTGTTTTTATTTTGCTATTTTACACTTTAATCATTTTGTTTTTTTTTGTTTTTTTAAGTATCTATTTACTTAAATAATGACATGTACATTTACTGTATAAAGTATTATAAAATATGATTTTAATTATTGTGAATGTGAGGACTATGTGGGTAATTTTTTGTTTTTCTCTCTTCGTTTTAATCATGATCTGGCAGTTTGAGTAGTTTATGCGGCCTACCCAAATGTCCTGTCTTTGGTATTGTTCGTCGAATCGTTGAGCTCCTTAAGTTCTGAGTTGAGCTGCACGGTTACTGACAAATGCGTGCACTGACTGGACAGGTCCGCTCAATCTGTGTGGTTCTTTCCTCAAAAGACCATTTCAGACACTAATCTACATGGTCCTCAAAGATTATGTCCGGATTTTTTATATATACATTGACATTGATGAATTTTATTTAGACAATGACATGAATATTTACTTTGTAAGTATTTTTTTTTTTTTTTTTTAATTTAATTATTGTGAATGTGAGGACTATGTGGGTCATTTCTTTTTTTTCCTTCTTAGTTTTAATCATGATCTGGCAGTTTGAGTATTTTATGCGGCCTACCCAAATGTCCTGTCTTTGGTATTGTTCGTCGAATCGTTGAGCTCCTCAAGTTCTGAGTTGAGCTGCACGATTTTTGACAAATGCGTGCACTGATTGGACAGGTCCGCTCAATCTGTGTGGTTCTTTCCTCAAAAGACCATTTTAGACACCAATCTACATGGTCTTCACACGATCTGACCAAGTTTTTGTCTGGACTTTAAAAGAGACTGTGACTTCTGAGTTTGTTTCGGCCTTTCTTCTCAGAATAGTCAGTTAGGAAACGCCGACCTCATCTAGTTTAAAAAAAATATGATTGACGTGTAAAAGTGTTTGTACAAACCTACTTACAGAAATAAAATCATTTTCAACACACTTGCTCGTAAAGTGGCTCTTATTGAACCGATTTTAGGTCCACAATGGAGTGTATTACGAACGCGTGCTTTTTCTTTACTTTAATCCACATGTTCTGTAATACCACAGATAACTATTTACTAGTCGGAGACGCGCGCTTTTTTAATCTCATCAAACCCTGCGTTCCGAATTGGGAAATAATCGATGTGTTCCGAATTGGGAAATAACCGAATTAGCGTGAGCGCGATAACGATAACGATGTCGCGTGAATCGTCATAGATGACGTCATGACATTCACCATCTTGCGATAATGCCGACCATGCCCTAGAATAATATCACCGTGAGCGCTGTCAAAAATGACAGTGTGTGTATGAGGTTGTGTCAGTGTGTGTTTTGTTTTGAGTTGCATCATCTTTAAATTAAACTAACGTGGCATTTTTGAAATTGTGCTTCTGGCTGACAGTCGCCACCTAACCAAAGAAGAAGAACTGAAGAAGAAATGTGGTGTTTATACAAAGAAATACTGTAATAATATCTTTTTTACATTATGTAAGCACTGTCATGTGAGCGCGTTCACGAGTGTTCCGAATTGTTGCCAGCTCTCAGCAGTCATAATAGTAATATCTAAATCGGAACGCATGTGAGATGATGCATGGACGTAATATTACGTCCATGGAGATGATGTGAGCGCTGTGATGTGAGCGATTATAGCTAATTCGGAAAGCGCCCAAAGAGACTTCATGCCAAAAGAAAAAAACCGCGGGCTATATTTCAATCTTTTTTTTAAATAGTCTGTATTGTCCTTGGTCGCAAAATGAACTCGCAGGGGACCACAGACAATTTAAGGTGAATGCGCAGTGGTAGACCGCGAAATTCTTAGGTTTTTTGCAATTTTCAGGTTTGTGTTTATTATATTTTTTCTATAGGCTGTTTAGCAGTTTTGTCTGTGCCATAGATTAATATATTTAAAATGAGTCAATGTTGCGCGCGCATCGCTAGTGCTGGCTAGCACGGCGCGCGGGAAAACAAAACCAGCGCGCCATTTTCCATACAAGTTAATATTTAACAATACAAGTCTGTTTTTTTTTCCTCGCAAGTGTGTTGAAAAACGTCGTATGAAACGCGTGTGCATTAATCAATATACACTCGGCTTTCTTATCGCTCTCGCCTGCGGCTCGCGCGATAATATCGCCTCGTGCATAATGATCAACTTAGCACACATGTATCATAATGTACTATTATCATTTATTATTATAATGACAGGTAGTAATGAATTACTCAAATCCGACTGAATTTCTGTCTGATATATCAATGCATTGCATTTCCTAAAAAAATGCAATGTATATATAGGTATTAACTTTGAACCTTACACTGTAGCGATAAAGTTGAAAATCTATTAAAGAAATTTGACAGATTGTAGTAGCTTGATGTGCTGGCGTCTGTACTTTATATTCGGATTCATAATGAACGACAATTTAACCGGTTGAATGCCGTAATTACAGAAACAATTAAAAACCCATTGTGTCTCGTGTAGATCTACGGCATACTAAGGGTTAATGACCAGCTAAAGCTTCTTACGTGAAATTACAAAAATTGTACATTTATAGAAGCAGGATCAGAGGATTTTTTGCAACAAATAATCTATCAAATCAATGTTAAATATACAGGGTTATTTGTAAAACACCAGCAACCTCTTAAGAGGTTATTGTACTCATCATTATGAACAACTTTTACTATGGGACCAAACCTGAAATCGCGAAAAAAAAATCAGCTAAAATAATTTTAGCAACCCCGGCCCCGAAGTCATTTTAGAAGACCTATTCAAAGATACCCCACACGATGGGGTAGACGACGAAAAAAATATTCATCCCCACTTCACATGTAGGGGAAAAAATATTTTCGAAAATTTTATTTTACCACTTTGTAGGTGTAATTGTTATACACACTCCTACAAAATTACAGCTTTCAGTACTAACGGTCTCTTAGCAAAACCTCAGACAGACAGACAGACAGACAGACGGACGGACATGACGAAACTATAAGGGTTCCTTGTAGGAACTACGGAACCCTAAAAAGGATATTTAGGCGTCGAAGTAAGTACTCGTCCGCATCGTTGTCATTCGGAAACGTGCCCAGAAGACTGACAGCAGTGGCAGCCACAGAGTACTTTTTGATAGACTGAAAGTGGCAGCATTGCCACGTTGAATGACAATTAAATTAACAATATTTAATAATAGTACATTATGATACATGTGTGCTATATTGATTAATGCACACGCGTTTCATACGACGTTTTTCAACACACTCGCGAGGAAAAAAACAGACTTGTATTGTTAAATATTAACTTGTATGGAAAATGGCGCGCTGGTTTTGTTTTCCCGCGCGCCGTGCTAGCCTGCACTAGCGATGCGCGCGCAACATTGACTCATTTTAAATATATTAATCTATGGCACAGACAAAACCGATACAGCCTATAGAAAAAATATAATAAACACAAACCTGAAAATTGCAAAAAACCTAAGAATTTCGCGGTCTACCACTGCGCATTCACCTTAAATTGTCTGTGGTCCCCTGCGAGTTCATTTTGCGACCAAGGACCCCCATAATTTATTGTTTTTTTTCTATTTTATTTGTGAAAATCTTAATGCGGTTCACAGAATACATCTACTTACCAAGTTTTAACAGGTAGTTCTTATAGTTTCGGAAAAAAGTGGCTGTGACATACGGACGGACAGACAGACAGACGTGACGAATCCATAAGGGTTCCGTTTTTGCCATTTGGCTACGGAACCCTAAAAAGATGCTTACGGGCGATGTTTAAACTTGAGAAGACCAATAGCTGCGTGCTTTATTTTCAAAATTACAAGATATTAACTTTACCATGCTTGTATAAATTAGTAGTAGCTGTGTTCCGCGTTACTATAAGCGTCTAGCCGACATATTCCCAAGCAATAGATGTGACAATGGTCAACTTTGTCTCCAATCCGCTAAGACGAACCTAATGAGCAAAAGTGTGTACTGTATGGCTCCAGTCATTTATAATAAAGTACCTAAAAGTTGGAGAGCACTACCAAACTTCGTACATTTTTGACCGCCAGAGCATAATATATTTAAAGAGCAGTTTATTGTTAGATCACCTCTTGAGTCTGTGGGAAGGGTGAACGATGCTGAGTCTTATCAATCAGGAACACCCTTTAAATTTACGTGTACAGAAATAAAAGCAGTCATTATTATACGAATACTCGACCTAGTATTGTGTAATCATCCATTGTGTAATGTAAGCCAAAGTATTGGTCCGTTATGTAATATTGATCAGCACCATCCACCCCTAGACATTATAATTTATTTAAATAAGGAAGCTAAACTCCCATATAATATTGTCAGTGGAATGCCTAACTTTCGTAAATCAAATTACGTACCCATTCGTAAATACTTAAAAGAACTCAACTGGGAGGAATTATTTGAGGGACAGCATGACGTCAATGGGATGGTACAGGTGTTTTACGACATCATTAATACAGCTATACAAAGGTTTATTTCTACAAAATTACCCAAAAATAGCAAATACCCACCATGGTTTAACCGAACTCTTATTAAAATGTTAAATTCGAAAAATAAAATCAGAAAACGTTACAATATTTACAAAAACCCATTAGATAAAATAGAATTAAAGATTATCAGTAGACGCTGTGATGACCTTGCTACCGTCTGCTATAATAACTACATAAAGAACTTGGAAGATGAACTCACACATAACCCCAAATTGTTTTGGACTTATTTAAAAGCTAAACGTGGAGGATCTAGCATGTACCCTAGGTCGATGACAAATGGTAACACAACGTCATCTGACGGAGCAGAAATATGCGAGTTTTTTGCATCTTACTTTTATTCAGTCTATAGTCCTGCTCAGAATGGTGGCAATATTAATAATAATTCATACTTTCGTAACCTTCAAAATTATAGTTTATGCTTATCTGATCTAGTAATTAACCGTGAGGCCCTACATAAGAAGTTAAAGAACCTGGATTGCAATAAGGGCGCTGGGCCAGATGGAATACCACCTATTTTTATTCATGAGTGTGCGGCCGAGTTGGTTATACCACTGTCACTTATTTTCAATAAGTCTTTAGCTTCTGGGGTTTTTCCTTCGGAGTGGAAGTTGGCGAAGGTTGTTCCTGTCCATAAGTCAGACAATGACGACATAGTTTCCAATTACAGACCCATATCGATTTTATCAACCGTGGCTAAAATTTTTGAGTCTCTGATCTGCCCTCACATCCAGAATCACTTAAAGCTGTACTTAAGTGAAGAGCAACACGGCTTCGTGGAGTCTAGATCCACAAGTACCAACCTAATACTGTTCACTGAGTTATTATCGAAGACAATAGACTCAGGTTACCAAGCAAATGTCATTTATACAGATTTTAGTAAAGCTTTCGATAAGGTGTCACATGGAATATTGATTAGTAAATTACGAGCATATGGTATCACCGGATCGTTACTCTCATGGTTGAGTTCGTATCTTGTGGATAGATCTTTCTATGTGGTTATCAACGGTTTTCGATCAGCCCTACGATATATCTCGTCTGGCGTGCCACAGGGATCTCATTTGGGGCCAGTATTGTTTAATTTCTTTATCAACGATATTCCCAACTGTTTTCGGTTCTCCGTTGTCTTTATGTATGCCGACGACTTAAAATTTGTCAAAATAGTGAAATCTAAAGATGATGCCTATGACCTACAGAGCGATCTAGAAAGTCTTGTGCAATGGTGTCGAACCAACATGATGCATCTAAATCCAAGCAAATGTTACCATGTTAAATACACGCGAAAGCATTATCCAATAGACCAAGACTATTATATCGGCGGAGTAAAAATTGCGGAACTGGAAGCAGTGACAGACCTTGGTGTCACGTTTGATCGAAAGCTTACGTTTATCCCACACATGGATGATATAATAAAAAGGTCCTCTAGAATGCTGGGATTTGTTATGAGGAATTCCAAGCAGTTTAGGTGTTATAAAACTAAAATTATACTTTATAATTGCTTAATTCGAAGTGTATTGGAATACTGTAGCGTGATCTGGCGTCCACACTATGCCACACACTCGTTGCGTCTAGAACGCGTTCAAAAGCGTTTTCTATGGCACCTGGCGTTTTCTAGCGGAATAACTAAAAAAGTACGATCGTACAGTAACAGACTGAAACACTTTAAAATGATTTCGCTAGACAATCGCCGACGCATTAATGACGCAGTGTTTGTGTGCAAAGTAATGAAACATAAAATTGACTGCCCACAAGTATTGCACACCTTTAATTTCCGTGCTCCCTCAAGAATTCCTCGTAGTCCCATAACACCACTTTGCCCACCGCAGAGAAGAACTGTTCTGGGCGCCAATTCCCCATATGCAAGGTTATGCAAGGTCGTAAATAGCTGCAGTGATAAAATCGATGTTCACTATGAAAGTTTGAGCAAATTGAAAGCCAAACTTCTTAAATATCTACCTTCCTGATTCGATATTGTGTGTGTTAATGTGTTTACATATAATAAGTACCTTAAAATATTGCATTTCATTGGACCGATGTGTTCATTATTTATACTTTAGTTAGATAAGTAATTTTAAAAATAGATTAATATTTAATATTTGTAAGTACAACTTCATTATGCATGCGGAGTTTGCCTTTAAGTGATTGTTGCACTATTGCATACATACATTCGCATGTTACCTTCAGCATAGAACAGTGTAAATAATTGTTGGTGAACCAAAATAAATAAAATAAAAAATAAAAAAAAATAAAAAATTAAATGTATGAAGCGGGGAAAGTCTCCTGGGCATGATGGACTCAGCATCGAGCATCTCCAAAATGCTGGTGTGCACTTGCCAAGGGTATTAACCATGTTTTTAAATCTTTGTGTGTGCCATTCGTACCTTCCACAGGAGATGCTCGATACGTTACTTGTACCTATTGTAAAGAATCGGACGGGAGACATAGCTGACAAAGGGAACTATAGGCCAATATCATTGGCAACTGTGACAGCAAAAGTGTTTGACAGTGTGCTTGACGCGCACCTAAGTAACTAAACAAAACTACACGACACACAGTTCGGTTTTCGTGCGGGGCTGTCTACAGAGAGTGCAATACTTGCGTTAAAGCACACTGTCAAATATTATACGGACAGGAAGACACCAGTGTATGCTTGTTTCCTGGACCTTTCCAAAGCGTTCGACCTGGTTTCATATAAGGTTTTATGGGAGAAGCTTCGGGGGGCGGGAGTTCCGGCTGCATTGGTGTCAATATTATCTATCTGGTATGAAAAGCAGAGGAACTTTGTTAAATGGGCCAATGCATTATCAGACCCCTAAAAACTGAAATGTGGTGTGAGGCAGGGGGGTCTCACTTCCCCGAGAATATTTAATATTTATGTTAACAACTTGCTTGTTGAGCTCAGCAGCACTCATGTCGGTTGCCATGTAGACGGAGTTAGTTTAAATAATTTAAGTTACGCAGACGATATGGTGCTGCTGAGCCCTTCAATCGGGGGAATCAGAAAGTTACTCACTATGTGTGAAAGATACGCTGAGCAGCATGGGCTAAAATATAATTCCACGAAAAGTGAGATATTGGTTTTTAGAGGAAGAAATAAAAGTCCCTCAAATGTACCGCCTGTAGAACTGAACGGTTTACCTTTGAACAGGGTGTCACAATTTAAATATTTGGGCCATATTGTTACGGAGGATCTAAAAGATGACTTAGATATGGAGAGAGAGCGCAGGGCGCTGGCTGTGAGGGGAAACATGCTGGCACGCAGGTTTGCTGGTTGTTCAGCTCCGGTTAAAATAACACTTTTTAAGGCGTTTTGTCAAATATTTTACACCAGCAGTCTGTGGGCTAATCATACCCAAAAAGTAGACAGCGCACTGCGCATTCAATACAATAACGCCTTCAGGGCGCTGTTGGGGCTTCCACCTTACTGTAGTGCGTCAGGAATGTTCGCGGATGCGCACACTAACGATTATTTCGCGATCATGCGCAAAAAAGTGGCATCAGTGATACGCAGATTGAGGGGAAGCGGCAACAGCTCATGTGTGGCTAAGTGTTATATACTAACATAGTTTTTAAGTTTGTACTGATTACTAACACGCTATGGGCCGTTGACGCCTGAAAATAAACGATTTTTTTTATTTTTTATAATAGGTATATTATACCGTTACTGAGTTTCCCAATGAAAAGGAATTTGTCTTGAAATAAGTTAATTTTTATTTGGAGCTACTTATATGCCTAATAATGTTGATTTACTCTATAATTTAAATAACCCATTAATAATTAAGTATGACAAATTTTAATTTTTAGGGTTCCGTACCCAAAGGGTAGAAACGGAACCCTATTACTAAGACTTCGCTGTCCGTCCGTCCGTCTGTCTGTCACCAGGCTGTAACTCAAGAACCGCGGTAGCTACAGTTGAAATTTTCACAAATTATGTATTTCTGTTGCCGCTATAACAACAAATACTAAAAACAAAATAAAATAAATATTTAAGGAGGGCTCCCATACAACAAACGTGTTTTTTTCGGCGTTTTTGCCTTGTGGTACGGAACCCTTCATGTGCGAGTCCGACTCGCACTTGGCCAGTTTTTGTTTTTAGTTGTAGGTATATAGACACATTCTATTATTTTGCACATCACGTAGTGACAAAAGTGTTTGCACTTAATTTATTTTATCATCTTGTATGCACTTTCCATGTTGTTTTGTGTGTTACACACACATGTTTAAGCAAATAAAAAAATCTTATCTTATCTAATAATTATTGTTCATTACACTTCTCGCCATTTTATAATTATGCGATTTAGTGCAGTCCGCGCCCTCGCTGTTGAGGTGGGCTGCAATGTTTTTCCACTTCGTTTCTGTTTTAATTTTGCCAAGGGACCCTCATTAGCAATGGATCCCTTGGCAATGGTGGGATTGAGCTCCATAAATCGGAGCGGCAGCTCCCACTGCCGCTCCGAAACTTTTCTTGTTCCAGGCATTTCTGAAAAAATAAGAGCATGGAACGGATATTTATAACCATTTCTATTTAAGTTACAGTAACAGTAACTCAGTAAGAAATTGATAACTTAGTTAGTCCAAATTTGTGGATTATTCCGATCTGTCACCCCGCTTTGTTCTGTGTTTGAAAAAGTTTGTTGACGGTATTTAAAATACTTACTCTATGGTCGACGGCGGAAAGAGAAGTTAACCATAGAGTAATTTAAATAAACTGAGAAGTCTTTTGTCACATAACTAAAATGACAGATGCAAATACGTTTTCTTACGTACTTCAAACACGACACAAGTTTTTGGTAGGTGTTTTAAAAATTGGTTTTTCATTTTTCGGCAATCATTCCACATTTTCATTTGTAAGCATTAACTAAATTAAATTATAGCATATTAATTCGGAAACCAATAATTCATTTATGATGAAACGAAGCGCTTCGACCAAGCAGATTATTGTCAATTGGTATATAATTATGTATATATATATACCTCTATTATATATCTCTATTACCTCTATACGATTCTACTCAATTTGGATCACATAAAGTTATACAATTCCGAATATGCAAAACGATTAGGTACTATCTACTGGAGAGTTGGCTTAGTTTCGGAATCGCATTCAGAAACAAAATGTGTTATGCAATTAGGGTGCTGGGCCTATAGCGTCGATGTATGTAATCCAAACACCCGTCGGTTTCTTAAAAAAATAGCAACATTTTAATGGTTTATAAAGAGCCATGGACCACAAAATTAATCGGTTTTTGTATCAACAGATTAATTTTATGGTTATCTTTATAACAAGGACGTCATTATATCATAATCTTACTTAATATAGGTACTAATTAGCCTCCCCTATCAAAGGATAGGTGGGGCTAATTAGTATATTAAGAAGCAAGTCTGTAATTAAGTAATTCATTATAGTTAGTGACTTGACCGTTGGAACATGAAGGCTTTCGCATTTGTTTTGTTGTGCGCGCTTGCCGCCGTACAGGTAAAAAATCTTATATAATTTTAGTGCATTTAGATTAGTAGGTATTCTAAGCAACCCTGTAAATTAAGATTTTGGTCAAAAATCTGTGCTTTATCTGTGTTTTCTTTAGGAAAATTCTAATAGGTAGGCAAGTATCTCTAAGTAGTCTGTGGTAGGCACTTTTTAAATCCACGACCTGACATGTTAAGCCCGGATACACATGCCTCTAACTTGCACAAAGTCAATGTCAAATCATTTATTTCAAATGGGCACATTAAAGGCACTTTTGAACGTCAAAAATTACAATATAATAGAATCGATTCTAGTCGCCCCCTCCAAAAGGTAGTGTTCATAGAAGAATGGGCAAGAAACTCCACCGTTACTCTTGTGTTTTACAAGGTTTTGTATGACATTCAAAATCAAAATCAAAATATTTTATTTCACATAAACCTACATGGGTACTTATGAATTGTTAATTGGGGTAAAACATTAATGTAAAATAAAAAGAGGAATGGACTCAATATCGAACCTTGACGTACGAACGCCCATTGTAATTTCAGACTCTAGTTTATGGCGTTTACTTGAACTTTAACTTTTCTATCTTTCAGGTATGATCTTAGCAAATCAAGTGCTGTTTTTCTAATCCCATAGTGCTCCAGTTTCATCAAAAGTGTCTCATGGCACGCAATCGAACGCCTTAGAGAGGTCGCAAAAGATTCCAATGGCATCTTGTGCTTCTTCCCAGGCGCTAAAAGTGTTCTTTATTAGGGTAACACCGGCGTCAGTAGTGCAACGCCCTTTGGTGAAAACCCTTCAGGTGTACATGAAAGATGGAATTTTTATTAAAGTGACGTAACATTTGATTGAGCATAAACTTTTCAAGCACCTTACTGAGAACGGACAGAATTGACACAGGTCTATAATTGTTGGGTTCTTTACTATCACTGGATTTGAGCAATAGTACTAGGTACTTCACTATGTTTCATAAGATCCGGAAAGACTCCTTGGTCAACACTGGTGTTATATATGAAAGCTAAATAGGGCGCAATGGTTTCGATGAAAGATCTACATACTTTTACAGACATTTCCCAGAGATCGTCTGTTGCTTTAATTTTAAGATCTAATTTTATGATTTTAAGATCTTTTATTGATAAGCTTTTATAGCAGCCTGACAAAACTGTGCAAGTAGCTTGCATGCCATTATGGTATTCACCAATCAAAAGTTGTTATGGCACACGACATGCACAATAAAACATTGTTATCTAATTAGATTTCGTATTAAGTCTAATCTATACTTTAATCATCAAGCTAATTCTACTTAATTCCTAGATTAACCTTATCTTTTGAACTTGATTTTGGTAGCTGTACCTACCTATTTTATTTTCAATATCTAATGCTGAGATGGATGGACTCATGGACACCTAATCATACGTTTGGATACTAGGTAGACCTTCCTAAACTAACTAAAGTGAATAAGAAGTGGCTTAATATTTCGTTGGTTATTTCGCTAGTTTAATTAATTTCGATTACCTACTTATATTTAGGGCTGTTAACTATCTATTTGCCTTTTCCCATTTTTTTATTATGATATTACCTATTAACAATGTGTTTTATTTATTTTTCAGGGCCGCTCCACTGCCTTTGATGGTAAGTAAACTATTTATTATTATAAATACTTTTCCCCCTTATTTTAAAAAAAGTATGAAAAATCTTAGAAGCTCCGTAGTTACGTAAAACTCAATTTTTTAGCTTTAAAACCCTTCCCTTTCAGACTAATTTTACTAATATATTATTTATTTAAAAGACAACCCCTTTTTCATGTTGCCGCACTAAGCTAGGGCGTATTTCACATTATCCGGATAAGCATGTAGGTACATTGTACACCAACTAAATAAATAAAAAAAATAAACAGAACCGGGCTGCCAGTAGAGCCAACTTGTATTATACAGGGCCATCTGCTATACGATACATACGATTACCAAATTATAAAGATTTTGTATTCACGATCTGGCAGCTCTGAAACAGAATTTGAATATTGAAACATTTCACAAAACTTCCTTATCCTTAAACTCACCACGACTTCTCGTACAGGTACCGACGACTCCCTCGCGGCCCCGGATGACAACCCCTGGATGGTGCACCTGCGCATCGCCGTGTCCACGAGCGGCCACCTTCACTCGGGCGTCGGCTCGCTCATCAGCGATCGCTGGGTGCTCACCACCGCTGCAAACGTCGCTGAGTATGTTATTTTTTTTTTTTGTTTTCGTGGGTATGTCTTCAAAAGGCACCTGGACTTTGCGGAAAAAAACCAGGTAGTGTGGGATTCTTACCTCACTAAAACCACCCCGGTGATCACCATCAGCACATGGGGGCCCGTTACCTCTTAATAGACCAGTCCGGAACCCCCTCAGTGCAACGCCTGTTAGGGCACGTCTCTGGGGAGACTATAAAGGGGTCTCTCCTGAACCTTACTATGCACGGCAGCACGTGATCACAGTGCCACCGTATTCCCTGAAATCACTTGGTGGGCAATCAGAGTCCCCACACCTAGCGCCTAGAATGGAATAAGGATGAGATATAATTGCAAAATTCAATACCAGGGCTAGCAAGTACGAGTATGTAAAAATACCAGGGTCGAAAATCAGGTATAAAAATACTTGAAAGTATTTGGTGGTATCTCAATCTAGTTCGTATCGTGCCACAATCGGCTTTTTGTAGACGAAATGAAATCTTTCCTTCTCCTACTTCTATAATCAAACACAAAGTCCGAACTTGTTTCGACTTCGGCGCCCCGAGTTACAAATACTTGCATAGGAAATAGGTCCATGTCACTATATCTATACATAATTATAATAAATCTGTGTACATTGAAAATATAAAAGAAAATTGTTGGGGTGTTAAAGGATAACCAACTTTTTTGGAATTTTTGTCTGTTTGGATGTGAGAGATTTTCTATTTGAACAGGTTCAACGTAAAAAGTACCAAACCAATATGGTTCAGGTAGGACACCACGCGGACGAAGTAGCGCCGGGCAGCTAGAAATAATTCATATGGCAAAACAACGTTTGCCGGGTCAGCTAGTAATAAATAAGAAGCAGAATCGTATTTGCAAATAAAAAAAACTTTGAACTTCCAAGTATTTTTTTTGCTGATACGATTATGCTTCTTATTTATAGGAAAAACGAATCAATTTCCTATGCAAGTATTTTCAACTCGGACGCTAAAGGCGCGGCCGCGGGCTGCTAGGGGCTCATGGCGTTAAAATACTAAAATACTTGCGTAGGAAATTGATTCGTTTTTCCTTATGAATAAGGAGCATAATCGTAAATAAACGAAAACTCCCATTGATCTTATTGCAATTGATGGTTTCGGGGACCCTTTAAGTCCCGACTGTGGCGACTGCCAGGAACTGACAGAACCGTTTCCCCGCAGTACCCGTTTCATCTGGCTCCGTTTCGGCGTTGTGGACATAATCAATCCGTCGTTCGTGGCTGAGACCACTGTGGTCAGGATCAACCCTAACTACAACGCAACTACTGGGGAGAACAACATCGCCCTTGTCAACGCCAACAGAGATGTCCTGTCGCGCGGTAAGTATCTTCTATATTTACACATCTACTAGCTGCGCCCCGCGGTTTCACCCGCGTAAATGTCGATCCCTTGGGAATATCGGGATAAAAAGTAGCCTATATGTTAAGCCAGGGTGTTAGCTACCTCCATACAAAATTTTATCAAAATTGGTCCAGCCGTTTGAGCGTGAAGAAGTAACAAACATAATTATAAACACACACACACACATTCACACAATCTGGGGCACGGGAGTGCCCCCGCCAAGACGAGCCAAGCAAAGCGCAAGGGCACTACCTACCTTTTCTCGAAGCACTTCGTCGTATTTGATGATTAGTGAATCATCACTGACTCACTGATGATCATCCATATTCTTGGGTTCTTCCTGAAGTCCTAGAAAGCTGAAATTTGGTATGTAAGCTAGTAATAGTACACAAACAACAAAAAAAATCTAAAACTTGGAACTTTTACCCTCCAACCCCTTAAACTAGGGGATGGAAGTTTGTACGAGACTTCCGCAAATTTTGATGCTAGAGTTCTGAAAATTGACATAGGGACTCCTTGTTATAAATAATAAAATACATATTTCAGGATTTTTAGTAATGAACACCCCAAAAAATTTTTTTATTTATTTCACTTTGCCCATCGCTCTTGGGAATTATTAATATTGGCCGGTCCTTATTAATAATGCCCAGTTAATCACGTTGCCCGTAACATATATACTTTTTCGTTTATCTATGGTTCCTAGCATGTAGATTCAATATAGAGTTATCGACATGACTTAAAGAAAGCTTTGAGGGAAGAATATTAGCGGTTATTTTTTAATTCTAGAAAATGTAATGAGAATCTACTCTCTCCAGAAATTTGTATTTCTGCAAACTCTTTTTTCTCAAATTCAATTTAGTTGTAAAGTTGTGGACCACGCCGAGCGGACCTGACCTAGTTTTGTTAGCAAATATTTTGATTTCTCCACTGACTTATATTACTAGCGTATTTCTCACATTGGACGCGGTTTCTGTAATGCAGAATTTTTAATTTCTAATAAGATGCTAGAAGGATCATACGTATAGTTCTTTACTATTAACAGGGTGTTGCTCATTAGTATGATAAAATCTAGACACGCGGCAGCGTGTCAAGCCAAGTTCAAGCAAAGGAACTGGCTATAGCCAGCGCCGAGTGTAATATTAGGTACACGAACCATTTGGTGCCACTTTTGACCCTTCTATAACTCAAAACCTCTTTAACGTAAACACATAAAACTACGTGTGTTTAATTATATCCATAAGGACATCTAGAAGCCCAAATTTCATGAAGCTAGCTCAAACGGTTATAAAGATATGAAGGTCAAAAAGTCGTAAATTTTAGCACTGACTGACTGACTGACATATACGAGTAGTACCTAAATCTAACCTACTTCCAGATGACCTAGAAAGATGAAATTTGGAATCCAGCTCGATAATTGTGTGTAAGCGTAGGAAAAAATCTAAAAATAAAAAAATGTGAAAAGATAGTGGGGGTCCTCATACAAAAAAAAAACTTGACCAGTTTTTATCAGAATTAAAAAAATGGTTGCCTGTAAAGTCGGTTTTACGGGCGAAGATTTTACGTGACAACGACCGATCATCCGATCATAGTTGAGTGGGAGAGAGACGCAAGGCATTCGGCGGGCCTCTCTCTCGTTCGGTGACTCATCGTAACGTTACCGAGCGTTACACTTTTTCATAAGTGACTCCCAGTCGCAACCTAATTTAAGACGTTGTCACGTCAAAATACATAATATACAGGGTGTTACAAAACTACCCGTAAGCCGAAAGGAGGTTAAATGGGGCCTTATAACGAGTCCATTCACAATATTTAAGAACCGTAGTAACGCTGTATAACATGCCCCAAAAAATAAAAAATATTATTATTTTCACTGATGTGCAAACCCTATTTCAGTAAAATTAAAGAGTAAACTACGCAGAATGTACCTACATTTCTACCTAATTCGCGGAACGACAAAATTTTAAAAGATTTGAAATTGATAACATATTTTTCAACACACTTGCTCGTAAAGTGGCTCTTATTGAACCGCTTTAAGGTCCATAATGGAGTGTATTACGAACGCGTGCTTTTTCTTTACTTTAATCCACATGTTCTGTAATACCACAGATAACTATTTACTAGTCGAGTAGTCGGAGACGCGCGCTTTTTTAATCTCATCAAACCCTGCGTTCCGAATTGGGAAATAATCGATGTGTTCCGAATTGGGAAATAACCGAATTAGCGTGAGCGCGATAACGATAACGATGTCCCGTGAATCGTCATAGATGACGTCATGACATTCGCCATCTTGCGATAATGCCGACCATGCCCTAGAATAATATCACCGTGAGCGCTGTCAAAAATTACAGTGTGTGTATGAGGTTGTGTCAGTGTGTGTTTTGTTTTGAGTTGCATCATCTTTAAATTAAACTAACGTGGCATTTTTGAAATTGTGCTTCTGGCTGACAGTCGCCACCTAACCAAAGAAGAAGAACTGAAGAAGAAATGTGGTGTTTATACAAAGAAATACTGTAATAATATTTTTTTACATTGTGTAAGCACTGTCATGTGGTTCACGATTGTTCCGAATTGTTGCCAGCTCTCAGCAGTCATAATAGTAATATCTAAATCGGAACGCATGTGAGATGATGCATGGACGTAATATTACGTCCATGGAGATGATGTGAGCGCTGTGATGTGAGCGATTATAGCTAATTCGGAAAGCGCTGAAAGAGACTTCATGCCGAAAGAAAAAATCCGCGGGCTATATTTCAATTTTTTTTTAAATAGTCTGTATTGTCCTTGGTCGCAAAATGAACTCGCAGTTGACCACAGACAATTTAAGGTGAATGCGCAGTGGTAGACCGCGAAATTCTTAGGTTTTTTGCAATTTTCAGGTTTGTGTTTATTATATTTTTTCTATAGGCTGTATCGGTTTTGTCTGTGCCATAGATTAATATATTTAAAATGAGTCAATGTTGCGCGCGCATAGCTAGTGCTGGCTAGCACGGCGCGCGGGAAAACAAAACCAGCGCGCCATTTTCCATACAAGTTAATATTTAACAATACAAGTCTGTTTTTTTTCCTCGCAAGTGTGTTGAAAAACGTCGTATGAAACGCGTGTGCATTAATCAATATACACTCGGCTTTCTTATCGCTCTCGCCTGCGGCTCGCGCGATAATATCGCCTCGTGCATAATGATCAACATAGCACACATGTATCATAATGTACTATTTTTTTCCAGCTTGACATTTTTTGAAGCCAGTACTTGAGTATAATGACATCCTTGTATTGAGGTAGCAAACATTTATGAATGAAAAATAGAAAAACTATTAAAGTAGACAATTATTAGGTAAAATACAGGTACGTAGGCCTTTCTGTTAAATAGTTCCCTGACATGACAACTAGGGTTGACAACATTTTTGACTTTGATAATTAATTATATTTTTTACGGGGTACCTATTTTGTAACACGTTGTATTGTTGAATAACTTTAGAAAATGACTGATGTAATGAAAACTGGCCAAGTCAAATCTAACCTACTTTAGGACCTCACATTTTTAAATAACAGCAATTGTTATAGGTATTCAATAAAGCAAAGAAATAGAGTTTAATACTTGTTCATAATGTTATTTTGTTCCTTTAAATACATATTTGGATTTTGCATAGAACTTCGCACTCATTTAGATTTCCAACCTTTTTGCGGCGAAACCCACAGCCAAGCATAATTTTTGTATTGAACTTGGCTCTCCTTTTTTACATTTATGTTTTTGGTGGGATATCTACTTACGGAATATAGTTGACACGCTAATCTCGATTGATAAAATACTAGCTTCTGCCCGCGACTTCGTCAATTCATAAATAATGCACACGTTCCGGCAGCGCCATCTCTCGTCGTTCGGCGCCCGACGCAAATCGCTTTCCGCGCAAACATCATTTGGTTATGTAGTAGTAATAGGTAATTATTTTGCGAGCTTTGTATGAAGTGTCCGAGGTGTGGTTACGTTTCGTTCAGTTCATTGCTTAGGAAATTAGTCAATCAGCAATATTTTTGTGTGGAATTTTCCAACTAAAATAACGTCTATTATATAATTGTTTACAGCCGATGCTCGCGGTGCAGCCGATATCGCACCCATCTCCCTCGCCGTCATAGTCGCTGGCCCCGGTAAATACTGCGTCTTCGGTGAGTACCTATAGCCATAGTTAATATAATTAAATTTAATTCAAATTCTTTAATTCAGACGTAAGTCCATAGCAAGCATAGCAACAAAATAACTTAATGACTAGTGTTAGTAATAAGGAGGAGATAGAATAAAATATCAATTGGTATGGATCCTCACCCAGTGACGCAGCAGAGGGGAGTCCCACCTATCTGAGAACACGCTCGGGAGACTATTGGTGGCGGTGCGTAGCCGGCCGGCTATGGACGCGGTCCTTTTTCTTATAATGGCGTAAAAATCGTCTGTGCGCGCCTCCGCAAACATAGTGGACGCACTACAACGCCACGACAGCCCCAACAGTATCCTAAACGCGTTATTATATTGGACACGCAGATCGCTGTATGTCCTCTGCGTAAAGCGGGTCCAAAGACTGCACGTGTAGAATGATTGATAGAAAGCTTTGAAAAGAGTGACTTTAACTTGATTTGTACAACGTGCAAATCTTCGAACCAGCATGTTAATCGAACAGCCAACGACCTGCGCTCCCTCTCTATATCCATATTGTCCTTAAGATCATCAGTGACCCAATGACCCAAGTACTTGAATTTAGTCACCCATCCTAAAGGAGTGCCACAGAGCGAAACACTAGGAATATCTGAATAGTTTATGGCACTCGCCTTAAACATAATAAGTTCGGTTTTTTTAACATTGTACTTGAGCCCATGGGACACTGCATGGGACTCACAAATAGCCACCAGTTTCCTCAAAGCGCCGATCGATGGGCTTAGTAGCACCATGTCATCCGCATAACTAATATTATTCAAACAAACATCATCAATGTGACATCCAACTCTGGTGCTGCTAAGCTCACCGACTAGCCGGTTTATGTACAAGTTGAAGAGGCGTGGTGAGCTTAACCCCCCCTGCCTCACCCCGCACTCCAGCTCGTACACATCCGATTGAGCCTCCGCCCATCTGACACTATTCCTCTGGTGGTAGTACCAATAACGAAACAAGGATGTAACTTCATTCGGTAGTGTTGTGTCACTCCGCAACTTATCCCATAGTACCTCGTACGGTACGGGTCGAACGCCTTTGACAGATCCAAAAAACAAGCAAAAACAGGTGTTTTTCGGGAAGTATAATATTCAACAGTTTGCTTGAGGCACGGAATGGCGCTTTCCGTGGATAAACCAGATTTAAAGCCAAATTGCGCGTCATGGAGTTCGACGTGTTTAGCCAACTGTTGATCAAGCAAACTGTCCAATACCTTGGCGACTATCGTGGCCAACGAAATAGGCCTGTAATTGGACACGTCACAGGCGTCCCCTGTCCTGTCTTTAATAATCGGAACCACCACTGTACGCATAAGGTCCTGTGGCAAATAACGGTAACTGAGACATAAATTAAAAAGAAGAGCACGAACCCTATACCGGTGTGGCCCCGCATGCCTCAGGTGCTCGACGCTAAGGCCGTCGTGGCCAGGCGATTTACCTCTTGTCATTTTCTTAATAACAGTAGCCACCTGTTTAGCTGTAAATATTATGGCAAGCTCACCAGACCCCGACAATTTCCCCTCATCATCGAACACCCGCCGGTCTATTTGCAAGAGAGACTGTACCTTAAAATGTCTTTGAAAAAGGTTGGCAATATCTTTCGGTTCACTCAGACCCGCTACACTTGCAGGGAGACTCGGCTTGGTATTTAATTTGTTAGTGGACTTCCAGAATTTAGTAAACTCTTTTTTTTTCGAGTAACTTTTAGCCAAAATATCTAATTTATTTTGTTGTTGATTATTTTGATAAGTTGGTGACTAATAAATAAAAAAAAAATAGTTATTGTGTTACCATCGACAAATGTATGTACCAACAGCGTAATTTTTGAGTTTTCGAAATAATTATCTACAACATTATTTTTAGTAGGTATATGTATAATATGCGATGTACAAAATTTCAAAACTGTATCATGAAAAATCACAAAGTTATAAGCTTTTTAAGTTACCTGTTTGTCCGTACAAAAACATGCTCACCCTCGCCGCTCGCTCCGCGCCGTCTTGCGCTCATTGATAAATAGTACCTAGGTACCTAACCATTCGGCGCGGAGATTGGATAACCTACTTAGTGTCGCTCGGTGTCCAACTTTTAAACTTTTTAAAATATTTTTGGGACAAAATATAACATGAAGTAAAAATTATTGGAATCGATTCAGTTACTTATTCTGAACAAACTATATTCATGTTTCGCATATACTAAAAATAACGTTGTATACAAAAGCATAAAATAATTAAGAGCATTTACGCCGTACGGCATTTCATACAAACTTTTAAGCCCTTAGTTTTCGAAGCGAATGAACCAATTTTAATGAAACTTAATACGCCTAAGCAGGATACAAAGGTCTAAAAAGTTACCCTGCGTTCCGAGTTGGGAAATAATCGATGTGAGCGTGCTTAAACCCGTACCGAATTAGCGTGAGCGCGATAACGACGTTCCGTGAATCGTCATAGATGACGTCATGACATGCGCCATCTTGCGATAACGCCGACCATGCTCTAGAATAATATCACCGTGAGCGCTGTCAAAAATGACAGTGTGTGTGTGAGGATGTGTCAGTGTGTGTTTTGTTTTGATTTGCATCTTATCATAAAATTAAACTAACGTGGCATTTTCGAAATTGTGCTTCTGGCTGATAGTCGCCACCTAACCAAAGAAGAAGAAATGTGGTGTTTATACAAAGAAATACTCTAATAATATCGTTTTTACATTGAGTAAGCACTGTGAGCGCGCTCACGGGCGTTCCGAATTGTTGACAGCTCTCAGCTGTCATAATCGTGATATCTAAATCGGAACGCCATGTGAGATGATGTGAGCGCTGTGAGCGATTATAGCTAATTCGGAAAGCGCCCTTAGTAGAGAACATTTTCTTGAAAGTTTGTATGAAATGCCGTACGGCGTAAACAGTTATGTTTGCCAAGACGAGTAAAGGGTCTAAGGCTAATTTTTTCAACGTCATCTCAATGCGTCAGATATTTTTTATCCCTGGAATAAAATTAAAGTCTGGCAGTTTAAAAAAAAACGTTCAACAATTCAAAATTATTCCTCAAATAAAGATGCTGAGTTGGAAAAATGTGGCCTAAATCAAGAATAATCATACTGCAACTGAAATTGGAATATAAGTACTTGGGCTTAAGTCACAAAGTTGTACCCACATCGGCTTGCACTTACCGTTCTATTTTTACAGGCCTTCGTGGGGTGCTGCGCTGCTACAATATCAATGTGGGCGGGGACGACCAAGCTGGCCTAGGCGTCATTGGTAGTGATGTCCAGGTCACCGATGTAAGTTTATTTGACAGTTTTTAAAAAAGAAGCACAACAGTACAAAGTTATTTTGGCGCGTGGCCAAAATTGAGAATAATGCCTTTTTTTTTTTTGCGGATGGGAAATCGTCAAATGACCCCTCCCGCTCCGGGTGGAGCGGAAGGGAGTGTCAGACTCTTACTGACTAAAACCCACCCGTGTTCCTTCCTTAGCCCTTTATGTTCCGGGCCAGCGGTAACCCTTTCGGACAATCCCGCTGACCCGGCAGGCTTCGGCCCTATGGGGCCCCTCCTCGATGCTGACATCTCTTTGAGGCGTGCGTGGAACACGTACGCGCCGTACGGCACGGGCCTGGTCCTGATCGGACGGTGAGCTACCCATTACTCTCCGCCCGCAGGCCCGCGCCTACGGTGGCCGGGAGTCGTCGCGCGGCTCCCGACGCCCGGAGCGTCTCCCGCGGCGGCTGGGACGGGAGGCTCTCTCCCTGAGCCGTCCCGCCACCTCCTTCGCTAGCATGACTGCTTCGCAGAAGGAGGTGACTGCCTCCCACTCCCTCTCGCCCCGGACCATGGCTTGCACCAGGGCCGGGCGCGAGAGGTCACCGCCGCTGCCGATCGCCTCTACGAGGACACGGCGGTGCTCCGCCCAAGCGGGGCAGACCTCCACCGTGTGCTCGACCGTGTCCTCTGGGCGATCCTGGCGTTTCCTACCGCCTGATGATGTGCAGGAACCTCCCGAAACTTCCGTGTCCGGTGAGGACCTGCGTCAGGCGGTAGGTGAGGGCGCCGTGGCGCCTCTCTAGCCACTCCTCAAAGAGGGGTCTTATCGCCGCTATCGCTGCGTGCCCTGCGCTGGGTTGCGACAGTTGTTCCTTCCATGTTGCCATGAGATCGCGCCGGAGCTCAGTCCGCTCCGCAGCGATTTGCCGCGGAAGCGGAACTTCTCCCTGGCGTAGTGACTCCGCGCGCCACTCGTATACGCGCGCGAGGACTATCGCCTCCAGATCCCATGGCGGCAGTCCGGCAATGAGGCTTGCCGCCTCGCCAGAGATCGTGCGGTAGCCCCGGATAAGCCTTATGGCTACCACCTTCTGGGGCGCGTTCAGGTAGTGGTCGGCTCGCCGCCGCAGTGAACGCGCCCACACCGGGGCCCCGTATAGGGCCATGGACCGCACGAACCCCGCGTAAAGCCTCCGGCAGGAGGCATTTGGCCCCTCAGGTTGGGCAAGAGCCGCTTGAAGGCGGCCCCGGCCCGTTCCAGTTTGGGGGTCAAACGTCGGAAATGCTCGACGAAGTTCCACCGGCGAGGCGAAAAAAAAATCAGCTGTTCCCTACATTTATGTTCGTTCAAAATGTAGGGAACAGCTGACTTTTTTTCGCGATTTCTGGTTTGGTCCCGTAGTAAAAGTTGTTCATAATGATGAGTACAATGACCTCTTAAGAGGTTGCTGGTGTTTTACCAATAACCCTGTATAATAGCTAGATCATGACTTGTTTTGTTTCAGCACGATTACGGTACTCCTGTGGTCAACGATGATGGCCAGATCGGTCTCTTTGTCGGACCCGGATCTGGAGCCGAAGACAGCGTTGGCGGTAAGTACCAAGCTTTATTGTCTTTGGCATAGAATAATATTGTTTCCTTTATGTCTCTGGTCGGATGGTCGGATGCTGTATATTAAAATGGCGGACAGGTATACGTATGCCAGGCTTCATATAAAAATCTGCAATCCCCTTATTCTGATAACCGTATAGTTCTTAATACAAAATTTACTACTTAGGGCTATATTTCACCGGGACACCATGGCGGCGCAACCAGTCGCCGCCACCAACAAAATGTATACAGCTCTATAGAGCGTTACTCACCTGGTGTTCGTTTGGTTGCGCCACCAATTTGGCGGCGCGACCAACTCGGACGCGTGCACAGAATGTTTCTGGTTGCGCCGCCACGCTGGTCGCGCCACCACTAATTAATTACAATAGCGCTGTATGGTGTCTAACTCACTCGGCCGCCAGTCCGGCCGCCAGTGACGGTCTACAAGGTCCATTTTGATACTGTCTCAGTGCGGTGTGGCGACGCTGGTGTCTGTATGGTGTCTAGTTTGGTAGCTTACGGACACCACGTTGGCGCGACTGGTTGCGCCGCCATGGTGTCCCAGTGAAATATAGCCCCTAGACTCGGTTTTGACGTCAGTTTTTCTAATTAGAACGAAACTTTGTCGAAATGAAGTTCGAAATTCAAAAATAGTTCGAAGGTTTAAACTTGGATCTAAAGATAAACCTTGTTTCGTAATATGGCGTAATATCATACTAGGCGGATTATCTGACAACATACTAACAACATAACATTATAGTTGAGAACATTAAAATGTGTAACTTTGAATGACAAACACTTTTACTCTCAAATTCAGTGCACTACATACTAGTTATATTTTCAGAATTCCGTGCCGTCGATGTCTACTTCGACTGGATTCAGAGCGAGACTGGAATCGTCCTGAACCCCGAACCCCTCCCCGATGTTGCCGCTGAAGCCGTCCATTTTGTCCAATAAGTAATAACTTCGCAGCTCAAAACTTCTTCAAAACTTGGTCCTGTCGGTTCAAAACTGGTCCTAAGTTGGTGTTTTTTGTCCAACTTGGGTTCACAAAACTTTGATGGAGTTCTAAACACCTTTTTAGCACTACTTTGCATTGGTTCCCAAAGTTCCGCAACGGCAAAATCGAGCCTTTAAATTTCCAACGTCTAAAGGCTCTTTTTTCTCTTCGTTTTCCGAGCTGTGTTAATTATTGTAATAAATAATATTACTAATTAAATTGTGTTTGTTTTATTTGTAACAATGTTTGTTTTATTTATGAGAGGAGTAATATTTTTGCCTGATTAATATAACAGGAAGTAGAAATTTTAGAAAAATCCGTTTTTTTTTCTACCTTTCATCATTAGCCTATAATAACGTTCCCACAGCTGGGACACAGGCCTCCTCTCTGTGAGAGGGAGTAGGTCATAATCCACCACGCGGGCCCGGTGCGGATTGGACAATAGTCGTACAACTACCTAAATAAACTCTTAGGTCATGAACATCTACTCACTTGATATTCTGAATGATATAAATGCGTATACAAGCAGTTATATTATGTAATGCGCTGTTTTATGAGTGAATTATAAGCCTTCGTAACGGTTCGACGATACCGTCGACAAAAAAAATGAGGTTATGGCGAGGCCCCGCCGTTGGCGAATAGCGGGTGGACATTTTTATTCAATACCTTTAAAATATTAGAATTCCGAATAAACCAAATGAAACATCTCGTTTTATAATTAGTATCTAAACCTAGGTGACCCGATAGACGTGGTCTTGTCCAATAATTCATACTGAAATCCTATTTACAAAATTATTTTTTATTTTTCCCGAATTAAATAAAAAATTGGGAAGCTTTTAGCAAGTAGGTTGATCATCTCTGTTTCCAATGTTTGGTCCTAGTTTTACAGGAAACAGTACGGGAATAAGGGTACATCAGGAAAAAGTGGATATGCACATTAAATTGTAAAGCTTTCTTCAAAATCTATAGTTACGAATAAATAAAATTGAAGTGTCTGTTTATAATGTCAAAATAACAGCTTTTTACTAATTACTAAATGCGTATGAAAGTATATAAAACCATTTTTAAAGTACTTTTCTGTCTGTCAGTCTGTTTGTGCCGGCTAATTTCCAAAACGGTTGGACCGATTTTGATGAAATTTGACCATGGGGAAGCACACCTTTTATCGACATACCATGCGGGCGAAACCGCGGGCGGAAACTAGCATGAAATAATTTAAAGACCATCTCCGCATTAACTTTCTTGCAAATTCGGTAATCTCTCTTCGCTTCACGCTCACAGTACGACCCGACCGCTCATTCGGTAATCTCTCTTCGCTTCACGCTCACAGTACGACCCGACCGCTCATTCGGTAATCTCTCTTCGCTTCACGCTCACAGTACGACCCGACCGCTCATTCGGTAATCTCTCTTCGCTTCACGCTCACAGTACGACCCGACCGCTCATTCAGTAATCTCTCTTCGCTTCACGCTCACAGTACGACCCGACCGCTCATTCGGTAATCTCTCTTCGCTTCACGCTCACAGTAAGACCCGACCGCTCATTCGCGACTATTTGCCTTGAAGTATGCCACCGTCTCGATATAAATCGCTCAGCTATTATGGTAAAGTCGCTGGAAGCCATCGACTTCCTCATTGTGCGCGCTTTTACTCACGTAGGCATAAATGATACTTTTATTGTGAGTTCATTTCCTTGAAAGAAATTTACTGATTTAGTTGTTGCAATCGTGGCGTAGAAATTTTTTCTTGGGTTTTTCTGTAAGGAAAACCGTACAAGACTGGTGAAAGACCAGCCCGCTGCCAACTTATTAATAATAATAATTTAATAAGCATGTGGCGAACTGTTGGGCAGTAGCGACCCCACGGACCCTATCTCCTGGGAGAAGTCTTGTTCCTTACCTCTACTGGCTTGCCTTTATTGGCCGGCTGGAGTGAATAATGACGAGGAAAGAGCTCCCACCTCATTCTTGCCTTTATTGGCCGGCTTGAGTGGAGATTCGCAAGAGCAAACGTGCTCGGAGGAAGGAAGTATTCCAGTAAGATGTTGGTAGGGATCTTGACCGTACTTCCGGGATTCTCCTGATAGCCGTGGAATACTTTTCCACTCCTCATAAGCACCTCAGGACATGTTGCCCCCTTGTCGCTACGTCACTATGTGCTAGCGGCCGTTTCCGAGGGCCCATTATTGAGTGTGCAAGTCACCCCCTGCCATTTTATCCGTGCATATATAAAACATTGATCATGCAGGGGTCATAGTTGTTCCATAGTTCTTGGTAACCAGTCCACTTTAGCCACCCAAACCCATAGTCCAACTTTTTATTTTTCCATATCCTGCAATAGTCCTACACCAACCGGGGCTTATCCTTGAGTGCACTTGCATAGTGCATACAGGGATAATCGTCGGTTGGTGCCGCATTTCATAAAAAAATCCTAAGTGGCCCCTGCGAGTTGGCTTCGGCCCCTAGCGTATGGCACTCGTGGGTTGCAGCTGATAATCAGCGTCTGTGTTGTCATCTTACATTATGCTGAGCTGAAGCCCTGGGGGCCTAAAAAGGCCACTTTGTCAGAATCATAAAAGGATTACATTATGAATGATAATGGACAGTTAACTGTTAAGTTAATCGTATCAAATCCCATTGGTGAAGGATTTTTCAGTATTATTTTTTTTCTGTGCTAAAATACCAATCAATCCAATCCAAATCCAATCCCAATCTCTTTGATTATACTTACGTAGTGCAGCGAAAAAAAGAAAAACACGAACTGTCTTCGCCATATTATAATTCATAATGTTATCCTTTTATGATTCTGCCAAAGTGGCCTTTTTAGGCCCCTGTTTGGCATGATACTCTTTGTTTTCTGTTTTATAGTATCAAGGTGTATTTTTTTTTACTATAGGAAATGGCAATAAACGCCTTTTTTTTCTTTCTTTTGTGCTCTTATGTGAGAAGAAGTCTCTCTATCAACATCTTAGTTATAAACTTGGTTTTCAATTTTATTTTCTTTGATTACAGGATCACGTGAGAGAAATAAGACCTACCTTGTAGGTTGTACAGACTCCAGCACATCAACCTAATACAATCTGTCAAATTTCTTTAATAGATTTTCAACTTTATCCCTAAAACATATGGTTCAAAGTTGATTGGGAAAATTTGACAGCTGGCGTCTGTACTTACCTTCAGGTGGTTTCCTCTTCAGTCAGGAAAATCAATCAGCAGTGCTTGCATAGACTCTCACAACGCCAACAGCCTTCAATCTTTCGTGTTAGGCCACACTATAAAATTAAATGCAATGTTCTGTAACCACACGCTACCTAACTTCGTCATTATTCAATCTGTGGTGGCGCATTGGTTTCGGTCTCAACTTACGTGTTGTGGTTGGTCGTGAGTTCGAACCCAAGCAGATATTTCCTTTGTGTATTTAATTTCATCATCACTGCTCTCAAAACGTTGAAGGAAAACATCGTGAAAAAGCATGGCACGAAAGCATGGCTGCCCTAAGACATAAGAACTCAGCGTCCTCCTGTCTGCTCATATCAACATAGGTACTGCAACCACCAATCCTTCTATTTTGACAGCAGGATTTCAGGATTTGATAGGAGGATACTATGATGGTCCTCACCGTTTTGGCCTAGTTTTGTAGTGATTATTAGGTTAGCATATCCATAACTTCACACACGTAGGTACTACTTGACCAAATAGGTATGTACAGACGCCAGCACAATAAGCTACTACAATCTGTCAAATTTCTTTAATACATTTTCAACTTTATCGCTAAAGTATAAGGTTCAAAACTGATTGGGAAAATTTGACAGTTTCGGGTATATAGCTTGATGTGCTGGCGTCTGTACTAACACGAAAGGAAACAAGACAGGTAGGTTGCTGTGTAAGGAAATACTCGCTAATCTTAGACGTAACGATCTCGGAAAGGTAGGTTGCTGTGTAAGGAAATACTCGCTAATCTTAGACGTAACGATCTCGGAAAGGTAGGTTGCTGTGTAAGGAAATACTCGCTAATCTTAGACGTAACGATCTCGGAAAGGTAGGTTGCTGTGTAAGGAAATACTCGCTAATCTTAGACGTAACGATCTCGGAAAGGTAGGTTGCTGTGTAAGGAAATACTCGCTAATCTTAGACGTAACGATCTCGGAAAGGTAGGTTGCTCTGTAAGGAAATACTCGCTAATCTTAGACGTAACGATCTCGGAAAGGCACATATCACATCACAGACGGAAACATATTCCTACACGTTACGCGGACGATCATACACAGGTAGGCAGATAGTAGATCTATATTTTTGAGCGCGAAAACAGATTACTTAAACATAATCATACTTAATCAGCCTATAATGTCCCCATAGGCAACCTCTCTGTGAAAGGGAGTGGGCCATTATTCACTACGTGGGCCCAGTGCGGGTTATTGGATGCCACATGTCTTCGAATTACTGGTTCTAGGACATGCCGGGTTCCTCACGATGTTTTCCTTCACCGTTTTGAGAGCAAATAATAAACGCTATAATAATAAACGCATGCCGTACCCGAATAACTCCAACCCAATGAACCCGAAATCATTCATCATCATTTCACTAAACTATAATACGATAATTATATGGGAGTCTTCATTCAATGTCTATGCCAATTGCACCAAAGTCAAAGTCAAATCATTTATTTCAAATAGGCACATTAAAGGCACTTTTGAACGTCAAAAAAACTAAATAGAAATGATTCTAGTCGCCCATTCCAAAAGGTAGTTTTCGTATGGAGAAGAATGGGCAAGAAACTCCACCGTTACTCTTTTAAAATGTTTTACAAGGTCTTGTATACATAATATAATTATATGTGAACACGATGCACCCATAATAAAATTAGCCTACCACAAAAGGTAAAAATAATTAAGCAATGACAGGTAAATCAAATAAGTGATAGATACATGGTGCTCACATATTTACAAACCACACCTCTATCCAAAGAGTCAACACACAGTGAACAATAGGCTGTACCTATACCTATTATGATCACCCTGCTTGACCCTTCTAATGCAACTGGCACTAAGTTTATCCAGCGTAGCATAGTAAACCAGTTTGGAAACACAAAAATGCTATAGATACCACAACCCACTAAATCACCACGTAATTATTTATTTATTATTTTTATTTTATTAAAAAAAACCAGTCTTACCAAGGGGTTTCGTATTACCCAGTAACTGGGTTGTGGAGGTCAGATGGGCAGTCGCTCCATGTAAAATAATGGTACTCAGCTGCATCCGGTTAGACTGGAAGCCGACCCCAACATAGTTGGGAAAAGGCTAGGTAGAAGATTTTATTAAAAAAAAAAACATTGCCCCACACTACGAATTTTTCCTGTATTGTGGGTGCGTTTACAAACATTTAAACTCACATACACAAACAGCCAGACCCGGAACAACTACTTGTAGGTCATACAAATATTTGTTCCGTGCGGGAATCGAACCCGCGACACGCAGCGCAGCAGTCAATCGCTTAACCACTGCGCCAACCGGGCCGTCAATAAAAAATTTACATATGGACCTCAAACTTTCCACGTAATTCAACCTTGGCCGACTTGTTAAAAGCGGTATTCAGTTATTGCACTGAACCATTATGGAACTAAATTGCCGTACGTTACTACGGTTTCATAAGCTTGGCTAGATTTTATTTTTAACTCATGTATGTGTTCATGTGACCTCGGGTTGAGGTTAGGAAATTTCGTGTCTTCTGGCAATTTTTTTTTGTTAGCAGTGCGTTTATGTCTTTGTAACGTGGGTTTCGGCACGTCGGCGCATTTTGATTGTTTTAAGACAGGCTGGTATTCTTTGCCATAATCCATACTATTATTATCGTAGACAAACTATAGACTGTTGCATTATCTTCTTTGTCATTCGGACAAGAAAAAGAGAAATATATTAACGTGATTAGCAAAGAAAAGAGACAGAGTAACAATATTTCTGTCCCTTACTGCGTGTCGGCTAAGCACATCAATGTGCACAACAAGTTTGACGTTTATGAATGAAATAATAAATACTACACCGCGATTAAACGGAAAATAAGATCTTTTTCGTGCTTAATTCAATAATAGTACATTTGCGCAACTGTGAAAATGGTAAGGTGCAGTGTAATAAGCTGTAAAAATGATATTAAGATGAAGATTGCCGGAATTTTTTGTCCCTTTCGGTGACACGGATACTATGAGTCTATAGATTAGTCTGTCTACGATTATTATTCTAGGGAAGGACGTTGTGTCAGTGTCATTGCTCAGCGATGGAGATCGATATTGAGAGTAAAAACCTGCTTTATACGTTAGGATTGGCCGAATATCATGATAGGAACAAAAAGAAAACATTATGGAAAGAAATACTTAGGTATGCTTTTTATTAAATTCTAGTTTCTAGTTAGTTTTTTTTCTGTTCCTCAAAAACCGAGCACAAACCTTCCTCTGTACCTAAATGCCACAGACAAAGTGATCGACGTGTACGTTGAGTCGGTCACAAAATCGGTCGTAAGAATCGGAGGAAAAATCTGCCCGATTATCGGTGCTACAAAAAGTCTGACGTGAGAGGGCAGCCTTAGTCTTCCAAATGTAGCCATCCTCTTTGCAAAACGAACAAGTTGCAGGAAAATATGCGACAAAATAAAAGTGTCCGTTCACCTGTCACTTACAATACTTACATTATACCAGCGCGATGCAGCAATGTCAGTCCCACTTACAGTTCGGCGACCTTCCGAAACTGGAACTCTTGAAGTATGAGCTCGAGTTTTCGCAGCTCATCTCAAGCCAAAGAAGATGTTATAGACATAAGTAGATTAACCACTAAATGTGGGTTAAGATGCCGCCGACGACCGGACCTTAGAGGACAGTGACGTAATAAACCTAAAACACTACAGGGCCGAACTCAGCAATAAAAACATCACACACGCATGTAAAACATTTTACTACCGCTAATAAATACGCCAGATTGCCGAAAAATCTCACTGTAAGTAATATTTTTTTATCGTAATAAAAAAATGTTGATCAGCAACAAAGATTTTACGAGCAACAAGTTGACTTATTTGCATGGATATTACAATGTTCCTTATTGAGTTAGGAATTTACTTTACGAGTTGAAGTTTACCTACCATAAGAATTTTGTTGGTAAAACATTGTTGAAAACAGATTTTATTTGTAGATCATAGGCTTAGTTCTGATGTGCTTTCATTTAGACTGACGGCTTTACAGTATATTTTTTTTGCATTAGTTTTGTATTTTAGATTTTATTAATTCATTGTAAAGTTCAATGCAGTCATCGATTTTTGAGTAGGTACTAGGTATGGTCAACCATTAAACAACCATTTTAGCACGGATTCATCTCAAACGTATCATGAATGAACGTGTCACATAGACTGCCGCCGAATGCGGCCCTGTTTTAACTTTCTCTCTTACAGCATCACAGATTGCGCATGATTCTTGTTAACGCATTTGGCCACATTGTGCGCGGGCGCTAGCCGCGAGCGCTATGTTTCGCGACCTGAATCGTTTTTAAATAATTTTAATTAAAATAAAATAAATTAAAAATGCACAAGTGCGCCCTGCGTGAGTGTAAAAGGATTGCAGTTTTAAAATAAATTGTGTGAGTGACATAAATATAAAATGAAGTTTTAAAAATGTTTAACAGTTTTGGACACACATGTTTATTATTTGTGTTACTTTTAGTTGGTTCTGAAAGGGATGATTTTCTATTGTGTTAGAAAATAGTTTTAAATATGTAATGGCTGTTTTTGTTCAGCTGAAAGTTTTGCAAAAGTCCATTGAATAAATAAATGAAATTGAATTGAAAAATACGCTGTGAAATATAAAAATCTAGATAGAATTTGATCTATTCGTTTGAAAACTATCACAACATAGGCTTCCATTATAGATATTTTAAAAAATTAAATTAAAGTTACCATTCCAGATATTATCAGTTTTACCAAATAATGTCAAAAACATAAACACCAAAATGTTTGGGTTCAAACGTTCATCGGTGCAGCTGGTCGTCTTACTAGCTTGGCTTCTGCGATATTACACCCTTGGTTCCATAGTAATAAGGTGTATTTTCACTTGTGGACTGAGTCTGGCCGTTGTCCTGGCCATCACAACTTACGACCATGACTACTGGACGTCGAGGGGAGTGTTCTCGCCCCCAGGATGGCCCATAGTGGGCCATATCCTGTCCGTGGTGATGTTCAAGGAGCAAGGAGGCATGTGTTTCAAAAGAATCTATGATACGTATAAGGATAAGAGATTTTTAGGTGAGTAAAGTTTCAATGCACCATCACCAGTGGCCCAGTGGTAACGGCCCCGACTTACGAGTTGTAGGTCGTGGGTTCGAACCCAGGCAAGCGCTTTATTTTGTGTAAATAATTTCGTCATAACTGCTCTCAAATCGGTGAAGGAAAATATCGTGAGGAAACCAGCATGTCCTAGAAATAAAAATTCGAAGAAAGGTGACATCTACCAACCCGCACTGGGCCCGCGTGGTAGATTACAGCCCCACACAAGAGAGGAGGCCTGTGTCCCAGCAGTGGGAACAATAGGCTGATTATAATTATACTATGATGAAAGTTTCAATCAAAGTAGGTAATCCTTATTGGGGTGACATTTTTGTAGCAGTGCTATATTTAGCTCGGAGCAGCCATTTAATTTATTTTCATACTTAGTAGACGGTAACGTAAATAACATCAACATAACATAAACATAATTATAAACATAAAATTATTATAATTGCGTGTGTTTTGCGAATGGCAAACGTAGGTATACCATGAGCATACATGGGACCACCTCAGCCAACCAGTCTTACCAAGGGGTATCGTACCTATTACCCAGTAACTGTGTTGTGAAGGTCAGATAGGTCCATGTAAAATTACAGGTATTCAGTTGCATCTGGTTAGACTTGAAGCCGACCCCAAACTAGTTGGGAAATTTCATTTTATGGTGGAATATAAGAACTGGCAGATATCTTACTTGGTGTTGTATCGGATGCACAGATGTTTCCCCACCACATAAAGAAGATGGATACTATTCTATCACTTAGACTTAGCTCTTAACAACTTTGCACCCGATATGAATACGAATACGTGTACAAGTCACTTTATTGGTACTTAACACAGTAAAATAGTAATTGTAACGCAAGAACACTTTCGTCGTCTCTCGTGGTCTCTAGTTGAGAATGCTAGACCGCTTTTCTCGCCATTTTTTTTGTCATCTATGCGTTGCCACAACTCAATAGCGTAAAATGTTTAAAAATTACAATGTTGCAACCCACACATAATATTAGTTATATAGTCCATAATCAGCCTATAATGTTCCCACTGCTGGGACACAGGCCTCCTCTCGGTGAGAGGGAGTTGGCCGTAATCCACCACGTGGGCCCAGTGCGGATTGGCAGATGTCACATATCTTCGAATTTTTGGTTCTAGGACATGCCGGTTTCCTCACGATGTTTTCCTTCACCGTTTTGAGAGCAGTGGTGATGAAATAATTTACACAAAGTAAAGCGCCTGTCTGGGTTCGAACCTACGACCTACAACTCGTAAGTCGCGGCTGTTACCACTTGGCCACCACTGCTCTCTAGTTATATAGTCGATCAGTGTCTATGCTATTGCTAACCTCAGATTAAAACTTAGTCTGCGATGCTAACACTACAGATATCCCACCGGATAGATAAGGGAGATAGATAGATAGTGGTGCCGATTTTGTGGTTCACAAACTAAGTTCAATGCATCTTGTTCTTTCTATTTCGTTATGAAAAGGACAGAAGATAAATTTTAGTTTAGTCCTGTCAAATTAATCAGCACCTGACGTAAATTGACGTATTTTTAGTAGGCAAGTTTTTAATCACGTCTAAACTTGTATGGAGTAGTGGCGCCGATTCTGTTGTTCACAAACTAAACTAAATTTAAGTTCAGGCATCTTTTTCTTTCTATTTCATTAAGAAAAGGACAGAAGATAAATATTAGTTTAGTACTGTCAAATTAAGATACTCCATAGAAAATTTAGACGAGATTAAAAAATTGCTTATTAAAAATACGTCAATTTACATCAGGCGCTGACTGAAATAGAAAGAAAAAGATGCATGAACTTAAATTTAGTTTAGTTTGTGAACAACAGAATCGGCGCCAGTGACAGGCGCTGAGACTAAACAAAAATTTATCTTCTGTCCTTTTCTTAATTAAATAGATAGAAAAATATGCACTGAACTTAAATTAGTTTAGTTTATGAACCAGGGAATCGGCACCATAATCTATC
This sequence comes from Oligia fasciuncula, assembly GCA_963082905.1. Classification (NCBI taxonomy): domain Eukaryota; kingdom Metazoa; phylum Arthropoda; class Insecta; order Lepidoptera; family Noctuidae; genus Oligia; species Oligia fasciuncula. The sequence continues at coordinate 3,125,100 of OY720401.1, forward strand.
TTCTTTGTGTATCCGGTGGGTTGTTACACAGTGAACCCCGCAGGAAACATCTTTGCATCCGATACGACACCAAATATTGAAGCAGTCCAAATTCACGTGCTCATTAATAACAAATTACGTTGCCAAAACGTGGCCGACCAGTGTGCGCGGAATCGCCGGTTATACCAGAACATGTGATGTCATGGATGAACGAACGAGTCGAGCGTATATTCTAGGCCGTGACCAATTATTCAATCAATCAATGGCCTTTACGTCATAACGCGTAATACATTCATGGACTAAAAAGTTTGGGTGCGTCTCATATCAATAAAGTTATTTGGTATATTTTCATTTAAATAACGTTCACAAGATATAATAACTAAACGTGAGATATACCAACTGTTGATAATAATTTCATTACATCTGCCTAGCCTTTTCCCAACTATGTTGGGGTCGACTTCCAGTCTAACCGGATGCAACTGAATACTAGTATTTTACACGGAGCGACTGCCTATCTGACTCCCACAATCCAGTTACTGGGTAATACGATACCCCTCGGTAAGACTGGTTGTTAGACTTTCGGGCTACTGACAACCCGTACCGACTGTCAAAGATCCACGAATGACAGCCACTTATTTCGTATAACTTTATTGGATTTGACGTATAATTAATCGAAAATCATTAGGTCTATCGTTTAAAATATATATTGATACCGTCATTATGGTTAACACCCCGATTCAGAGCAATCCGACTCGGATAGGTTTTAAGTTAGAAGGCCTTCGTGGCTTTGTGGATTAAAATATTGTCTTAAAAAGTCAATAATGTAGTGCTACAAAAGTTATAGTGACAGAAACGAATCGCTGCAAAACCGACTCCACGTAGTCTTGTCTGCCCTACCCCTTGTAGGCGCGAGGCGGCCCGCGAGATGAGGAGCATAAGCTCGCGTGGGACCGCCGGAGTCCCGCAGGGCCGGAGCCGTGACAGAAACCATGCCTGCTGCATGTTGCATGCTCGCTTGCATGCTTGCTTGCATGCATGGTGTCATTATGGTTAACACCCCGATTCAGAGCAAACTGACTCGGATAGGTTAGGTTAGAAGGCTAAGGCGGCTGGGTGGTTATTTTTTTTATAATCACCCAGAATTCGCGGGGCTCCGTCTAGTTATCTTGGCATGCGGTAATCAGTTACTAGGTATATCTACCCAATTTACTAACTATGATAGAAATTACAAAAAAAAAGTTTTTATCATATTAGACTAAATAGGTTTTATGTCTTGAGGGGTATATCAAATGATTTTATATTAATTGTCTGTTAAGCTTATAGAAATTAGTTACTATAAAATTATATCAATCGTTTATTATATTAACTGATCATTATATCAAATAAAATTATAGGTTCAGTTGTTATATCTTGTAAATATCAGAGTTTTGTAATACTTACCCAAAAAGTTAGCTTTTGACTGTCTCGGTGGTTTAGTGGTCGGAAGCGCGACTGCTGTGCATGACGTCCGGGGTTCGATTCTCAGGTTGGGAAAAGTGTTATTGGGTTTTTCCATCATTAGCATCCCAGAGTCTAGATTGTACCGGCTATAGGCTCACCGACCATTACATTACCCATAAACTATGTGTATTTTACAGTTCTGCCTACCCTTTTGGGGAATACACGCTTGATGTTATGCTATCTGACGTTAATATGTTGTTTACGCTTTTGATTTAGTGGCACCGGTTTGTGTTCAGCCTGAACGTGTGTAAAGAGTATCATGCATAAACATTGGCACTGCTGCATGAAATTCTAGGGTAAACGAATTACGAAATTAATGAGTATTGATTCGTTTTTAGGGTTCCGTACCCAAAGGGTAAAAACGGGACCCTATTACTAAGACTTCGCTGTCTGTCCGTCCGTCTGTCTGTCTGTCACCAGGCTGTATCTCAAGAACCGCGATAGCTTGACAGTTGAAATTTTCACAAATTATGTATTTCTGTTGCCGTTATAACAAAAAAAAAAATACTAAAAACAAAATAAAATTAATATTTATTTTATTTAGCTTCCATACAGCAAACGCGATTTTTTTGCCCTTTTTTTGCTCGATATCAATAATGGCAACAGGTAGGCCCTTGAAATATATTCACAAAATACTCAGTTGTATTTTTACTTTAATAATAAAATTAAAATAAAATAAATATTTAAGGGCGGCGGGCTCCCATACAACAAACGTGTTTTATTTGGCGTTTTTGCCTTGTGGTACGGAACCCTTCGTGTGCGAGTCCGACTCGCACCGCACTTGGCCAGTTTTTCTTTTAATTTATGTTTTGGGGTAGGGAGTGCTCGGCTCAGTCGTTTCTGTGACCGTGACGATGTTGTTTATGATCGATTTGTTCACAACGTAAAGCCTGATTTCAGTCAGCGGGACTGTCCGAAAGGGTTACCGCTGGCCCGGAACATAAAGGGCTAAGGAAGGAACACGGGTGGGTTTTAGTCAGTAAGAGTCTGACACTCCCTTCCGCTCCACCCAGAGCGGGAGGGGTCATTTGATGATTTCCCACCCCAAAAAAAAAGCCTGATTTATGAGGCTTTAAGTATTTACCTACGCATGCTGTGTAATAACACGAAAGCATGATAATAGAGAGCTGAGAGAGGGCCTAAAAAGGCCAGTTTGGCAGAATTATAAAAGGATAACATGAATCATAGTCGAAGACAGTCCGTGTTTTTCTTTTTTTCGCTGCACTACGTAGGTATATAATCGAAGAGATTGGGATTGGATTTGGATTGGATTGATTGGTATTTTAGGACAGACAAAAAAAAATTACTGAAAAATCCTTCACCAATGGGATTTGATACGATTAAGTTAACATTTAACGATCCATTATGCTTCATAATGTTATCCTTTTATGATTCTGCCAAAGTGACCTTTTTAGGCCCCCAGTAGTGTTACTAGTACATTATATCCAATACCTACCTCATGTAATTATAATTTCTAGCCGTTTGGGGTTGAAACCCTCAGGCAGGCCTCCGAGTGCTCATGGCTTGTTCAATGAAATCTCCAAACGGCTGGTTGACACTACCCGTGATCCAAGGGCTGGCTTTTACCTTGGCCAGAGGACAAGTATTGCCATACAACGTGGCAATGCCGCCAGTCTCTTGGGTACATTACCAGTCGACAACGACAGTCGATGCAGAGGAATATTTCGGCGGCATATTTTAGTTTGTGCTGCGTTCCAAAACGGGTATAATAGACGTAGGCAAGAAGGCTGCCAGGCTCAAGTGGGATTGGGCGGGTCACATCAGCCGCATGCGGGATGACCGCTCGGAAAAAGGTTCCACACAATGGATGCCTGAAGATGGACGGCGCCGCCGAGCTAGACCCAGAAAGCAGTGACGAGATGACCTGGACGCATACCGCGAGGGCTGGTTTGAGGTGGCGCGGAAAAAGAGTTCCTGGAAGGACTTGGGGGAGGCCTTTACCCAGCAGTGGGACAGTATAGGCAAAAAAAATATATATATAAATAGCGTGTTTATACCTCAACTAGCTTCTACCCAGCGGTTTAGGCTGCGCGTTGATGTATCAGTCAGGACTTTGAATTTTAAATATATAGATGTATGTAGCGTACAATTTATGTACTAGCAAACAAATGTGCTTTTTAATAGTATGTCCACTTCAGTCATAAAAACCAAATGGCTGCTAGATGATTTCTCATTAGAAGGTAAAAAAGAAAGAATGAAAATACCTTTATTTGCGTTAAACATGACGCAGTGAAAGAAAACACAAAAAAAAAATACAAGTTTCTTTATAAAGTAAATGAACAACACAATTCCAGGCTGCCACCAGTTCTACCAGCGCACCCTGGTCCTCCGAGACCCCGAGCTGATCCGAAGAGTGTGCGTCAACGACTTCCAGCACTTCACGGACCGAGGGTTCTTTTTCAATAAGGACGTGGATCCCCTGGCAGGGTCCGTGCTATTCTTGAGGGGGAACGAGTGGAAGCGGCTCAGGGCGAAGATTTCGCCGATTTTCTCGTAAGTTTCATCTCAATTTTGCCATGCTGTCCATAGATTCTATTTTAGAATATTTTGAATGCACTAAAGATCGTGCAAGCCATGTTTCGGAAAGAAATGAGGGGTAATTTCGAAGTTTCCTCTCGGATAGATTTGTCGAAAGCCTCTCGTAATACTTATTATATGATTTCGAACAATGTTCTTATTTAGACTTATTATCCCATCAAAAAGAAGTTAAATAGGTTTAGTGCAAATAATTTGGAAGTTAGTCAAACTTGAATAAGTGCAATTGTGTAAAGCATTTTTGCATTTTCGTTTACATTACTGTGACCCTATTTTTCATACAGTTGCTGAGTTGCTGATCAAAAGTGACTATTTTATCTTTTTCAGGCCAAACAAACTCCGAGGAATGTTTCCCATCATAGAAAACACAGCAGGAGAATTCGTCACTCGAGTCCAAGACTTGCTGACACAGTCTAAAAGTGCACCGAACCAAAACGGCAAACCAGATGGACAATCAAATGGTGTTGGATCCAGTTCTTCTGTGGTGGATTCAGAGAAGCTAGTTGGTGGTTACACAGCTGATGCTATAGTGCCCTGTGCTTTTGGCCTGAAGAGTGGAGTCATGTATAATGACGAAGATCCCTTCGCTGTGGCGTTGCACGCGTTCTACGAAATGTCGCTGTGCAATATTTTTGAGAAGTAAGTTCAATATTTGAATTTTATTTATGAAACTAGCTTCTGCCCGCGACTTCGTACGCGGATCCTGTTGCTTATGCCAGCGACAACGGGCTCGTCAAAATCGAAGATCTGAATCGTCTGATGTCGAATTCTAAGAGCCCGGGGACTGGAAAACAACGGGATGCGCGAGACGATTCGAGACGTCATTTTCAGGCAATAATGAACCAATAAGGTGGTACTAAACTTGGCCTTGCACTTTGAATGTTGGCATAAATGGGCCTTCTGAAAACTGTTTCGCAACAAAAGATGTCATTAAAGGTATTATTGTACGAACGAAAGACTGCAGGCAGATGCTGGATGCGTCAAGCTGAAGACAGGGCGCTATATGGCGCTCATTAGGGGAGGCCTATTTCCAGCAGTGGACTGCTATAGGCTGATGATGATGACGATGATGATGATTGTACGAACGTATGTTGTCCAAGAAATGTTTTGACTGTGATGGTCACCGATTAGCAGTGATCTTAATATTTCTGGAGGATTTTGTAATATTTCAATATGTACTTTCCCACCTGAGCAACACATACCGTTTGTTTCTTTTTGCCATTTAACAGCTTCACAAAAAGTATTTTTAACCATACCTCCGATGGCGGAATATGTGGCGTAGTCAATCATAGGAGTATACGTAAATGCACTCCGTTCCTTATCAATCCAAGGAAGGTCGCCATGCCCTTTTTTTTTTTTTTTTTTTTTTTTTTTTTACGTGGAGAAATGCTCATGCATACTGCACTACCACGGGGAGATAGTGCAGTTATGTGGGACTCTAACCCACTAAAACTCCACGGTGTCCTCCTCTGCCGCTTATGGCGGGAACACGGGCACGCGTTAGCACTCATCCGTGAACCCGCCGCGGCTGTCCGTCACCGGACCCTCCTCCGGGGAGTACTCCCCATCACCGGCGCACCAGAACACATAGCACGCCGTGACCACCCCAGGGACCAAACCAGCACATGGGCGCCAGACGACCCCGTCTCTGCCACCCTTGGTCCCCCTGCGACGGGTCAGGTCATTGGCCCTGCCGCCTGCCAATTTTCGGCCGCAGAGGATAGGGAGAGTGGCCAACGTCATACCAACACTCCTCTTCCCCTGCGGCCCCACCGCGTCCGCCATCGAACGGTGGCGACCCCGTCAAGGCCGCGGAAGGTAGGGAGAGCGGCGCACCGTAATACCGGCACTCCTCTCCCGCCGCGGCCTCCAACCCTCAGCCGCGATGCCTCCGGTACGACATCGCGGCCCGCCTCAGTTGCGATGTCGCCCAAGCGGCACCGCAACCTACATGTTGGCCGCTACGTCGTCGGCTTGTCGGCAAAAGCCCTGACGAGCGGCCCCTCCTCGGGTTCCTCTTCGCTTCACCGTGGGTGTCCAAGCCACGGCTACTGAGCCCCCCCGCCTCGACAATGCGGGAACCCACTGGGGGGGAGGTCGCCATGCCCTACGGCTATATCTTGAGACACATCCGATTCTTCAGATGATATCGACATTCTGTTCAGAGAATGTCGAAGTCGATCAGAATTCAAACGTTAGTTGCGCCCTTCTTAATCTGTCTCTTCATGCCGTACTCCAGCAATTCTTTCTTTCTCACTTTCTAACTGATTATGAATATTTTGTTGTGTGTGTGTTCGGGACAATGTATGATAACCTCACATTCATCACTCATTTCAAAAGACCTGTTAGTAGATGTGCGAATACGCTGAGAACTCAAGCGTGATTCTGTATCGGTAAACGTTTCCGATTCGCGAGACAATGCATGTCGCTCACGATCAGCGGACAGTCGCGCATCACGTTCCGCACTTGTCTCTAGAGACCTAGAAGCAGATGCGTAGATACGCTGAGAACTCAAGCGCAATTCTCTATCCGTGAACGTCTCCGACTCGCGAGATAATGCGTGACGTTCACGATCAGCGGTCAGTCGCGCATCACGTTCCCCACTTGTCTCTGGAGACCTAAAAGTCGATGCGTAGATACGCTTGGAACTCAAGCGCAATTCTCTATCCGTGAACGTCTGCGACTCGCGAGACAATGCATGACGTTCACGATCAGCGCTCAGTCGCGCATCATATTCTTCACTGTGGTCTCTAGAGATCTGGATGATGCGTAAATACGCTGAGAACGCAGGCGTGCTTCGCGATCCGAAGAGGTTTCCACGGAGCGAGTTGCAGCCTGATGTTCTCGAACAGCATCAAGTCTCTCCTGACGCTCTTCGGTATATTCTTGGGATCTTATGATCCTCAATCTTTTAGCTCCTTTGGAACATTGGGAAAGATTTGACCTCTTTCTAGGCATGGTTATAGTTTTATTGTGAAGATACCTGATCAATTAAAATCTAAGTGACTGCTCCCCTACCAAGGGTGCCCAGACACGGGGTCGTCTGGCGCCCATGTGCTGGTTTGGTCCCTGGGGTGGTCACGGCGTGCTATGTGTTCTGGTGCGCCGGTGATGGGGAGTACTCCCCAGAGGAGGGTCCAGTGACGGACAGCCGCGGCGGGTTCACGGATGAGTGCTAACGCGTGCCCATGTTCCCGCCGTAAGCGGCAGAGGAGGACACCGTGGAGTTTTAGTGGGTTAGAGTCCCTCATAACTGCACTATCTCCCCATGGTAGTGCAGAATGCATGAGCATTAAAAAAAAAAAAAAAAAAAATGGGAGTTTTGGCCAGTAGAGTCAAATTTTTAAATGATATACCATCGTCATCGAAAATGAGTCCTAAACTGAAAATTGTGAAATTAGTGATAGCTTTGATTTCCACATCAGATGTTTCTGATTTTCATATAAGTCAACAGGAAATGCCCATCAGACCGAATAACTTTTACTAAGACATCATTCCTATATGTGTTATGGTGTAGCTGGGCTCTTGGAGTTCCCCATCAGGTGTTCCAGATCTTCAAATTTATTCTCTCAGCAGAAAATGCTCATCACGTGGAACAATTTTTGCTATGGTACCATTTTTGTATCTCTTATAGTTAAGCTGATCTGTTTCGGTTCTGCATCAGGTGTTCAAGTTTCAAAGATAAATTATAGCCTATATGTTGCCCAGACATAATACCTATACAACAAAAAAAAAAAAACATTCAAATCCGTCCAGTAGTTCCGAAGATCGGACGCGCAGGCCCGAGGCGTGTACGTACTCTGATAGAATACCTTAACAAATGTTCGCCGTGATTCTTTAAATTGACATAACTTTTTTATTTATGAACCGATTGACATGAAATAAACACTAAATGTTAAGTGAAGCTTACTACAATATATTAGTGAAAACCGCATCTAAATCTAATAGGCCGTTTCTGATATTAGCGTGCACAAACAAACAGACAAACAGACAAACAGACAAACAGACAAACAGACAAAAAAAAAATTAATTACAGTTTCGGGTTCGGCATCGATATAATAACAACCCCTGCTACTTTTTTTTTATATATTTCCATTGTACAGACACCACTTTTCTACAATTTTATTATATGTATAGATTTACGATTTAAAGAGTAGGGTTCAATTTCTGCGGAATTTTGCAGTGGACGAAGATTTAAAATCACCTTGCTGGGAAAGGTGAAAAATATAATTTAAGTGAAGTGAAATAAAATGTTTTTTTATCGGAATCACTTTTACACGTCTTATATTATTATAAAAAAAAAAAACTGGATGGAGTCGACATTTCCTATCCGACTACCACATCTGAGAAGAAATGGCGAAACAAATTAAAGGGTCAAATTAAAATTAATTAAGGCAAATTAAGTCTCTTAAAAACTCCAGAATAAACTTGGTCAGTTTTTGTGACCACAACGTAGATTAGCTGTTGTACCTAATTCTAAATGCAATAACAACAAAAATAGCATTGAAGTCAATTATATTATAAAGGAAAGATAGGTACGCTACGTTCATACTGAGCGACATTCTGTAATGGTGCGTTGTTATTACAAAGTAAAAGAAAGAAAGAAAGAAAATACGTTTATTTGCGGTAAACATGACGCAATAAAGAAAAAAAAAATAAGAAAGGGTTGGGGGAAACATGCGTCACATCCACGCAAAACGGCTATCGCTCAGCATTATGCTGCGACCCTATGCAAGACAGAGCCCAAGCGCTGGTTTTTAGCGAAAGCCGGCGGCGCCGACGTATTGACGTCGTCCGGTGCAGCAAACAATTAATATGACGCTGTACTGGTACAGCATACACAAAGAAAAATAATAGTATAAACGAAACTAAATGTGATAAAAACAGGAATACATAAAAAAGGAAAATATATAGATATATAATTATACATGCTATGAGAATATCATCCTCAATAACCTTTTTACGTTTTATGTAGTGGCACATTTCGGAACGTCATATTATCTAGCTTGCTACATATTTTTAATCTGTGTTTTTTAAAGTACTTACTGCGATAGATAATACGGAACGTATGACACAGAAAGAGATAGCTATCTGTAGTGTGTTGCTCGTTGCTATTAGCGGACTAAATGAAACTACAACAATTGTCTGAATTTGTCTGCAAGAATTTGCGCGCGCTAGTGCCATATCTACCTCTTTAGTATAATATCATTGATTGAAGTAGATTGACGAAAGTTTTTTCCAATAATAATTGGGAATGATAAAAACGATGAGTATGTTGCACAGGGTAGTTGTAACTTGTAAATAGAAATGTGTTATTAGGTACGTGGGTATTGAGAAGCATTTTGTTATTTTCCTCAAGATACAAAAGTGATTCAGTATCTATCAATTAAAGTTGTTTGTTTTATTTTGTTTTTATTAATTAAATCTAGAAAGTCCAACGCAGGATTTTCTTGTATTAGTCATTCCACGAAAACGATGTTTTTGCTCCATGTAAAATATAAAAACACGTTTGTTGTATGGGAGCCCCCTTAAATATTTATTTTATTCTGTTTTTAGTATTTGTTGTTATAGCCGCAACAGAAATACATCATCTGTGAAAATTTCAACTGTCTAGCTATAACGGTTCATGAGATACAGCCTGATGACAGACAGACGGACAGTGCAGTCTTAGTAATAGGGTCCCGATTTTACCCTTTGGGTACGGAACCCTAAAAAGCTAAAAATGTGTGGTCTTCACTTTTAATTGACACTAAATACTAACCAACACGGTTAATGTCGACAATCAAACAATTTATTTAGCACGCTTTCCACCAGTGTACCTTTAACTTTCAAACAAGCATTAATAAATAAGAAATTGATGCCAAACTTTCATAGTTTGAGGTCAGCCATTCACTATTATTTATCCTAATTTATCCGATTGAGTGGAAGAAAACTTCTTAACTTAATCTGGAAATTACTTTGTAAGTATTAAAAAGTTGTTCAAACGAACTTAGCAACATAATTTGTTCTAATTTCGCTTGAATTTATTACAGTCTGTAATGCCTGTCTGTTTTAGTTTTGTTAAGTAAATTGCTCGGAGTCAAAGTTTGCTTGTTAATCGATGAGCAAATTGGTGTGTCAGATATCAAAGGCAAAAAGTTAGATATTTGCGTTGCGGTTGATAAATGAACCAAATGAACCTATGAAACAACCTCTGATACTCTTGCGCGAACCCATCTTTCTGGCTCGGCATGCTGTGCTGGCACTGCTGCTGCGGCTGTGGAAAACCTCAAGCGGCGAAAATATAATAACCTTATCGGAAATTATATTTTCGAGCCGTTTGGGGTTGAAACCCTCGGGCCGTGGGGTCCGAGTGCAGAAACATTCTTTTTTTTCTTTTAAATGGGCCTACTCCTGACCTCGATCACGCATGATGGAAAGCGATGGATGAGGTGAGTCTATGATGGAACGAGCATGCCCAGAACAAGCCTGTCCACACAGTCGCTGTTAGGGAGTTCCACACTTTGGCTGTGCGCAGAATAAGTGTGGAGGAGAAGCCCTGAGTACGACTGATCGGATTATCAACCAAGTGCGGATGGTTAACTTGCAGTACGTCTGGTAGCCCGGTAGTAAAAGGGCGATGGTGGGATCAGGTCATGGAGCTCCTGCGCACACTCTTCTAAGTACAGTCTGTAGAATACCGACAGGCAAGCAACATAACGCCGATGAGTGTTCTTCATTTTCTGGGGCGACATCTATTGCCGGAATGTCTTGAAAATATTGTTTTTTATCATTCAAATACTTGTACCTACATATTAATTTCACTGTGCTCTATATTTGTTTTTCTTTTTCCAGAACGATGCGTCAATTTTGGCCAGCTTTTGTATTGTTCTTCAGAATGAGAATCATACCTAAGAAGACGCACGATTTCTTCTACAACATCGTGACCACCGTGCTGAGGGCTAGAGAGAATGGTAACGTGGCTTGTTATTACATATCCTAACCTACCATCACGCCTGTAATCACGGAAGGGTTAGGAAGAGGATGAGTAGAGGTGTACCTATAGTACCACCCACAAAGTCAAAACCAAAGCATTTATTTCAAAGAGGCACACAAAAAGCCCTTTTGAACGTCAAAATGTACAATAAAAATAATTAATTCTAGTCGCCCCTTCCAAAAGGTAGTTTTCATATGGAGAAGAATGGGCAAGAAACTCCGTTCTTTTTAAAAGTCTCGTTTTACAATATTTTGTATCTATGCATTGTAATTATATGTGAAGACGATGCATCTAGAATAAAATTACTTTAGCACAATAGATAAAATAATTAAATATGAAGCCATGACAGATAAATTAATTATGTGATAGATACATGGTGCTCACATGTTTACAAACATTGTAAAAGTAGACGAACATCATTTCGCTTGTTATGTCCCATGTAATGTAGGTATAGCGAGCCTATAGGATGATTTTCACCAAACGACTCGCATCGCATCGGTACGGAACGGATTTTTCGTGTACACAGTATTTAAAATCTATATTATTACCAAGTATGCTGCGACGCGCGATCGGCTCCGTTCGCCTGTCGTCGTATCCGATCGAATCCTTTCGGCTGTCGCTGCGTGCGCTCAAAGCCGTGGCCGGGCGATACCACTCATTCTCGAAAGTGCTCGCATCAAAAAGTAGGTACTCTGTGGTGCTCGCACTACAGGTCTGTGTTTTATGATTATTTTCTTCTTCTTCTAATGCAATAGCCAACAATACTACGTCAACTTCAACCATTTTCAAATATTAGAACGCGGTAGGAATGAAACTATTTGACTAGACGCAGAAACAGATACGTTCGCAAGCGACGACGGTACGGAGCCGATCGTACCTATGCGTCGACATGCTGCCGGACGCGATCGGCTGTCACCGCATCCGTTCGTATCCTTTCTGATCCGATGCGATGCGAGCCGTTTGGTGGAAATCTTATCACGACCTAATAGCGAGCCTATTACGACCAATTGGAACTGTGCACCCACACGTGCATTTAGTTTCTGTCGTTTCATAAGTGCCCATGTGTGAAATAATCTTTGTACCAATAACACTGTTTGCAAAAAAAAAAAAATCCAGACTGCTACCACAGCTGCTACTGAGAAATTGACTTGTATTTTCTACTCCATAACCAGCCTATAATGTTCCCACTGCTGGGACACAGGCCTCCTCTCGGTGAGAGGGAGTGGGCCGTAATCCACCACGCGGGCCCAGTGCGGATTGGCAGATGTCACATGTCTTAGAATTTTTGGTTCTAGGACATGCCGGTTTCATTACGATGTTTTCCTTCACCGTTTTGAGAGCAGTGGTGATGAAATAAAATTTTCTACTCAGCCGGTCGATTCTGTAAAAATCTCACCAGTGAAAACTTATGTGAAGTGAGTTTGTTTTTGCTAGGAATTGACACTATTGACAGCTCACTCCACGCTCACTACACCTAAGTTTTCACGGTGAGATTTTTACAGAATAGCACCGCTGTCTATCTACCTCAATGTTTGTTATTTTTTGATGATTTTTCTATTGATTTCCCTAAGGGAGAAAAGGAGATGACACAGCGAAAAGTTTTGGGTAAAGCTGACATTGACACTTACCTATATATTTTGAGTTATTGCTAGGTTTTGTGTTATTTGAAGAATACACTGGGGTATAGAATCAAGAGGATTGATCTGTTTCTTTATCAGACCAAGTTTTTACATAAAAGAGCTAGATATTGAATCATTACAAATTGGTAGTGGGGCTCGTGGCTAAGTAATAACAGCCGCACGGGTCGATCGATCAGGTTAAGCAACGCTTGCCGCGGTTGGTCCATGGATAGGTAACCATTTTTATATACCACAAAAACCGTGCCTCGGAAAGCATGTTAAGCCGTTGGTCTCGGCTGTCATTCGTGGATCTTTGACAGTCGTTACGGGCAGTCAGAAGCCTGCAAGTTTGATAACCAGTCTTACCCAAGGGGTATCGTATTACCCGGTAACTGGGTTGTGGAGGTCAGATAGGCAATCGCTCCATGTAAAATGCTGGTGTTCATCCGAATCCGGTTACACTGGAAGCCGACCCCAGCATAGTTGGGAAAAGGCTGGGCATATGATGAAATGGCAAATGTGAATAGAAAGGGTTTATTTTTTAGATAACATGTACTGTCACAATATCTCCTAGATGTGGTAATGTATTACTTTACGCACAATAAATACATTGCTAATGTTTAATTTTCAGGCGTTCAAGAAAAGCGCGGAGATTTCATCGACATGATGATGGCACTGAGGAATGATGAGTCCAACAATAACTGCAAGAAGGACCTTGAAGATGTTGAAATCAGTGAGTTTTGATGGTTGTTTTTATTATTAGTATGGTAGTATAGTATAACGAGCTGGTGTCCGCTACTCCACACGTTCAAGCGCGTATTGCATATACCTTTAAAAAAAACAGTGGCACTCCAGGAGTGCCGAATGAAAACTTGAAAAAGCATAGTAGTAGGTACGTATAGTAGTGTCGCGAGTTCAATGGTTTTTTCCCATCTCAAAAACTGCCCAACGCGTCTAAAGAAGTCTTCACTTCAATAATTGCCTATAATGTTCCCACTGCTGGGACACAGGCCTGCTATCTTTTTGAGAGAGAATGGGCCGTAATCCACCACGCGGGCCCAGTGCGGGTTGGTATATGTCACATGTCTTCAAATTTTTGGTTCTAGGGCATACCAGTTTTCTCACGATATTTCACTTCACCGTTTTTGAGAGCAGTGGCGATGAAATAAATTACACAATGTAACCTACAACTCGTATTAGAAGTCGGGGTCTGTCGTTACCAAAGAGAATATAACTATCTGGGCCATTTATGCTGTTTTTATTATTATTATTTTCTATTTAGTTATAATTTAGTTCAGTTTTCTTTTCACAAAGTGACGGCCATTTTCATCAGAGGATTTTTCAGTCATACTAAAACGCAAAAAAACCATGATTGTACATTCTCAAAAAAAAATGGTTTCATTTCCAAAAAAAATAAAGGATCAAAGAAAAATGGCGTCCACAGTACCTAAAGCACGAACTCATTACAAGTTTTATCTTTATGGGGTTAACTTTACGATAACGTAATTAATGTGGTCGCATTAACTTTTGATATTAAGTCGACTCCAACTCCAATATTGCTTAACTCTTTAACTTTTACGTAATTCGGTTCAAATTTTAAGTTTCCGAATAATTTTCGATCTGTTTAGTTTGTTTGCAAGGGTACTTTAACTCGGAATAATTTATGAAAGGAATTGAGGCCAATTTAAAATATGTTTTAAGTAACTTGTTTATTTAAAGGGGGTAAGGGTTTAGAGAAGTCCTGCTTTAAAAATACGTAACTAATTTAAAAGAGAAATGGGCAAATCAGTCTTTTGCCCATTTTATCTTTTATTTATATTACGTGTTTGCTTGTTATTGTTTGGCTACAGTATTCTTCTACAGAACTTCACTTTGCAAAAAAAACATAATTATTATATAAGCTCTAACTATAGCATTTTTATTACCCGACTGCGCCAGAAGGAGGGTTATGTTTTTCGAGTGTATGTATGTATGTATACTTATTTCTCGGGCATGCTCTGTACTCTAAACGGCTTGATCGATTTCAGCTAGAGAGATGCCGTTAGATTCGTCTTAATTGTGAGTGACACTGGGTATTATAAAAATAAAAAAAAGTTAAAATGGCGGACTTTTGGCGCCATATTTTCTTTTAATTTTTGTTTTACTTTGTGTAAATTATTTCATCACCACTGCTCTCAAAACGGTGAAGGAAAACATCGTGAGAAAACCGGCATGTCGTAGATCCAAAAAATCGAAGGCATGTGTGACATCTACCAACCCACACTGGGCCCGCGTGGTAGATTACGGCCCACTCCCTCTCACCTGGAAAAGGCCATTATTTATTTATTTATTACTAGCACTTTGCCCGCGACTTCGTCCGCGTGTATTTCGTACTTTCCTCTAAAAATTTTGGGTTTGGGTAAGGAAGGACTGTCTCGCCACAGCTTCAGTCTTTCTTGTGATGGTTCACCAGTGAGTGGGACGACACACTTTAAAAAACTGTTTCGGCTTTTCAGCCTTTGTGGCACAGGCACAAGGATGTTGTCGTGCAAAGGGTCGTGTGTCGGAGACCATTTTGGCTCTTTCGCTGAAGCCAGTGCTCTGCGAAACACTGGAGGCGCTATTCCTGCTAGTGGATACAGCATTTCCTACTATATTTCCCAGCAATCCACCCCTTAAACTTTATTACCCTTTTCCACCTTGGTAGGAGTCGAGTTTTGAAAAACCCTAAAACACATACCTACTTTTTTACCGAGTTTAGAGTTAATCCGACAGCGGGTTACATATTTTTCTAACTTATTAACTTTGTCACCCTCTAAATCCTCTGTGAGGGTATGTTTTTAAACTAAAAGTGACATTATTTATTATATACTGAGCCAAATATTGCCAAGTTTCAAGTTTATTAACCAAATGAATAAGATTTTTCGTATAAACTGTATACCCTCTTTTTATCCCTAAAGGGTTTTGAAAAATCGTCTGGGATGTTACTATAGTTTGACTTAAAGATTATTTATACCAATTTTTCAATCAAATCTACTCCCCTATGAAATTGACTATCCCTCTTCACCCCGTTAGGGGTAGATTTTCTAAAAACTTTGAAATACTTTATTATTTATTTTGGACTCTGGACGCGCTCCTTAAAATTATTCCATACAAAATTTAAACACCCCCAATCTCCCTTTAGTTTTAAATTCATTAACCAAATGAATAAGATTTTTGTTATAAACTGTAGATATCCTCGCTTCCCCCCCCCCCCACACAGGGGTGGAATTTCGAAAAATCGTTTAGGATGTGTTTATTACTTGACTCGAAGATTTATTGATACCAATTTTCGACTTAATCAAGCCACGCAGTAAAATCCTCCCCTGTAAAATTAACTACACCTTTTCAAAACCCTGATACGTGGTATTTTTTATTTTTGGTCTTCAGTATAAATACTTACCGAGTTTCGAGTTAATCGGACCGCGCGTTAAAATTCTTCCATACAAATTTTAACACCCCCCAATCCCCTTCTAGGGGGTAGTTTAGAAAAACAAAAAGTGCCAATCTTCATAATTTACTTAGATAAGTATTCGTGCCAAGTTTCAAGTTTATTAACCAAATGAATAAGATTTTTTATATAAACTGTATCCCCGCTTTTCACCCCCACAGGGGTGGAATTTCGAAAAATCCTTTGGGATGTGCTCATTACTTGACTCAAAGATTATTTGTACCAATTTTCGAGTTAATCAAGCCACGCAGTAAAATCCTCCCCTGTAAAATTAACTACCCCTTTTCACCCCGTTAGGGGTACATTTTTGGAAAACCATGATACACGTTTTTCTCTATTTTTGGTCTTAAGTATAAATACTGAGTTTCGAGATATTCGGACAGCCCGTTAAAATTCTTCCATACAAACTTTGACACCCCCCAATCCCCTTTTAGGGGGTAGTTAAGAAAAACAAAAAATGCCAAACTTAATAATTTACTTAGATAAGTATTTGTGCCAAGTTTCAAGTTTATTAACTCAAGGAATAAGATTTTTCATACAAACGAAATCCCCCCTTTTCACCCCCTTAAAGGTTGAATTTCCAAAAACCCCTTCTTAGTGCTCCCCTACATTATAAAAGGAAGCCGTGTGCAAAATTTCACATTCGTAGACCCAGTAGTTTCGGCTGTGCGTTGATATGTCAGTCAGTCAGTCAGTCATTCATTCATTCAGTCAGTCAGTTTCTTCTTTTATATATATAGAAAACTTTAAGCACAAGTAAAAACTGTACAAAGGCGGACTTAATGCCTTGGGCATTTTCTACCAGTATACCTTAGGGTGATGCAGAGACAATACAGTAGGTGCAATACCAGAAAACAACTTAGAAAATATTTATAACTAGAATATAAGAATAAATACATAAACATAGGTACATACATATACCTACAACAAAATATAAATAAAAAAAAAAGTTATGAGAGAAGAACAAGAAAACCTAACTAAGTACAACAATTTAATTTTGAGACGAATTTGCCCACTTTATCCCAGCAGTGGGAACATTATAGGCTGATTATGCTAAACCAATTACAGTCATTTTTGAGTCGTCAAGGAGTTGGGCAAGATGAAGCTATTTGCCCATTCTACAGCGCAGTAGGATCCTATGAAGAAGAACGCACAACAAGCTCCTTAGTTCTTCTCCATGGTACTCCACTCCAAGTTTAATGATTATCCCAACTTCTATCCACAGCCGACATGGTAATCTCAGCAAACGCGTTCATAATCTTCCTGGGCGGTTTCGAGACCACCTCCTCAACCCTGGCGTTCCTCTTCCTGGAGCTGGCAGCCAACCAGCAGGTCCAGGAAAAGATGAGGAGTGAGATCCGGGAGGTCCTGGACCGACACGACGGGAAGATCACCTATGAGCTGCTACAGGAACTGGTTTATATGGAGATGGTGATTCAGGGTATGATGTTGTTCAATATTTTTTAAACTAGATGAAGATGATTTCATTGTCTTCTTGAGACCTCTACTGTCCGTTTTCAGTAATACTAAGAGACATTTAAAGGTGCGCTGTTGGATTTTCAACTTTCGGCACTGCGCCAAACGTTGAAATTCCAACAGCAGCCGGTCGATTCTGTAAAAATCTCACCGTGAAAACTTAGGTGAAGTGAGTTTGTTTTTGCTAGGAATTGACACTATTGACAGCTCACTCCACGCTCACTTCACCTAAGTTTTCACGGTGAGATTTTTACAGAATAGCACCGCTGATCATTGTTTAGGCATTAATTTAGGTATCGCTTAGTGTTAGTGATTATGGCATAAATACAGGTTCTAAGTCTTGTCTAAGGCTGAGATTGATATAGATACGTTACTTAGCACATACTGTCCCACAACTATCAGACTAAGGAATAATAATTGCAAGGAGAGACAGTAACATGTATTGGTCTACGTACGTACTACGTAATTATATAACGTTTATAAATCTCCAACTTTCTCGAACTTCGACTTAAGTAAACACCGTAGACTTTGGTCTATAGTATGTGAAATAAAAGGCATGATGGAATTGGAATTGAGAAGGCCGAATATTCTGTCGATGATAGCGGATGCAGAGTTTACCGCGCAACTAGAATATACATTATACAACGTCCCGACATCTATCGTCAGGCAATTGCCCACCTGACACAATACCGTTCTGGTCAGTGCTAGCTGTTTTCCGGAGCTCTTCGAGTGTATAAGTAATTAGTTTGAACACCACACCACATTCAGCACAGTGGCCCCAATTGGTTAGATACTTGTAACCAGAAAAGTTTATTTTAATGAGTTTTTACTTTCCCCTCGAGGAATAGACTGGTTCGGATTAAAGGTACTGTGTCCGTTACACTGGCTGAAACTATACGGAATAGACTCGAAACTGTGCTGAACGGAGATCAGTTAACAGGTGTGAATTTAACTTGTTTGAACTCTAATGAATGGGGCATCGGGATTCGGATGGTTTTTTTGAGAACCTAAAAGTAATATGGAACAGTTGCCATACCACACGTATAGTATAACCAAATAATAATAATAATACAATACACTAACACAAAATTAACCACATATTTCTTATATTTAAAAAATAGTTGTTCCATGTAGGTATTGCAAACGCAAACTCAAAGCATTTATTCTTTTGAATTGTCAAGAAGTCGGTCAGTCAGAAAATATGAAGCTAGTTGCCCATTCCAAAGCGTAGGTACCTATGGAGAAGAACGGGCAAGAAACTCCAAGGACACTCTTTTTAAATATTATATTTAACAAAAATATTAGTTACCTACATCATTACTTTTGAATTTATAATTATGAGAACTATGTAAACAATAAAAAAGACGTACGCGTTAAAAGCGTCAAGAGTACAACAAATAGTAGGTAGGTACTTAACAAAACAACAATCCAAAAGCCAAAAATAAAATAATTAAAAATAAGCCGAGGCAGCTAAGTGATGACCAATCCCTGCACTTTTATATGAAACAGACTTTTTTTTTGTGTTGATAACCGACGACATAAGCTGAGGTGTATGTATCATGAGCTGAATTTCTGATTACTTTGCGCGTCGTCGATTGTTATGAAATTGTATGTGGTTCAAGAATGTAACATTGCAAAATTCATAATGGAACATGGTTGCAAAAATAGGTTGTATCTTACGATGATGCATGAAAGTAACGTTATTTCTGTCAATTAGAAAATAACCTTACTTTATAGTACGAGTAGATAAATTATTTACTATTTGTTTAAGGAATTTTAGATAATACTTAAGTATAAGGACTTGTGTGAGATACCTGCAATACTGGTTTATTCCTAGTTCAGGTAGAATCCAATTAATTTTAACCTACATCGAGTATAAAAGGCTCCTTCAAACAGGTGCGACACGCGATAAAATCACGCGCGACACAAAGGCACCGCAAGTCGCGCAACGAGCGGTGCCTTTGTGTCGCGCGCGATTATTTCGCGTGTCGCGCCTGTTAGTAGGAGCCATAAGGCCCTATTTTGTAAATACATATTTATGTAAACCAATTACTTACATATTTCAATAATGTTGAATGTTGTTGTTGGATGTTGCATCATACCTAGTCGTAATTGAATGCTCGTTCCAGAGACTCTTCGCCTCTACCCGCCTTTCCCGAGCATCCAGCGCTTATGCACCAAAGAGTACACGATACCTGACACGACCACCGTGGTGGAGAGGGGCACCATCGTACTGTTCCCGACACTAGGCATACAGAGAGACGAACAGGTAAGCCCCTACTTTAGACAGGGTTCAAATTAATTAGCTAGAGAAACTCCACAAATTAGGTAGGTATGGGTTTCGACATCTGTTTTATTTTTGAGTTTGGGTAATCATCAAATGACCTCTTCCGCTCTGGGTGGAGCGGAAGGGAGTGTCAGCCTCTTACTGACTAAAACCCACCCTTAGCCCTTTATGTGCCGGGCCAGCGGTAACCCTTTCGGACAATCCCGCTGACCCGGCAGGCTTCGGCCCTTCACTGATGCTGACATCTCTTTGAGGCGCGCGTGGAACACGCACGGGGTTTCGATATCTTGACACAACAAAAACTAATTTTAGAAACTGAGTTTTTTGTGTGTAGTCTATTCCTTATGTAACTACACTACTTGCGGCCGGTGACTCCAATTTGTTTATTATCAAATCATGTTTAAATATACTCTAGCTAATTTTATTTTGACTCTGTAGATAGTAAATATAACTAGAGTCTGACCGAAGAGGTGTAATGCCGGGAGGAAAGTGGGACAATCGAAAAAAAAAAAATTGAGACTTGATTTCGTATAAAATTGGAGACTGGAACAAAATTTTTTATGTTATGCTTGCACTCTCGCGTACGTGCCAACTTAGAGCGGATACCTTACACGAAACAAAACTTGGGAACAAGTGTCAGAGCCGACACTTGCATAAAACTTGCAGATAAGCAACTAACTCGCTTCCTACATGTCTGGAATACACCCCGAATAGTTTAAGGCTTTGATATATATACATAAACTAGGTATGTATATACAAGCTGTGTCCGCGACTTCATTCGCTTGGATGTCGAGTACCAATAATGTGTCGCTTAGGGAAGGTGTAGGTAAGGCGCGGAACCCAAATTATTTTTCGAAAATAAAAGTAGCCTAAGTTACCTACTCCTTATAACATCAGCTAGCTGCCAGTAAAATTCCCTTCAAAATCGGTCCAGCTGTTTCGGAGAGTAGCCAGAACAAACAAACAGACGGACCAATTCCTGGATTAACATATAGGATACTTTTTATCCCGATATTACCACGGGATCGAAACTTACACGGGTGAAACCGCGGGGCACTGCTAGTTACTAAAAGTACAAGATTAAGGAGACCTAGTTGTTTGAATATCATGGAGATATAAGTACCTCTACAAACTTTCTTTACAATAAAAACCATAAGTACTAATATACAATCATTCTGATTTTTTGTCAGATTTTATTCTACAAGCAACATACTATAAAAATAATTTAAAAAAATTAAACCGACTTCAAAAAGAAATAACTTTAATTTCGGAAGTCGGTGTCTTGGGATCTGTATTATAGTTTAAGTTTTATGCCACCGACTTCCGAAAGTCTTCCGACTTCAAAAAAAGGAGGTTATCAATTCGATACGTATGTATGTAATATTATTGGAATTGCATTATATTCACATATGACAATCTATTAGGGCTTCCAAACAAATATACAAAATTTTAAAGACGTATGTATGTATGTATGTTTGTCCACGCATATCTCCGTAACTATTAATCGGATCGTGACCATTCTTTTTTTATTGGCTTACATTTACTTCAACTTAGGGAACAGTGTAAGTTTCATCAAAATCGATTCAGTAATTTTCAAGATATGGACTAAGACGTGAAAGTGTGGCGGCCTGGCTTATTAATACGAGCTACGGGTGTAGTGTCAAAGGGAAAACATCTCAAAACCATGGTCAAATTCTAGTGCAACAACTAAAAATTACGAAATAAAAAGTAATTTAAAAAAATTTAAACCGACTTCAAAAATAAATTAACTCAAAATTATGAAATAACTTTAATTTCGGAAGTCGGTGGCAAAAAACTAAAATTAGAATACACATCGCAGGACACCGACTTCCGAAATTTTTGAAAATTACTTTTTATTTTAGCATGAACGTTGAAGAATATTAAGTTAATTTGATCGATGCCAATCATCCCCGAGCTATTGAGTAATGTATCTTAGACAGGTTAAATTTTAAACTTACCCTCTCTGATCTCCCACTTACCTTCGCACCCCGGAAGGTAAGTGGGAGATCAGAGAGGGTAAGTGGATAAGTAAAGGTTATGTTTTAAGTTCAACTTGACCTGTCCACCGCTTGAGAGACGTACTTCTTCCTTTTACCAAAACCGAGAAGCGATAAAAACAGTAAAGTGGGGTCAAAGGTGTTCTAATCGGTCCTTCTGTTCATAGGTTGTTACAAAGTAAATGAAAAATATTCTTTTTATAGCTTCCGCCCGCGGCTTCGCCCGCGAGGTATGTCGATAAAAACTATCCTATGTCCTTCCCCGGGATGCAATCTATCTCTCTGCCAAATTTTATCGAAATCCGTTCAGTGGTTTAGGCGTGAAAAGGTAACATACAGACAGACAGAGTTACTTTCGAATTTGTAATAGTATTATGGATGTTAATCATTTTCGGCAATTCTTTAGGAAATGTCAAAGGTTTTCTAATAAATTTTTGTTTCAATGTAGTACCTACAATAGGTAAATGAGTCTGATAGTTTAGAATTTTTGTCGTAATTTTGCCCCTTGAACTTAGGATGGGGAATTTATGATACAATCGCATCGGTTCAACGGACCGTTCCGTCATATTTATAACCTTTTGACAGCCACAGTCATGTATAGGTAGATGACAAACCAAAATGTGACCAGCACGCCACGGTTCGACTACATGACAGACTTTGACGCCGAGGGCACGTTTTAGATTTTTTGACGTGAGACGGTCAAAAGGTTAACGGACGTCATGAAATTCTGTCATTTTCACCAGTATTTGACATTAACGTGTCAAAAAATGTTCTGCATTCTAATTGCGTAACACACTATCAATCTCAATCTGAATCATTTTGAAGGATATTGCTAATCCGTTGCTTCATATGTTCGAAAAATGTGTCTGCTCAACATCGCAAATAACGCAATGAATGTTGTTGAACTGTCAAAATGAAACCCATTGCTACTGATAGTGTGTTACGCAATTACCCAGCAGGTTTAAGTATTTAGACTTTTAGAAACCTTGTATGGGAATACCACTGCCACCTTTGCCCCTCTCCTCAGCCATGCCAGCCAGCGTGTTAATGACATAAGTATTTTTTTTACATTTCAGTACTTTGAGAACGCGTCAGCTTTCATCCCAGAACGCTGGTCTGAGGACGCGCCACAGCCGCCTCCAGGAGTCTACATGCCCTTCGGAGACGGGCCTCGGTATTGTATAGGTGGGTGTAGTAAGCTTCTTCATAGCTCTTTATATGTCGCCCACCGGGGCAATTGCGTAACAGACTCACGGCGGGTTATTTCACGTCCACGGTCCACTTGACGCACGCGTATACGCCAAAAATGGCGCTAACGCTCGTCAAACCAAGAAAAGCGTTGCTTCAAATTATGGCCTTGCCGTACGTCAAATAATAACGAGTACGTAATCGTTGACGTAAGTATGTTACATTTGAAACCGGCGCTAACAGTAGCTAGCAATGGATTTCATCTTGACAGTTCAACAACATTCATTGCGTTATTTACG
The DNA here is from genome assembly GCA_963082905.1 of Oligia fasciuncula. Lineage (NCBI taxonomy): Eukaryota > Metazoa > Arthropoda > Insecta > Lepidoptera > Noctuidae > Oligia > Oligia fasciuncula. The sequence goes on from OY720401.1 coordinate 3,148,467, forward strand.
TAGTAAAGAGTAAAGTCGAAAGTGTTACGTAATAAGGGTGCAGCCGGTCGATTATGTAAAAATGTCAACGTGAAAACTTAGGTGAAGTGAGTTTGTTTTTGCTAGGAATTGACACTATTGACAGCTCACTCCACGCTCACTTCACCTAACTTTTCAGGCTGAGATTTTTACAGAATAGCACCGCTGTTCTGTGGCGTATATAAGGGTTAAAGGGAACATAAAAAAGCCGTTCTAGGGATTTCAATAGTATGAAATTATCATCCTTTTGATTATGTATTGGAAGGCGTGTTTTACTAATAAAACGTGACAATGGTGCCGATTCTGTTGTTCAGAAACTAAACTAAATTTAAGTTCAGTGCATCTTTTTCTTTCTACGTATTTCAATAAGAAAAGGACAGAAGATAAATATTAGTTTAGTCCTGTCAAATTAGTCAGCGCCTGACGTAAATTGACGTATTTTTAGTAGCCAATTTTTTAATCTCGTCTAAACTTGTCTATGGAGTATCTTAATTTGACAGGACTAAACTAATATTTATCTTATGTCCTTTTCTTAATGAAATAGAAAGAAAAAGATGCACTGAACTTAAATTTAGTTTAGTTTGTGAACAAGGGAATCGGCGCCAATTCCATGCTAGACTAAAAAATACAGTTACAATGATAAAGTATTGGATTGTCATGGTCAACAACAGTCTACAAGTGCAATCCCAAATTGTAAACAAAAGAACGAATTTCTTAGAAAGTTTGGTTTGCATGATGCCGACAGTCGAGTTTATTACGGGCTAGGATAATAAAGCGACAAAAGAACGTACACAGCGATTTTCACTCATTTAGGCAACTTAAAAGGTACTTTTTAATAAGTACTTAATTGTTTTCGTTATTGAGAGTGGGTGTAATGCTTTATGGAGTGTATCATTGTATGGAAGACAAAACCAAACGCTTAAGCAGGATACAAAGGTCTAAATAGTAGATTGTTATGCAAGGGTCGAAAGGAATCAATTCCCACACGAGGTATTTAGACGCCCGAGCGCAGCGAGGGCGGCTATAGTCCGAGTGGGAATTGATGACTTTCACACGTGTTAAACACTCTACTTTTCATTTCGAATATAAGGAAAGTAAAAAATAGCAGTTTTTCTAAAATATTAATTGATAATAATAACATGAATAGTAGATACCTATATATTAGTCTTTTTTAAATTTGAAATATGGAACACACCGCGTCACTTTTTTAGTGCTGAGCGTCCCCACAACTTTCTATTTAGATTCAAAACTTGCATTCAGCCTAATCGATACTCGCAATAAAAAAAAAATTGTAGAAACTGAATAAAAAACTCTTTTAACTAACAAAATGTATTGAAATGTAAAGTGTTTGCTGAATACCCAATTTATAGAATTAATTTATCATCATTCTCAAATAAACTTTTGCTAAGCCTACCTAAAAAATGTTTGTTGGGAATTGTGTAGCATACTATTAGAAAGTATCAAAAATTAAATCCACAATAAATAATTGTCCAATAAATTAAAATAATTTTAAACAGCGAGCGCTTTCCGAATATAAATTCAAATATAGAAACATTTCGGCGCGAAATTCAATATAAATGCTGCTAGTGACATGATAATTATTAGAAGAGATTGAAATGATATCTATTAGAAAAGCATAAATCATTAAAACAATGCATGTATTTATTGCTTAAAATAATTTTATTTAATTTTCAAGTATCGATTACATTCCTCATATTAAATTAATCGTCAGTGGAAATTAAAAAAAAATTGTTGGAATAATCGCTTTCGCACATCATTGCAATAAAAAAAAAACAATAATGGTCGACGATTTTGAACACAAATTGAGTAGGTAGTGGTAATTTGAATATTACGTTAAAACCTGGGCATTTTCGTGTTGTTTATAATAATTTCAATAATATTTGTCACATTTTAAATCTTATCTAAGTACATCTGTGTGTGAAATTTGTGAAAAGAAAACACGCACGATTGGCGCGAAACTTCGACATTAATTATAAAAAAACTTCATTACCACTACTTATTTACCTTAAACTATGGATAAATTCGTCGAATAATTAAATGATGTATATGCACAGCCCCCTATGGTGAAGTCAGGATGTTCGAAATCCCCAATTTTTATGTTTTTTAGCCTCGACCACAACTGACATCAAAATTATTATCGTACCTTTAAGTATGTTGAATTTATTCAAGGTAAATTATTAACTAAACTTGTGCGCTAAATATGAAAGATTTAATGGCGTTAACATATGAGCTTTTTATCCAACTCTCCTAATTAACGCACATTTATAAGATTTGATGGGTAGCCTAATAAATATTTACATAATCAATTAAGGGTCTCTGACTGAGTTGACTACCTAACCAAATTTAGTTCCATTTTTAAAATTCATTCCCGCCTTAGGGAGGGAAGCAATTACTATGAGTCTTTCCCGCCCTATGGTGGGAAGCAGCGTCTTCCACCCGCTATTCGGATCAAACAAACACTACTTTCCGAGCATGAGAAATAAAAAATTTAGTAAAGAACATTTTCGAAATGACTTATCTAAAAAAAGATAACGGCAATTCTCTGTTTTATGGAAAATGTTCTTAACTAACTTTTTAGACCTTTGTATCCTGCTTATGCGTATGAAGTTTCATTCATTCATTTCGAAAAATAAGGGCTTGAAAGTTTGTATGAAATGCCGTACGTCGTAACGGAAGTTTTACTGTAATTTACGTAAGTAGGTACCTAGTTTTAATTATTGTTGGGATAAAAAAATACTTACCTACTTATATTAAAAATTACAGAAACCGATTCAGTAAACGATTCTGAAGAAATTACTTTCATAATTACATCCATACTCAATATTATAAAATGAGAAAGTGTGTCTGTCTGTCTGTTACCGCTTCACGCTTCCACCGCGGAACTGATTTAGTTGAAATTTGGTATAGAGATAGTTTGAGTCCCGGGAAAGGACATAGGATAGTTTTTATTCCGATATTCCCACGGAATCGAAACTTATGCGGGTGAAACCGCGGGGCGCTGCTAGTATTGTATAAAAGTGTAATAGCCAACGGATAAGTGTTTAGGGCCTGGGTCTTTAGTAGGCACCATACCATAGACATATTACATTCTTATATTTGAATCCCACGCATCAGGAAGTAAGTCTTGTAACACATGCACAAAAACTAAAAGTTTGTATTATTTTTTACTCCACCTGTCTCATGGCATTTCTGCCTTAACTCTTGCAGGCCACAGCGTGATACATTTTTAACAAAAAAGTTTCAATGACTCGTTCTCAGGCGCCCATTTCTAAGAATACACAAGTTATTGATGTAGCGTCAGCAAAATAAATGAACACCTTATTGCGTTACCTCGTTTCAAGTTGAGTGTCGAGTTGTATTTTTTTTGCCGACGCGAGCTTTACTCGCCCACTTGTATATGTAGTTGGAGTGGCAACCCGATACTTGTGTATTGGAGAAGGAATGTTTGAATTATGATTCAAACCTTACTACCTCATGTGACATACCTACCATAAAGATACCTTACTACCTGCACCTCATCTGGCATACCATAAAGATAGAATAGAATAGAATACTGTTTATTATGTACACCATATAAATTACAGACATAATAAAAGTAATTTAAAAAAATTTAACTGACTTCAAAAAGAAATTAATTTAAAATTATGAAATAACTTTAATTATGTATTTTTACCAACTTCAAAAAAAAAAGGAGGTTATCAATTCGATACGTATGTATGTAATATTATTGGAATTGCATTATATTCACATATGACAATCTATTAGGGCTTCCAAACAAATATACAAAATTTTGTAGACGTATGTATGTATGTATGTATGTATGTATGTATGTATGTATGTATGTATGTATGTATGTATGTTTGTCCACGCATATCTCCGGAACTATTAATCGGATCGTGACGATTTTTTTTTTATTGGCTTCCATTTACTTCAACTTAGGGAACAGTGCAAGTTTCATCAAGATCGATTCAGTAATTTTCAAGATATGGACTAATACGTGTAAGTGTGACGGCCTGGCTTCTTGATACGAGCTACGGGTGTAGTGTCAAAGGGAAAACATCTCAAAACCTTGGTCAAATTCTAGTGCAAAAACTAAAAATTACGAAATAAAAATAATTTAAAAAAATTAAACCGACTTCAAAAAGAAATAACTCAAAATTATGAAATAACTTTAATTTCGGAAGTCGGTGGCATAAAACTTAAACTAGAATACAGATCCCAAGACACCGACTTCCGAAATTAAAGTTATTTCATAATTTTGAGTTATTTCTTTTTGAAGTCGGTTTAATTTTTTTAAATTATTTTTATAGTTTTAGTTTTTTGCCACCGACTTCCGAAATTAAAGTTATTTCATAATTTTGAGTTAATTTCTTTTTGAAGTCGGTTTACATAACATAATCAGCCTATAATGTTCCCACTGCTGGGACACAGGCCTCCTCTCGCTGAGAGGGAGCGAGGGAAGTCGGTTTAATTTTTTTAAATTACTTTTTATTTCGTAATTTTTAGTTTTTGCACTGGAATTTGACCAAGGTTTTGAGATTTTTTCCCTTTGACACTACACCCGTAGCTCGTATCAATAAGCCAGGCCGTCACACTTACACGTCTTAGTCCATATCTTGAAAATTACTGAATCGATTTTGATGAAACTTGCACTGTTCCCTAAGTTGAAGTAAATGTAAGCCAATAAAAAAAGAATGGTTACGATCCGATTAATAGTTACGGAGATATGCGTGGACAAACATACATACATACGTCTATAAAATTTTGAATATTTGATTTATAAGCCCTAATAGATTGTCCTAAGTGAATATAATGCAATTCCAATAATATTACATACATACGTGTCGAATTGATAACCTCCTTTTTTTTGAAGTCGGTAATTATAGAAACAATACAAAGGGTGACACAATGGGCGGTCTTATCGCTAAAAGCGATCTTAAGAGATCGTAAGATACCTTACTACCTGCACCTCATGTGACATACCATAATAGTATATTTCATTACAAGTGTGGAAAGGCTGTCATTGCAAAGAGTTCCGACAAATGTCTACCCGAGCCGAGGCGCAGCCGAAGGCGAGGGTTGACAGTCGGAACAAGTTGCAATGACGGTTCCGCAGGTGTACTGAACGAGTATTTTTAATACAGTTGCGAAAAAATGAAGCAATTTAATAAAATAATAAAAACACAATATTGCTTTTTCTCTTCTCTCCACGCAATAAATTAGTCGTATGTAGATATGTAACGACTTTTTGACTTTTCCTGTAAAATGTTCTCCGAAGCATTTTGTGCAATTAACACCATCGGAACCCAGTGGTTCCGATGGTGTTAATTAAAAAAAAAAATAAGGTCGAAATTACTCATTTTGTGCAACAAACAACTAAACTCGCAAAGAAAATTTCTGGAAAATGGCGCCAACCATAGAATATAAGCAGAGTTTTTTTTCTTCACCCATTTTGGTAGGCAAACTATCCATACAGCTTAGTCTTCAGTATATTTTTTTTTATTGATATGAAATGAAAATGAAATTTAATGTGATGAAATGAAATAAAACCTAACCTAACTCATTCAATTAAATTTGATATTGAAATAAATTAGTAGCTTCTTTTTAGAAATATACGTATTTGTATGAATCACAAAAACTCTTTAGTAAAAACTTCATGGTTGGTTTTTTCTTTTTAATAGACATTATTTTGACAGTTGGGAAAGAGAACGCACGAGTTCGGGAAAGGTAAAAAAAAAGCACTTATGTAATAGCCCACATCCCGAACGCTATACGTCCCTGCAATACACCACTTTTTGAGCAACTGTATTAAAAAGATATGTCTTTATGGCATGTCACATGAGGTGCAGGTATCAGGTATCATTGACATACCATAAAGATATGTCTTTATGGCATGTCACATGAGGTGCAGGTAGTTAGGTTTTACCTACACCATTTGGCTCATGCGATTACACATTCCGATATAAATGCCCACAGAAAACCAGTGTGTCCGTAGGTCAAATACATGTTAGATCTGAAGGCTAATTCGCGTAATTCAAAATGTTCGAAATATAGGTAATTTCAATCTCATCTCAGCGACAATCAATGTCAACAACTTTTACAATATTTTTGTAAATAATTTTACAATATTTGTAAATAAAATTTGTAAATATGTGAGCACCATGTATCTATCACATAATTGATTTGCCTGTCATTGCTTCATTTTTAATTATTTTTACCTTTTTCGGTAGACTAATTTTATTCTAGGTGCATTGTCTTAGCAATTATATTTTTACAAGACCTTGTAAAACATTTTAAAAGTAACGGTGGAGTTTCTTGCCCATTCTTCTCCATGCGAAAACTATCTTTTGAAATGGGCGACTAGAATCAATTCTATTTAGTTGTAATTTTTGACGTTCAAAAGTGCCTTTTATGTGCCTATTTGAAATAAATGATTTGACTTTGACTTTGAACAACTTGTCAAATATGTGGGCGTTAGAAAATAGTATTTTTGACAGATTGAGTTTGAGACCGAGTTTAGGATACGAACGTTCTAAGAAATACGGGAATTCCCCTCTGAGCGGTATTCGAACCAGCGGTGGTATTCTGTAAAAATCTCACCGTGAAAACTTAGGTGAAGTGAGCTTGGAGTGAGCTGTCAATAGTGTCAATTCCTAGCAAAAACAAACTCACTTCACCTAACTTTTCAGCGTGAGATTTTTACAGAATCGACCGGCTGAAACCCACTCGGCCGTTACCTACGCCAAATTCTCAAATCGTACCCACGGTACATAAGTTTTCTTTATTTCCGCAGGCAAAAGATTCGCCCTGATACAAATGAAGTGCTGTCTCCTAAGGCTTCTGCAGCACATAAGGCTCTCACCAGCGCCCCGCACCGACTCGCTCGGCAAGGAGTACATCGAGCCGCGCGTCGAGCCTTTCACCGCCGATCCTCGCTCCCCGCTCACACTCCATCCCGCTAACTCTATGGTCACACTCAGCCTTTTATGACGAAATTTTTTGCAGACCTTTTTTAATGCAGATAGTGAGAAAATTATTGTAGTACAACGCTACAAGGTTATTTTTGGCACATGGCCAAAATCGGAACTACCGTCGCCATCTTATTTTATCGATACAATTTCTGTGACACTATTTAACAAATGTTTACCAACAACGCCCTCCTGTCATTGACATTGACAGGAGAGCTGTCAATGTCATTTAGGAGCTAAAATATCATTGGAGCACTATAATCTGAGATTGATTTGTGTTCTAAATTCTTTGCTAATAACAAAAACGTTTGTTGCTGATCATGTAAATTTTTGTATGTAATGGTCACCCAGTTTATGAGAAAACAAACAAATTGTTTTGTTGTTTTCTTTTTTTGACGTGACAACGTCTTAAATTAGGTTGCGACTGGGAGTCACTTATGAAAAAGTGTAACGCTCGGTAACGTTACGATGAGTCACCGAACGAGAGAGAGGCCCGCCGAATGCCTTGCGTCTCTCTCCCACTCAACTATGATCGGATGATCGGTCGTTGTCACGTAAAATCTTCGCCCGTAAAACCGACTTTACAGGCAACCATTTTTACTTTTTTTTTAGATAAATTAGGGATGTCTTCACATGTCTTTTATTAAAATATGAAAGAGCTGGGTAGTAGCCAAAGTTGACCGTATACTTTTGGAGTTTAATAAAAATATTACTTATATTAATACTAAGGTGCTTAAAATGGCACTTAGTATGAGTTAGGAAGCCTTCTTAGCCAGTGATTATACGGCATTTTAGGATAAGACTATTAATAAGTTAATATTTTTTATAATTTTGCAAGTACTTGTGTTTTCTGTAAATAAACTGCTTTACTTGTATATCAATATTAAAAAAAAAATAGACTTGTATATCAGTGGTTTTATTTATGCTCGTCACTCAATAATAACAGCCGCACGGGTCGTTTGCCGCGGTCGGTTCTTCGATGGGTGATGACCATCTATTACATATCGAAACTAGGTACTCCGTGCTTTGGAAAGCACGCTAAGCGGTTGTTCCCGGGCTCCCGGCTGTCATTCGTAGAACTTCGTAGTCTTACCAAGGGGTATCGTGTTACCCAGTAACTGGGTTGTGGAGGTCAGATAAAATAAAATAGTCATCCAGACCGTATTTCGGCCACGGCGGCCAATCTCAACGGAGACTAACCTTCGGCGCGGGAGATATTATAGTGCACAAGTGTGTGCGCAGACATAGGTGTACTCTTTCTTGCCTAACTCTCATATACTTAGTCCGATAGGACGGCGCGCAATCCGACACGAAGGCCATTTTGGCAGAATCATAAACCTTCCCTGTCCTGGCGCCCTGTCTTCAGCTTCAGCAGCATCTGCCTGCAGTGCCTTTACAAAAATATAATTGATAAGCAAATTAATCTCTTAGCTATTCTTAACAAAATGATTTAATCGAACTTACAAACTCAATCATTTAGTATTTAAACATAGGTACAACCACGGAATAGATAAATAAGGTACCTTATTTATCTATTCCGTGGGTACAACAAATGAGACAAATGGCAACAACAAATAAATAGTTCAGTGTGACCATAAATAAACTTCTACTTTAACCTAATAACCAAGATATTATTTTGATACGATAACCTACAGATATAGCTATATTAAACACTTATAAACGATAACAGTATAATCAAAGAGATTGGGATTGATTGGTATTTTAGCACAAACAAAAAAAAAACGAAAAAATCCTTCACCATGGGATTTGATACGATTAACTTAACAGTTAACAGTCAATTATGATTCAAAATCTCATCCTTTTAAGATTCTGCCAAAGTGGCCTTTTTAGGCCCCCTGATAGGCTGTCGCTCCGTGTAAAATATTGGTATTCAGCTGAATCCGGTTCGACTGGAAGCCGACCCCAACATAGTTGGGAAAAGGCTTGGCAGATTGATTGAAATGAAATGAAATGATTTTATTTAGTAGGTAGGTTTGTACAAACACTTTTACACGTCAATCATGTTTTTTTTTAAAACTAGATGAAGTCGGCGTTTCCTATCTGACTACTCTGAGAAGAAAGGCCGAAACAAACTCAGAGGTCACAGTCTCTTTTAAAGTCCAGACATAATCTTGGTCAGGTTATATGAAGACCATGTAGATGTCTGAGGTGGTCTTTTGAGGAAAGAACCACACAGATTGAGAGGACCTGTCCAGTCAGTGCACGCATTTGTCAAAAATCGTGCAGCTCAACTCAAGACTTAAGGAGCTCAAAGATTCGACGAACAATACCAAAGAAAGGACATTTGGGTAGGCCACATAAATTACTCAAACTGCCAGACAATGAAAAAAAAAAAAAAAAATTTTGGTTGATTGGTTTCATTTATGCTCGTATGTGAAATAAAACCTAACAGTCGTAAATATCGATAAATAATAAACTACTTATAAGCAAGATCCATTCCCAAACCTAGAACAGCCTTCAATGCCTTCGCTTAGGCGCTCCGCAGACGGCGGTCATTTTATCCGCAGATGACAACATCGGCGGCGCGGTCTTTTTGCCCTCTATGTGCGTTGGTGGTATAGGATTCCCTTTGCACTATCGATCGCGGTCAAATTGACCGGCCCGGCCCGCCCCGCCGTGTGTTTCGCGCCTTAGACTCAAATATTTCAATAGGTCCAATTCGTCAAAATCCCAACATAAATCTAAGAAACATACCTACTATTAGTAGGTACCTACTATTAGTAGGTATGTTAAACCTGGGACGTCACGTGGACAATGAGTCCAGTAAAGCTCATAGTATTCGACCTTTCACGACTTCACGAGGTTTCTTTGGGCGACGTCCTTTCAAATCTTTTGTTACGTTAGGTTCCACTACAGGTTTTTTATTTTTGTGATACCTAATGTGTGGTAGGACTTTCGGGCGAGATCTCGAAAAACGGATTTATAAGAAATCGAGACACTTGGTTGAAAGTCTTAAGGGTTACTTTTCTCTCTTAATCTCAATTAGATGAAAAAAAAGCGGCCAAGTGCGAGTCGGTCTCGTACACGAGGGTTCAGTACCACCGTACAATATTTAACACTCATCTGCCTAGCCTTTTCCCAATTACGTTGGGGTCGTCTTCCAGTCGAACCAGATGCAGCTAAATACCAGTATTTTACATGGAGCGACTACCTATCTGACCTCCACAACCCAGTTATTGGGTAATACGATACTCCTTGGTAAGACTGGTTATCAGACTTTCGTCCTTCTGACGACCTGTAACGACTGTCAAAGATCCACGAATTTACAGCCGGGACCACAACGGCTTAACGTGCTTTCTGAGGCACGGAGGGGTCTTGGTATGTAAAGATGGCCATCCATTCACGGACCAACCGCGGCAAGCGTAGCTTAACCTGATCGATCGAACCGTGCGGCTTTTCTTAGCCACAAGCCCCTAGATACAATTAATGTTTTTCTGCCTTGACGCCGAGGAGTCATCCACCCACGTCATCCTGGAATGCGAGGCCGTGGCTTATCAACGTGCAGGAATCCTCGGAACAATGAGGTCGCTCCGCGAAGCCTGTGAAGCTCCCAGGAAGCTTCTGTGCTTTTGGGCGGAGCTAGGCTGGCTCTGTTAGCCAGAATCCCCACGCACAACGGACCGAATGGGAGTCTAAGTGTGGAAAAGGGAGTCCCATCATCATCATCATTTATGTTCACATAACTCGTCAAAATGTTGACGTACTCATAGTAAAAGTTGTTCATAATGATGAGGATAATGACCCCTAGAGTTATGGGATATAAAAAATACACGTTGTAATGTGGCTCAGTGGTAGGTAGGTAATGGCCGCGACTTACGAGTTGTAGGTCCAAACCCAGACAGGCGCTTTTCTTTGTGTATATAATTCTATCATCACTGCTCTCAAAACGGTGAAGGAAAACATCGTGAGGAAACCGGCATGTCCATGTCCAAAGAATCGAAGACATGTTACACTAACAACCTACACTGAGCCCGCGTAGTAGACCTAGGAGGTCTAAGTCCCAGCAGTGGGAACATTATAGGCTAATTATACAGGGTTATTTGTAAAACACCGGCAACCTCTTGAGAGGTCATTGTACTCATCATTATTGCTGGTGTTTTACAAATAACCCTGTATATATGCTTATGCTAAGAGTCAAATCCTGTAACGAAGGTTTGTTTTGGGGGGAAATTCAATATTTTTGAGCAAAGGCAACTTTTCATACAGAGCCCTGAACCTTTTACATGATCCATATAACCTACGACCACACGTCTGTTGGTAGGTCGCTGTCGGATTGCATAGAAAAGATAGAGAAGTGCGATTACAAAAAATCTATTGTTTGGACTAAAAAATTAAAACACTAGTGCTTTAGTATCATGTTGCTTGTAGATTAATTTGACAAAAAGTCAGAATGATTGTATCTAAGCAATGATATCGGTAAGTGTAAAATCGGCCAAGTGCGTGTCGGGCCACGCACAGTGTAAGGTTCCGTAGTAGCCCGTTATCACAATGTAGTACGATTCTGTTGTTCTTTAATCACACTAATATTATAAAGGCGAAAGTTTGTGAGTGTGTGTGTGTGTGTGTGGGGGTGTGTTTATATGTTTGTTACTTCTTCACGCTCAAACGGCTGGACCAATTTTGATAAAATTTTGTATGGAGGTAGCTGACACCCTGGATTACCATATAGGCCTTTTTATCCCGATATTCCCACGGGATCGACATTTACGCGGGTGAAACCCCGGGGCGCAGCTAGTATGAATATAAAAAAAAAACATATTTTGTTTTTCAATGCGAGTCTTTACCCGTTATAAACAAGCAACTACTTCATTTTAGTCACTTTAAAGGATTAATGCTAAGGATTTTGTATTTGGTACAAAATTATCCAACACCCAAGTTTAACGACTATTACTGCTAAACTAATAAAGTTATCTTAACCGCTATAATTTTCCTTTAAAGTTCATATCATCGTAAATTTTTCCAGATTTTTCAAGCCAGCAGTTTAGCTTTTAGAGGGGGGGGACGCCCTACTGGAACAAAAATTTGCACTTTCAAGTTTAATATTTCGTAAATGGAGCATTAAATCGAAAAATAATTTTAGCAACCCCCAAGTAATTTTAGAAGACCTATTCAACGATACCCCACACGATAGGGTAGACGACGAAAAAAATATTTATCCCCACTTCACATGTAGGGGAGCTACCCTAAAAAAAATATTTCCCAAAATTTTATTTTACCACTTTGTCGTATACACACTCCTACAAAATTACAGCTTTCTAGTACTAACGGTCTCTTAGCAAAACCTCCGACAGACAGACAGACAGACGGACGGACATGACGAAACTATAAGGGTTCCATGTAGGAACTACGGAACCCTAAAAAGGTGATCATTGTATGTAGGTATATTAGTATGGTTTTTATTGTAAAGAGAAAGTTTTTAGAGGTATCTTCATGATTTTTTGTTGTATTATGGTTTCAACACTACCTAGCATAATGAAGAAGAAATTTGAAGAATATCATATTATATTTTTCTGATTTTGTTTACTGTAGTCGATCATAAATACTTTTATTGCTTCTAAAACTTGCGTTTTTTTGCGTTTAGGTCCTGTAAGTAATCCTCTTAAAATAATCCCATGAAAATAATAGGTAGATATTACTATTATCCATTAGAAACACGATAATGTTCGTGTCCAATAACTGTAATATATTAATGTGCTACATTGTTTGCAACAAGAGTACTTACAGAAGTACGCTGTGTCGGTGTTAGCTTTCCAAGTTATAAACTAAAGCGTCACGAACAATTATGAAATACCTATACTGAAAAAACAAAATGAACAACCAGCTCTTATTACAATGCAGCAAAGTTTAAAATCTCATGAGTTTTTCTGGAGACTTTCAATCTTTCGTCGGGAACATCTTGCCTTTATATAAGTTGGCGACTCCTTATTTTTTAATCATTAGACCCATGGCCATGCTTCCTTGTTGCATAATACATTGTTTAAGTGTTCTCGAAACAATATTAAAAAGTTTGTGATTTGTGAAAAAAAAATATTGAAAAGTTTCAAAATGTTTTGAAAATCGGCGCCGGAGATTCTAAGATGAAGGTTAGTCTCTGTTTAGCTTATTTTTACCGACTTCAAAAAAACGGAGGTTATCAATTCGATACGTATGTATGTAATATTATTGGTATTGCATTATATTCACATATATGATGATCTATTAGGGCTTCCAAACAAATATACAAAATTTTATAGACGTATGTATGTAAGTATGTATGTATGTTTGTCCACGCATATCTCCGGAACTATTAATCGGATCGTGACAATTTTTTTTATTGGCTTACATTTACTTCCACTTAGGGAACAGTGCAAGTTTCATCGAGATCGATTCAGTAATTTTCAAGATATGGACTAATACGTGTAAGTGTGACGGCCTGGCTTGTTGATACGAGCTACGGGTGTAATGTCAAAGGGAAAACATCTCAAAACCTTGGTCAAATTCTAGTGCAAAAACTAAAAATTACGAAATAAAAAGTAATTTAAAAAATTAAACCGACAGACTTCAAAAAGAAATTAACTCAAAATTATGAAATAACTTTAATTTCGGAAGTCGGTGGCATAAAACTAAAATACAGATCCCCCAAGACACCGACTTCCGAAATTAAAGTTATTTCATAATTTTGAGTTAATTTCTTTTTGAAGTCGGTTTAATTTTTTTAAATTACTTTTTATTTATTAATTTGGGTTTTAAATGCTTCAGTCTTCCATTTTTTGGTTTGTTTCACCACCCCATGATATCTATGTGTCAGTTAAATTCAGTTTTTATTTCTAAATTTATCTGTTGGATAGTGCCTAAACGATGACTGTGATACTAACAGAACCTTAGCGTGATCAAATATAAAATCAACCACCCAGGTTTGGACCACCCAGATGGTTTTATGTTTGATCACGCTAAGGATCCTATACTTAAGTTGGTATCGAAAAAAAAATAGTTCAGATTTCTCAATATTAACTAGGTATTTTAGGGAATAATCATAGCGTACAACCGTATTTTTTTTTAACCGGCATGTCCTAGATCCATCACATAATGTGGCATCCGTCCACCCACACTGGGCCCGCGTGGTGGATTGGATTATGTCCCACTCCCTACAAAGCATGTTGAATAAAGGCGAAAGTTTGTATTTGTATGTGTGTGTGTGTGTGTGTGATTATATGTTTGTTACTTCTTCACGCTCAAACGGCTGGACCAATTTTGATAAAATTTTGTATTGAGGTAGCTGACACCCTGGATTAACATATACTACTACTTTTATCCCGATATTTCCACGGGATCGAAATTTATGCGGGTGAAACCGCGGGGTGCAGCTAGTCTCTAATATTATGACTACCTATAGGTTGAATAGGTTCACTGCCCACTGGTTCACTGCCCACTGGTTCACTGCCCACTGGTTCACTGCCCACTGGTTCGCTGTATCCAATCAAATCATCGATCTGATTGGAATTCGATCTGCTTCTGCGAAATAGACTGATAATGAGCTGTGCGATTGTACGCGGTTCGTGTCTATGGTGCACACTACTGACCAATCATTAAATTATAAGTAGGTGTATTATATTAACTTAAGCTTACATAAAAACTTTTTTCCAAAAAAAAACAACCGACTTCCAAAAAACACTATAAAGTTAAAAATAACTTTAATTTCGGAAGTCGGTGTCTTTGGATTTGTATTTTAGTTTTTTGCCACCGACTTCCGAAATTAAAGTTATTTTTAACTTTATAGTGTTTTTTGGAAGTCGGTTGTTTTTTTTTGGAAAAAAGTTTTTATTTTTCACTTTTTAGTGGGTCAGTTTGTAATTTATTTAAGTTACAATAGCCTAATATCAACGGATCATCACCTTTTACAAAATATTGCTTTTCCCGATGCAGGGACGTTAATTGTTGAGGAGTTCTCCTAGTAAGAACCAGGAGAACTGGAGCTGATTGAGAAGTCACCATCAGCTCCACTTCACCATACGCATTGTAACGAGCATAAATTGCTTAGCAACCATATTAAAGTAATCGAATCGCAACCCGTGAAATATTTGTCATTGAGTAGTTCTGATGGCCATCTGTGGTCTTCATCATCAGCTCCACTTTACCAAATGATGATTTCCGAGGGCAAATGCTCAAGTTACTTTAATTATTGAGTAGGCCACACGACGAAAGAGCATTGCTAGAAATGACGCGATTACGCAACTTAAATCTTAAACTAAAATCTTAATTAGGTATTATTTTTGTACGACCTGAACATTTTGGCGTATTGAACCGTATGAAGTAAGCCCAACAAAAGTTACAGTTCTCATAAATATAAATTAATTAATTCCAAACACAAGGTAGCTACTGTAAACTGTTGAGGAGTTCCCTTAACTGTCCTTCGTCTTCATCATCAGACCCCTAATGACAGTCACAACCCATGTAGGTGTAAAGTTCACATCAATACAAATTAATCAAGCCCAAACACAAGGTAACTGCTGTAAATCGTTGAGGAGTCCCCTCGACTGTCTTTCGGCTCCATCATCAGATCGACTCCAGGCCTTCATTAAATTGTAGTGCTTTAAAATACTTAACGAAAAAATTAACAAACGCACTAGTCGCTCCTACGATTTTCGAATGTTCCCCTCGGTTTCACTGGGATGCCATCATCAGATCCTGGTTTCCTTATCATGGTACCACCCTTGGCATATCTCCTTTCCAACAAAAAAAGAATAATCAAAATTGGTTCATAATCGACGAAGTTATCCGCGAACACACATAAAAAAAAAAAAAAAAAAAAATATACGGTCGAATTGAGAAACCTCCTCCTTTTTTTGAAGTCGGTTAAAAACTAAATAAATGTTGCGATCAATAATACACTACCTATATTTTGAGGTCAGATAAAAGCTAAAAACTGTGTTTATTTGAGTAAAAAACAATAAAAGTAAAAATATTTTCATTTATATTTTCCTGCAGCGGCAATGTTTACATTACTGAATGTTCAACGCGGCACACACATAATTTTGAAGGAACATTCAAGGATTATTTCCGCTGTTCCAATTCTGAAGCAATTAAAAAAAAATAAGGCTGCTTGGGTCGTTTCCCTCGTCATCCCTAAAGGAGTACGTCTGAAAAACAAAAACGACGTAGGTTTTTTATAGTGCACGTTCTTTGAATGGTCCCTTTCACGTCACTTGCCGTACATTTCCTATCGTAATTGCGATCTGACACTGTGAATGGCGTGTGGACAGATAAAAGAACCTTCTGTTTCTCTCGCTCATCTTTAGACATAGACACAATATGGTGGATTATCCTGTAATTTTGCGGAGAAAAGCTTTCTTTCTATCGTAGATTTTCAAGTTCTTTGTAGTATTTTATAGATTTTTGTAGGCACTAGCTTTTGGTGTAGACGGCAACGTCTGCTTATCTTTATGAGTCCGTCATACTAAAGTTATTGACGGTGTAAGATAGCGTTATGTTTATTTCTAACTTAGGTAGGTACTTGTTATCGTTACGAAGAAGGCCGTTTTACGCGATATAATAAAAACTAGATGTAAAGGCGAAGATGAAAGAAGGAAACCGGCATCTATGAATGCCAATTGAATGCATTATTATTGTTTTAAGTACCGTTGTTCTGATCAACATAAATAAAATCATAAAACCAGTTCCACGTAATTTTTTATCAATGCAACACCGCTATTTCTTAGTTTTCTCCATTGTTTTCTCCGTTCGGTAATTGTACAGGAGGCCAATTCCCGTAATTCATTGAAAACTTTCAAAATCTAGTCGCAATTTCATCTCGGCGATAATCAATGTCAGAAATGTAGGGCTGGAAATTCAGAAGCATTTTTGACAGATTGAGTGAGACTGAGATCAGACTGTGAACGTTCCACAGATGACGAATCAGGCAGGGTCATCCAATGGTATCTATGGTATGCCTGCAAAATAGCTTGTGCCCATGAAAAATATTAGTTCTAGAAATTAAAAACTGCCAAGTAGGTCGGTTGTGGTTGTGCGTCAGCATTGTATCAATATCAAACTGCAATGTCAAAGTTACAAGTAATCATATTTCTATGACCTACCTACACGTTATAATTATTATAAATTTTGTCATTTCTATTTAGTTGTGAGTTGGTGATCGTTTCAGTAAGATGATGAATCAAGGTTTTGTTTAAAAGTGGGATAAAAAAAATAACACGTTTAAAAAATCTAGATCTAAGCGGCCTAACTTGAAAAATAAGGTGAGTTGTTCTTTTTTTTTCTTATATTCCTACCTGTCGTGTTTCATGCAGTCATGCTACTAGGGCTATTTACTTATTGTTTTGTTTGAAGGTAACAGACATGAGGGTACATAGAAAAATACTTATGTTTGGAAGGGAATTGAAAATAATATAAACAGTTGCACAGATAGTTTTGTAAACCCAATGATTTCAAGATTTTCAAGTTTCGAGTACCTAATGATATACGTATGTCAATGACTAAACCAAATAAAGACTTGGCTAAAAGGTCCCAACAACCAGGGGGCTTACCATCACCTCTTAAAGCAGGGCAGACGTTGAACTGCACTACTTTTTTATAAGACCTCTTAGTACAAAAAAGTAGGTAAGCCCCCAGGCCATTAAAATAATAATAAAAAAAAAGATAGTTTTGTAAGTGGCATTATTTGTGTTTCCAGTGAAAGTAGCAAGTTCCAAGTGTTCAGTCTGTGAGCCACAAATAAGTGCCTATTGTGCTATCTACTTCTAACTACCTACCTATATTCTATTGTTTTTTAAGAGCGTTTACGCCGTACGGCATTTTATACAAACTTTCAAGCCCTTGTTTTTCGAAATGAATGAACCGATTTTAATGAAACTTCATACGCATAAGCAGGATACAAAGGTCTAAAAAGTTACATAAGAACATTTAAAAAAAATAGTGTTTCAGCCAAGTTAGACCGATTTAAAATTTTCCATAGAAACAGAGATTTCCAGTTATCTTTTATTAAATAAGACATTTCGAAAATGTTCTGTAACTTTGTTTACGGATGCGTACGCATCTCATACAAAATCGATGTTTTCTATGAACAAAAGCTGAACAGAGCTGAATAAGTGTGAGTAGTCCCTTAATTTGTTAAGGCAAGCCTGCATGAGGCCTGCATCCTATTTAAAAAGCGATCGTCGTTTTATGTCACTTTTTGTTCGAAAAACCAGAAAGCGCCCTCTGTTGGCATGACCACGCGTTCAGTTTCACACACGTATGTTTGGCGGCCAAATGTGGTTCGTGTGAATAAACTATTCAACTTCATACAAATTAGCGCCTGTCCACACGTTGTCGTTGTGGTGTGGTTGTGGTACGTGTGGTCGGATCCTGAAACAACGCTTATGTAGGTACGGTCATTGTAGGCCATTGTGTATAGTGCCTATGGAATTAGTATGTACTAGGACAAAATTGTGCTCGGATTGTCTAAATAAAATGTCAAATGTTAGATTTATCATGAAGGTTTTATTTCAAAATAATTTGATCATACATATTGGCCTTATATAATAATTAGGCACTGGCCATGAATATATAAAAAATAGAATGCTAGAATAATAAAAGTAATTGCTAATTTCATAACGTCTCTATAAAATTGTGCTCTATTTGTAATAATCACAAGGCTGAATAATTAAAAAAATAATTCTTTTTGCTTTTGTTTAATTTTGATTTTGGAACACAACTTGAATTTGAAATAAAAGAATTGTGGACTTGTTGTTGTTTTGTTCATTTCTTGACATGACATGCACAGAACACTTTTATAATAGTTGACATTTCATGTTGTTATAAGAGTTTCATCAACGATGAAATAATTGAAATCATTATTGTAAAGTATCATAAGGAAAATACTTTATTTTAGGATATTACTTGAATGCAGGAATTATCAGATTTTTGTATGGAAATGTCGATGATCAATGATCCATTAAAGATAAAACATTGTTCAAGAGCTCGAGGTGATACCTCAGGTAAGATTTGCTGATACCCTATTATAGAATTTAAATTTTGAGAGTATTTTATAGTCCAACAAGGTAAGGTAGCCATCCATACTCCATCATCTGTCTAGCCCTTTCCCAACTATGTTGGGGTCGGCTTCCAGTCTAACCGGATGCATCTGAATACCAGTATTTTACAGGGAGCGACTGCCTATCTGACCTCCACAACCCAGTTATTGGGTAATACGATATCCCTTGGTAAGACTGGTTATCAGACTTCAGGGCTTCAGACTACCCATAACGTGGTAGCCATCCATACTAATATTATAAATTCGAAAGTAACTCGTCTGTCTGTCTGTCTGTCTGTATTTGCCCCCTCTACACGTCGGCAGATGCGTCCGCGGACGTCGACAGATGCATCAGGAGATGGATCACCACGAGCCGACCACACGTCTGTTTGTCGTTCAGTCTGTGTTAATTCTCTACAGACGCAACTCATACGCCCGCAACATAAAAAAACTGGCCAAGTGCGTGTCGGGCCATGCACAGTGTAGGGTTCCGTAGTGTTAGATCACTTATTAAAGTAATACCACGTGTTACGGATAATAGTTTATTTCACTGCGACTACAGTACAATTCACAACACACTCTAATTAACTCAAAAATAACACAGGGATAGTTTTACATTTTCTAAAAAAAGGCGCGCGAACCTCCACTGACAGCTTTTCCAGAGAGTATCCCACAAATTGAATCGTTTCGGTGTTGCCAGCACAATAAGTCGATTACAATTAATCGAATACAAACATAAATTAGGTTTATAAAAAAAACTAGATTAAGTACAACAAATTGCGTTAAATAATTTAAATAACATAACAAAACCTAACACTCGTCCATCCTGACAACGTGTATGTCCTCATACACACTATCAAGTAAAACTAAAACCTAACACTCGGCTCAATTTATAACTAATTTAAGTAATAATAATTTAATTTATTTCGGTCTTTCTTCTCAAAGCAGTCGGACAGGAAACACGAACCCACCTAGTTATTAATTGTTTATACAAACCTACATACACAAATAAAATCATTTAACTCTCCGACACTAATCTGGCTAGTGTCAAGGCTACTAGGGAGGTTAAATAAATAAATAAATAAATTATCTATCAAATCACATCATAAAGGTAGACTTATTCAATAGGGAGTGTGTTTGCTTAACGCTTAACACACCATACACCTTGTGCTTCACAAAATAAACACGTTTTTCACAACATATTGAGCACCGTGTGCTTCATACAACGCAAACGTCTTGCCCGCACAACACATTACCCATTGCACTAATTATGTATTCCGCATCGCACTCCTTGTGCGCTCCGCATCGCACATCATGCACACTCCGCATCGCGCACGTTGCGCGCTCAGCATCGCGCACCATGCGCGCTCTGCATCACGCACGATGCGCGCTCCGCATCGCACACCATGCGCGCTCCTCATCGCGCACCATGCGCGCTCTGCATCACGCACGATGCGCGCTCCGCATCGCACACCATGCGCGCTCCTCATCGCGCACCATGCGCGCTCTGCATCACGCACGATGCGCGCTCCGCATCGCACACCATGCGCGCTCCTCATCGCGCACCATGCGCGCTCTGCATCACGCACGATGCGCGCTCCGCATCGCACACCATGCGCGCTCCTCATCGCGCACCATGCGCGTTCCGCATCGCGAACTATACGCGCTCTGCATCGCGTACCATGTGCACACCGCATCGCGCACCTTGCGCGCTCCGCAACACGCACGTTGCGCGCTCCGTAAGGCGCACCATGCGGGCTCCGCATCGCGCACCATGCGCGCTCCACATCGGACACTATGCGCGCTCCGCATCGCGCAACATGCGCGCTCCACATCGCACACTATGCGCGCTCCGCAACACGCACGTTGCGCGCTCCGTAAGGCGCACCATGCGGGCTCCGCATCGCGCACCATGCGGGCTCCGCATCGCGCACCATGCGGGCTCCGCATCGCGCACCATGCGCGCTCCACATCGCACACTATGCGCGCTCCGCATCGCGCAACATGCGCGCTCCACATCGCACACTATGCGCGCTCCGCAACACGCACGTTGCGCGCTCCGTAAGGCGCACCATGCGGGCTCCGCATCGCGCACCATGCGCGCTCCACATCGCACACTATGCGCGCTCCGCATCGCGCAACATGCGCGCTCCGCATCGCGCTCCGCATCGCGCACTGTACGCGCTCCGCATCGCGCATCATGAGCGCTCCGCATCGCGCACTATGCGCGCTCAGCATCGCGCACTGTACGCGCTCCGCATCGCGCACTGTACGCGCTCTCATCGCGCATCTTGTGCGCTCCGCATCGCGCACCTTGTGCGCTCCGCAACGCGCAGTTTACGCGCTCCGCATGACGCATCTTGCGCGCCTCGCATAGCGCACCATGCGTGTTCCGCATCGCGCACCTTGTGCGCTCCGCACCGCACTAGTCGCGCGCTCCGCATCGCGCACTATCAGCGCTCCGCATCGCGCACATTGTGCGTTCCGCATCTCGCATCTAGCGCGCTCCGCATCACGCACTGTGCGCACTCCGCAACGCGCACATTTATTTATTCTTGCGCGCTCCGCATTGCGCACTATCTGCGCTCCGCATCGCGCATCACGCGCGCTCCTTATCGCGCACTATCACGCTCCGCATTGCGCACTATGCGCGCAACGCAACGCGCTCCGCACCGCGCACAATGCGCGCTCCATGCGCGCAACGCAACGCGCGCCATGCGCGTTCCGCACCGCGCGCTATGCACGCTCCGCATCTCGCACCATGCGCGACCCGCAACGCGCACCATGCGCGCTTCGCATCTCACACCATGCGCGATCCGCACCGCGCACCATGCGCGCTCTGCACCGCGCACCATGCGCGCTCTGCATCGCGCTCCATGCGCGCCTTGTATCGCGCACCATGTGCGCTCCGCAACGCGCACCATGTGCGCTCCGCAACGCCCACCATGCGCGCTCCGCATCGCGCACCATGTGCGCTCCGCAACGCGCACCAGGCGCGCTCCGCATCGCGCATCTTTTGCGCTCCGCACCGCACATGTTACGCGCTCCGCATCGCGCACCATGTGCGCTCCGCATCGCGCACCATGTGCGCTCCGCATCGCGCACCTTGCGCGCTCTGCACCGCGCACGTTGCGCGTTCCGCATCGCGCAGTTTACGCGCTCCACATGACGCATCTTGCGCGCCTCGCATAGCGCACCATGCGCGCCTCGCATAGCGCACCATGGGCGCCTCGCATAGCGCACCATGCGCGCGTCACATAGTGCACCATGTGCACCTCGCATTGCGGACGTTGCGCGCTCCGCATCGCACACCTTGCGCACTCTGCATCGCGCATCTTGCGCGCCTCGCATTGCGGACGTTGCGCGCTCCGCGTCGCACTCCTTGCGCACTGCGCGTCGCGCACCTTGCGCACTCCGCGTCGCGCACCTTGCGCACTCCACGTGGCACACCTAGTGCACGTGAACGTTTTGCGTTGCGCACCTTGCGCATTGCATCGCACACCTTGTGCATCGTATTCATTACGCGTCGCGCACCTTGCGCATTGTATCGCACACCTTGTGCATCGTATTCATTACGCGTCGCGCACCTTGCGCATTGCATCGCACACCTCGTGCATACTTACATTAAATGATGCATCCATTACCCATAGTAACTAAATGTCCAAGGTGTACTGCTTCATTCAGTACCGACACGTAAACAATTGTCTTCTCTATGTAGAATACATTGAATCGCGTGTGATTTTTATGTGTATTCTTAGGAGACCATCATTTTTCTATAAAATATACTTGGGACCCTAAATCTTTGTATCTGACCAAGAACGGCGCGTAGCGATCCCGCTTCTGATTTGTTAGATCACTTATTAAAGTAATACCACGTGTTACGGATAATAGTTTATTTCACTGCGACTACAGTACAATTCACAACACACTCTAATTAACTCAAAAATAACACAGGGATAGTTTTAAATTTTCTAAAAAAAGGCGCGCGAACCTCCACTGACAGCTTTTCCAGAGAGTATCCCACAAATTGAATCGTTTCGGTGTTGCCAGCACAATAAGTCGATTACAATTAATCGAATACAAACATAAATTAGGTTTATAAAAAAAACTAGATTAAGTACAACAAATTGCGTCAAATAATTTAAATAACATAACAAAACCTAACAGTAGTAGCCCGTTATCACAACATAGTACGATTCTATTGTTCTTTATTATGAATATAAGTAATGGTAAATATATTAAGAGTTAATGGTTCGTATTTGAATTTAAATTATCATTTCAATGACGTGCGGGGATGTTGATCACTCGAATGTACTCTAATAAAAACGTAACCCGTTGGTACAGCGCCATCTAGCGGCAGTATTGTGAAACTTATGATAATTTATGGTTTTTTTATTTCATATTTTGTTTTTCAATGAAAGTCTTTACCCGTTAAAAACAAGCAACTACCTACTTCATCTTAGTCGCTTTAAAGTTTAATATTTCGGAAGTCGGTGTCTTTGGGATCTGTATTTTATAGTTTTAGTATTTTGCCACCGAATTCCGAAATTAAAGTTATTTCATAATTTTGAGTTTATTTATTTTTGAAGTCGGTTTAATTTTTTTTAAATACTTAATTTCGTAATTTTTAGTTTTAATTAAAAATTGGAATATGTTTTTTTGTAATAAGTAGGTAATAGTTTTGTTGTAAATATTGCACTAGAATTTGACCAAGGTTTTGTGATGTTTTCCCTTTGACAATACACCCGTAGCTCGTATCAATAAGCCAGGCCGTCACACTTTCACGTCTTAGTCCATATCTTGAAAATTACTGGATCTATTTTGATGAAACATGCACTGTTCCCTAAGTTGAAGTAAATGTATGCCAATAAAAAAAGAATGGTCACGATCCGATTAACAGTTGCGGAGAAATGCATGGACATACATACATAGGTCTATAAAAGTTTGTACTTATATTTGTTTGGAAGCCCTAATAGATTGGTCATATTATGTGAATATAATGAAATTCCAATAATATTACATACATACGTGTCGAATTGATAACCTCCTTTTTTTCAAGTCTGTAAAAACTGACAAACGGATTGGTGGCAGATGCATCTGCCGACGTCAAATACCTACTTACCACAGACTAGCAAATTACCTACACGTCGGCGGAAGCATTCGCAGATGACCATCTGCTGATGAATCTGTCGACGTCTAGAGGAGGATTTACCTTTTCACGCCTAAACCACTGAACGGTTTTGGAAAAATTTGGCAGAAAGATAGATTGCATCCCGGGGAAGGACATAGGATAGTTTTTATCGACATACCTCGCGGGCTAAGCCGCGGGCGGAAGCTAGTGATATTAGGTATATTACTAAAACTATCATCCTGATGCCTAGCCTTTTTCTAAACTATTTTGGGGTCGGCTTCCAGTCTAACCGGATGCATCTGAATACCAGTGTTTTACACGGAGCGACTGCCTATCTGACCTTCACAACCCAGTTACGGGGTAATACGATACCCCTTGGTAAGATTGGTTGTCAGACTTTCGGGCTTCTGACTACCCTTAACGACTGTCAAAGATCCACGAATGACAGCCGGGACCAACGGCTTAACGTGCTTTCCGAGGCGCGGAGGGGTCACGGTAACCATCCGACAGGCTATCGTATCGAAAATAACACATTTCAATAACCTTGTGGACAGCATTTAGAGAACTCCTACGTTAACACTGATTGATGTTCAATACGGTACGGAAGCTTATCAAGTGGTGGTGGGTATGGATTCCCGCGGCGATTTTTTTTCGCGCAGGATATTCAACGCACTGCTTAGCGACTGCAACTGTATTTTTATTTGTTCCGCTTGGATGCGCTCTGTTGGATTCCCAATGCTCGGCTCAACACCGAGAGTTGAAAATCCAATGCGCGATAAAATCCTGCCGTGATATTTTTATGTCCGTGCGAACGTGAGCTATGACTGTTTTGTCTAGGTCTGCAGACTTTTTATTTTTATAAAGATACTGCAGATCTAGACAAAACAACATACTAGCTGACCTGGCAAACGTTGTTTTGCCATATAAAGTACTAGCTTCTGCCCGCGACTTCGTACGCGGATCCTGTTGCTTATTCCAGCGACAACGGGGTCGTCAAAATCGAAGATCTGAAACGTCTGATGTCGAATTCTAAGAGTCCGGGGACGGGAAAACAGCGTGATGCGCGAGACGATTCGAGACGTTTCAGATCTTTCATTTTTGTAAGTCAACAGGAAATGCCCATCAGACTAAACAACTTTTGCTAAGGCGGGTTTTAGAGTCGCACTGACCGCACGCTGATGGTCAGCGCTGATGGGTCGATATGCTATGTAGTAAGGTAGCGTTTCTGAGTAATGCTGACCGCTCAGCGCTGACGGCTCATACGTTTCGCTGTCCGCGCCGACGATCAGCGTGCGGTCAGCGCGACTCTAAAACCAGCCTAAGACGTCATTCCTATATGTTATAGTGTCGCTTGGCTTTGAAGTTCCACAACAGGTGTTCCAGATCTTCAAATTTATTCTCACAGCAGAAAATGCTCTTCACGTGGAATATTTTTTGCTATGACACCATTTTTATATCTCTTATACTTTAGCTGATCTGTTGCGGTTCTGCATCAGGTGTTCCATTTTCCAAAATAAATTAGTGATAGTTTGTTGATTTACAGAAATACTCAAAAGATGCGTCTCATACTGTACTATAGCTTAGATCCCTCAAAAACTATTTGGCTTAGTAAACTCAAAATTTGAAAGTTATGTAGTTAATTTACTGGTAAGAGACGTCAGGTTAATAAGGAAATTTAGGAGACGTCGAATAACAGAAGTGATATAATTTACTGTAACACTTCTGTGTAAACAACGTTCGTTGTTTTTCCCTCGGTCTCATTCAATATGTAAATACAGCGAGTCAGGACTGGTGACGCGGGAGCAAGCGACGTACAGTTGTCCGTGTGAGATGAAGCTCGTCCTGAGGTCGACACCCGTAGCCTTCAGTGTCTGCCCCTGTGACTTATTTATTGTCATTGCGAAGCACACGCTCACAGGAAACTGCACGCGCTTGAATTGAAAGGGGTAATTGTGGCCGGGTGTCACCATTGCCAGGATCACCCAGAAGACACGATGGAGCACACGGTGGAGGTCTGGCCCGCTTGGGCGGAGCACCGCCGTGTCCTCGTATAGGCGATCGGCAGCGGCGGCGACCTCTCGCGTCCGGCCCTGGTGCAAGCCATGGTCCGGGGCGAGAGGGAGTGGGAGGCAGTCACCTCCTTCTGCGAAGCAGTCATGCTAGCGAAGGAGGTGGCGGGACGAATGAGGGAGAGAGCCTCCCGTCCCAGCCACCGCAGGAGACGCTCCGGGCGTCGGGAGCCACGGGACGACTCCCGGCCATCGTAGGCGCGGGCCTGCGGGCCCGTGCCGGACGGCGCGTACGTGTTCTACGCGCGCCTCAAAGAGATGTCAGCCTCGAGGAGGGGCCCCATAGGGCCGAAGCCTGCCGGGTCAGCGGGATTGTCCGAAAGGGTTACCGCTGGCCCGGAACATAAAGGGCTAAGGAAGGAACACGGGTGGGTTTTAGTCAGTAAGAGTCTGACACTCCCTTCCGCTCCACCCAGAGCGGGAGGGGTCATTTGATGACTTCCCATCCGAAAAAAAAAGGGGTAATTGTGGGGAATCGGTGGTATACGTGGTATAAACACTGTCTCGCCGACACCACAACCCGTTAGAATTTCCGCCTCAATGATATTTCTCTGCAGCGAGACGACTTTGAGCCGGGTCCCATTGCACAGTTTCGGCGGAGTGAGATTCCGAAGAAGCATAATTGGGACACCGACCTTATGCGCCTCGCGCGGGAAGCGGTACAGACCTACACCTTAGTGGCTATTGATGTCCCCGTACACCAGGCGTATCAAATCTTCTAAGGTGGACACCACTCTCCCAAGTATCTCAGGTAGAACCACCTGGCCACCGTCTACTGGTAGCGTTCTTCACCCAATTTTAAGAGAACATCAGAAAATTCTTGGGCGTGTACATTCCCGCCAAGCTATGCTCTCATATTCATCGTTAAGCGCAACCTATGAATATGTGGCCATAAGAAAGAGCATTTCAACAAAGCATTCACCTCATCAGCCCTAGTTCCTCGCGTCACCACAGGCAGCGTTTGTCGGAAATCGCCGCTTAACAGAACTGTAACGCCACCCATCATTTGCTGGTTCCTGCGGATGTCCTGCAAAGTCCTGTTTACCGCCTCTACTGCTTTTCTGTTCGCCATAGTGCATTCATCCCACACGATTAAAGAGCAATCTTTAAGCACGCGCCCTTTGTCGCTGTTGCTGTTGCGTTTGGAGTGTCAACTCCACAAACAACAAATGTGCTTGGTAAGATATAACATAGAACCAAAAGTTTAACTTGACTTTATGATAGTGTAGCTTATTGCTTATTTACCAATCAATCTCTTTAGTAACATTGGTGTGAAACTCCCCATACAATTAGATAGGACATGTATAGTTCTCAGATTTAATAACAGTATCGTTCCTAATGCACATAAAAAATGCAAAAACTAAAAAAAAAAAGAATTTTACGATAAAAAAATAATAATAATACGGGATTTGAACTCGCACCATTGAGTGCGGTAAACGGTCGCCTGACCATACCGCTAAATTCCCTGTTGACATATTGTTGAAATAGCTGTTCCCTTGCAATTTATAATATTACTGCCCCGCTCCTTTATAAAAATAGCGTGATTGTTATGTTTCCAGGGTTAAATTTTTATTAACTAAATAAATAACATGTCATTTTGGGCATTCAATTATTTTGTGCATTCAATTACGAACCAAAACCTTTTAAAATCAATATTGCTTACCTCCCATAACATACGGCGTGATAATATGTAGCCTAAAGCCTTCCTTGGTTTACAAAGAACATTTTTGCTGAATTTCAATTCAATCTATCCAGTAGTTTTGGCGTGAAGCCTTACCATACACACAGACAAACAGACAAACAGACAAACAGACAAAAATTCTAAAAAGTCACTTTTTGTCATCAGTTACGTTTTTCTAACAAAAGCCACTTATTTTTTCTCGAAAATTCTCAATGTACAGTTTTTCTTTCGTTACTGTTTTATTATATGTATAGATTTCTAGGTGCCCGGTGCTACTTCGTTTGTTTGGTGTCCTACCCCTTACCCTACCCTACCCTACCCCTACCCTACTCCTACCCTACCCCTACCCCTACCCTACTCCTACCCTACCCCTACCCCTACCCTACTCCTACCCTACCCCTACCCTACTCCTACCCTACTCCTACCCTACTCCTACACTACTCCTACCCTACTCCTACCCTACTCCTAACCTACTCCTACACTACTCCTACCCTACTCCTACCCTACTCCTACCCTACTCTTACCGTACTCCTAACCTACTCCTACACTACTCCTACCCTACTCCTATACTACTCCTACAGTACTCCTACCTACCCTGTTCCTACCCTACTTCTAACCTACTCCTAACCTACTCCTACACTACTCCTACCCTACTCCTACCCTACTCCTAGCCTACTCCTACCCTGCTCCTACCCTACTCCTACCCTACCCCTACCCCTACCCTACTCCTACCCTACCCCTACCCTACTCCTACCCTACTCCTACCCTACTCCTACACTACTCCTACCCTACTCCTACCCTACTCCTAACCTACTCCTACACTACTCCTACCCTACTCCTACCCTACTCCTACCCTACTCTTACCGTACTCCTAACCTACTCCTACACTACTCCTACCCTACTCCTATACTACTCCTACAGTACTCCTACCTACCCTGTTCCTACCCTACTTCTAACCTACTCCTAACCTACTCCTACACTACTCCTACCCTACTCCTACCCTACTCCTACCCTACTCCTACCCTGCTCCTACCCTACTCCTACCCTACTCCTACCCTGTTCCTACCCTACTCCTACCCTACTCCTACCCTACTCCCATAGATATATTAAAATTTTCTCTGCGTAAGAACCATCCTCGTACTTCTATTCTAAAAAAAGAATTAGCGAAATCGGTTCAGCTGTTCTCGAGACTTGCGCTTAGCAACACATTCAGCGATTCATTTTTAGGGTTCCGTACCCAAAGGGTAAAAACGGAACCCTATTACTAAGACTTCGCTGTCCGTCCGTCCGTCCGTCCGTCCGTCTGTCTGTCTGTCACCAGGCTGTATCTCAAGAACCGCGGTAGCTAGACAGTTGAAATTTTCACAAATTATGTATTTCTGTTGCCGCTATAACAACAAATACTAAATAAAATAAATATTTAAGGGGGGCTCCTATACAACAAACGCGATTTTTTTGCCCTTTTTTGCTCGATATGTCACCAGGCTGTATCTCAAGAACCGCGGTAGCTAGACAGTTGAAATTTTCACAAATTATGTATTTCTGTTGCCGCTATAACAACAAATACTAAAAACAAAATAAAATAAATATTTAAGGGGGGCTCCCATACAACAAACGTGTTTTTTTCGGCGTTTTTGCCTTGTGGTACGGAACCCTTCATGTGCGAGTCCGACTCGCACTTGGCCAGTTTTTTTATATTATAGATAATCAACATAAAACTGTTTATACTTCAAGAAATTGACACCTATTTGCAGCACACTAAAATTTTAACAATTTTAATGATGACGTTTCTTCACATCATCTTCATAGGATTTTACATTTGCTTTAAATTCGTATTGGTAGTGGTACACTCGACGAAATATCAAACTAGTGACTATAAGTACATTTCCAGTTTTAGCTGACCTCACATTGTAAGTATAGAGTTTTCGTACAATAAGAACGGACGCCCGCGCGCCACATCTGGATAACATTTTAAAAGTTAAAAGGGATCCAAAAACAATTGAGGATCTTTACAAAAAGGCAATTTATATGTCTTTTGTGCAAAACTAAAACTGTGGGAATGTAGTATGGCTGAGGTGATGTGAAATATCCAGGAAGCGAGGATAGGGCACTTGGTTTCATACCACGATAGGAAACGGTCGCGTAACATTAAGCCTAGTCTATGTTAAATTGAGACTTTTTAAGAAAGTGATTTTGATATACCGATAGGTTTTCAGTGTGATTCTTTAGTAGTGGTATAGGTTGTTAAGACTAAAGTGTTCAAATAGTGTTGCTGAAAATGTGGGTGAGTGTGCTTCGAATGCGTGCGATGTGTTGAATGTTCTAAAGTGTGACGTAAAGATTTGGAATGAGCAATTAAAAGTAACCTGAGGCAATTGGGAGGTATTTTGTAACCGACTCACTGACTAGATAACTTGAGGTACCTACGCTTTTATACTTTGTCCTATCTAATTGCAATACAGTTCAATCGAAGGCATTGTTCAGACAGCCCCGCGCAACGCGGCGAGGCGCATGATACGCGACGTTTTCCTTACTACCACAAAACAGTGTTTATCAGTTGTTTAGGCTAAACACCTTTTAAACATGACATATTTATATGGACTTTGACGTAACACTGACATTAGACACACGTTGAACAAGTGTTTTAAGTTTTTGTGGTAAGACCCTTTATGTTTTACATATTAATTCAATAAAAACGCGTTCCCGCACGGAGTCACCTTGCTCAGTTGCCTCATAGCAGCCATAGGGTGAGCGCAGACAATGCATCCTGCTCGAGCAAAATTCGCCGCGTAAACTCGGCGGACGCAGCGGATGTTCGAGCGTTTAGCGCTACCTGCTCGCGCGAGTGCTATCGTCAATCTAGAATAGTAACATACTGAATATTCAACTTTGGGCCTGTTTCTCGAACGAAAATGATCTCAAAAGTGATGTGACGATGGTGTTTCTTATCACCAGCCAATCAATTTCTCACATTAATATTGCCATAAATTTGGTTCGAGAAACTGGCTCAAGTGTTTGAAATTTAAATATCCGAATGCTCGAGCATCTTGCTTCTTCTGTATGTGCTGACCCTTAGACCATTTATCCACTGCCACATCAATAGGACGTCAACGAGAAATGAGATTATTCAAATCTTTTGTCCACCACGACCGATCTCGGTGGTTCAGTATGTTAAGGCGGCGACTGACGTGCAACGTTTGTTTGTAATGTATCATTGGAGCGAGCTTGATTACAAAACGGCGATAAGCAAGACGCGGCGTACGATCACATCAAGCACTATACTTGTGCGTGATCCATTTTTATTCAGAACGGCGGACGTAGAGGTTGTGTGTGCTTCATTAATTTTATTTATTTAGTTATTAAAACCAAACCCGAAATTGGATGACCTGCACTGACTTGTTTGTAAACATGCGCATGCACTGACTACTGTAACGCGTTTCAAAGGAGTTCACGAAAAAGCCGACAGTCGAGTTACGGATCTGGCGCTCGCATCGAGCGGCTCGGCTAGCTGCACTGACTGAGTACTGTAACGCATTATAAAAACTTGATCCATACAGACGTTGCGAGTCAGTCTTTGCTTTTATGATAGACAAATCAAAAGCCGTGCAAAAACCGCCGTGCGACGGCAGTATGTGGGTCAAACTTGTTTTGTATCGGCACATCGGCCCGTCACTATCTCGGTGATGAACACGCGGCTATAATAAATGTCCCTATTTATGTACATATTTCTTGTTCAGACCCGTCATCTCGTTCTCGTTGACGTCCCTTTGACCGTGGCGGCGGACAAAGGGCCTTAGCGGTACACGAACGGCACATTCTGTACCCCACAGACGGTGCCCTTAATTAGCGCGTAGTAAGCCCTGCCTGGAGGCCTTAATTTATTGAGGCATCCACAGGGCAAGCCCGGTTAAGCAGACGACAACCTCCTAGGTTGAAATGCGACATGCCAATTCCGGAAAAAAATTATATTCGCCTACATGAGACTTACGGAAAGAAGAAAATCACGAAATTTTTAATATGAAACCTAAATAATAGCGTGGCGAGACCAAATACATTGGGTGGGTCAAGCCTGGCAAGACCAAATACATTGGGTGGGTCAAGCCTGGCAAGACCAAATACATTGGGTGGGTCAAGCCTGGCAAGACCAAATATATTGGGTCAAGTCCGGCAAGACCAAATACATTGGGTCAAGTCTGGCGAATACACTATATGTGAAGTATCATTAACACTTCCGTGCGAATGAAGGGAAGCTGCGGTGCTATTCTGTAAAAATCTCACCGTGAAAACTTAGGTGAGGTGAGCGTGGAGTGAGCTGTCAATAGTGACAATTCCTAGCAACTCACTTCACCTAAGTTTTCACGGTGAGATTTTCACAGAATCGACCGGCAGGTACGATTTTTAAAGGCACCGTAAAAACTTAGGTGAAGTGAGCTGACAATAGTGTCAACCCCCTATTATAGCATCAGGTGGAATGACTTTAAGTTCGCTTCACCTAAGTTCGGATCCAGATCGGCTGGAACGCCACTGCTGTATGCAACATACACGAGTTATTTACACATTAAGCTTAAAGATAAACGAAATGTTCCTTTGTTAACAGGTAGCATCAGAATGAAGTGTTATTTGAGCGAGGACACGGATGAGGAGAACTGCGACGACCCCATCAAACTGTTTGACAATGATATAAACGCGGTCTACTTCGGCAGTCAGCCTCATCAACGTAGTAAGTTAAAAACCTTCAAGGTTCATATTCGTATTCACGGTAACAGCATGTTAACTTTAAAAAAAAAACCAGGGTGCACAATTGTTGGTGAACAAAATAAAACATTGTTTTTTTGGCTATACCACGTTTTTGTGGCGATGGACACAGATGTAGCTGGGCAACACGGAGTGTAGCATTGTTTCTAGCTACACTGAAGTTGTTGCCGGTCTGCAAGCGTAAAAAATTGTTTAGAGCAACAATTGTTTTCGTGTGTGAACAGGTGAGGTTAATAAACATAGTAGCAGTAATATAGTCTTTATTTTTACTGCTACTTTATAATAAAGTAAATGATAAAAGTGTACAAATACATCGCCAAAGAAATCGATTTTAAAGGGGGTTTTAAGATTTTTATAATTATGGAGCCTGGCATACATACTGTCGCGCCATTATGAAAACGGCGGCCACGGCCACGCATGAGACCTATAGTCGGACTTATAGTTAATTACATAGAGTAAGTAAACATGTAAATATATATAAGAGACGGAACTCCCATAGAAAAAGTTGAAAAACGTCGCTTGTATGAAATTTGCACTAAAACTGAATACCAAAAAAACAAAAATTACACAGACTGCAGACATGACGTAAAGCTGCCAACATAATAACAAAGATGGGGATGTACTAAACATGATTTTAAATTTTCCAAATAATATTATAGATACTTACATATTCGAAATAAACGTGAATGAGTCGAATAGATGTTAAAGCGAGACAGCGATAGCCGCCATTATGTTTAGTGCACGTTTCATAGTTTCTTTTTTTATTAGACAGTTGCGTCACACTGGTTAATTAGCTGCAGTAAAATGACAGCTTAAGTGTTACCACTTTTTAACGAAATTGAAATTGTGATGTGGCAAAATAATCGATTCTTTCAAGTAACATTCAGTTCAAAGTCGATCCATGTTAAATTGATTCTATCAAAAGAGGATAATAATTTATTAGGAGACGATATTTATTATAATAAAATTCAGGTTTACAACAAAACATTGAGCAATGCCTAATTACTGATTTGTCATCACATCAGTGGATTTATAAAAAGTTTTATAAATAAAAAAATATTAAAAATTTAAATAATCCTGTATAATAAACGTTATTCCTAATGAAAACTTAAATTAATTTAAAAAATATATTTCTTAGATCGATTTAATAGGAGTTTTACGAGTAAAAATTGAAACAAAATTATTTTTAGTAGTCTATGTATTTAGGGAGCAGTGGTGGCCCAGTGGTCACGGACACGACTTACGAGTTGTAGGTCGTAGGTTCGAACCCAGACAGGCGCTTTACTTTGTGTAAATTATTTCATCACCACTGCTCTCAAAACGGTGAAGGAAAACATCGTGAGGAAACCGGCATGCCCTAGAACCAAAAATTCGAAGACATGTGACATCCACCAACCCGCACTGGGCCCGCGTGGTGGATTACGGCCCACTCCCTCTCATTGAGAGGCGGCCGGTTTCCCAGCATTGGGAACATTATAGGCTGATTATGGTTATGGTGGTTATATATCGTTTCTGAGAAAAAGGGTCTTCTTGACCGACGGACAACAAAGTTATCTTATATGGGCTCTGTTGTTTTGAGGTACATTACAACCCCAAAAAGTGGTGACACCAACACCAGCTTTTTGAGATACCTAACTTTTATTTTAAGTTAACTACCTATTGATACAAAACATTAAATTAATGACAGCTAAAATAACTCTTTTCTGTTTTTTTCCACAGGTACCAGAGACACAAAAAGCCGTTGGACATTTGAAACGATTGGAAATAATGAATTTTGTCAGCCAAGTGAAAATTCTACGCTGGGGAGATCAGTTGATGATCTAATACAAACGTTAGAGAGCGACACTACCAGTGAGTGTGATATTACCCCATTATGTGTTAAATTAGTGGATTGCGGAAAATTTCCTTGGTACTATAGAAAGTATACACAACAAATAATGCATAAATTAAAATTAAATGAACTTAGTGATAGTGACCATGACATAGATGTAGATGGCATAGTATACGATTCAGATGATTGTTTTATAGTAGAAGATCTACAAGATGTTGTTACAAATAAAATAATCACAAGTGATCAAATATGCATAAGTGCAGTGAAATCAACAGAACCTAAACCAAAACTACCAAAAAATAAATTAATTAATATGAAGCGTCATAAAGATGATAAGGAGATACAAAGGGCACTGAGTATCAAGAATTTATTTAAAATTGATTTAAAACGTAATCAAGGACTTATAGGTATGAAAATTACACAGAAAATGGAAACAAACACTACGCTGGACGTTAAAACCGACCAAGACAATGTGGTTGAAGAGGCAGATGCTAAGAAAACATGTGTGATGGCTGATGAAAAGTATTTAAGTGCTGCTGATAAAACACTTTGCCACATCGGCACTCAACTGATACCAATAACGGAAGAAAAAGAAAGCAATTCTATTTGCCAACTTAATACTAACAATAAAGAAAAAGACTTAGTTGGTAAACCAACTCTAGTTAAATCTTCTAGTTTCCCAAATGTTACTGTACAATTTGATATTAGTAAAATATCTGAAAAACTAATAGATAATTTGAAGACAAAGAAAATAAATGAGCAGTTATCTGAAGCTAAACTTATTAGTAAACCGTCAATTAAAAGTCCTTTAAATAATCTAGAAAATACATTCAAAACTGTAAATGAAAAAGAATTAAGTTCCAAAGTAACTATTACAGAAAAATGCCCAAATTCATCAAATACATTGCACGTGAAAGATGTAAAAAAAACGAATAAATATAAAAATGATCAAATTAAAATGAAAAAAAATAGTGCTAGTCACAGGTCTTTGGTAGGACTATTGATTACAAATAAAACTAAGGAAAACACCAAAGAATTAAAATGCACGAAACAAAAAAGACGTAGAGATGATACACAAAATAAAGCTACTAAACTTGGTAAGAAAACTCGTAAAAAGATTGAAAAACAAAAACGTGAACCCAAGTCGCCAATCTTACATTGCAGTACTGTACCGAAGAAACCTAAACAACACGGAATGCCTCCCAAATTCAATAAAATAGACACAAATTCTAATATATCAAAAGAGCCTGGTAAACTTAAGCAATTATATGATAAACTTACTAATTTAAATAGTTGTAATTTAATGCAAGATTCTAATCGATTAAAACACGTTATCCCTAAAATTGCCCCAGTTACAAAGCCTTTTGAGGTTTATGCTAAACAAGATTTACAAAAAGAGTCTTGTATGATACAAGATAAAACCGTAAGTCAAGTCAGAAATATTCATTCAAAATCTTGCGTGACGGATAAGCTTCTTAAGAATTTTAATGACGTTAGTAAGGCTGATTTCAAATGCAACGACTTCCGCAAAACTCACAATATGTCTTCAACTAAAAATAAGACTTTAAATGAACAAACTGTATTAAATGAGCCTCACCAAGTGAACAAGCATACAATAAACGCTGCATCCTCAGTCTCAAATCCTAAAGCACCAATTAAAAATAACAAGCCAACAGTCTCTAATGGTAACGTCTCTACTACAGCAGTGGTTACGTCTACAAGTGGATCAAATGCAGTACTTTCTAATCAATATGCCAACTTCCCCACTCCTCACGGGCCTCATTTTCCCATCCATAATGCAGTGCCTAGTAGAATGAGTAGCGGCAATATTTCTAACACCAATATCAATGTCCCAGTACAGAATCGTTACGCATCGGCTATAATTTTAAAGTCAAATAATAATACAAACTTTCCATTCGAGAAGCACTGCGAATCCCCTGTGCAATCCATGGCTTTTCAAAGACCTATTTCCTTTCCTATTCCTGTCCTGAGCCAGAGACAGCCACGGTCCAGAGATCCCCAACCACCATGTCCTATCAGCAGGCATCAGAACAATTTTCCAAGTTCTGCCAATTCTGTACCAAATCAGTTCTATCCTTCACAAACTTATATAGGTCAACAACCGAGTAATCCAATACAAGATTTTTACAGAGAACATTGGTTGCCACAAAATTTGGTACCTCCTCCTCCTCCTCCTCCACCACCACCACCACCACCACTTCCTCCTGTTCCTCCACCTAACATTCCCCCAAGAAATGGTCACGTGGTGAACCAATCCAAAGATTGTTCTAATTTAAACCGTACATCAACGTCATTTGGACACCATATGCAAAATCCGCAAAGCGCTTTCCGTCAAAACTCTGTTATTACCCAACAAACTCAAAATAGTTCTATAATCGGAATTAATAATGATGGTTTAGTAAAAAAAATTAACATAGTCGCTATGCCTGTTAAAAATGTAGGAACAGTTAAAGTAGAACAAATAAAAGCTCCTCAAATTATGAGTCCGGTTGAACATTCAGAAGTAGTTGCAACTAAGACAGAAATGTTAAATGAATTGGACAAGTTGTCATTTGTTGACAAAAATATAAATGAATTCGTTACTGTTATTAATGAAAAGAAAAAGGAAAACACATTAGAAGTAGCAATAATGTCAAAAAATCCTGGTAGATTTGAAACTTTGAAATTAACAATGAACCAGAAAGATAAGATAAAGCCAGCACAAGGATATTCGCCGCCAATTTTACCCATACCGACATATCAAAGAGTCTTAAACCTAGTGACATCAAATCCACAAACCGAAAATGCATCATCGAAGATTGCCTTCCGTTCTGAAGATCCCAGATCCAATTTAAAAAATGAATGTAAACCAATGAGGATAAGAGATTTCGTCAAAAGTTGCAAAAGAAAACATAATAATGCATGGAATAATGACGAATACAGAAGAAAAGATGACGCTAAGAAGATTTCTTTAGATGAATATAAAAAGAGAATACTCAAAAGTGACGACAAATCTGAACATTACAAAAAAATATGTAAGGAAAAGTACGATAATAGCGGAAAGCGGCCAAATTTAGAATTTAAGTGTAAGAAAAAGCTCGACTATAGCACAGAAACCGATCTTGGGTATGATTCGGATAGCACTGTGATATTATGATTTCTTGATTTATGTGTACTGTGTGGCAATTTATTGTTTTTCGACTTGTGTAATACTCTTATATTTTTAGTACACCCCATAGCTATTGTCACCAAAACGCACATGTACCCGATATGTACAAATTTCATTATGTGGCAATTTGCCGTCACTTTTGTTAACAAGCAACAAGAAAACATGAGCTTTGCGTTCGTTTGAGTGGGCGCCGAGTGCTGAAATAAGTAAAATAACGACTGCAAGGTGTCAATTGAGCTGCTGCTTCACGCTGTTTTCATAAGAGTCGGCGCAGATCGACGGAGTGGCGGCGAAGCGAGTAACTATAACTTGGGTTTTATTAAATACTCGCTCCGCTGCAACTCCGTCGGTCTGCGCTGACCCTAAATATCATGGAATGTCTCCGGAACGAGTCTGTAGACATTACGCGGAGTCACAACGTCGCCAGATGTCACCAGACATCTTGTCTCACAACTTTTCACGCAAGACGTTTTTCATCGGTTTCGAAGTGGCAAGATGTACCGTGCGAAATCGGACGTACTCGCGCGACTTCAGGCGGTTTCAATAGAGACATCTCTCGGGACATTTCTCCATATGTACAGTGAATACGTTGCTTTGTACGTATGGAAAAAGTTTTTTGTTGCGATTTGTGGCTTTTCTAGTGCTGTTAATGAAACGCGAGAATTGACCTTTCTCTAGCTGACAGTAGTACAGACGCCAGCACATCAAGCTACCCGAAACTGTCAAATTTTCCCAATCAACTTTGGACCTTTAGCGATACAGTTGAAAATCTTTTAAATAAATTTTACAGATTGTAGTAGCTTGATGTGCATTTTCCAAAATCGTGTGAATGCAGCTAGCAATTTACTCGGGAAAGTTATGGACAGTGTAAGAATATTTTTCTTTAGTGTACGTCCAGACTGGGGAGCGGGGCGGGCGCGGGCGCGTGGTGGGCTCGGAGCGGGAACGCGCGCGGGCTGCCTTTCCGCACTGGAGCGCGGCTGCGTTCTGCGTGCCAGTGCAGTGTGACCAGATTAATTGTTACGAAAAAACCGAAGCACCTCAAAAATATACTGAATATCTTATCTGAATGAAAATAAGACTAAATCCGGGTAATTCCCTGATCATCAATGTTTGCGGGGACGATCGCTACGGCTTTTTATCTAAAATATATCCAAAAATACTTACTTCCGCCAATATACCTACAAAAAATACTGAATTACTGATGCTCGGAAAAGTCGATAAAATATACCGAAAAAGTATTAAAATACAGCATCTGGTCACACTGGTCCAGTGTTTGTCATAAAAGCGCGCGCACCCCGCACGCTGCCCGCGCCGCCCGGTCACCGCGCCCGCGTGCCCACTATGGACACTTCAAAGAAAGTTCATATGTTTGAGTTCGCCGCGCCGCGCCCGCCCCGCGCCCGCGAACCAGTGTGGTCAAACACTTAGTTACAATGGTTAAGGTATCTGCCCTTACTGCGCCGTCTCTCTCAGAATCCATCCAATCCAAGCATTTAAGGACTTGCCAAAACGCAGATCTCATGTTTTAAAGTGCAGGCCCTCTGATGGCAAAGATGCAAATCAACCTTGACGGTTGCATATCTTATGTCAATGTAAGTGTCAAAAGAATCGTGTTTTGTTATTTTATTTTGTACCTATTGTGTAAGAAGATAAATAAGTATTAATTTAGAAGACCTGTTTGAGACAATTATGGCCAGTATATATTGGACCAATGGCGTCGCTCCTTTCAGCAAAAGTTACAATGTTAGATTCAGTATAATTATTTTAATTTATTTTCCGTGTTTCCATATGAGCAGAGGGCCAAAATATACTGGACTGTATAAATAGCAAATAAAACCATAATTACAGTTGACAATGACAATGACAGTGACTGTCATGATGACGCTACATTATTAGTTCGCATTTAAGTCACGGTGGCGCTAGTAGCAACTTGCAGTTAAGTTTTTTACATTGTTGTAAGTTTTTTTTTCTTCAAAGAGAGTGGTGCATTGTTCCTAATGAAACTTAATTGTTTTTGTTATTTGTTGAAAATATTCATAAGAAATAAATACTTTAAATAAATCCGTTTAAGTTTTCCTCCATTGTCTCGTGATTACCCCAGCGATGTGGTAACGAAGCAAATACACTACTCAACGGCTTCTAGTCTAACCGGATGCAGCTTGGACACCCATCACAACCCAGTTACTGGGTTACACAATGCCCCTTGGTGAGACTGGTTGTCAGAATTTCGGGCTCCTGACCAACGGCTTAACGTGCTCTCCGAGGCACGAAGGGGTCTGGGTATGTAAAGATAGTCACCCATCCATTGACCAACCGCGGCAAGCGTAGCTTAACCTGATCGGTCGACCCGTTCGGCTGTTACTATTTAGCCACAATCCCCTCTCCACAAGTCTCTAATTATATGAACTCACTCTTTGTTCCGGGTCACACATGAGGCCACTTCACCACTTCATAATAAACATCCACGGTCAGATGTTCAAATATCGCATAGGACTGCTAAATTATTATCTTAACTTCGATACAAATGAAATTCAACCTGACAGCAAACAAAAGAAACTCTTCGAAATCTTTGAAAAGTCACCCTGTCAAAAAATTGCGAAGTCTTACATTATTTAGAGAAACATCTGCATCGTGGCTGCGGCGACAATTAATCTCTCTAACGCGGCTCACGGCGTCTTGTTGTAATAAATCTCTGGATTACAGCCTCCTTCGCAGAATTAGATCCTCACTGGAAGGATCTGACTTAAATTATGGGCGGAAGTTTGGCTTTTTTAGCCCGTTATCTGACTAATTAGCATTGGACTAATTAGCAGTGGTAAGTGCTTGATTTGTAGTCATTGACAGAGCTAATGAAGATTTAAGCTCGGTGTACTTTCAGGCTGCATTTTGGTATACCTACTCTGTGAACTGTTTCCACTAACATAGAACCAGGAACGAAATTCGCAAAACGAGCGTGTTCCCAAGCAAGCTAATAAACATTACTCCGTCACACACACGCAACTATAGATTAACCCCCTTACTAATAAACGTAATAAATCAGATGGAACACCCCACACACCGATTTCTCTTTCAGTCGTCAGTAATTTGACTTTCGAAAGAAGAAGACAAGCGTTGTGTAACTATACAGACGCTATACAACGTTTAATTAGTAAGTGCATTAGTATATCATACATATACACGCAACCTACACGTAGTACTATTATGTATTCTGTTTCTACACCTAAGGTTACCTATTTTTTTATGCCATACGCCAGCGAATAAAATTTATAAGTACAGCCGGTCGATTCTGTAAAAATCTCACCGTGAAAACTTATGTGAAGTGAGTTTGTTTTTGGTAGGAATGGCACTATTGACAGCTCACTTCACCTAAGTTTTCACGGTGAGATTTTTACAGAATAGCACCGCTGATTCGGTCATATTCCAAGCTAGCCCTCACTATGGAGACGAGTTTCAAGCATAAATTTAAGAAAATTGAGAAAAATCTTAATCTAAGATTCCATTATAAAGCCATCTTTTTGTCCGCCAGGCATCCGATGTTTGTTTTCACAGAAACCAAGAATCCTGAATGATTTATTACCTAAGTGTGTGTTTCTTTAAATAGCGATGGGTATCGCATTTGTTACGTAGGTAGTTGTAAATTACCGACGCAATGCGGGTAGTTAGTTTGTGCGATGACTGGCAACCGTTGAAGCAACTGAGCAAGTCTGCATTTTCCCGGAGGATTCAAGCGTGAGTTGGAATGAGTTACGGGCTCACACTATGACATATGGCTGGCTTGCTTGCGCGGTTGCGTTCTTAGATATTCATATGTTTGTTATAGTGAGTTGAGAAAGCTTGTGCATGTAGCTGTTTTTGTTCTGTGGGTTACTGTGCATGGAACTTATTTTAGGGCGAATTTCACCAATGAAACAAGATCAGTACATTTAAACCGCGATCAAGAGCTGTCAGTGTCAATATTCAATTACAGTGATGACAGCTCTCGAACGTGGTTTATTAAGCTAATTGCATTCAGTTTCATTGGTGAAATTCACCCCTAGTTCTTCCTGTTTAAACTGAGCTTATGAATGAGCCCTAAGAAGATAAAGAGCATCTTCGTTGGTCTGCTCATTAAAGGTCTTTCCCTAATTGCAACATGTCTAAGTGGAGTAGACACTGTCAATGCCATCCATCATCACTATCTTGTTCCTCATCTTATCCCCCAATATATACTCTCCACAATCACATACATACACAATGACACACACAGCAGAGACACACCACCAATGACACACACAGACACACACCACTGACACTGTAAATGTGTCGTTTTATATGAAACTGAAAACCCACCTGGTTCGCAACGGTTTTTACGACTTCGCAAAATATTGAGATTTCTTTATTTTATAAAACGTTAATATTAATGCATTATACAATGTACAGACGCCAGCACGTCAAACTACCCGAAACTGTCAAATTTTCACAATCAACTTTGAACCTTGTGCTTTAACGATAGAGATGAAAATCTATTAAAGAAATTTGACAGATTGTAGTAGCTTGATGTGCTGGCGTCTGTACATATAAACCTTCCGGAATCAATTCTCTAAATGATGGCGAAAACCTCTGCATATCATCAAAATCTGTCGCAAAGAACATTGCGGTAACCCAGACAGACACGAAAAACGACTAATAATAACATAATTTATGATGAGTTTTCTCATAAATCCTTTCTTCATAAATCCTCGGAAATTGATTCTTGCAACCCAGCTTTTAAACAAAACTAATGTCACATCTACATAGCTAAATAATTTCACTTCCGCCTGAGTGCTGTGTATATTTTAAAATTCATAGGGATTTAAATTCTTAGACACTTCAATTTGCATCAGATCCGACGGGTAAGAGCCGCGAGAAATATGGAACAGTAACTCGATATAAAATATAATAATGAAATGGAATCCGTCGAGCAGTAAAAAATATTATATTGGACTGCTGAGATCTTGTAATATGTTTTATGGATTTTGTTCCGGTTTTTCCTGTTTGCAGATGATACTAACTCTGAGGTATTGCGTGTCAGAAAGACATGTATAAAGGCACTATTATTCTATGGTTTGTAGATGTTGTTCATCCCGTATAAATTGGAACAAGGATCAAACTCACGGGAAGAAAAATACACACTTCGTAGGAGCTTTGCCGCAGCGGTTCTTGATCGTTCCCGATCGGCGCTTCCTCCTTTGCACTGTCACGAAACCCTCATCATCAGCCCTATTCGGTGCCTTTTCTGGCATAGGCTTCATACTTGGAACACCTGGGGCACTCGCGGTGACGCTAGCAGATTACCTATTAATAAGATGCCCCTTGGTAAGACTGGTTGTTCTGACAGATGTTAAACAGCTTGTCAATATCCCGTTGTCCCACGTGGGAACGGAAAAAACACCGCGGGGGAATTTTATCACTCACTGAATTTTCAACCTTCGGTGTTGAGCTGAGCATTGAGAATCCAAAAGAGCGCATTCCAGCGCGTCAAAATACATACTGTTGGATTTTCAACTCGTGGCGCTAAGCAAACTCAACTAAAACTCAAAGCATTTATTTCAATTCAACCTTGTACAGGCACTATTGAATTGTCAAAATTAAATAGTCTGTCAGTTAGTCAGAAAGTTGAAGCTATAGTTGCCCATTCCAAAACGTAGATCTCTATGGAGAAGAACGGGCAAGAAACTCCATGCAGTGCTTTGAAGAACCCAGTGTGCGATAAAATCCAGCCGTGGGAAAAATCTTGCAATCCTGGGCTAAGCCTCATAGTGCCAAAGGAAGATTTGAAAACGATGAAATTTCTTACTTTCAAAGTTTATAAAATCACCAGTCTTCGATACGAAAACATCATTCGTCCTTTGAGAGAATGAGCTGCTACAGCTGTATTATTTACCTTCTTCATTCCAGCGTATAACCATCGTCTTTAATATAAATCAAATTTTTGCCATCAAATTATAATTACCGTGTACAGTCACGAGCACTAATATGTCAACACTTGGCAACTTTCCATTGCGATTTTTTCGTGAAATAACGAATGCAACGTTGAAATACGACAC
Source organism: Oligia fasciuncula (assembly GCA_963082905.1). NCBI lineage: Eukaryota > Metazoa > Arthropoda > Insecta > Lepidoptera > Noctuidae > Oligia > Oligia fasciuncula. The sequence goes on from OY720401.1 coordinate 3,192,203, forward strand.
TTTACATAAACCTATGGGTTCGAAAATACTATGTTCGTAATAACATAAAATTTCATTCAAAATTAAAGGAGAAAATCGCCTTTGAATAAAGCCAACTGTATACATACTTATGCTCGTGACTGTACTCCTGAGACTTTACTTTTAAATTTTTATTACCTTATTAAGCGAACGAAAATTTTAAGGGCCAAGAACCCTAAGCAAGATTATAATTATAATGAAACCGAATCTTTTGTTAAAACTAAACATGACCCACCTAATTAGATGTAATGATAGAATAATTTAGGATAACACAATATTTTCATGGAAGATGTTATCAGAATGTTATCAGCCCCTGTTTCTGGGCAGACAATGGTTCTTTATACTCTTCTAATTATTTGATAACAAGACTCTGCAATATAAAAGACAATCTTTTTATATTTATTCATACTTTAAATAATATGGTCAATGCTTTCAGTGGTCTTATTATTCGCAAAATCACTTTGATCTGCAAAAGGAAAAACAGCTTTGGTAAAGACCTGGCAATCAATGGGTTTCACTGTATCATCAACTTTGTAGCTTACTTAATACCGCGTGATAACTTCAGCCTACTAATTTATCATTTGTGCCGTTTCCTATGTGAGGGTCGGCTTATTGCTGAATAGGCCTGCTCTTGACCTCGATCATGCCTGATGGATAAGGTCTATGTTAGAACGAGCGTGCCCAGAAGATGCCTGGTCACTCTTGATTTGATGGCATATGGGTAAAATGTGGTAAGGTACACAGACGCTGGCAAAGAGTTCCACACTTTGGCTGTGCGCCTAATAATGCTGCTGAATACCAGTATTTTACATGGAGCGACTGCCTACCTGACCTATCACATCCCAGCTACTGGGTAACAGGGTACGCACACGTAGTTTATGTAATCTAATGTTCTGCTGCTAACGAAAACTTTGCAATTTTACCACAATTTGTGATTCCTTTTGATTTTCTATGTATTTGTTAATGAAAGTCTTTCCATTATTTTTTATTATTCTGAACCTGGGGGCCTAAAAAGGCCACTTTGGCAGAATCATAAAATGATAACATAATCAGTGAACTGTTAAGTTAATCGTATCAAATCCCAATGGTGAAGCATTTTTCAGTTATTTTTTTGTCTGTGCTAAAATACCAATCAATCCAATCCAAATCCAATCCCAATTTCTTTGATTGTACAATCAACAGCAAAAGTAGATGATCAAAATCAGAAATTCAATACTAATGAACGGAGTTCGCGTCAGAACTCTGCCACACAGTCTCTGCACACAGCTCAACAACAACAACAACAGCTCTGCCACACAGTTCTGACACGAACTCCGTTCATTAGATACTAATGAACGGAGTTCGCGTCGGAACTGTTCGCGTCAGAATTTCTGATTTTGATCATCTACTTTTGCTGTTGACTGTACCTACGTAGTACAGCGAAAAAAGAAAAACACTGACTGTCTTCGCCATATTATAATTCATAATGTTACCCTTTTATGATTCTCCAAAGTGGCCTTTTTAGGCTCCCTGAACGTATTGAGTATATTGCAGTTACAAAGTCGAGAAGCTCTCAAGACATACATTTATAAATAAACTTAAAAGGAAAGTGCTTGAGATATCATTGCTTTAAGTCACGACAAGTTTTTGATTTAACAAGTGGAGCTGGGAGACCGCATTAACATTTACAAGGTGGCTGGAAAAACGTGGGCGCTGAAAGTAAGTTGGGAAGACTATTTGGATTAAGAAGGTAGAAGTCTTGTTACCTTTCTGCCTTATATAGGTATATACGATTTTGAAAGGCAGCCTTTCTCTTATAGGTACAAAGGTTTCTATAAGGGAAATGCTGCCTACTACTGGGTAATCCGAGTATGTTTTTAAATGTACCTATGTGCTGTCTGACTTTAATGTACTCGAAGTAGAATTATTGTTTCTAAATTTACTATCGGTCGATCTTGCATGCGAAAAGCTGAAATGGTCCCTAAAACTTTGTCCTATACTCAACTGTCTAGACTGGTAAACTAATTCTATAAATGGTAGTTTATTTTTTAGTTCTACCATTTATCGAATTAACCAATTTGTGTAATTGGATTTCAAAATCAAAAAAATCTATTTCGATTAATCATACGCAATGAGTAGCAATCCAAACGTTGTGGCAATGCGATTTTAAAAATTAATCGGCATGGACGTCCCGTCGTTGAAGAAAACTCATCCTCAGAAATATTATTTCAAAGCACTATGTAGAATCATGTTTTATTTTGGGATGGGGGATCTCTGGTATGAAAAAACCGAAGTTTCCTATTATAGGAAGAAGCTCTACACGGCCTGGATGTTATTGGCGAATGGTTACATCATCGTCGTCTTGCTTGACGAACTTCTATCGTACGCCAGGACCGATTTGACGGACAGGGAGAAGCATGACTTGGTGCAGTTCACTTTTGCGCACCCCTTGATCTACTGCAAGGTGTTGACGCTGTACATCTGGAAGAGCCGCATCAAGGTGGTATTAGAGCGTTTGTTGGAAGGTTCCAGGTCTATTTTCCACTCAATAGAGCTGGAAAGAAAGTCTGTGAAGCAGTTTGCAAAGCATTGCTTTACGTTGACAGGCGTTTCCTATGTGACTTTGTGCTCAGCGACCATTGAAGGAGTGAGGCTTCATTTTATAGAAGGTATGTTTGTTCATTTGTTAGTTTTATTAGCCTGTCATCGGTGTGCATTTTCTTTCGAAAGTCTTTCTTTTTGCATTCACCTAGCTTGAATAAACCTCTTCTTCCAGATATACCGGTCCGCATAGAAGTGGTGTACTTCCCGAATCCATCACAGACTGGCTTCTTCATCAACGTGCTCCGTTTCTTCGTGGAGTTCCACTGGTATTGCATCGTCGGCATGATGGCGACCATGGACTGTCTCGCCCTATGTTCCCTCATCACTGTTGGCCATAAGTTCAGGGTCCTAAGGTTGTATTTCCGCAAGCTGAGGATCAGAACTATGGAGAATAAAGGGAAGAAGACAGCGAAGGAGCTTGCAGAAGAGTTTAAGAAAGATTTTGTGATTGGGATCAAGTTACATTCGGATGCTTTGTGGTAGGTATTGTCATCATCATTAGCCTACAGCAGTTCACTGCTTCTTAGCAACTCTTATCCAGCTGCTACCAGCCACCCTGCGAAGATCATTGCGGCTTCGAGGGCGTCCTTCCTTAATTTTGCTGATTCGCGACCTCCACTCAAGAAGACGTCTACCTTAACGGTCATCGGTTCTACGGTTTTGATACGGCCGGCCCATTGCCACTTCAGCTTCATCTCTGGTGGAAAGGCAGCCTTAAGCTTGCTTATTCTGTGACCTATGTCGACAACTTTGGTTCTCTGCCGGTTTACCTCATTCCGGATTCTATCCCTCAGAGAGACTCCAAGCATAGCTAGTTCCATGCTTCGCTGAGCGACCTTGAATTTATGGATCAGCCGTACTGTGAGTGTCCACGTTTTGGCTCGGGTTACTCCGGTTATTTTCCGGATAACTTCATTTCTGATTTTATACTTCAAAGAAACTCCGAGCATAGCCCGGACCATAGCGCGCTGAGCGATCTTGAATTTGTGGACTAGCGCGACTGTCAGTGTCCACGTTTCGGCACCGTATGTTATAACGGGCAGGATGCCCCAGTTGTGTGCGATATACTCGCCGTTGATGTCAATGCCAGTCCTTCCCAGTTTAGCGTCTTAAACACATTCTCTAATGCGTTACAGAACAATTTTGGGGAAATTACGCCCCCTTGTCTCTCACCCCCCGACGCAGGGGGATATGTTAAGATCGCTTGTCCTGACTTTGGACGGCCATTGTCGGGTTTTCATAAAGACATCTCAGCACTCGCCGATGTCGAAAAATAAAAAAAAACTAGGGACCGAGATTTATTTTGGCTTGCCATTGAAGGGTTTGCCCATAATCGACGCGCTGGGCATGCGGGTTGGTGTTTGCAGATGACAGCTTCCCCGCACTAGTGATGCAGCTGGTCGTCACTAGTTTGCACCATTTAGCTGCTAAGTTTTATTTTGAAATGGTTATACCCCCATTTATCGGTTATCAGAACCTCGTTTGTTGTATAAGAGGGTGCACCACGAGCAGGTGAGGTTGACTTGGGGCACTGAGATGATATGTGTGCCCGCTTACACCCCTATATGGTAGGCACCCCTATGTGGTATTATGACTTTGAATTTTTTTTATGGTTTAATACTGTAGTACGTAAATATTTAATTTGATCGTTGACGCATTACTAAGATCAGAATGCAAATAATTCGTCCGAGTTCATTTTCCGGATTAAAGTAAATATTATTAGTTTTGCAGGTGTGCCCGAAATGTGCAGCAGTCCATGGGACCTCTATATAGCATCCAAGTGATGGAGAGCGTCGCCTTGCTCGTCATGTGCCTGGTAAAGCTAGTTGTAAGTATATAAATAAAGTGAATTGCCACTCTCTCTCATAAAGAAGTGTGTCCCAGTAGTGGAAACATTATAGGCCGACTAGCAGCTCCCCGCGGTTTCACCCGCATAAGTGTCGGTCGCGCAGGAATATCAAGATAAAAAATATCCTATGTATTACTCTGATGTATAAATAAGCTATATTACTGTAAAGTTTCATCAAAATCCGTTAGGTAGTTTTTGCGTGAAAGAGTAACAAAGATCCATCCATCCAACCACATAAACTTTTGCGTTTATAATATTAGTAGGATATGATTATTTATACTTTTATAAATAAGGGAATTTTTATTTGCAGGTGGCGGAGCGTAATGTCACATATCTGCTGGCAACCTCTGCATTTATTATCTGTCTTATAATACTCACTGGTTCTTACATGATGGCAGCTGGAGACATCACACATGAGGTAATTATTCAGGATTACGTCATTGCATTACGGCCCACTCCCTCTCACTGAGAGGAGGCCTGCAGCCTGCGGCCTGTGTCCCAGCAGTGGGAACATTATAGGCTGAATAATATGCTATATGCATTGCATGCATGCCTATATTACCTATATCTTTATATCTAGTGAGTCTTTTGGAATACACCAAGTTTTGTTAGGAGGCTCTATTAATATATAAAGTACTTATAGCTTTCCTCAGTGGCTGAATAGAGCGGAGGTAAACTAAACTGTACTAGTTAAGATTATTATTTTTTACTTTCCTACTGACGGAGTACGAGGCGACAATGTTCTTGGCATTTTTAAGGATTATGACCCTTTTCTTAAGAACCAAGTAGTGGGTTTGTTAACTCGAATGATCTATTTTAGTCAGTCTTAATTCACCATTATCTTATGGTGAAATACAATATTGAAATGAAACACGCAATTAGCTAGCGTATGATCCAGGCCAGATTCATCTTTCTATCGGAAAAGACCTCCATCTTTCCTGCAGTGACACAATTACAAGTTGATTTAATTCCATATTTTCCAGGCTTCGCTGGTCGGTACGTCGATATTTCACAGCGGTTGGGAGGAGTGCCGTCCGGGGCCTGATCTCCGGGTCCTGGCTGTAGTGGCTCTGCAGATGAGTCAGGTGCCCGTCTACATGTCAGCCTTCGGAGTGATCACCTTGTCTCACAATAACTTTATATCAGTGAGTTCTTATTAGAATAAATTGTTTGTTATTAGCTGGGCTATTCTGTGAAAATCTCAATGTGCAAGCGGAGGTGAGGTGTTTTTACTTTATTTTTATATAGGTAATTTTGTTTTTATAAGATTGTGTTTAGTTTAGGCTGGTTTTATCGTCACGCCGCTTGACGCGCCGCTGAGCAGCGCGCTGTTAAGCCTCTGCCTCGAATCTTGCGGGCAGCGGGGCGGCGGCGGCGGCGGCGTGGGCGGTTACCCGGTCCGCGCGGAACTAGTTGGCCGCGCCTTAGGTGAGGGGTGAGGGCGGCGGGGTTGTCTAGTGTTCGCAACGAACGTATTGAGTAATGACTAATGACAATATGACAAAGCTCCCCCCGCCCCTCCGTCCCACCGCTCACATACCTAAGGCGCGGCCTACTAGTTCCGCGCGGACTATAGTTTGTGATGTCACCACAATAAATACTTTTATCTATTTTCTTTTCCTTTCTTTGCAATAAAGTTTTCTTGCGAACATTAAAAGGCCGTTTTAGCACAGGCGGATGTTTTTTATATATATTTTTTTATTATTGAATTGGCTGATGTTTTTTTTCTTCGCTCTTTTCAGGTAATTCGGTCATCATACTCGTTCTTTGCTGTTATGTATTAAAATCGATAACTCCCTTTAGAAATTGCTTAGTTGATTTTACATTTAGTTTGCTTTTAATTGACATTTAATTAATTTTAGCTGATATTTTATTTACACTTGATTTGATTCTCTTTTAATATACGCAACATGGAAGAGACATGGTTGTTTTTGAGCTGATGTGGTTGGATTTATGCAATTGGTAATTCAATTTGACATTTAATTTATATCGATTTGGCATTTAAATTTTCATTTAATTCAATTTCGTTGACATTTAACTTAGGTACATTTTATTACCGACTTCAAAAAAAAAAGGAGGTTATCAATTCGATACGTATGTATGTAATATTATTGGAATTGCATTATATTCACATATGATGATCTATTAGGGCTTCCAAACAAATATACAAAATTTCATAGACGTATGTATGTATGTATGTATGTATGTATGTATGTATGTATGTATGTATGTTTGTCCACGCATATCTCCGGAACTATTAATCGGATCGTGACCATTTCTTTTTTATTGGCTTACATTTTCTTCAACTTAGGGAACAGTGCAAGTTTCATTAAGATCGATTCAGTAATTTTCAAGATATGGACTAATACGTGTAAGGGTGACGGCCTGGCTTATTGATAAGAGCTACGGGTGTAGTGTCAAAGGGAAAACATCTCAAAACCTTGGTCAAATACTAGTGCAAAAACTAAAAATTACGAAATAAAAAGTAATTTTAAAAAAAATTAAACCGACTTCAAAAAGAAATTAACTCAAAATTATGAAATAACTTTAATTTCAGAAGTCGGTGGCATAAAACTAAAATACAGATCCCAAGACACCGACTTCCGAAATTAAAGTTATTTCATAATTTTGAGTTAATTTCTTTTTGAAGTCGGTTTAATTTTTTTTAAAATTACTTTTTATTGACATTTAATTTACATCTAACTGGAATTTAATTTACATTTAATTTTCAATAGGTCTACCTAACGTGGAATGGACATGGTTGTGTTTGGGCTTTTTATGGTTGGACATATAAATGGTTGTTTTTATGCTTTTATGGTTTGACATGTAAAGATGACAGTAATATTTTTTAAATTATTTTTGTTATTATTTGATTATTGCTTCTGTTAGGGTTAAAATGTAATAATTTTGTAATTCAAACACAATGTAAATTGTTTTATGAAATAAATAAATACTTAGCTTGATTGAAAAAAACATCTTTTATTTTGTGCACTTTCGATGAAGATGATTCTATAATATTGGTAAAATATGTAACGTTACCTTCAATATAATAAGTTTGGTTTAATTTTGTAAAATAATAATAATACCTAATATTAAAAGGATGGTATTTAAAAGTACTTCAATTTATTCCCATTTCATTTACCTAATTTTGCCTGTGTTCCACCAAATATACTGAATGTGCACCAAAATATGTTCATTAAAATATGTCATAACGAGCATCTATTTAACAACTGTTGCAAATTTGTAAAAATAGTAATACACCTAATTTTAAAAACAAGCATTTATTTTTTTAAATAACAATATTTTTTTTTAAAAATAATCTCTTTTTCCATATTTTTTTTTTAGTCGTTTCTGGCACTCGCCGGCCGCTGCCGCGGCACCGCTCGCTTCGCTCGCTCGGCTCGTGCGTAGGAGGTCACAGTTTTAACCTAACCTAACCTAAGCATTTTTTTTTAAATAATTAACCTCGTAACTAATTCGGTTCTCGATAATGTCCATTTCAAAAATATTAAAATAGTAAGTTACAAATATTTTGTAATATTTGGTGCACGATCAGTATTTTTCGGGGAAGAATAATATTTTAGAAATGCATACATAGATGTACCTTTAGATTTTTGGTGAACACAAAAATATTATCCATATTAAAATGATTAAAATAAGTACATACGTATATACTTTATTCAATTCAATTCCTTTATTTCGATCAACAGTTGGATCATACAATACAATAGAATCAGATACATTAAATAAAAATAAAATATAGCAAAATAATCAAAAATAAGACAAAACACAACACACAATTTCATTATTACTTACAGATTAAATTGGCAAAGTCAACAAATTATAATTAAAAATTAGAAATAATCATAAATGTTACATAATTTAAAATAATATAAAAATTGTTTAATTGTTTTAGATTAGCATCACTAATAATTAGATAAACCGTACATACAAACAAAATGAAATGACATAATTTTTTTCATTATATTTTCGGAGCCGCTGCTTCAGCAACTTCAAAAACCATGAAAACGACTCTCACGATTAAAAATTTTAACTGTTTCGCATACGCCATCTTGTATTTTCATTTTAACCCAATTTTGTTATCAGCGACCTCGAAAACGTAAAGAAGAAACCCATGTCGAAAAACAAAAAGAAACTAAAAAGAAAATAATAAAAAGAAAACAGTAATATTGAAAAAAATCTTAAAAATCTTTTGCGGGTAGCAGATACTCTAATGTTGCAATCTGTTGCTTCGTACTGTGTATACGTAAATAAAAAAAAGTGCAATAAAAAAAACCACGACGATCACTATTCACGCCTAATTGGACTTCCAATCTACTTTCAGTCTGTCTGTAACTTGAACATAACTGGCGAATTTTGTGTGTACTATACATACACACCTGCCCCCACCCCGTTGAAAGAATACAGGCGTGATGGTATTTTACGCGCAAGTGTCTTTCACGCAAGTGTCTTGCAAGTATATGTTTGCGCAAATGTCTTTCGCACAAGTGTCCTACTACAACCCTGAATACTCAGACTAATAGATAGTAATCTGAGTACTTTAAACGCCAGTACAAACTACGCGCGTTTTATTCCAACAGGCAATACATTCTACAAATGAATCGAAATAAATACAAACACGAATTAAATGTACAGACGCCAGCAGGTCAACCTACCCGAAACTGTCAGATTTTCCCAATCAACCTTGAACCTTATACTTTAGTAATAAAGTCGAAAATCTATTAAAGAAATCTGACAGATTGTAGTAACTTGATGTGCTGGCGTCCGTACCTCAATGTAGATTGCAAATATTTAGGAGGAATGTATATGTTAATGCCATTCAGGTGTATAACAAGTTACCAAGCTCATTTAAGGAACTTCCCATCCCCATGTTCAAGAAAAAGCTGACAAGTTGGTTACTGGATAATTGTTTTTATGACATTGGTGAATATATGGAATATTGTAAAAATCCAAGATGACATGTACTTAATTTTGACATTGATTTTAAAGTAACGACTTCCTAATTGTAATAATTCATATTGTACATTTTTAATCATTAAATCTTATAATTAATTGTAAGTACTTAGTTATATAAAATGACATTCGAATATTTGTACACCATATGTTATGGTAGAGTGTATTGAACTTAAAAAATATTTAACACTATACTATGTAAAACTACATTCTTACAAATAAATAAATTGTATTCTATTCTAATGAGCGGCCTGGACAGTAAAGGATTTGTCCAGGAAAAATTGTGAAATGCATAGAGTTTTTAAGCTTCAAGTTGTCTGATGACCTTGAAAATTTCGTGTGGGAGTCGCACTGGAAACGTTTCTTAAGATAGAGGAGGGTGGATGGGGAAAACATCACCACAAGCAAGCAACAAAAGGGAAAGAATATGAGCGAAAGCGAATTTGTAACCACTTGAGCTTCACATGAAATTCGGTAACATGATCAAACCACCAATTATTGTTTTTAACTTTATTATCGCGGTCGATCTTGGGTGAAATAAATATTATTCATGTCTCTATGGAAATTCCGAAATGTTCCTTAAAACTTTGTCCTATAATCAACTTCCTACACTGGCAAACTAATAAATTGATTCTTAACTATCCGAGCATTAATCAGACAAACTACCATTTCTCGAATTAACCAATTTGTGTAATTGGATTTCAAAATCAAAAAGACCAATTTCGATTAATCATACCCAACGATCAGCGACCCGAACTTTGTGGCAATTCGGTTCTAAAAATTAATCGGCATGGTCGTCCCATCGTTGAAGGAAACTCATCCTCAGAAATATTATTTCAAAGCACTATGTAGAATCATGTTTTATTTGGGGATGGGGGATCTCTGGTATGAAAAAACCGAAGTTTCCTATTATAGGAAGAAGCTCTACACGGCCTGGATGTTATTGGCGAATGGTTTCATCATCGTCGTCTTGCTTGACCAACTCGTAGCGTTCGCCAGGACTGATTTGACAGACAGGGAGAAGAATGACTTGGTGCAGTTCGCTTTTGCGCACCCCTTGATCTACAGCAAGGTGTGGTTGCTGTACATCTGGAAGAGCCGCATCAAGGTGGTATTAGAGCGTTTGTTGGAAGGTTCCAGGTCTACTTTCCACTCAATAGAGCTGGAAAGAATGTCTGTGAAGCAGTTTGCAAAGCATTGCTTTACGTTGATAGGTGTTTCCTATCTGACTTTGGGCTCAGCGTCCATTGAAGCAGTGAGGCTTCATTTTATAGAAGGTATGTTTGTTCATTTGATAGTTTTGTTAGCCTGTCATCGGTGTTCATTTTCATTTCATTCGAAATTATTTTATTTTTTTGCATTCACCTATTTTGAATAAACCTCTTCTTCCAGATATACCGGTCCGCACAGAAGTGGTGTACTTCCCCAATCCATCACAGACTGGCTTCTTCATCAACGTGCTCCGTTTCTTCGTGGAGTTCCACTGGTATTGCATCGTCAGCATGATGGCGGCCATGGACTGTTTCGCCCTATGTTCCCTCATTACTGTAGGCCATAAGTTCAGGGTCCTAAGGTTGTATTTCCGCAAGCTGAGGATCAGAACTATGGAGAATAAAGGGAAGAAGACAGCAAAGGAGCTTGCAGAAGAGTTTAAGAAAGATTTGGTGATTGGGATCAAGTTACATTCGGAAGCTTTGTGGTAGGTATTGTCATCATCATTAGTCTACAGCAGTTCACTGCTGGACATAAGCCTCTTCAATTGCACGTTATTTAGCTTTATTCTTAGCAACTCTTATCCAGCTGCTACCAGCGTCCTTCCTTACGTTTGCCGATTCGCGCCCTCCACTCAAGAAGACGTCTACCCCAACGGTCATCGGTTCTACGGTTCTAATACGGCCGGCCCATTGCCACTTCAGCTTCATCTCTGGTGAAATAAATAATAATAATAAGCTTGCTTATTCTGTGATCTATGTCGACAACTCCGGTTCTCTGCCGGATTACTTACCTCATTCTGGATTCTATCCCTCCGAGAGACTCCAAGCATAGCTAGTTCCATGCCTCGCTGAGCGACCTTGAATCGACCTTGAAAAGGTTATACCGCCATTTATGTTCTCAGAGCCTCGGTTGTTATATAAGAGGGTGCACAACGAGCAGCCCCCTTTTTTTTTTGTGCGGATCGTTAGTCATCAAATGACCGTGGAGCGGAAGGGAGTGTCAGACTCTTACCGACTAAAACCCACCCATGTTCCTTCCTTAGCCCTTTATGTTCCGAGCCAGCGGTAACCCTTTCGGACAATCCCGCTGACCCGGCAGGCTTCGGCCCTATGGGGCCCCTCCTCGATGCTGACATCTCTTTGAGGCGCGCGTGGAACACGTACGCGCCGTCCGGCACGGGTCTGGTCCTGATCGGACGGCGAGCTACCCATTACTCTCCGCCCGCAGGCCCGCGCTTACGGTGGCCGGGAGTCGTCACGTGGCTCTCGACGCCCGGAGCGTCTCCCGCGGCGGCTGGGACGGGAGGCTCTCTCCCTGAGCCGTCCCGCCACCATCTTTGCTAGCATGACTGCTTCGCAGAAGGAAGTGCCTGCCTCCCACTCCCTCTCGCCCCGGACCACGGCTTGCACCAGGGCCGGACGCTGGAGGATACCGCCGCTGCTGATCGCCTCTACGAGCACACGGCGGCGGCGGTGCTCCGCCCAAGCGGCAGACCTCCACCGTGTGCTCCACCGTGTCCTCTGGGCGATCCAGGCAATGGTGACACCCGGGCGTTTCCTCCCTCCTGATGATGTGCAGGAACCTCCCGAAACTTCCGTGTCCGGTGAGAACCTGCGTCAGGCGGTAGGTGAGGGCGCCGTGGCGCCTCTCTAGCCACTCCTCAAAGAGGGGTCTTATCGTCGCATCGCGGCGTGCCCTGCTCTGGGTTACAACAGTCGCTCTTTCCATGCCGCCATGAGATCGCCGGAGTTCCGTCCGCTCCGCAGCGATTTGCCGCGGAAGCGGGTCTTCCCCCCGGCGTAGTGCCTCTGCGCGTCACTCATACAGGCGCGCGAGGACTATCGCCTCCAGATCTCATGGCGGCAGTCCGGAAAGGAGGCTTGCCGCCTCGCCCGAGATCGTGCGGTAGCCCCGGATAAGCTTTACGGCTACCACCTTCTGGGGCGCGTTCAGGTAGTGGATGGCTCGCCGCCGCAGTGAACTCGCCCATACTTGGGCCCCGCATAGGGCCATAGACCCCACGACCCCTGCGTAAAGCCTCGGGCAGGAGGCGTTTGGCCCCCTCAGGTTGGGCAAGAGCCGCTTGAAGGCGGCCCCGGCCCGTTCCAGTTTGGGGGCCAAACGTCGGAAATGCTTGACGAAGTTCCACCGGCTGTCGAGGACGAGGCCCAGGTACTTCATCGTTGTCTTGACGCCGATGTGAACCCCTCCTATCGTTAGTTGGGATCCTGATGGCGGCGCGTTCCGGGGCCCATGAAACTACATGGCCTCGGACTTGTGCCACCTCGAGACCCAACTGCCGGATCCTCTCCACGACTATCGCAACCGCGCGTGTCATCGCGTCGGCCGCCGCCTGATGCGACCTCCCCTGCGCAGGAATCAGCGTGTCGTCAGCGTAGCAAACCACGCTGACGCCATCAGGGAGGTCGGCCCGCATGTGTGCCCCCTTACCCCTATATGTATATGTGGTATTATGACTTTGAATATTTTTAATGGTTTGATACTGTAGTACGTAAATATTTAATTTGATCGTTGACGCATTACTAAGATCAGAATGCAAATAATTCTTCCGAGCTTATTTGCCGGAATAAAAGTAAAATATAATTCGTTTTGCAGGTGTGCCCGAAATGTGCAGCAGTCCATGGGACCTGTATACAGCATCCAAGTGATGGAGAGCGTCGCCCTGCTCGTCATGTGCCTGGTAAAGCTAGTTGTAAGTATATAATTAAAATTAATTGCCACTCTCTCATAGAGAAGTGTGTCCCAGTAGTCGAAACATTTTAGGCCGACTAGCAGTGCCCCGCGGTTTTACCCGCATAAGTGTCGGTTGCGCGGGAATATCAAGATAAAAAGTATCCTATGTGTTACTGGGTCGAGGTGGCGCGGGAAAAGAGTTCCTGGAAGGATTTGGGGGAGGCCTTTGCCCAGCAGTGGGACAGCATAGGCTATCAAAAAAAAAAATGTGTTACTGTAAAGTTTCATCAAAATCTGTTCAGTAGTTTTTGCGTGAAAGACTAACAAAAAACCATCCATCCATCCTCACAAACTTTTGCGTTTATAATATTAGTAGGATATGATTATTTTATGCTTATCTATTGAATGAGTATCTACATATAGCCAAGGACGCTTTTGAAGTTTCCTACTCAGAAACAGGCTAAAGGATGTAAATTGAGAGAGGTCAGGTACTCACGGGATGCTGGGAGGCAGGAGATCACCACACTGTAATCTGTATCACTAGCAGTCGTATTTCACGATATTTTTGTGTTTTTTCTACCGCGCGCGGATCGAAGCCGGCCGGTCTTCTTGTTGAGTTCGAACTAATGTTTTCTCTCCACGCCGTCAGATGGCGGGAGCGATGCGTTGTCCGGTAGCACTCAGAGCGGATGGCTGAGTGCGAGTGGCGGCGAATTTAAAACAGGGAGGAAAAAGGTGGACGGGGAAGACTTCCCGAAGCCTGTTCATATCCCCTCACTTGAAATCAACAAGGGGTTTCATAAGATAAGATAGATGACGTTCGAGACTTACGGCCTATGCAGATTCATTTGTCATCATGCTGATAAGATTTTAAGTTTAAAGTTAGGCTGATAAGAACAAAATAAATTTAAATGATATATAGTAGATACTTGAAATGTATTATAAGTGCGTTAAATTATAAGTATGGAAATATAAGTACATAAATTAATTATTTTGTTCAATTGGAAGAGGACAAATTTTGACAGCAGGTCTTACAAGTAAGCCTTTAGATGTTTGACAGTCGCAACACGAGTAATGTCATCTTTACCGGGATGGAGCTATACAAGGCGACCCAACCTCCATTCGTTAGGTAGGTTGCAGTGTTTTAACCATTTCATTCGCTGTTGTAAGGTATGCAAATAGTCCCTGTGCCAAGTGCGCCAAAAGCTCTGTGATAGGCGCTGTAATAACTGCCAACGAGTACGTAATGTCTTGTTTTCGGCGTACATCGGTTCAGGCAGAGATACTAAAGGTCGACCGATGCGGAAGTGACCAGATGTAAGAGCGTCAACTTCGCCGGGATCGGAAGATAGTTCTACTAAGGGTCTAGAGTTTAACATGGCTTCCACCTTCGTTAAGATAGTATAAAATTCTTCAAAGGTAAGAATCTGGGATTCTGGGATCTGGGAAGAAGATGGTATTTTGTCGATTTTATACCGCTCTCGAAAATGCCTCCGAAGTGAGGACCGGAAGGAGGATTGAGCTTCCACGTGATTCCTCGAGAAGCTAGGTGACTGGAAATACTATCGCGTTCGCGATTGAGCATTTCGCTGACTTCCTATAAGTAACGCTTGGCACCCACGAAGTTAGTACCACCATCTGTGACTATGGAGTGACAAAGTCCTCTCCACGATACGAAACGATCTAAGGCCGCTATGAATGCTTTAGATGTGAGCTCAGTAACCAGCTCGAGATGAACGGCCTTGGTCGTGTGACAAACTATGAGGCAAAGATACGCTTTGTAAGTTTTAGCGTTGCGACGTCTACTTTCTTTTATCATAAAAGGACCTCCGAAGTCGATGCCGATTGTTTGAAAACAATGACCCGGTTGTAGTCGGGAAGATGGAAGATCACCTTGTAAAGGTTGAAGTGGAATAGGTTTGATTTTAAAACAAGTCACGCGTTTAGACAACCGCGATCTGATAAGATTTCTAATGCCGAGTATCCAAAATCGACGCATAATTAAAGATTGGAGTAGGCGAGGCCCACAATGAACATAAGTTGTATGATAGTGGTCAATAAGAAGAGTACTCAATTGAGAAATCTTAGGTACGGCTATGAATGTTTGACGCGATCTGGTAATGACGCGTGCTTGAGACGTCCCCCCCACTCGCAAGATTCCGCGAGTGTCAAGAAAAGGAGAGAGTTTAGATGTTCGGGTAAAGGTTTCCTGAATGCTATTAAAGATATGACATCATTAAAACTTTGACGTTGAACATATTTTGTTAAATGATCTAAAGATTGGAGTAATTCAGTGGCTGTCAGATAAGGTAAAAAGTTACGCTCAGAACGTTTAGCTTTCGCGTTGGTGATGAAACGGTAGATCCATGCAACCACTCTTTCCACTCGGGAAAGAAAGTAGTGGCGTTCCATGATGGAATTAAGCAAGTCAGCTTCACGTGTCACACCAGTATGACACGCGCGTGATGCGGGCTTAAGTTCTGGCACGTTATCGGACACTTCAACTGCTGAAACAGGCCAGTTGCAGGGTTCGTTGGACAGCCACTGAGGACCAGACCACCAGATTTGAGAAGAAGATAAAGATAAGCATGATAGGCCACGACTACAGATGTCGGCTGGGTTGTCATAGGTGGACACATGTCGCCACGCAGTTGGCACAGGACTGTCGTTGATTAGGTCCACTCTGTGGGCAACGAAGGTCTTAAGCTTGTGTGGCTCAGTATTCAACCACGACAATACAGTCGAGCTGTCTGTGAACAAAATGGATTTATTCAATGAGATTCTTGAACTAAGCAAGGAATGAATGCGATTTATTACTTTGGACAGTAATACAGCACTGCAAAGCTCTAAGCGGTTGACAGTCAACACTTTTAGAGGTGCTACTTTGGACTTAGCAATTAAAAGATAAACTTGTACGTCGTAAGAGGTAACGACACGAAGATAAACACAACATCCATATGCTTTAGTGAAACCATCACAAAATCTGATGAGTTGAAATTCCTTAGACTGAGAAGGTATAATCTATGATCTAGATGTAATCCTACGAGGGATTTCTATTAGTTTTAAGTTATGAAGATCCGCTATAAAACCCTGCCATTCTAGAGCTATGTCTCTGGGCACAGGTTCGTCCCATGAAAGATTAAGACGCCACAAATCTTGAAGGAGCAACTTGGCTTTTAAGATAAAAGGTGTGAGCCACCCAAGAGGATCGAAAATACGCGCGATGTTAGATAAGATGGAACGCTTGGTACATTCATTGTCCTCGATTGGGGACTGTGAGTAACTGAAATTGTCACTCACAGGATCATATTGGACTCCTAAGATTTTTAAAGTTTATTTATCAGTTTCCTCAGAGAAAAGTTTAGGTGTTTGACAATGATCTTCAGGCAAAGTTTTAAGAAAGGATTGTGAATTGCTACTCCATTTTCGGAGCTCAAATTGAGCACAACTTGATAACCTGATAAGTTGATCTTTTAGTTCTATGGCTTCGCGTACAGAGGGCGCGCCGGTCGTAATATCATCGACATTTATGTCTCGTGAAGAAGAGCTTCAGCTGCGCGCGGATACGCGGCGCCATGATAGGCTGCTAATTGGTGGAGGGTGCGGATGGCCAGATAAGGTGAACTACTAACTCCGTAGGTGACAGTCGCAAGTTCGTACTCTTTAACTGGATCACTAGGAGATTCTCGCCATAGTATGTATGGCAGAACAACGTTTGCCGAGTCAGCTAGTATTTGTATAAATAAGGGAATTTTTATTTGCAGGTGGCGGAGCGTAATGTCACATATCTGCTGGCAACCTTCGCATATATTCTCTGTCTTATAGTACTCACTGGTGCCTACATGATGGCAGCTGGAGACATCACATATGAGGTACCTAATTATTCAGGATTACGTTATTTCATGCAACACCAACCCGCACTGGGCCTGCGTGGTGGATTACGGCCCACTCCCTCTCACTGAGAAGAGGCCTGCAGCCTGCGGCCTGTGTCCCAGCACATTATAGGCTGAATAATATGCTATAATGCATTGCATGCATGCCTATCTTTATTATCTAGTCTGAGAGTCTTTTGGAATACACCAAGTTTTCTTAGGAGGCTCTATTAAGGCGACTACATGACCTAAAGCGCGGCCTTTGTCGGACTGCATAGAAAAGAAAGAGAAGCGCAATGACACAACGCTGGTAATTTATTGCAAAATATGAAGTAATTATCTATTTACAAAAACTCTATTGTTTGGACTAAGAAATTAAAACACTAGTGCTTTATAGTATGTTGCTTGTAGAATAATCTGACAAAAATTCAAAATGATTGTATGTATATATTAGTATGGTTTTTATTCTTAAAGAAAGTTTTAAGAGGTATTTATTTCTATCGTATCAAATTAGTTGAATTATGTTTCCAACACACTATCAACCTAGCATATATCCTGAACTGAAGAATATCATATATTTTTCTGATTTTGTTTACTGTAGTCGATCACTATTGTATTGGGGTCATCCTGTAAAAATAGTGTGTGTAGGTTTAATAAATAAATAAATAATAAATAAAAACGATATACTTTTATTGTTTCTAAAACTAGCGTTTTTTGCGTTTAGGTCCTGTAAGCCCCTTAATTTAAAAAGTACTTCTAGCTTTCCTCAGTGGCTGAATAGAGCGGAGGTACTAAACTGTACATAATAAGTTTTTTTTCTTTCCTACTGACAGTACGAGGCGACAATGATCTTGGCATTTTCATGGATTGTGACCCTTTTCTTAAGCACCAAGTAGGTAGTGGGTTTGTTATCTCGAATGATCTATTTTAAATGAAACACGCAATTAGCTAGCGTATGATCCAGGCTAGTTTCATCTTTCTTTCGGAAAAGACCTCCATCTTTCCTGCAGTGACACAATTACAAGTTGATTTAATTCCATATTTTCCAGGCTTCGCTGGTCGGTACGTCGATATTTCACAGCGGTTGGGAGGAGTGCCATCCGGGGCCTGATCTCCGGGTCCTGGTTGTAGTGGCTCTGCAGATGAGTCAGGTGCCCGTGTACATGTCAGCCTTCGGGGTGATCACCTTGTCTCACAATAACTTTATATCAGTGAGTTCTTATTCACTTTCCGAGTTTTTTTAACTTTAAATGAATAGTATGTATTTATCACTTACGTTGAAGGCTGCTGCAAGTTCCAACGTGTCGAATCTGCTTCCACTATGGCCAGTGGCGTAGATTCAGCGCCCTGGGCCTGAAAGGTTTGCCGCCCCATAAATTAACGGAAAAAGCAAAAAATAAGTTCAAAAACTAAAACCCGACTACTGAAAAAGCACGCTCTAAACTGTATGAAAAAAAAAAGTTTAAAAACTAAAACCAGACTACTGAAAAGGATGAAACAAGAAAGTACCTTCCCGTGGTCGCATGCTACCACAACTTATAAGACTACCATGCGACCACGGGATGGTACTTTCTTGTTTCATCCTTTTCAGTAGTCTAATTTGATGCGCCTGATTAGAGACAACTGGAAACAAAGTGAAGCACGAATTGGAATCCACCGCCTGCACCGCCCCGCGCCTCACCCGCTCTCGCCCGTGGATATGAACGAAAACGACACGAGCAACGTCGAAACATCCCGATTAGTCCGCGCGAATAGTTGGCCGCGCCTTAGGTATGTGAGCGGTGGGACGGAGGGGCGGGGGCGCTTGCTGTCATTAATCTCATGTGCGTTGCGAACACTAGGCAACCCGCCGCCTCACCCCTGTCCCCACCTAAGGCGCGACCAACTATAGTCCGCGTGGAACTAGTTGGCCGCGTCTTGGGTGGGGACGGGGGTGAGGGCGGCGGGGTTGCGTAGTGTTCGCAACGCACGTACTGAGTAATGACAAAGCGCCCCGCCCCTTCGTCCCACCGCTGACATACCTAAGGCGCGGCCAACTAGTTCCGCGCGGACTATAGTCCCGAGGCGCGACGGAGTCCGACGGACACGCCGCCGCCAGACGATAGCCCCGCGTTTTGATGTCTATCAAACTAACAACCGAGTTTTAGTTTTTTTTTTAATTTATTCATGACTAGAAAGTGAAAAAGAAAGGCGCACAAAGCTGAGTGCGATGTACGGCTTGCACTGCCCCTCGCAGGCTCCCGTCCCGGGCCATGGCCCTTTTGGCCCTAGGGTAAATACGCCACTGACTATGGCTTTCAATTCACGTTATCGATTTTCATCTCCAGTCAGCCATAGGGCTCAAAATTTCCAGAACGGAAGCGATCAAACCCAAAAACTAACCATGTGTTCACATGCCGTACCATGTCATTGTCCATACATGTCGTTAATATTGCGTGCTGTCTGTGCTGCGTTGGTGCCACGACGGAACTTATATTCGAAAAAGCGCGCATTTTCGATTTTTCCATGGTCATAAGTCACGTCACGTCGTGGACAATAGTGTGGGGTATACGTTTTTTAAACTGTAATATAACTACTTTTTGTAAATGCTGTAATGTACAACTGTTTTTTGTCCCAAATATATAAAATAAAAAAATAAAATAAAATAAGAAACAGCGATATTTAAAAAAAATCGAACGGCGGGAAAACAAATGAACAACTGATTTTGAAAAACAAAATGTCATGCAATATTTTAAAATTAATGTGAATTTGGAATTCTAAATAGAATGAAAGATATCGATCTTCACAATAACCAGTATTAATAATCGGCAATTTCATAGGTAAGGGCCTATTATAACCGACTTCAAAAAAAAAGGAGGTGACAACTTGGTTACTACAGTTAGGTTCTTAATTCAATAACTGGCCCGGTGGTGTAAACCTGAACTAAAGAAAAGCCCTGTTTTGTAATTAGGGGAATTAAGTTTCCTTGCGAACATTAAAAGGTCCTTTTAGCAATGGTTGTTTAGGCAGATGATGATATATTATTTCTATATTTTCCTTCTCTCTTTTCAGGTACTTCGGTCCTCATACTCGTTCTTTGCTGTAATGTATTAAAATGGGTAACTTTATACCATTTAGAAATAAGTTGATTTTGCACTTAGCTTGATTGGATAAATGTCTTATTTTGTGCACTTCCGATGTACACAATAAAATATAAAATATTTCGTTTAAAATAACACGTTTGGTTTCATTTCGTAACATCATCATCATCATCAGCCTACAGCAGTCCACTGCTGGACATAGGCCCCTCCAATTGCACGCCATTCACTGGCTTGCCATTCCAGGCTGCTAGGTACCAGCTATCCAGCCAAGATGAAATGACTAAACCTGAGGGCGTCCTACATTACGTTTGCCGATTCGCGGTCTCCACTCATGAACAGGGGGCCTAAAAAGGCCATTTTGGCAGAATCTGAAAAGGATACCGTTAAGTTAATCGTATCAAATCCCATTGGTGAAGCATTTTTCTATATATTTTTTTTGCCTGTGCTAAAATACCAATCAATCCGATCCAAATCCAATCCCAATCTCTTTGATTATACCTACCTACGTAGTGCAGCGAAAAAAGAAAAACACTGACTGTCTTCGCTATATTACGATTCATAATGTTATCCTTTTATGATTCTCCAAAGTGGCCTTTTTAGGCCCCTAGGTCTACCCCAACGGTCATCGGTTCTACAGCATAATGGCCGGTACCACTTTAGCTTGCTTAATCTGTGAGCTATGTCGACAAATTGTTTTATTTTTTTTGTAAAATAATTTAACAGAATTATTAAAATAAAATAGGTATAATTATTATACTTTAGATTACATCACCATAATAAAAATTATCTTTAACCAACTTCAAAAAGGAGGAGGTTCTCAATTCAACTATGTATTTTTTTGTATGTTTGTTACGCGATATCTCCGGCAATTTGTAAATCGATTTCAAAAATACTTTTTTGAATGGATAGGGTTGGTATGCCTCAGGGGTGGTCCCATTATTTGGGTAGTTTTTGAGTTAGCTTCAATAATACCTACGTATTTTTGCCACTTAGTTCAAACTCAAACTCAACTCAATTGATGATGTTATAATGACTTCCTATCACTGATATTTACCTAACAAGTAGTGTTATACGAATTTGCGTGGGGTAAGCACAACTTTAAAGTGAAAAATAAAATATTTTTACAAAAAAAAAAACAACCGTCTTAAAAAAAAGACACTACAAAGGCAAAGAACGAAAATGCAAACCCAAGATCAGAGACTTCCGAAATTAAAGTTATTCACTTTGTAGTGTCTTTTTTGGGAGTCGGTTGTTTTTTTTTTTTTGTAAAAAAGTTTTTTTTATTTCAGTTTTGACTTAGTTAATAGTACTACATACAAACAAAAAAAAAAATGCGGTTCATAGTTTCACACTCACGACCTAGAAATGTCCCAAACTTAGAATAATACGGCCCCAAAAAGAGACCTCTCTTCTAAAATAATACGTAAAAACAATATTCAACAAACCTCGACCCTCCTTAAGTAGCTTACAGCTATCGCTATCATTATTAATTTCACGAAAATCCTTTTGTTTCGTATTTCGCCCATCTGCGACGATATTTTAATTTTAATAGATTTTGGGGATGAAGGCGTAAAGTAATTCGTTCGAAAATTAGAAATAGAAATCTGTTATTGAAAAGGTAGGTAGGTACAGTCAACAAAAGAGATAAGTATGCAAGATCGTCGGATAAACTTGAAGTTTATTAAGAAACCGACGGATGTTCTCGAATAAAATTTAATTTTGTTAATAGAAAACAAACAGCTCTTTTCATCATCATCATCATCACTGCTGGACAAGTGGACATAGGCCTCCCCCAAGCACCTCCACTTCGACCGGTTCTGTGCTTCTCGCATCCAACGGGTTCCTGCGGCCTTCACAAGGTCGTCGGTCCACCTTGTGGGAGGTCTTCCAACGCTACGTCTTCCGGTACGCGGTCGCCACTCCAGAACCTTTCGGCCCCATCGGCCATCTGTGGCAAACTTAAATGGCAGTGGGCAGGGCACATTGCTCGCAGAACAGCTCTTTTATCAAATTAAATTTCAGTCGACAACATCCATCGGTTTCTTACTAAACTTCAACTATATCCGACGATCCTGCATACGTACCTATCTCTTTTGTTGACTGTACCTACTTAGAATCCCATTGTAAACTGTTATCTCCTTCATAAACCACACGCGAAATTAAATTTTCTTACGTGATTTGCAATTTTCAGGTCAGTGTCAGGTTGTATCTTGATCAAAATATGATTCGCTACAGGTACGTATTTACAGAATTATAATCATTACATCTTTCTAAGTTAGATTTCTCACGGTGAGGCAACTGTATGTCCACTTGACCATAGCCCGTAAGGATCCAGCAGAGGTCGCGACTTGTGTTTAGTAAACACAAGTCTCGCCCTCTGCTGGAGCCTCGGGGTAGAATTAAAGTGAATATCAGTATGACGGGCGTAGGTCAAAAAACAGTGATTTACAAACAACATACAGTCTTTAAGCCCGATTGAACAAGAACCTCTTTTGCGGGTAAATACTATTTTATCCTTAGGTTGGTATATCTCACGTCTTTGAATTTTTGGTTCTAGGACATGCCGGTTTCTTCACGGTGTTTTCCTTTACTGTTTTGAAAGCAGTGGCGATGAAAGTATTTGTTACACAAAGAAGCGTTGCCAAAACCAAGCGTGCCATTTTTTGACTACCTACTATGACGTCACAAGCTCGCGCTCTCGCTCACGTTTACCCAGCCAGCAGTACACAGGACAGCTCGAAAGTGGCGGCTTACGATTTTTGAACGTAAGCTGGAGCGATTTTTGGCACGCAAAGTAGTTGCTCTTGCGTTATCTAGGTGTATCGATATCTGTGGTTCGAGCCCACAACAACAACAAGTCGTGGCCGTTATCACTGGGCCATCTTTGCTCCTGAAAGATGAGATCTTGATATTGTATATGCCTATTGATATTGTCTTGAACTAAAGGCTTAATTAAGCACTTATAATAAGATGGAAAGTCGATCCCACTCGCTTAACTAAAAAAAGGTAAAATTCAGTTTTCCTGCTTCGAAATCGGAAACTTTAACAAATTTATTTCGTTCCTAAGTGTTTGGCCAAACTGGGGCGCAGGCGCAGGGCTGGCGCGGGTGCGGGACGCGCGCGGGCTGCCTGTCTGCACTGTAGCGCGGCTGCGTTCCGCGTGTTTTCGTGTCTAGTGTTTGTCAAAATATAATATGGATGAAGAAGACTTATTTTTACTAGAAAAAACTCGAACTAGTTTGCCCTCGCCGTGCACCCACTACGGCCACTTGTATGAACAAGCTATGGCGTGAGTCGCCCGCGCGCTCCCGGCGCCGAGCAGCCCGCGCCGCTCACCGCGTCCGCGTGCCCACTATGGACACTCAAAGGAAGTTCATAAGTGTTTGAGATCGCTGCGCCGCGCCCGCCCCGCGCCCGCGCCCCAGTCTGGCCGAACACGTAAGAGTCGAATCAATTTACAACACTTCAGCGTTTCTCTATCAAATTCTCAAGATATTTGGCGACAGGATGTCCCACTTGGACCGCATCCAGCCTCCACTGCGTCTTCTGTTAAGACCCGCGTACACGATACTGTATTTGTATTGATACAAAAGTATAATTTATGGAGAATTTCGTATAGATACATGTCTTAATGTAGGTAGGCTGGTGCTCTCAGCTTTCCTACAGTTATGAAATGAAATATTTCCGTATTTTTATTTACGTCTGATGTAAAACGATTACCATTTGCATTATTTCAGGCATGAAATGATAGATCAGAAAAGGTTACTTCTTATTGAAAACATGAACAACAACTCATAATTATGAGAAACATACATTTGACCCTAAGTCGCTCCATGTGAAATACTGGTATTTAGCTGCATCTGGGTAGACTGGAAGCTGACCGCAACATAGTTGGGAAAAGGCTAGGCAGATTGATTAATGACGCTATAAAACTCGACCCCTTGATGTAGGTATTTGTATGTTTAGTCTTGAAACTTGATAACATAAAACCACTGTGCACTCCATACTTTAGATCCAATGAATTTTATCTCGACTGAAAATTCAGCTCCCAACATGAATATTTTGAAGCGATACCTACATAAATTCTGTATTTGTATCTTTGAACTCGTGTGCCGAGGATGTAACACACAAATGACTCGGTTTCCTTGCTCCGTAGACTAAAGATGAATGTTTGTGTTCCGATATAGGTAATGCAACCTCAACCTCGCTGTAAAATGTATGCGAATGTGTTTTGTATTTACGTTTTTCGTTTAGTTCGTGTCAGTAAATCTGGGTTGGGTTTGTGGTATTGATTGGCGATATTTTTATGGAATTAGTACTGCGAGTAACATTTGTTTTAAACTTGAATCTTGGAGCTCGCTTCGTAGCGTAGCGTAGGATAAAGTTGAAAATCTACAAAAGAAATTTGACAGTTTGTAGTAGCTCGATCTGCTGCCGTCTGTACTTGCCTATATGTAGAATCGTTTATTTCGACCAACACAGGATCACAGGCAAAAAAATTACAAATTATAAAAAATTAATAAAAACACATACTTACCTACAATAATAAAAAGATAATAATATTATAAGCTACAAAGTACCGTTTATTATAATGCACACTGTAGCTTATTCACGAAGGACGATGTTTTAATGTTACTTTGAAAGTAATTCATCCTCATTCTCCTCATCCTCCTTCAAGAAATAAGTCTTTACCATAAACACGAAAAGGATAAGCTTTCGAACAAAATGTGAAGCAGAAAGAAACTTCTCGCCATAAATTAACTGGTATCGGCGCACACCTGTGGCTTGAGCCTCGCGTATCAAAACAAGCTGGAATGGAAACGTACGCCGCTGGAAGTGTTGCCAGCATAGCGGTAGCAAAGTGTTGCTAGGATTTAAAATGTTTTGTGCAGTTTATTTTTTACTTTAGTTGGTTGTTGGTTTTATAAACACGACTGTTAGTCTTTGTATATATTTTTCTTGGTTTAAAATGTTATAAACGGAATTTGAAAACCAGAGGTAGCAAAAATATTTAATACTTTTTAGTTGGGCAGAAAAGCCCCGTATTTACTGGCAAATACCTAAAAATGAAGTGCGTGGCCTGAGTGCTCCTTTTTAAAAGTTTATTATATTTTTACGTAATCAAGGAATAATTTGGGAAGTTGGGTACTTCCTAAATTCTTCCTTGATTTCGTAAAAATATAAGTAAAAAACTTTTCAAAAGGAGCACTCAATCCACACTCACATCTAAAAACGCGCATCTTGCTTGCAACAAGTAATGTTTCGGTGTTGCTGGCAACATGTTACTTATTGCCTTTCGGAACAATTCATTTAGTACTAAAATCACTCAAATTATAATCACCAAACTATTATAAACGACGCACATTCCGAGTCAACATTCTAAGGCGAGGATCCTCTTGTGGATCCAAACACAAAGCTTCTTGGAACCGTTTGATATCAAATACGTTAGCCTGTGTGAACATAGGGGAAAATTTTGTATTTACCTATGTAGCTTACCGTCACAGATAGATTTTCTTTAAAAAGGACCTTAAATAATGCAGTTAAATAAATAAATCATATATATTTAGCTGCTGATATTTAGCCAATTATTTTTTTATAGTGATTTTTAAATGCGCCTGCCAAATTAAAATAGCAACGCAACACTTTATAGACGTGTTTGCCCGACTTTTCATTTAGGCGGTTTTGGCGAAAAAGGGCAATGTTTTGTTTGTGGCATATTCACCCAAATACGACCTATTCTGACACACTATTAACATTTCCAATCGATACCTACTTTTCCAACAGTCATGTAAGCTGCAAAAGCCTTCAATATGAAACAATCGTGCCTCGTCCGAAGGGAAGCAGATGTCGAAGTTAGACGGAGTTTATAACATGGGCTCTATACGCTGGTAATTCTATCGGAGATTTAATAAATAATAGGTAATAGGTACAACGGGCTGGTATCCGCAACTCCACGTCAATGCGCGTATTTTGCGTACGGGTGGGAAAATCGATTATTCGATCCACCCCAGCTCCTCAAGGAAGGCCAGCAACGCCTTTATGTTACTGACCGTCTCACGTAGGGTACCTGGGTTACCGAAGTACTTTGCCCTGTACGTGGCGACCACCGGGCAGTTTAGAAGCACATGTGCCGCTGTCTCGTCGTCCTCCATACAGGCCCTGCACAGCGGACTGTCTGTTACTCCTATGACAAAGAGGTGTTTATTGAATGACCCGTGGCCAGTTAAAGCTGCGGTAACTATACGCAGCTTTTGCTTTGTTAGACGGAGAACCTGTTTCGTGAGGCGGCCATCCAGTGTGGGAAGTGCTTCCCTAGCCTGCCTGCATTCGCCTTGGTCCGTCCATAGTTTGCTATGTTGGTCTCTAGTGCGTTTCCTTACCAGAGTGCGTATGTACCCGAAGGGGAGTGGCGCGATGGGCTCTGGTCCCACTGGTGCCATGCTCGACCCTCTTCTGGCTAGTTCGTCGGCTGCATCGTTGCCTAGCGAACCGCTGTGTCCTTTGATCCATTGAATGGTTATATTATTGAGGTTACCCACCTGGTTGAGGCGCTGGTGACACTCGTATATTAGCCCAGAGTCAGCAGTGTAACTGTTCAGCGCTTGCAGAACAGCCATGCTGTCTGAGAGTATGCGGATTGAGTGTTCCTTTACTTCCCTGGCCATAATGGCTGAAGCGGCTAAAGAGATGCCCAAGCATTCGGCCTGGAACACTGTGTTATGGACCCCCAGTGGTGTGGCTATATGTATGTTGAAATCCTCCGAGAAGATTCCAGCACCTGTGCCACTATCTGTTTTGGATCCGTCCGTAAAGATACGCAGCTCTGTAGGGCACAGCCCCTCACATCGGCGATCCTCGTGAAGCTGGATCTTGTATTTTTTATTAAACATAAATTGTTTAGGAACACGGTCGTTTATAGCTTTCGTGATGGGGAACTCCTTATGTAGTCCCTCAAGCAGCGTGGTGTGTGGTGTATTACTCTTACCCCAGAGATTTAGTGTGTTAAGACGTACTGCCGCCATCGTCGCTTCCTGCTGTATGAACAGGTGGAGCGGTGGGATTCCCAGGATGGCTTCAACTGCTGCAGTCGGAGTAGTCCTCATGCAGCCCGTCGTCGCCATGCAGGCTAGTCTTTGCATGCGTTGCAGTTTGTTAGAGGCTGTCACTAACTTGGTACGGGGCCACCAAACCACAGCTCCGTAGCTGATCATGGGGCGGACCACTGCCGTGTACAGCCAATGTATAATTTTTGGGGATAGGCCCCACTTCTTACCTATCATTCTCCTGCACTGCCAAAAGGTTATGCAAGCTCTATTTAGTATGTTGTCCAGATGACTGCTCCAGTTTAACTTACTGTCTAGTGTTACACCAAGGTACTTGACTTCGTTGGCCAGCTGGAGTTCAGTATCGAACAGTTTAGGTAGGCGAAAAGGACCTAGAGCTCGTTTGTGGGTAAACATGACCAGTTCAGTTTTAGCTGGGTTCACTGAAAGGTCAAAGTCCCTGCACCATCTCTCCACGATACGTAGCGCTTGCTGAGTGAGGTTGCATACCGTGCCCGTTACCTTCCCCGAAACCAGGATGGCGAGGTCGTCAGCATAACCTACTGTGTAATAGCGGTTGGCGTTGAGTTTGGTGATGAGGTCATTAATCACCAGATTCCATAGAAGGGGGGACACGACCCCCCCCTGGGGGCAGCCTCTGGCTATCATAGCCAGCTGCTGCTCTCCTTCAAGTCGAACCACTCGTTTACTTAGCATGTTTGTGATCCAGTCCGTTAGTACCTGTTCCACTCCGTGTCTGGAGAGGGCGCTGTTGATACTGGAGAAGCTGGTTTTGTCGAAGGCTCCTTCGATGTCTATGAAAGTACCCAAACAAGTGCCTTTCTGATGAATCGCTTCCTCTATCTGGCTGACTACCAGGTGAAGGGCAGATTCAGTCGACTTACCTGAGCTATATGCGTGTTGGTTACCGTGTAACGGTATAGTCTTTAGAGCGCCATCCCTCAGTTCCCTATCGCACAGCCTTTCCAAAGTCTTCAGTAGAAAGGAGGTCAGGCTGATTGGTCGATGGGATTTAGCGTTTGTGTAGTCACCCTTACCTGGCTTAGGGATGAATATTACCTTCACCTCCCTCCATCCCTTAGGAACGTATCTAAAGGCCAGGCACGCTCTCAATAAAGGCAGCAGTTTGGTGGTGATGGTGGTGCCCCCCCACTGCAGTAAGGCGGGGAACACTCCATCGTGACCAGCTGCCTTAAAAGGATGGAAGCTCCGGATGGCCCATTGGAGTTTCTCCAACGTGATCACCCTGCTGGCGTAGTGCCAATCATTGTCTGACGGTGTCTGAATTATATCCTGCCAGTCAACTACCTGTGCGAAAGTGCATCCTGGGAAGTGAGTTTCAATAAGGACGCGTCTCGTTTCTTCTGGCGAGGATGTTAGTGTGTTGTCAGGTTTCCGGAGGGTGGCGGGCCCAGGTGTAAGCTGTTGTGCTAGAACTTTCCTTACCCTGTTAGCCTGCTGACAAGATTCAATGCTGCCACAGAACTTGCGCCATCCCGTGGTGCTCCTGAACCTGATGCATTTTTTGTAGCTGGATTTGGCTGCGTAATAGTTGTCCCAGTCCTCATCCGCACATGTATTCATTGCTCTATTCAGAGCTTTTCTTACCTTACCGCGCTTGCGTTCCAGCTCAGCGCCCCACCAGGGTTGTTTGCCCGGTGTGCTGCGCGGGGTGGTCACTGGGCATGCGGTTTGGTAGCTGTCTATCATTGATTTAGTAAGATGCCTTACTTGTACTTCAATCTGTGTTGGATCCTCAAATGTTGTCGGATCGTTTGATGTCGCTAGCTTTGATTCAAGACTGCGTGTGTAGGTGGCCCGATCCGTATTGCGCGGGTTACGCCGAGGTTGTGTGGGTGGAACACAGACCTGGATGTCAAAGCGGATCCACCTATGATCAGAGCAGGACGCCTCATTGGAGACATGCCACCCTGTGATAGCTTCCGCCACTCCCTCTGTTGCCAGAGTGAGATCTATGATAGTGCGGCTTCGCCTGGTCACGAACGTTGGTTCGGAACCCGTGTTTAGTAGAGATAGGTTAGTCGAGAATAAGTAGTCAACTAAGGCCTTACCCCTCTCGTTCTGCGTGTCCATACCCCACAGTTGATGGTGAGCGTTGGCATCAGCCCCGACGACGACCTCGAGCCCGCACCTCTCACTGTGGCTCACCAGGCGAGCGAAGTCGTGCGGGGGCGGCGCTTCCGCCTCGGGCATGTAGACCGAGGCGAGGACAATCACCATCTCCATGGCGTCGTCACGCTGTATTATCAGCTTAGCTGCAGAGACATCTCTGCAACAGAAGTCAGTTAAGAGCTGTGTTTTGAGGTTACCTGTGATATAGATGCACGATCTGGGATGTTCGTGATCTGTGGTAACCAGGAGCTTACCACCAAGATTGGAGAGTCCTTGTATGCGGCCCGCCCTTATCCACGGCTCCTGGATCAAGGCTATGGCCGTGTGTTGAACCTCCAGCCACTTGCGCAGTTGAGCCGTCGCGGTCTGACTGTGGTGGAGGTTTGCCTGGAGGATCTTACAGGCCGACGAAAGGGACGCCATCGCTGGCCAACCCCTCCTCGTCCCCCCCCAGTTTGAGCCCGGCAAACAGGTCGCCCTCGTCGAAGCCGTCCCCCACCTGGCTCGAAGCCGGGGACAGGATCATGTCGTCCAGCTCCTCGCCCGATGAAGGGACGGCGCCCACGGTGGCAGCATCAGGGGCGGCCGACCCTGCCGGAGCAGGTTCAGCCGCAGATGCCTCCGGGTTGTCTGCTATGGGAGATGACTCCCCCGCCGATGGTAGTGGCTGGTCTGTTACCTCGCCGATGGTGCCCGTGGCAGGGTCCCATCCCTGTGGGACGTCGGTGAACCTGCCGTTTCGACCCTGAAACTTAACGTACACCGCCCCCAATCCAATTGAGAGACGGCGTTCGGCCTCCATCAGGGTCGGGATCTGGTCGACAGGGACGCCAACCACCACGAACCATTGCTCGGCTTGTTTGTCAGCAAAGTGAAGCACCCACCTCTTGATGTCCACCCAGGGGTTCTGATAACTGAGAGCGCGCCCAATGTTGGACGACTCTCCATAGACCCCCTGCTCGTCTGGGATCACGATGCCACATCGTGCTCGCTTTTGTATTTCCGCCTGACTCTTCACTACTAACGAAATGCTAGTAGGAAGAGAAAGCTCGGAGACTGCCTTCCTTAACCAGGCTAAGGTGTGGTCGTTTCCGCACCACAGTTTCAGGACTCCTCCGGCGAACATCGGCTTGGCGTTAAACGTCGGC
Source organism: Oligia fasciuncula (assembly GCA_963082905.1). Taxonomy (NCBI): domain Eukaryota; kingdom Metazoa; phylum Arthropoda; class Insecta; order Lepidoptera; family Noctuidae; genus Oligia; species Oligia fasciuncula. Next base: position 3,222,833 of record OY720401.1, read on the forward strand.
CCCGGGGTGTCTTGTTTGGGGGAGCAGGCCTCGAGAATGATCTGCCTCTGGATGGCAGCGAGTACCTGGTCCGATACCTCCCTGCTGAGGATTCCCGTGCGCTCGCAGGTGATCGCGACGTCTAGGGTTGCGCTTGCAGCTTGGGCGTAGCTTTTTTGAGGGACCCGTTTGGATTGATCAAGACGCGGCCGCTTATGCTCTCCCCGAGGTGTTAAAGTCTCGTTGAGAGCTCGCTTGGCCGCGGCCTGATCCTTCCAATCGGGTCGCTGTGTGGTGGAGTTACCTTCAGCCTGTTTCTCCGGTACGCCGGTTGGCTGCTGGCCGGACGAAGGTTGGCTTGTACCGGCCTCCGGCTGCGACTGCTTCCCGGCGGCGAAGTTCAGCTGGCCGCTGGTCGGTTTGGCCGACCTAGCGGCAGTGGCCTGTTTGTGTCGACTACCTTTACCTGGCAGCCGGCGTTCCTGACGTCGCTCCTTCCTCGTCATTCTCTCCCTCTGCTTGCTCTGTGTTGAGGAAGCTGTTGGACCTGAAGGGTCAGTGCGGGGGCCTCGGGCTTGTTGAATGCCTTTACCCTTGCCCTTGCGTTTCTGGACTTGCCAGGCACGTGAGAACGTGTCCTCAGTGCATCCGACCGTCTCCGTTTGACCGGTGACGGCCGCCTCTTGAGAGGAGGATTGAGGGGTTGAGGAAGAAGGAGGGTGTTTGGCGGGATGCCCGGCGCTGGTGTTACCCAGCTCCGGGATCTGTGTGGTGAGGGTCAGACCGGCAGTGGTATTAGTCGTCGCCTTGGCCTTCACCTTAGTTTTAGAAGGGTCGGTACTGGTCCCAGTCAGCGCCGACGTCCTTCGTATATTTTGGGACTTTTTTTGTTTGGTCTTGGCTGCGGTTTTCGCCACAGCCGGACCTGCACCCGCGCTGGTACCCGCAGCGTTAACTGCAAGGCCACCAGGGGCGAGGGAAGTGCAAGCACCTCCCTTGGGAGTCTCATTGGCTTTCGCCTCCACTCCGGTTTGGGTTTTAATTGGCCTTAAATTGTCCATATTAAAAAGTTTTTTAAAATTCATCTCTCTGGCTTCCCACCCTCCATGGAGCCCGCACCTGGGAACGTCTCACTACAAAAAAGCTCGAACGTTAGGACTACCAGAGAGATATAGGTGCGCAAGGCTGGTTTACAGTGCGACATCGGGTGCTCGATCGGGTTGGCGTGGAAGGTTCAAAGGGCCAAACCCCCTACGAACTGATCAACCCTCACTTACACCGTCAGCATGACCTTTACCTACCGCTTCGGCCGTCCAAGAACGACCTCAGCGGACCTCACGCACCTCGCCTGTGGCCCTCTGACGGGACACCATGACCATTTCCCTACCCCTGGCTAATGGGTAGGGCCACCGTTTCGCTTGAAATCCAGACCAAAGGGGGCGTGTTGCCTTACGGGCACATTACACCCAGAGCCGCTCGGCTCAACCCCCCAGGACTCCTTCATCCCCGCTTACGGCGCTCAACTGCGCAGGTCCTAGCGCAGGTGACTGTTTACTCCTACTCTCCACCAGCTGATTTTAGTGATGGGCGAGCCCGCCACCACCCAGTCACAGGGGGTCGCAGTTAGGAGTGGAGTATGGGATATTGGAGGTGGAAGGAATGAGGATGTGGGTGGGATGGAGTATAGGAGGATTGTGAGAGTTGGGGCAGGAAGATGAAAGACGGGAAATAATGGGGTAAAGGGAACTGGACTAAGGATGTGCTGGCGCCTGGTGGTTTTTGTTACGTCTGTTTCATAGGGAATCAGACCAAGAACGGGGTGGCAACCTCGGGAAGGTGCATCCGCCAGACTTGCCTTGAGGATCTACACGACCGTTGCGCTCTCCCTCAAGACCCCGCCACCCTACCGCCTCTGAAGGAGGCGGCAGGGTAGGCCTGCATCTATACTACCAAGCAAAGCAAAGCAAAGCATGTCGTTGTGCAACCGCAAAAGCATACATACAGACCCCCCCCAATATCGGAGATTTATCTAGAATACTAGCAGCGCCTCGTGGTTTCACCCGCGTAAGTTTCGATCCCATGGGAATATCGGGATAAAATTAACCCATGTGTTAATCTTGGTTATAAACTATCTGTGTGCCAAATTTCATCCAAATCCGTTCAGCCGTTTGTGCGTGAAGAAGTAACAAACATACAAACACCTATCATCATCAACATGAATGAATCCGTCGCTTTATTGTAATCATTCGAATTTGGTCGTATAACCAGCCGTTGTTTACATGTTATGTTTTTTGCTTATATCTACTCAATGCGAAACATTCCAAGCTGAATATTTTCACTGTATTTCTTGATTAAAGGCACTTTTTGGTTTACACTTACACATCTTGGGTTGAGGCGATTTCTTGTATTTTGCTGTCAAAGTTACGACGACGTCGTTTCGACTTTGGGCAATATTATTCAATAACGCATGCATGTACACTTTAGAAACTTTTTATGGTTATTATAAGCGTCAAGAAGGACCGAATACAGTTTTCAGCAAGCTTATACGTTTTCTCATTTAGGCGCTGCCGCGCTGTGATATTTTTTCGGGTTTTCAAAAAAGCGTGATTACTTGAAAATTATAAATATTTTCTTGAATCTAATTCTGTCACAAATACGCACAAATTAAGGGCTACTCGTGTATGTTTATTCTACAGGCGCACATACAATGGTTTTAGAGATACACGACTCTGCAAAACGTCACTCCAGCAGGAAATGCAATATCTCGAAAACCTGAAGACGTACAAATTATATTTTCACCGCACATTTTTGCACAAATATAACCTCTCTGCCCATGCACAATATTTCTCTCTCAGATTATTCGTTTAGAATTTTCCTGCTGGAAAATGTTACTCCAGCAGGAATCGTTTTTTCCGTTTTTTTTTTCCAAAACGACAAAGTGCACAATTTTTTTATTTTACGCACATTTACAGCAGATTACGCAGTAATTATACGTTCCACTCATATCACTCTAGGAGCTACATTCCTGTTTGGGTGACGTACACCATTTTGAAAGTAGTGCTAATGGTAGCACTGCTTTCAAAATGGTGGCAAAAAAAAAAATGTTAAGTATGAACTAAACCAGAAGTGCTGAAACAGGACATAAAATCTAAAAACAAATCAGCACCCATTTTGAAGCAAATTGCTAATCCCTTGCTTCTTAAGTTCGGAAAATTTGTCTGCTCCACACGTAAATAACGCAATGAATGTTGTTGAACTATCAAAATGAAACCGAAGGAACGCCTAGCCACAGGGCTAGCCTAGTAACCGAAATAAAACAATCAAGATAAAAGCCAACAAAGACCCTCCAGTAAAATAAGGTACCTATCCGTCCATATCCCAATTATTTCCGCACGTTAACTTCGATGGGAGCAATCAGCAAGTTACTTTAGTGTTACGGCTGTCAATGTACCGCTAAACTTGTTTCGACCCTCCAAATGTGTTCCCGAAGTTCACGCCTAGGTGTTTCACGCACTTTTCTTTGTCGTAGATCGGTCAGAGATGGCCAATCTTAGTTGAATAAAAGATAAGTAAGGAGTGACATGGGGCCGCCACCACGAGAGAGAGAATCGCGACGATAGTCTCGCCCCGCCATACAATTTTCGTGGCGATGATATCGCTGTGTAGAGACACGTTCTAAGGGGCCGTCTCCACGAGCGAGAGAATCGCGGCGATATTATCGTCGTGTCACTTATTTGTAAAGAACGTGTCTCCACACGGAGATATCATCGCCGCGAAAATTTGATGTCACGGCGAGACTATCGCCACGATTCTCTCGCTCGTGGAGACTGCCCCTGAGAGTGTATAGAAATACGTGGCACAACGATAATGTCGCCGCGATTCTCTCGCTCGTGGAGGCGGCCCTTAAGAGGAAATGCGGGTGATCGTTTCTCCATAAAAACGCTCTTGTATGTTTTCTTTCTGGTAGCCATAGACCATAAAGCAATGATTTATTACAGAATAATAAATATTAACTACGTGTATGTCCCTATGTTTTCCTTTTTGATGATACATTATTTTTATAAGCACTAGAACCACTGACCTGTATTATACAGCGTACTTGTATGATAGAGATCAGTGATTAGAACCCTCAAAAGATTCCGATTTAAACCGCTGTCAACAGAGGCCTAGTGTAGAAATTTGACAACTATTAATGAAAAAAGAAAAACATAGGGACACAGTATATGTATATCCTTCTTAGTCAGTTTATGAAATATCTTTTAAATTGGTCCAATATTGGAAGAGGCGAGAGGCAAACCTCGAATTATGACTTTTTACTTAGGGTTTTTCAAAAGTCTCTCCGACCGCATTTCCTCTTAAGTTTTGAGTCGAGCTGCACGATTACTGACAAATCCGTGCACTGACTGGACAGGGCTACCCAACCTGCGTGATTTTTAGGACCATTTCAGTCATTAATATACATGTCTTTGCATGTTGTGACCAAGATTATGTCTGGACTTTGTTCTCAGAGTAGTCAGATAGGAAACGCCCGACCTCGTCATCATTCTCCTGTCCTTATACCAATTTATTTGGGGTCAACGCAACATGTCTTTTTCTTCCATACTTCTCTATTAGACGTCACCTCGGTAGTTCCTTTCTAATCATATCATCATTCACACAGACGAAACGACGAAATCATGTAGTTTTTAAAATATGATTAAAAGTGTTTGGTACAATCCTACTTAGGGCTGATTTTACCAAAGTCAGTATCATAATATATCTTTTATGCGTGAAATTAAATTGACATATGACAGTTCTAGTATGGAAAAACTGTCAAAAATGAAAAAAAATATTCCCAGGATAAGACTTATTCTAGGTATAAAAGTTTGGTAGAATTAAATCATTTAGCTATCTTTGAATGGATTGGCAGCATCGCCCTGCTATGCTATATCAGTTAAAAATAACATGCTTCATCACCACAGACCACGGAAAAGCCTCGGCAGTCGCTGCCTAAGACGACATTGTCAACACTTTCCATACGAACCAAACGTGTCACTGTTTTCTCGCACTGCGAGACAAAATGACGTATACGCGGGTTTGAAGTCGGTCCGTGACAGAAGTTGTGCGCTCAACGCACTTTTGACGCCACGACTTTTTTTAGTAGGTACTGAAGTTTAGACACGGCCAATTCAATGCTGTGTTTATCACAAATCATTAAAAAATCAAATTGTTGATTGATCAAAGATTGTAAGACGTAGATATATAATTATCATCGTAGATTGATGACGTCTCTTTATTTGAACGTTTATTAAAAGGAAATCGCGTAATTTATACACAAAATACGGAAAAGTATGGGAAATTCGATAACTAGCTTAGGTACTTCTTTTTCACGCTATCAATAAGGTTGAACACCACTGCTAGACCCCAGTTACAAAGTTCATAACAATAGGACCTTTCACAAAGATTTGTACTATTCTCTTTTTTGCTTACTGAATTCCGGATTTTGGTAGCCTGTTCAATTAATTACTTATACACTTTGCGGCCATTTTCTTACTTTTATATTGTGGTACAAACTTTGTACAGGATTTACTCTGTGGCTTTACCACTATGATTAGGTACAGTCAACAGCAAAAGTAGATGATCAATATCAGAAATTCAATACTAATTAACGGAGTTCGCGTCAGAACTGTATGGCAGAGCTGTTGCTGTTGTTGTTGTCGAGTTGTGTGCAGAGACTGTGTGGCTGTGTGGCAGAGTTCTGACGCGAACTCCGTTCATTAGTATTGAATTTCTGATTTTGATTATCTACTTCTGCTGTTGACTGTACCACCTGAATCGTCTCCGGACACAAGTGGGAAGATGTAACCTCCAACCTGGTATAGTGGAGCTACCTCGGACAGAATGGCAGTAGACGTGTAGCTATGTCGCAAACTATATTCCACCTCCTATCCTGCCCTCTGTATCTCAAAACTTGCAGCCAAAGTGACCTCTACATCTATAAATAAATAAATAATCACAGTGATTCTCGTTAAAATAAGGTAGAATAGAAAGCAAAACTACCAGCAACAATTCATACTAATCAAACAAAGAATTCAGCCTAAAACAAATTCCACTTTCCCTCGCCGTTGAGGACTACCGAACTATTTGCAATTCAAAAGCAATTTGCTCATAATTTCGTCAAGCAACGTTTTTTGCTAATAACGCTACTGTTACCAGCACATTTTATCCACGTCGTGTAAGATTAATAGGTGTTCCTAATTAATTACTGAGGGTCAAGGGCGCATTGTGTCTGACAAGAGGAATTGAACTTCTGAGGGTCCTTTTTAAGCCCGTAAAGGTTAGCTTTCGATTAGTGTGTAACGTTATTTTGCTTTGGAGGGGAATACAGATTAATGTACGGCATTTTCTATTTACCACGGCCTTTCAAAGAGCGTGATTTTAATCTGATTTGATAAAGTAGTTGAATGAAATACTTGTTTTTCGGAGCGCCCTGTCTTCTGTTCAGTAAGCTTGTACCTTATAATATATAAGGTCATTGATTAGGTTAATGTATGAGCTTTTAAATTGTGAACTTCATGAAATCACAACAGAAAATATTTACTGTCCGGGTAATACAGTATAGAGGTATGAGGAACAGGGTGTAAAGTTCACTCATACTCCATAGAAAAGCGAGAATCCTCCGACCAGACGGGTGTTGTGTCTGGCGGGCAACTGCCCGATGATTCATGTCGGGCCGTTATATGCTATATAGTTGCGCGGTAAACTCTGCTTGCGAGATGCAGGATTTTGGGTGACGTCAGTATGATGCGTTGTTCGCATGTGGCGTTGTAGATACCGCTACAATAGTAAGCAGGTTCACAGTTTCACAGAAAGTTGAGACGACATGAGTAGCTTAAAATATTAGGTACTTTTAAATAGGTTACAATATATTATTTGCCAGTGAGCCCCAAACTAGACAGTCTGTATCTTGGGGCTCGGAATTCCAGTACAGAGACTAGAGAGGTGATTTCCGGTGTGGCGTCTGTGTGAGGGTGTGTGTGACGTGTGTTTAATGTGCGTATAAAGGCAAAAATGTGTGTGTATAAAGAAATTTTTTTCATCTGCCTAGCCTTTTCCCAACTATGTTGGGGTCGGTTTCCAGTCTAACCGGATGCAGCTGAATACCAGTATTTTACATGGAGCGACTGCCTATCTCGCCTCAACCCAGTTACTGGGTAAAACGATACCCCTTGGTAAGACTGGTTGTCAGACTTTCGGGCTTTTGACTACCCGTAACGACTGTCAAAGATCCACGAATAACAGCCGAGACCAACAGCTTAACGTGCTTTCCGAGACACGGAGGGGTCCCGGTATGTAAAGATGGTCACCCATCCACAGACCAACCGTGGCAAGCGTAGCTTAACCTGATCGATCGACCTGTGCGGCTGTTATTATTTAGCCAAAATGTTAGCAGAGACCCTAATAACTTTTTTGATCGTTTACTATTTTGTTTACGTTTAGTTTACGTTTGATCGAAAAAAAATCAATTGGTATTCTGTAAAATTGTAATACTATTATATTTATAAACTCTTTGTAATTCAATTGAATTTAAACATTGAGGCAAAAGAATAATCTACTTTGAAACCGATCTTATTAATATTCAATTTTAAAAGTGAATTAATCTTTTGTAAAGAGATTAATAATATACTAAATTGCAACAAGTCTTGCATGAAGTATCTATTGTAATTTAAATTAAATTTCAATACCTTTTTTGTGCAGTCTTTGAATTGAAACTTCAATCCCATGGAGCCGTGAAAATACTTTTAACTTAGTTTTAACCTACATACCATAACCATAACCATAATCAGCCTATAATGTTCCCACTGCTGGGACACAGGCCTCCTCTCGGTGAGAGGGAGTGGGCCGTAATCCACCACGCGGGCCCAGTGCGGATTGGCAGATGTCACATGTCTTCGAATTTTTGGTTGTAGGACATGCCGGTTTCCTCACGATGTTTTCCTTCACCGTTTTGAGAGCAGTGGTGATGAAATAATTTACACAAAGTAATGCGCCTGTCTGGGTTCGAACCTACGACCTACAACTCGTAAGTCGCGGCCTAATTTATGCTAAAACATGGCTATCATTTATAATTACAGTTTTAGATACGTAATTACATTATTACATCACACTAATAAGTATTATAAATTAATCGTGAGGCGAATCACGTCAGCCCCTAAACAAGAAACTACATGAGGACCACGACCGCTCTGACAAGAGTGCTACGAAGAAGAAGAAGAAGAATATTATAAAGGCGAAAGTTTGTGCGTGTGTGTGTGTGTTTAGATGTTTGTTACTTCTTCACGCTCAAACGGCTCACCCAATTTTGATAAAATTTATGTGCGGAGGTAGCTGACACCCTGGATTAACATATAGGCTACTTTTTATCCCGATATTCCTACGGGATCGACATTTAAGCGGGTGAAACCGCGCGACGCGACGCAACTAGTAGTTAAAATAGCAAAATCATACTTAACATAGCGTAATCAGACTTTATCATTCTCGTGGGCTTTATGAAAATAATACACCAGGCGGGCCTAGTGCACATGTCTTCGAATTTTTGGTTCTAGGACATGCCGGTTTCCTCACGATGTTTTCCTTCACCGTTTTGAGAACAGTGGTAATGAAATTATTTTCATAAAGTTAATCGCCTGTCTGGGTTCGATCCCACGACCTACAACTCGGTAGTCGCGGCCGTTTCTACTGGGCAACCACTGCAATCACACCATAGCATAGTTAAAACATTTCGTTTTATCCCCTTACTAATTAACGTATTGTATCAGATGAATAGTTACACACTGATTTCTCGCTTTCAGTCGTCAGTAATTTGACTTTCGAAAGAAGAAGACAAAGCGTTGTGTAACTATACAGACGCTATACAACGTTTATTATTGAGGGGGCTAAGGTAAAAACATAAACCCATTGCTTTCTTATTTCGCAAAACCAGTAACCATTTAATAAAAACTACATTCTCCCTGCATGCAAAACGTAAAATTTTCAGACTTAAACGGTGAAAACACGACGTAATATTTTTATATGGTAAGCACTGCGAACGTTGCACAGCTCCGCGGGGTGAAACTAATGTCATTTGTTACTCTATAAAAGTTATTTAGTGGTGTCTTACCGTTTCTTCTAGCACTTGTTTTTATTTTTGCTGTATGCAAACTGGCGGAGGATTTCTTCTGAAGTTCCTTTGTAGGTGGTTTGGAGCGTGAAATATGACTATTTCACTGCTGGGTCAGGTTTTCTTGAGGTAAGGGACTTGATAAGGTTTGAGAAAACACTCTACTTCTAGATTACGCCCATATTGTCCAGGTTTGGTCGCTGTGTTTTTCATTGCCATCAGGGGGCCTATAAAAAGGCCACTTTGGCAGAATCATATAAGGATAACACATTATGAATCTTTTTGGACAGTTAACTATTAAGTTAATCGTATCAAATCCCATTGATGAAGGAATTCTCAGTTATTTTTTTTTTGTCTGTGCTAAAATACCAATCAATCCAATCCAAATCCAATCCCAATCTCTTTGATTATACCTACGTATTACAGCGAAAAAAAGAAAAACACGGACTGTCTTCGCCATATTATAATTCATAATGTTATCCTTTTATGATTCGGCCAAAGTGGCTTTTTAGCCCCCCCCGGTGGCGGGTTTAAAAAAGAAATAACCAGATTTCCGCGTTTTTTTTTTTTTTTGCGATTTTAGTCTTTTACGTTAGTCCAGTTTTATAGCGATGATTTTTGAAGAGTTACGTTGAATTGAAACTTGCCAGGTTTTTAATTCAGGACTTGGTGCTTATAAAGCGACTTCTTACACTTTTATTCCGGTCGGATGCTTGTATCTCAGACCAAATAAAAAACCAAGACAGAGAGGGCTGTCAACAGTAAAGTGAAGCTGGTTTCGTAAACACATAGTCAGGTGTAGTTGGATCGTAAATGCTTGTAAATGTGTGCGTGTGAGCGCGTATGCACAGAGCGGAGGTGTAGTTTTTGCATGCTTCACTGTCATGTTTCATTTTCCATTTTCGCCGCGCTATGTCTTGACTTTTTATTTGGTCTGTGGCTTGTTTTGATTATTCGCTCCATCAAAACATTTTCATAACATTTTATGCCAGGTTCATGTTAGCCGCCGCAAGATGCACTGCCCATAAGGTTCCTCTCAGTATTCGCGTCACGTCGTTCAGTGCAGCGCGCCATCTATCACCGATGAGATGCATCATACAAGACACAGTTTAATATGGATGTCGCAATCTCACGTCTAAAATGATGTATATGCGACCAAATGTTATGCACTCATGGTTTACGTCAGAATAACAGAATATAACATCATGACTCTATTCTCTGAAGGGATGGGCAAGGAAGTTTGGGACAGTAGTTCCAGGGTTTGACCGTAAATTTGTTATTGTCATTGGGTTCTTGCCTTGAAATTCCTCGTTAGTAACCCGTAGTCTATATTTGTGGTCGACCAATAATAATGATAACTTGGCTTTGGCCCGTAAATGTAGCTAAAACCAGTCTAAGAGCTGAGAAAAAAAAGACACTCAAAATAATAATGATGAGAACCTCGTGAAAGCCGAGAAAGAAAAACAAATCAAGTATTTTGACTTGGCTCGCGAGGTTGTCGACATGTGGGATGTTGACTCAGCAATCATTGTGCCGATAGTCGTGACAGCCAATGGGCTAATAGCCAAGAGCCTCGACCAACACCTGAAGAGGCTCTCGTTGGGCAGCTGGATAAAGGGCTTGATTCAGAGAGCAGTAATTATTATTATGACGGCGCTACACATTGGCTTTGTCCATTGTTCCAGACTTGGCACCACATCCAATGTTGAGCAAAATCAGTAAAATCTTGCCCAATATCTGTCCAGGCCCGATACACACATTGAAGCCAATGCTACAAGGCTACATCATGGGTCAAATTATGTCCAATGTGTGACTCCAGCATATTACATGGGACTTCAACATTACATGGGTCTACCCCATCGGAGACTACCGGTATGATCTTATTTATAACTAAGCTTCTGCCCGCGACTTCGTCCGCGTGAAGTTTCTTGTTCCCTCCACCCCGTCGCATCGCATCACTTGCCCGCGCTATCACTTAGTTTTAGCTTAGCGTACTTTCTAACTTTTTTTGTTGCTCAACTCCTAAAGGTCATAGATTAATATTAAATAGCCTATAGCCTTCGTCAAGAATTGGGCTATTAAATGCTAAACGATTTTTTTAAATCCGACCGGTTCCAGAGATTAGCGCGTTCAAACAAACAAATAAACAAACAATTGAGCTTTTTTATAGTGTCACAAAACCCCTGTCTAACCCTTTTGAGGGACATAATATGCAGGCGTGATGACAAGCGTAGCAAGAATCAGCCAACACAGCACAACCACCATAACACAATACTCATCAAGGAACAAACTTTCGTCCATTTAACAACTACACGACACCCTAACACCAGCCAATCGTGTAGCCGTTTCAGCGGTACATGAAAGAATCGCCCCATATATCTTCATTAGGCGGGGTTCCAACGAATCGGCGGGGCCCAGGCATGACCGCGATCGGGGACAGCTGCTGAAAGTAGTAAGGAACTTATCTGACAGAATTTACTGCTCGCAGTTTGGTAGTGTCATTATTTACAAATTAGTGATTTTAAATACGGAATATAAAATTGAAAGTATGTGATTTGCCTCAAATGATTTTTGTATCAGTATAGTCATGACGTTTAAAAGTATCTCATTGGCAGTTAGAGTACCTTTTGGTTTTTAAAGGAACGGAATGGAAATATGTTGTTTGCATGGGTTGTTTGTTGCATAGCATACTTTTTTTTCGCTTAGTTTCTAAGTTAGTTCTCTTCGACCTTCAAAACAAGGAGGTTGTGTTCAAGAAGTCTATACTAACATTACTAATATTATATTGAGTTCGCAATTACCCCACAGGACAAAAATAAGGCAATAAAAATTATACCGGGAACAGATTTTCCGATTCAATATTATGCTCAGTTCATGTAGATAAATTATTTGTTGAAACAAAATCTGCGTGTAAATAAAGGATTGTTCGAATGTGTTAATAAATAAAATACTGGGGACGTTGAACATTTTCCAGTGAAGCAGGCCCATAACGAGTGTCCTTATCTCAATTGTGAGCCCACGAATAACGGCCAGCAGTTTAAATAAAACATTAAATGAAAAACAGTGGGTTTTAAAGTTTTACTTACCAACTGAAAGTTTTTGTTATGAAATATCGCGCTTTGTTTTGGTCTGTGGCGCTTATTTTCTTTAGTAGTTTTGTATTCTGTGTTGAGGGCAGTTTTTAAAGTAATTTATTTTGTCTAGTGAAATGGGTCGTGTTTTTTCGACACTGAACATTTTGGGATTTACTTTTCTGTCACATTCTGTATTTCTTAAAAGCATTGTTGTGTTTTAGATATGCCAATGGACATAGCATTTGGTTCGGTTTTTTCAGTATTTTAAATTAAAGTTTTGTTTTGTTGTAAGTCTTTTTATATGCACGTGTTTCTGTAATAGATGTTTATTGATTTTATTTCTGTAAGTAGATTTGTGTCAATCATGTTTTATAACCTAGATGAGATCGGCGTTTCCTATCTGTCTAAAAAAAACTCAGGGGTTAGTCTCTTTTAAATTCCAGACATAATTTTGGTCAGATCATGTGATGACCATGTAGATTGATGTCTGAAATCATTGAGCTAAATAATATATATCAATGTCTGAAATGGTCTTTTGAGGAACTAACCACACAGGTTGAGTAGCCCTGTCCAGTCAGTGTACGCTTGCCTTTAATCGGGTACCTCAAATCTTAAAGGGCTCATTCTTTTCCATTCACATTCCTTCTTTCTTTCTTTCTCTATTTCTAACAATACATACGATTCGTTTACAATGACATCAAAAAATTGAAAAACTCATTTAAAAAAACGACGTTAGCCACAGCTGAACAAAATAGAGTGATTTACGCATACAGTAGCACAAACCCGCGCCGCACCGCGAACGTCCGCTGTCGCCGCGTGACCGCAACCCGCAACGTCCGGCCCGCTGTCGCACCGCAAAGGACATGGACAAAAAAGTACATTCCATATACACATACATAGTCAATAATATTAAATATTAAAAAAAGAAAAATGAATTTATACGTACTTTTTGACCTCTCTGAACTCGTCAGATTTTATTTCAAAATATTTAGTAATGCAAGATGAAGTACCATTTGTCAACGTCCGGTCGTGCGCCCTATTGGACCATAGAGAAAGATAAATATAATAATGGGCGTTCCATACCATGAATACTACTTGTAGACATGTGATATGGACGACAAAATGCTCTTATTAAGAACATTTTATTCATACGAAAATGTCTTCATTGGTATTTGTTGCATTTAATAAAATTATCTATTCTTAATGATCAACATTAAGAATAGATAATAGTTAAGTTAAGTAAGATAGTTTTTTTTATATGTCACAAAAAAAAAATATCCTAAAACGGAACGCATTTACTTGTTTGACAATGTGTCATTGTCTATGTCAATGTAATGTCATATTTGCATAATTGCAGATTCTTCCTTGTGTACTGTTTGTGTTTTTGCGATTATTTTCTATTTTTTAATATTTTTGACCCCTGCTTATTCCTACGGACTGATACCTTCTACCACTCGATTACCTTGCTATTAATACTGGACTCTGATTTGCATTACGTTTCGGATTTGTTTTGTGGATCAATATGAGGTGCATCAACTGCGGAATAGCCATGCAAAGGTTGCAGAGACATCTCATATCCTCGCTTTCTGCACACCATCAAACAAGACTTTCGCGTTGGATAACCAATTCTCAAACCCAGGTAAGAAGTTCGACTAGAAAAAACTTAACCTGATTTGTTTTTATATACAATTCTGGTATGCGAAATTAACTTACAGTGCATATTATTTTCAGTTTCCTCTGGATACAATTATTTGTCATCCATGCTTATTATTATTAAATACCGAAGCTGGTGAACACGAGAGACTACTGGGGCATAACATGGTTTGCCTTGGTTGTGGCAAATCTGTGAGGAAAATAAGACACCATAATGTCAGTATGGAGTGTCCATTGCTGGCTGTCCTAATATCACAAAATACTAATTATGTAGTAAGCATTTTGGTTTTCATTATTATAAATACCTATTTGTATAAATCTATAAAAAAAAACGAGTTTTGATAGTATGTATGTATGATTGTAATATCTGTGTTTATGTATTCCATCTTTAACATATACTTGCCTAAAGTAGGCATGTGTAACATAATGGGTACTGCTCATTTTAGAATAACATAATACTTGAAAAGATACCCTTGTTACCCAGTCACGTGACAATCTCCGAGATTATGCATTGTGTGCAATTCATCAATCGGACGTCGGCCAGATCTGGCTATTGTTACAGCAAGCACGTTCCACGCCTCAGTATTTTTTTTTTTTTAATTTTGTTAACGTAACCTTGGGACGCGGGACACGTGACTGGGTACTAAAAATTATATAAACATAAGCATTTATCAGTGTTTATTCTGTGGTTTATTTTCAGCCCTCAAGAAACAACTATGTTTGCCATGTGTGTTGGATGCGAGCAAATAGACAGGCAGTGCATGACTCATCACGAGACATGCAGGAATTGGCTTCGGACAACAATGCAGCAGTCCCTAATGTTCAAGTCGTTAGCCCACCAGAACCACCACCGTTGCCGCCTGTTCAAAGAGGGCCACTACAAAGGGATAATAATACCATAACATTACCTAATTATAAGCGAGCTTCGATCACATCTGTTCATTGTATATTTCAACAATGCAGAAACAGAATGTTGCATTTGGTCCCGCAATTCATTAAAAGACTGCTTTTGCAAGAACATAGTTTCTATGTTCCTCGGAGTTGTAGAGTGTGTGAAACACACTTGTACAGCGATCAGTGGCATTTATTGCCTCAAATGAATGAGACACATTCTAGATTTAGTGCCATCCATATAGAAGACATAATTAATATTATGAAGTCAAAAGCTAATATTTTGAACTTTGAAAATGTCTCAGAAATGCCGAACCATTTTTGCCATTATTGGACGGGTCTTACAGTACCCCAGTTTTTAATTCTGTATAATCTTTTACCTCCTATAAATGTTAAGCAAACTAAACGCGCTTTAGCTATTTATTTAATAAAATTAAGAACAGGCGAGAGTAATAGACGCTTGGCAACTCTTTTTGATATACCTAGGTCAACATTGGAACTTATAATGAAAAAAGTTAGGTTGTGTCTCAATGAGAATTTCGTGCCTAATAATATTGGTATTGACCATATCACTCATAGGGAAATATCGGAGAGGAACTTGAGAGTTCCTCAAGCATTATTGGGTGATCCTGACGAGTCTATAACTGGAGATAGGCCTGCAATCGCAATATTTGATGGGACTTATATTTACTTGCAGAAAAGTGCAAACTATATGTTTCAAAAGAAGACATACAGTTTGCACAAATATGACAATTTGATAAAACCTTTTATGATTGTATCTTGCGACGGTCACATCATCGATGCTGTAGGGCCCTATGCTGCCACCCAAACTGATGCCGAAATTATGACGCACTTGTTTGAAAATGAAAATGGACCGTTCCGAAGACTTTTTAGAGAAAATGATATTTTTGTTTTAGATAGGGGCTTTAGGGATGCCATCCCTTTGCTTGAAAATTGTAATTATAGAGTATATAAACCTGAATCATTAGATGAAGGAGCAACCCAACTTACATTTGCACAAGCTAATAAAAGCCGTAAAGTGACACTATGCAGATGGGTTGTGGAAGTCGTGAACGGGAGGTTTAAGAGGGATTTTAAACTGTTTAGGCAAAGGTATTTTAACAATGCCTCAACACATTTAATGGTTGATTTCAGAATTGCTGGGGCTCTATTAAATAAATTCCATCCTGTCTTAAGGGATAGTCCTAACGCTGAAAATATAATCCAAAGAGCATTGCGTTATATGGATGAACCTAATCATCTGGGACAATTTATTAATGATAATAATATAAACAGAAGACGAGTTATGTTTACCCATATTGATGGTAACTTGCCTCAACTAAATAATTTCCCAGTTTTTACATACAATGATTTAATATTGTTTGCATTAGGCCCTTATCAGGTGAAACAAGCGCGTTCATACTTCGGTGAACATGTTAGGGATAATGGTATCTACGTTGTTGAAGTGTGTCCGGAACTGGAACACTCCCAAGAAATGATAGCACTGGTTGGTGGAAATAATCCTTATTTATTAAGAGGACGTATTAAGTCTCGTCATGTTTCCCAGAGAATTTACTTTTCTTATGTTTTATTTGACACTGAACATGATAGTGATTCGGTCTTGGAAGCTATTTTAGGGTACTATTGTAGTTGCCTTGTAGGGAACAGGACCGTTGGTTGTTGTTGTCATGTTATGACAATAATTTGGTACCTTGGTTGGGCAAGACACCAAAACAATATCCAAGCTCCAGCAGGATTTTTAGACAACATACTATTAACAATTCAAGAATATTAAAATATTCTAACAAAGGCTAATCTTTCTTGAAAACCATAATCACAATTGTAAAATAATAATAATAAATATGTGCTTGAATTTTTTTACATGTCTGGTTATGTATAAAGCAGTTATTTATGTAATTACTGAAGCCCTATACTTACACTGTATCCAGGTTTGTGAAATAAGAACGCTCTGTTTTATCGAAGCTCGTTGATTGACCTCTCTCGGTCTCTTTATTAATACTATCGCTGCATTGCTGTAATGTATGTTATCTAGGTAGGCATTTAAGATATGATAAGTATAGCAAAATATTTTTATTTATTTTCTCTAATAAATAAATATATATATTTTTTTTGTTTTATTTTGTGCTTCCCTTGTTTATTGTTAATTGAACTATTTAAAAAAATATTAGGGTAACCTGTAAAAATGTACTTTACAGAAAAACATTAGTTTCGAATATACTTTGTTAATATTATTATGACTGCCTCGTTGGTCCAGTGGTCGCAAGCGCTACTGCTGAGCATGAGGTCCTGAGTTCGATTCCCAGGTCGAGCAAAGTGATATTGGGTTTATTCATCAGGAATTTCTCAGTAGCAGCCCGGAGTCAGGATTTGAGCCCGGTTGATGGCAACAGAGTCGCCCCCTAATACATGGTATTCAAAATAACTGGTGAAATGTGGGTGTACTATAGGTACACCTCTGCCCAACCCTTCGGGTAATACAGGCGCGTTGTTATGTAGTGTTTGTTATTATTGTCACATTTTTTTAGACTATTTCCCAGTTTAATAAATGTTAATCAATATGCAGTTTAAAAATCCTTCATTTAGGTGGCCATTACTTTGTTTAAATGCTTAATAATACTAAAACCATATACCTAAGTTATACCTAAACGTAATAATTCATAACTGTTCGCTATTTTAAAGCGCCTTTAAGTTTTTTAATAGCAAAATTATCATCTAACACCTTCTTGCTAGCGATGTTGTTTAAATATTTAATTAAACTGTTTTTGTCTAGTCTGTTGTAAAGACAAGTTCTCTGAGTTTTTTATTTATAGCAATTTAATGAGCCAATATTCACGAACATAAAACACCAAAAAACATTGGTGTACACCAAATTCAGTAACTATGCCGACGTCCTTACAAAAATTGGCCATGTCCTAGTCTGTACACTTTACTACTGGCACTACAGATTAGGGACTCATTCGGAAATAGTAGGTACATTTTTGACTGAATATGCGATTTTCTGATCGCCGGCTTCATCTGTTGGCCCAGTATAATCTGTTATATCCACGGACTTTTGGCTAGCCGATCAAAGCAGCTACGTGACCACACAGCAGATTTACTGATCAGTCTACACAATTGATTACACTTAGGAGTATCGTGTTGCAGTCCTGGGGCAGCCTGCCCCGCTATTTTTTTTAATTTTTTTTTTAAACATTGCCCCACACTAGGAATTTCTACTGTATTGTGGGTGCGTTTACAAACATTTAAACTCACAAACGCAAACAGCCAATATTAAAGCTGATTGGCTAATCTTTTTACCGCGTTATGTGTCGGCTCACGGCAATCTGGGAAATCGTCTCGTAAAAGTTTTAAGAGATTTCATTACCATCCACTTAACCTAGGTAACTTTTAAAACTAGGTTTGGATCGGTTCAAGTCTCACCAAATGTGAGCTTTTACAAGGTTAGTAATCCAAAACCAATCATCAAATTGCCACTTGATACGAATACCTACGTTAGTGCCTCTCAAAGTCCGAAGCAAGTCTAAGTGCTAATACGATATGAGTCGTCCCCAGGACATAGCAGCTTCAAACTCCAAGAATTAATCTTATTGATGCCTGGAGAGAATTGAAACTTTGTGTGTATGTCATAGAAGGCTCCTGTAGGGCAAACTGAAGCCATTTATGCAGGCTTATCCCGTGGCTATGAGTTAAAGCCAGCGCACACCGGCGGACGGCAGAGGACAGCATTGAGGAGTATTTACCACCGGCCGGGGAACCATGTTGGTTTGCGATGCTGCTAGCGGCTGCCGGCGCACTATTGGATGTTGCAGCATGCCAGTAGCATCCCGCGGTATGCCACGGGGGGAATGCGGAGTGAACCCCAGCTTCCACTGCCTCTCCCCCGCGATCGTGTGCTAGCGGAAATCCCTTTTATGTTCCGCGGTCGGTCTCTGAGCTTTGGAATCTATATCTTGTTACCATTGGATTAAAAACTCCCTTCTCCGTCTCTACACGCTCAAGCGACACGCGTCTCAAGCGACACGCGTCTCAAGCGACACGCGTCTCAAGCGACACGCGTCTCAAGCGACACGCGTCGTGCGACAACTGCGGTGAAAACAAATGAAAGAAGTTGTTTAGAGCATGCCACGAGTCACCGCGACGTGACTTGCGGAGCAATGGAAGGAAACGGGTGAAGTGCGTGCGTGTCGCTTGACGCAAATCGCGTCGCCAGTCGCGTTGCAAGTCGCATCGCTCTAGGCCATGAAGAGGGCCTTAGACTTAGCAAGTCGGCTAGAACTGCAGTGTAGGTATTTTGGAAGACGTGTCATAAAGTTTTGAAGTTGGCTCTGAGAGGCGGCTAACGCTTTGTGCAACGAGATAATAATTTGCTACTCGTAGTCGTAGAATCGTAGGGCGTCGCCAGTACACATTTGCATGGACTGTTGAATTTATTAATCAACCCGATTTTTAAGGAAAGTTATTTATGCACTCGTCTAGTCATCTTATGGTAAAACAACAAAATTCTGCGATCACCAAGCGTGTTCATTGTGATTTATTTTTTTATTTTAGGCGACACCTACACCTACTATGAGTTTGCGTAATATTTATATTATATTGTGCAATTTCATTGAATCAACCCTTTTTTTGAGGATGGGAAATCAAATGACCGCTCCCGCTCTGGGTGGAGCGGAAGGGAGTGTCGAGACTCTTACTGACTGAAACCCACCCGTGTTCCTTCCTTAGCCCTTTATGTTCCGGGGTAGGGTAACCCTTTCGGACAATCCCGCTGTTGAATCAACCCTTGCGTCAACTCAAACGATCAGTTATTTACACGCAATATCATTGACTGACCATAAGCTTTATTGTTGTCGCGTGTGCAAGACTTGCGGCGTAAAAAAGACTAAACTCGCTCAAACTTTTGTTTAATTGTGCAATCTTCAATATTAACCTAAAACGGACAAAAACATTGCGCAATTCGTGATCTTGTGCAATTATTGCGTAATTCGTGATATTGTGCAATATAATTGTTGTTGAGGGGTCGTTTTAGCTGTGAATATTCTTCTTCTCTGTGTTGACGATTCTACGTCGACTGTTTAGCTACAGGAGCGAATAAATAAAATGCGTGGACTATAACAATTTGATGTAATGCACGAACACAAGTTTTAAAACAAAACGCAGTGCCGTTGTCGTGGTAAGATTTTAAGTGAGCCGACGGAGCGGGAACAGGCGCGAGCGCGCCCGCGCCACCCGCGAGCCCCTCAGTCGCCGCCGTCGCCCGATGCTGATGCCGCAGCCCGCGCGCCCCCTCAGCCACCGCGCGCCTCCAACCAGTCGTAGGCATGTCATGCATAAACATGCTCCCCGGGTTGAAGTGGACTTCAAAGAGGCAGCGGACAGATGTTGTTGAAGCCGCGCCGAATCGTCCCTCTCTTCGTCTTCAGATCCGCGACCCTCGTGACGCCATCGCTGCCAGGGTACACCTGTACGACGCGCCCCAGCAACCAGCAGAGCGGCGGGAGCGCCTTGTCCTTCACAAGGACCAGCGATCCCAACGCTATGTCGCCGTTGGTAGACGCTGGCCATCTCGTTTTCTGCTGTAGGTTTGAAATATATTCGAGATTAAACCTCTTCCAAAAGTGTTGCTTGATGCATTCCACACGTTGGTAGCGCTCCAAACGATTGATGTTGGCGTCGGTGATCTGTGGATTTGGAACCGACATTAGTGAGCGTCCAATAAGGAAATGAGAAGGAGTAAGGGCAGAGAAGTCGAGAGGATTAGTGGAAAGAGGAGTAAGGGGCCTTGAATTTAAAATTGCCTCTATTTGAGTTAGACACGTAGCCATTTCCTCGTAGGTAAAATGAGTAAGCTGTAAGAGTCTTTTTAAATGATGTTTGGTTGAACGAACCGCGGCCTCAGCGAGGCCGTTGAAGTGTGGAGAATACGCCGGTGCAAACCTGAACTCTATTCCCTCCTGAGCTATTTCATGTGCAACATCAGAGCCCTGCAAAAATTTATATAATTCATTACATGCTCCGACAAAGTTTGTACCATTATCGGACAAGATAGTACGTGGCCTGCCGCGACGTGCGACAAAACGATTTAAAGCAGCCCTGTAGGCCTCTTTAGAGAGGTCCGTGACAAGCTCGAGATGCGCAGCCTTGGTAGCCATGCATACAAAAATGCACAGGTAGGACTTTATCAATCTAGATCCCCGACCTTTCCGGTCAGATATCAGTATAGGCCCAGCATAGTCGACGCTACTATTAAGAAACGGAAACTCTAAAGTGCTTCTAGTGTTGGGTAATTGTCCCATGATTGGCTGCACATTTTGAGCTTTGAATCTAAAACATTTTAGGCATTTGTTTACAATTAACTTAGCAAGATTTCTGCCCCCCAAGGGCCAATAAGTTTGGCGAATAGTCGATAAGAGCAATTGTGGACCTGCATGCAGTAATTTTTGATGTTGCATCTGAAATAATAATTTCGTTAAATGATGCTTACTACAGAGTAAAATTGGATGTTTCACATCATATTCGTACGGGGAGTTATCTAGTCTGCCCCCTACGCGAATAATATTGTCACTATCTAAGAAGGGAGTCAAAGAAGTTAACCTATTTTTAAGTGATAATGACTTCCCGGATTTAAGGACAGCGTACTCATCTGGGAACATTTCAGATTGAGCTACACGTAGTATAAGAGACAAGGCCTTTTTAAGTTCATCAGCAGAAAGGGAACCTGTTATTTTAGAATTATTATTAACTAAATTGTGAATAAAGCGTAGAATGTAAGCTACGATGCGTTGTAAATGATTGAGGTTAGAATATTTGTAAATTAACTGTTCTATGATTGAACTACATGATAGGTTAGAACTACATGATAGGTTACTACTATTATGACTTTCTACTAGGTTAGAAATTACTTCAGGTAGATCCTGTTTCACGTATTTATTTGGCTGTTGTGGCCAAGCATTTTCATTATTTAATAAAAATCGAGGGCCTGACCACCAAAGTGCAGAATCGCTGATGAGATCAGCCTTCAGCCCACGAGAGACAAGATCCGCCGGATTGTCCTTAGACGGCACGTATCTCCACACAACATCCGAGCTACTTTCTTGAATCTCGTTAACACGATTTCTAACGAAAGGCTTTAGTTGCTGGGCCGGTGTAGACAACCATCCCAGTACTATTGTGGAATCACACCAATATTGAAATCGGTGGATTGGTAACGTGAGAGAATCTCTTACCTTTGTGCACAACCTGGAACCTAACAGAGCCCCACACAGTTCTAACCGTGGAGTAGTAGTAAGCTTGACTGGTGCCACACGGCTTTTGGAAGTTAGCAGGTGAACAGTGACTGTACCTGAACTGGTTATAGAACGAATGTATAGACATGCGCCATAAGCCCTTTCAGACGCATCTGTAAATACGTGAACTTCATGGGTTATAGAGTTATTACATGAAATCCATCGCGGAATTTTTATGTAATTTAAGCAAGGCAAGGTACTCGCAAATACTAGCCATGAGTCTGTAACCTCCTGCGACACTTCGTCATCCCACTCACATTTGTCTATCCATAGTCTCTGCATTAATATTTTTGCTTCGACAATGCAGGGACTAACTAAGCCTAGTGGGTCGAATATCTGACTAATTACAGATAAGATATGTCGTTTTGTTATTTTGCCACCGGATTCGATATGAATAGAGAATCCTAATTTATCAGAATCGCATAACCAATGTACACCTAACGTTTTAGAAGGAGTATTGTTGTCAGAAAGATCTAATAATACACGACTTGAGTTATCTGAACTACCTACTTCTTTTAAAATTTCTGGACTATTAGACTGCCACTTTCTTAAATTAAATTTAGCGGACGCCAGAATAGCCCGAGTTTTGTTACATAAATCTAGTGCACCCGAAATTGTGTCTGAACCACTTAGATAATCGTCCACATAAAAGTCATGCTGAATAGAACGCTTAACTAAGGGGTTCGATGCTTCATCAGCTAAGCTCACTAAACACTTGGTCGCCAAATATGGAGCTGACGCTGTACCGTACGTCACCGTGTTTAATGTGTGTGTTTTTAACGGTTCTGTAGGATTTTTACGAAAAATGATCTGTTGTAGTGACCTTTGGATAGGATTCACTTCAATGGCCCGATACATTTTCTCAATATCTGCCGAGATCACAAATTTATGCTGTCGAAACCGCAGTAGAATTGAAAGTAAGTCGTCCTGAACGGTCGGACCTACAAACTGTAAGTCATTGAGAGATGTACCTGTAGTCGTTTTTGCAGACGCATCGAACACGGTGCGTAACTTAGTGGTAGCACTAGACTCGCGCATGACCCCGTGGTGAGGCAAAAAATATTTGACCTTACCTGCTGGCTTTAAACTAGAATCATTTTCCGTCATATGACCTAAACTCTCGTACTCTGACATAAAGTCTAAATACATTGACTTGAACTTAGAATCACGTTCAAATCGTTTCTCTAACGATAAAAAACGGCGTTTTGCGATACCGTATGAATCTCCTAATGCAGAAAGATCAGACTTAAAGGGTATTGTGACAACAAAACGACCGTCGTCCTTACGTTTTGTATTCTTATAAAAACTGTCTTCGCAAGCCCTTTCTTCCAAAGAAAGGGAGTGCTTTTCAGATACTGTGTCCAGTTCCCAAAATTTTGATAAATCTGTATTGGGCTTAGTTTTAGCAAGATTACAGAAATGTGAATGGGACGCACGTGAGTGACAGATTACTGAGCCTGAAACTAACCATCCTAATCGACTCTCACACAACCTAGGTTGATTCTTGCCAAGCTTTATGTGGTTGGCTGATATGATGCTCCAAAAAACATCAACACCGACCAATATGTCTACCGCTGATGGAGTATTAAATGTCGGATCCGCCAGCTGTAGACCCACAGGTATGTTTATATGCTTTAAACTAATTGGCGTTGATGGTAAGAGATGTGTAATTTCTGGTAAAATTAAACAGTCAATGTTAACCGAATAGTCACCGCAATTAGACTCGATTGTTAGACTGCAAGATTGTGCACTAGTACTAGTTTGGTTGCCAATACCTGTTATCGTAGAGCCCGTGCCGTTTCTGGACAAACGCAGCTTATTACATAAGTCCTCGGTAATGAAATTGGCTGTACTACCGCTATCCAGTAGGATTCTTGCATCACACCGTTCGCCGTTGGCAGTCACCGCCTTCACCAGCGCTGTGGAAAGCAAAACAAACGAGCGAGTATATGGTTGCACATTGGCTGTAGCGTTAGCAGAAAGAGCAACACTTTCGGAAGTACTAGGCATTGGGTTTTGTGAGGGAGGGGTTTCTGTGCGTTCTATGTGCAATAGGGTGTTGTGCCTAGCTGCACAGTACCTACAGTGGGTTATTCTGCACCTTTTTTCATTATGACCCAATCTTAGACAGTTTAAGCAAACCTTGAGGTCCTTGGCCTTTTTGATACGTTCTTCTATTGTTAACTTTTTAAAAGACTCACAAACGTATAGAAAATGATCGCCAGAACACATAGGACATTTGAACTTCTTTTTATCTGAACTAGAAGAATTAGTGTTATTGTTACCTTTGTTAGTTAAATTCTGTGAAACTGTTGCAAAACTTTTGGATTTGTTATTATTATTGTTTGTTTTATTGCTATGCTTATTATTATCTTCCAACGTTTCCAGTAAGTCAGCCTTGTTGTTTATGAATGTCGTAAATTGAGCAAGTGTAGGAGTACCAGGTAATGTATTTCGATACTCTTCCCAATATCTACTAGTACTTGAATCTAATTTAATTGACATCATGTATATGATGATAGTATTCCAATGCTCAGTAGGCTCATTCATTGACTTGAGCGCTCTTATATTTTTATTAGTTACATCTATAAGACGACGCAAAGCAACACTAGATTCAGTAGCGACTGGTTCGACATCAAACAATGCCTGCATATGTTTGTCTATGAGAAGACGACTGTTATTGTACCTGTCACACAATAAGTCCCATGCTAATTGATAATGATCCGCCTTAAAATCTATATTTTTAATAACTTCGGCTGCCTGGCCTTTTAAAGAAGCGCGTAAGTAATGGAACTTATTTATGTTGTCGATAGAAGAACTATCGTGGATTAAAGAAATAAAAGTGTCCCTAAACTCTAGCCAACACTGATAACTGCCATCAAAGCGTGGTAAATCTATTTTAGGTAATCTAACAAAATTATGTTTAGTCCCACCTGACATTGATGCCTCAGACCCTGCCACGGAACCTGCGGAGTTACTACGGCGACGCTTGCCACCCGGTCCGGATAGCAAACTCCGCGCCAACGCTGCCAGCATGTAGTACTGCTGTTCAAACTGGCCTCTCGTCGCGTAGGCCTCGTCCGGCTTGTCCGACGACACCTCGATCTCCGTCTGCAATTCGTCAAACTCGGTGTACATGGCTTCAAATTTGTCTAAGCGGGCTTCTAGCTCGATTATTTGCAAAGTGGAAAGATTTTCGCAGCTTTTAAGCACATTTAAATAAGCAGTAAAGGTTGTAAGCTTGGCCTTCATAGAACTGCGTTTTTTCACCAATTTGTCGGCCATTTTGCAATAATCCAAAATGACTCAACAGAAAAATTCAAATTTGAAATAACGGTAAAAAAAAACCGGTAAGAAATGCAACAAATGAAATAAGCTCGAAAATAACTGTATAGAATGCAGCGCAGTAAGCAACAACGCACAAAACGAACAGCTGTTACCTTGTAAATGTGTCAAGGTCACGCTATGTGTTGCACTAAGTCGCACGACCGTTATAGAAAGGCAGTTATAAGCGAGCAAATATTCTGCATACCATTAGGAAAGTGGAAATAAAAACGACTACGTTAATGAAACTAGCTATTATCCAACTCAATAGGGCAATGAATTGGTAGCTAATAGAAAGAGTAGCGTTATAAAAACAAAAAACTGTAAATAGTGAATAGGAAATAGACAGATAAAAGGAATAATTGGAACGATCTCACGAATATCCGAATCCTTATCCACAATCTTAGTTGCGACTTCAAATCTTCAACCGTAGGCGACGATGACTCTGCCTTTTTTGAACGAAGCGACGCGGGGTCAATGTCCACCAACGTCTGGGTCTTGTATTCTTGCAAACGCCAAATCTTGCCGCTGTGAAGTTCTACTTGCGAAGGACCATATGTTGACGATTCTACGTCGACTGTTTAGCTACAGGAGCGAATAAATAAAATGCGTGGACTATAACAATTTGATGTAATGCACGAACACAAGTTTTAAAACAAAACGCAGTGCCGTTGTCGTGGTAAGATTTTAAGTGAGCCGACGGAGCGGGAACAGGCGCGAGCGCGCCCGCGCCACCCGCGAGCCCCTCAGTCGCCGCCGTCGCCCGATGCTGATGCCGCAGCCCGCGCGCCCCCTCAGCCACCGCGCGCCTCCAACCAGTCGTAGGCATGTCATGCATAAACACTCTGTATACTTAATACCACAGTCAAATAATTTTTCAGATAGCTAGATAGGTACAGTCACGAGCACTAATATGTCAACACTTGGCAACTTTAAATTGCGATTTTTTCACGAAATAACCAATGCAACGTTTAAATATGACACTTTACATAAACCTATGGGTTCCAAAATACTATGTTCCTAATAATATAAAATTTCATTCAAAAATAAAGGAGAAAATCGCCTTTGAATAAAGCCAAGTGTATACATACTTATGCTCGTGACTGTACCCATTTAGATGGTTTATCAAATTAGGGTGTACTGGACTTACCTACCTAACAATTAACACAGAGAAAGCCTCAATTAATGTATTGTTCACGCAGTACTGTGACCAAACCACACGACAATACAGTCTGTTGTTATTATTCAGAACAACAACCGCATAAATAAATTACAGGGTGTTGTTTCTGTAACACGATAGCCTAATACCGGCCGGTTGTTTGCAGACGTAAATGGGCTCCACAGTGGATCTGTCTGTATCAATATTATGTTTGGTTGTACGAGGAGTTAGAGTGAGGCTCGATTTGTAAGCGTTCGCTGGTACAGTTTGTTGACACTGAATAATCATCAGCCTGTAGATGCAAATTAGCACGGTTTGAACTCGTAGTTTAAACGAAACTTTGCACATTTAGGAATTGGTGTTTGCAGTTCGTTGCTGGACATCTCTCACAAAGCTATGTTGATGAGCTTCTATGAACGCTGATGAAATTGGTTTTTTGAAAAGCACACACATACACACATTCTCACAAGCGTCGGGTTTGAGTCACACACACACACACACCCACATAAATACTAACCCTAGAATAAAAAATAATCAATAGTGTAATCTGTATTTTTCCTGCTTTTATAACTTACCGCATTTGTGTACTAGTGCATAATCCGATTTAACTGCTTCTGAAGGAGTGGAGACCTGGTTTCCTGAAATACAGGCCTTAGTCCTAGCTTAGGCATAAGTCTAGATTTTCAACTTTATTGCTAAAGCATACGGTTCAAAGTTGATTGGTAATAATTAGTAAATATTACACAAACAAATATTTGTACGTCTACGTGCAAAATATTTGTTTGTGTGTAATTTTTCCTTGTACCTATAACTTACAAAACATAACAACCTATAGGACCATACACTCATATTTCGCCAGTTATATACAACATTATTTTTAGTCCAGCCAGCGAAAAGTGTTAATATTTTTCTCCTTAACTGAGATTTAAAAAAACTTGAAGTGTTAATCGACTTTTGTTGCTGACTGTACCTATAAGTTCAAAGCAAATACTAAGCTTTAATCGTAAGTATACGGCATGTTGAAGCAATTTCTGTGAAGCGTGTATTAATTATGTTAAGGAAATAGACAGAGTGGGGGTGTGTGCGTGTGTGTGCGTGTGTGCGCGTGTCGACGCCTAAGTTTCCGTTCGGAGGAAATTAAATGAAAATACGAGAGTTAGTGCTTATTGGATTAGTGTGGTGTGAAGGGAGGATTAACCATTGTTTGAGCTAATGCGAGCTTGTCCCAAAGGCCTCTTTTTGAAACCACCTCGAGCAAAGGTTTTTACTTATTTCATATTCATGAATGATTAACCGAAGATACAAACGTAATTATTCACATCACATAACGTCGTCTAAAATCCACCATTTGGATTTTTGAAGTGAAAACTTCTTTAAGCGCGTTGGGCAATTTTTTGAGATGGAAAAAACCATTGAACTCGCGCCACTTGTACCGTAAGCGACACAGCGCGTGTTTTGTTTATAAGACGATTAAAAAAATACCCGTTTCGGGTGTGTTCGGCTGTCCTCGTGATGTACTCGGTTCCGATATGTCAGTGAGTGATGGCAAAGTATTCGGTTTGTGTTTTGTTTTGACTTCTGTCGGCACTTCCCGGAGTGCCACTGCTTTTTTTTTGATACAATACCACGACCTAGAGAAGACAACTCGTGCATTAAAATCCACCCCGCCGCCGCCGTTACGCTTTAGCGATAAATTTGAAAATATATTAAAGAAATTTGACAGATTGTAGTAGCTTGATATGCTGGCGCCTGTACATACACAAACAGAAAGGCATAGATTATTATATTCATTTTGTAATAATTTAACCGTTAAGTTTCTATAAAAAATAATATAGGTAATGTACAGAAAAAAACTGGCCACGTGCGAGTCGGACTCGCACACGAAGGTTTCCGTACCACAAGGCAAAAACGCCGAAAAAACACGTTTCTTGTATGGGAGCCCCCCTTAAATATTTATTTTATTATGTTTTTAGTATTTGTTGGTATAGATAAGTAGCGGTAACAGAAATACATCATCTGTGAAAATTTCAACGTTTTGAAATACAGCCTGGTGACAGACAGACAGACGGACAGTGGAGTCGTAGTAATAGGGTCCCTTTTTTACCCTTTGGGTACGGAACCCTAAAAACAACAAAAGTGTGAGAAGCTAGCTTGTTACGTAAGTAACAAAACTTACTTGACTAACCTAGTTTCAAAACAACTTCAAACTTAATTTAAATGAAAAATAACTAAATACTCGAAAGAGTTTGTAACTACTTTGTATTTATTACATAATCGAAAACAGTTTACAAATTCATAAACTGGGAAACTGAGTTGAAAACTTTCAACGAATTGTACTTTCAAATATCATGTAAATAGTGCAAGCTGAACGCTCTTTTGTGGAAAAAACAGTTTTCCTCTATCAGCGAATGTAAGGGCTCATGCACATGATTGATTTAGTTTGTGTATTATATTTGTGGACAAACCCCTAATGTACAGACGCCAGCACATCAAGCTACCCGAACCTGTCAAATTTTTCCAATCAACTTTGAACCTTATGCTTTAGCGATAAAGTTGAAAATCTATTAAAGAAATTTGACAGATTGTAGTAAAAAAACTGCTTTTGAGGGTATGATCCCCCCCCGCTGACGCAGAGTCTCCGGCCCCAGCTCGTGGAGGACGTGGTGGGCGCTCTGTTCCCTTCGCGTGGGGAACATACATCCCCGCCCATGCGGTGCCCGATGCGGACCACACCGCCGGCGACGACGACGATGCTCCGGAGGTGATCGAGGTAGAGCTGAGAGCAGCGGTACGTAGGCTGAATGCCAAAAATACCGCCCCAGGACCCGACGGCTTACCTGGAAAAGCCTGGGTTCTGGCCTAGGTGGCTCTCGGGCCTCGACTAAGGGGGCTCCTAAGCGCATGCTTGTATAAGGGCCAGTTGCCACGTCGTTGGAAGACGGGGAAACTGGTCCTCATTAAGAATTCGTCCGCTTATCGGCGAGGTGGGCAAGCTCTTTGAAAGAGTCATTGCAGATCGCCTCGTCGGGCAGCTGATGCGGGTGGGGCCGGATCTGGCGGAGAGCCAGTTAGGTTTCCGCAGGGGGCGCTCTACGGTGGACGCCATCATGCGCGTTGCCCTGACGATGGGGGATGCTGTTCTGGGCGGTGCTGTGTGTATGTGTGCTTCAATACGCTGCTGCAGCTGCTAGCTGACACCCTGGATTGTCATATAGGCTAATTTTTATCCCGATATTCCCACGGGATCGACACTTATGCCGGGTGAAACCGCGGGGCGCAGCTAGTAAGTAATATATCATAAAGGATTTGCTAGTCAGTAAGGTTGGGTTAACTGCCCAGTAACCCCGAACATACACATCGTCACTCATAAAGGTTTTAATCAGTGACTGTGCAGTTTATCTGTCTGCAGCTTTACTGTTTAACATACAGGGCTCACAAAAACATTGCAATGTAAAACAACTTTGAAACGAACAAAGTTCAAATAAACACCGAAACAAAAACAATGGCGGTTTGAGGTAAGAGGGAGGGTAGACGATACGATAAAAGCGCAGTATAAATTAGCTGTGCGGTGTAGCCTCGTGCTTATTTGTTAACAAGTGACTGGATTTTCTGACACAAAAAAGGTAGTCTAGAAATACTTGCATCTTGCCTTTGTATCCATATAAAGGGTCCTTCAAATAGGGCGGGTCGATGTTGACAGTTTGTGGCGGCCATGTTGTTTTGGCGGCATCTGTCAAATGCGTTGTTTTTTCTTTAGTTACTGATGCCAAATCACCATGGTAAGTTACACGATTAAACAGCACGTCCAAATGATAAAACTTTGTTATCAAAATGAGTGTTCGTTAGTGCAAACGTTGCGCGCATTACGTCCATTTTACGGCAGACGCGGTGGCCCTTCAAAGTCGACTCTTCAACGTTTGGTGACCAAATTCGAGACGACTGGTTCGGTAAACAACCAACCAACACCCTTACGTCAAAGGAACGCCAGATCGGCCGAGAACATCGCTGCTGTCCGTGAGAGTGTGCAGGAGACTCCGAGGCAGTCGATTTCTCGCCGTGCACAAGAACTCGGCCTTTCGCAGACTTCAACTTGGCGAATTTTGCGTCGGGACTTGGGCCTACACCCGTACAAGATCCAACTGACCCAGGAGCTCAAACTGAATGACCATAGACAACGCCGTTTGTTCGCTGACTGGGCTACAGAACGTTTGGAAGAGGACCCCGATTTTAGCCGAAAAATCATCTTTAGCGACGAGGCGCATTTTTGGATGAATGGTTTTGTTAATAAGCAAAATTGCCGTATATGGGACGACCACAACCCACATGAGGTTCACGAGGTGGCAATGCATCCACAAAAAGTTACTGTTTGGTGCGGATTTTGGTCCGGCGGCGTCATTGGTCCGTACTTCTTCGAAAACGATGATGGCGAGGCCATTACCGTCAACGGCGAGCGCTACAGATCAATTATTAACAATTTTTTTTGGCCTGAATTGAACGATATGGACGTGGACAAAATGTGGTTCCAACAAGACGGCGCTACGTGCCACACAGCAAGCGACACAATGGACATTCTGCATGAACGGTTCGAGGGTAGGGTTATCTCTCGCAGAGGTGACATCAATTGGCCACCAAGATCGTGCGATTTGACCCCGTTAGATTTTTTCTTGTCGGGTTTTCTCAAGTCGCAGGTCTATGCCAATAATCCGCAATCAACCGATGCCCTAAAAGTCAACATAACGCAGGCCATCGCTCAGATTCAGCCGGATCTATGCAGTAGAGTAATTGAAAATTGGACCTCTCGGATCCGTGCTACCGTTCGAAGCCGCGGTGGACATTTAAACGATGTCATATTTCATAAATAATGGCATAAATGGGCCTTTCAAATAAAAAAATAATTTCTTTAATATCTCACATACAGCTTGTTTTATTTAATTTCAACATCGACCCGTCCTTGTTGAAAGACCCTATGTTACTGTAAAAGCCCGAACTGCGGTAAATCTTAGGATTTACCGGTAAATCCTAAGATTTACCAAGTCTCACCAGTAAAAGTCCGAATTGTTCTATAATAATCTATAATTTCAAACTTTTACCGGCCAATTCAGTTGGTAAATCTTAGGTTTTACCGCAAACACCGGTAAAAGTCAGAAATTGATGATTATTATAGGGAACTAATTTTTTGAGCTGTTATTTAAATATTCGAGATGTTATTATGATCAGTTGAAAAACATTACAATGTCAATTCTAAAAATAATTGAGCAGTCCAATAACTGAATGAGCGGTAAGCGGGGCTCCGTCGACATAGAATGCAAGAGCGAGCGAAGGGCACCCCGAGGTTCAGTTTAGTTAGGTTACTTTAAACCCTTCGACATAGGATGCAAGAGCGAACTTACCAAAACCGCTATTTACAACTGCCTCTTTAAATCAGTGCCATTATTATAGAACAATTCGGACTTTTACCGGTGCGACATGCTAAATCTTAGGATTTACCGGTAAATCCTAAGATTTACCGCAGTTCGGGCTTTTACAGTAACATGTAAAAAGATTTACATTTCATCAATTTATTCTTACTTTTTAACTGTCTTTAAAAAAAGAGGATGGCCTGTGTTCGTTTGTATGTATATTTTTTGTATGTTCATCGATTGTGTTGGTAGGTACCCTCAATTCTCTTTGATTCAGATTAGTGTATAGTTATAAATCTTCATCATTATCTGCCTAGCCTTTCCCAACTATGTTGGGGTCGGCTTCCAGTCTAACCGGATGCAGCTGAATACCAGTATTTTACATGGAGCGACTGCCTATCTGACCTCTAGAACCCAGTTACTGGGGATAGTTATAAATATATCTACCATTAAAAAAGAGGTCCGATTATGATGATCGCTACTGAAAATTCCTAATAGCCAAATTCTGGGCTAACTCTATATAGCTTGCCATCGACACGCTAAGAATAATAAGCACAATAAAATGATAACAAATTAACTAGTGTTCATAAATATATCAAGAAATATAAAGAAAACAGAAAGTGCTAATATTAAAAAAATCTGTCACGACACGCAAATTTCCACAGCCACGAGAACAAACTCCCGCGCTTCGAACAGTCTCGTCTACCCGACCCTAACACGCTGTCAGTTTTTAATACCGACGTGTCACGACTCACGAGCGTGTCGACGAGATAATGAGTCGTCGTGTTTGTACAGAGTACCAAAGACTAGGGATG
Organism: Oligia fasciuncula; assembly: GCA_963082905.1. Taxonomy (NCBI): domain Eukaryota; kingdom Metazoa; phylum Arthropoda; class Insecta; order Lepidoptera; family Noctuidae; genus Oligia; species Oligia fasciuncula. Next base: position 3,255,570 of record OY720401.1, read on the forward strand.
TAGGTACAGTTAACCGCACGTTAGAAGTAACACTTGAACTACGAAAACCGCCTTTATGGCTGGTTTACATTTGCTTTAGGTCTGATTTTTCAATAGTCGGATATCTCTTCACTAAATAGTAAACATTTTCGAATTTAGGTCTTTATTTCGAGTTATTCCGTTCTGATCCCCTGAACCATGAAATTGTTCGTCTTCTGTGGTGCTATTCTGTAAAAATCTCACCGTGAAAACTTAGGTGAAGTGAGCGTGGAGTGAGCTGTCAATAGTGTCAATTCCTAGCAAAAAACAATCTCACTTCACCTAAGTTTTCACGGTGAGATTTTTACAGAATCGTCCGGCAGTTTTAGTCTCTGTCTTATCCACTATAAACTTTCTCATTCCGGTTCGACAACTCTAAAGTTCTAAATACAAAAACTGATTTTAAACCGAAGGTCTAAAGGTGTCAGTTTAGTATTAAGAATTATTTTGTCTCAGGCAGGCATTTCAAACCATATTCCGCTTCAATTTCGATGTTTAGATATCTTTAGATGAGGGTTAAACCTAATCTAAACATACCTAAATCTCGTTTTGTACACGTAGTATGTTTTGGGTCAATCAAGATCAATCAAAGCCAATCAAAAGGCCGTCGAATATTATTCGATATTCCTTTTCGTTTGCTGGTCGGCCGTTATTTGGATAACCAAATAGGTTATCCAAATAACGGCCGACCAGCAAACGAAAAGTACGATCGTAACTAGAGAATTCCATTCCACCGATTGACGTCGAATGAAAACCGTCTACGTTGCGTAATACGTCAGCCGTGAACCACACCGGATCAGCTTGAATGGTCCATGTCACAAATCGTCCGCAATCTGAGAGGCAATTTTCGTAATTTTTAAAACGTTCACACTCTGGGCGCCTAAAAAGGCCACTTTAGAGAATCATAAAAGGATAACATTATGAATTATAATATGGCGAAGACAGTCCGTGTTTTTCAGTTTTTCGCTGCACTACATAGTGTAGCGATATAAAAAGGAAACACAATTTCGCCACTTAAAATACGTATAATTTTGTATAAAAAATAACCGAATGTAACAAAAAATATAACAAAAACTGATATAAAAAAGGTAAAAACTTGTGTCGATACTTCTGGCGGCTGATATAATTTTTTTTTAAAGAAACGAAAATAATACTTAAGGTTTTGTACTTTGAATTAAATTTCAAAATTAGATAGATTACGCGTCGAGTTTAACTGCAGTTGCAACTGAAATTTCCCTACGATCGCGTAGCACTAATCACGAACGAAAGATATCAAACCTGTAGTATTCTGCATTTAAAGTTAGTACACGAAACAATTATAAAACAACAATAATATAAGTCAAAAGAATCCATAAAAGAAAATAATATCTGATAAGTCCTAGATCATTTCGGTAGGTTTCTTGTATTCCTTAAGTCATCTGGTCGGTAATTTTGAAACTGCTCCAACGAATCTTCACTCCTCAACTCAATCAAAATCCGGGAACAGAATAGTACGAAGGTGATAGGTAGGGGTAGGGTAGGACCGAAAACTCGGCTTGTTAGACGTACATCTTCAGGCGTATCCTAGACAAAATAACGCACATTAAGAATGCTGTAACAAGCTGAACCACTTTTACCAAAAAAATAGGTAACGAATAGAAATACCTGATAAGATCAAAAAAAGTTATATAACTCTTATCTCTCGAATCCAAATTAGTTGATTATTAACATATATTCATCATATTTTACGATTATAAGCAGAGAAAAAAAAATAACTTCAGCCGTCAGCAGTGATCACCAAAAAACAAGTCCTAAACTTCAAGAGAAAATTCCTTTGACAGAAGCAGTTCAATATTCAAAAGTTTGATTTTTAAATCAGAAAAATGACCAAAAAAGGTTGCCTAAAATCTTAAAGAAGGATGGAATGTTGAAAACATAATATGCAGTAATTACTAATACTGCAATAGGTACAATCAAAGAGATTGGGATTGGATTTGGATTGGATTGATTGGTATTTTAGCACAGACAAAAAATGGTTGCCTGTAAAGTCGGTTTTACGGGCGAAGATTTTACGTGACAACGACCGATCATCCGATCATAGTTGAGTGGGAGAGAGACGCAAGGCATTCGGCGGGCCTCTCTCTCGTTCGGTGACTCATCGTAACGTTACCGAGCGTTACACTTTTTCATAAGTGACTCCCAGTCGCAACCTAATTTAAGACGTTGTCACGTCAAAAAAAAATAACTGAAAAATGCTTCACCAATGGGGTTTGATACGTTATTGTTATCCTTTTATGATTCTACCAAAGTGGCCTTATTAGGCCCCTGATCTCAGTCTCAATCTGTCAAAAATACCTCTATTTTCCTTACATTTTTGACATTGATTGTCGCTGAGAGGAGATTGCGATAAGATTTTGAACGTTTCTATTCAGTTTGCGCCTTTATCGGATAAAAAGTTGAAGAGTAGCAGTTTTTGAGCGGTTTAGGTTGTGCGTTGTTTTTCAGTGAAATAATGAATGAATGTAAGATTGATTTTTACTCAAAACTGTGAAGGTAAACAGCTTGAGGAATCCTAATGTCCTAACCAAAAATTCGAAGACATGTGACATCTACCAACCCGCACTTGGGCCGACGTTGTGGATTACGGCCCACTCCCTCTCACTGAGGGGAGTATGAGGATGTACGATTTTTACCGACTTCAAAAAAAAGGAGGTTATTATTGAGTAGTAAGTACCTTTACCTACCGTAGTAGGTTAGTTTCTTTTTGTCTATTTATATATGTGCTTAAATGGTTATATAAATAAATATATAAGTTTTTATCATGTAGTATATTAAATTGTAACAATGGACGTCCGGTTGACTGTACAGCGTGATGTATCCAGTGCAGCGCTTTGTGCAGCGTGATCCGTCCAGCGCTTTTGGCTGTACATGCATAATAGTTGCGGTCACGGGGATTATTGTCGCAGTCACTGTCAATTTAAAACTCATATTAAAAGTACACTTTGTAAACAAGGATATTACAAATTAGAGGATTATATCCAAGATAAGAATGTTTGGAAACATGCTGGTCCTGCTCCATAGGACAATCTAAAAGTCTAGACAAAATCAAACTTGTTCCTAATTTAATTTATATGTATATTTTTAATTATGACATCTTATTCTAATTCAATTTTACAATCTGCGACTACAGTGGCTCACACACTTGTTAAAGTTCAATTACTTTTGCATTTTTTCATTTTTCTTTTTTTTTTAAATAACTTGTAAATATGTGAGCACCATGTATCTATCACTTATTTGATTTACCTGTCATTGCTTAATTTTTAATTCTTTTTACCTTTTGTGGTAGACTAATTTTATTATGGGTGCATCGTGTTCACATATAAATTTTATTATGTATACAAGACCTTGTAAAACATTTTTAAAAGAGTAACGGTGGAGTTTCTTGCCCATTCTTCTCCATACGAAAACTACCTTTTCGAATGGGCGACTAGAATCATTTCTATTTAGTTTTTTTTTGACGTTCAAAAGTGCCTTTAATGTGCCTATTTGAAATAAATGATTTGACTTTGACTTTGACTTTGACTGAAAATGACGCACTCGTGTATTTGTGGTTTGAAGTACCACTGGAGTTATGGTCTTGTTATGTCTTGTTTGTTAATTTTTAAGCGGGCAACGGAACTTATATTAAACGGTATATAATACCAGCCTATTATTATTATTTCGCTGCAGAAGCGGAAAATCTCAAACGGGGCAAATATTCCAATATCTTTGGAACTTATATGTTTGAGTCGTTTGGGGTTGAAACACTAGGGCCATGGGGCCCGAAGCCCACTTAGTATTTCGAGACATCGTCAAGCGGTTGGTCGACTCTTCACGTGACCAGAGGGCTGGGCTATTTTTTTGTCAAAGAATCAGAATTGCCATACAACGTGGCAATGCTGCCAGTCTTTTGGGCACGTTTCCTGTTGACAGCGATGCGGACGAATTTTTTGGATGCCCTTTGATTATTTCCCCTTTTTGTTTTTTTTTTAGTGGTGGGAAATCATCAGTGTCAGACTCTTACTGACTAAAACCCACCCGTGTTCCTTCCTTAGCCCTTTATGTTCCGGGCCAGCGGTAACCCTTTCGGACAATCCCGCTGACCCGGCAGGCTTCGGCCCTATGGGGCCCCTCCTCGATGCTGACATCTCTTTGAGGCGCGCGTGGAACACGTACGCGCCGTCCGGCACGGGCCTGGTCCTGATCGGACGGTGAGCTACCCATTATTCTCCGCCCGCAGGCCCGCGCCTACGGTGGCCGGGAGTCGTCGCGCGGTTCCCGACGCCCGGAGCGTCTCCCGCGGCGGCTGGGACGGGAGGCTCTCTCCCTGAGCCGTCCCGCCACCTCCTTCGCTAGCATGACTGCTTCGCAGAAGGAGGTGACCGCCTCCCACTCCCTCTCGCCCCGGACCATGGCTTGCACCAGGGCCGGGCGCGATCGCCTCTACGAGGACACGGCGGTGCTCCGCCCAAGCGGGGCAGACCTCCACCGTGTGCTCCACCGTGTCCTCTGGGCGATCCTGGCAATGGTGACACCCGGTGATTATTTCCCCTCATTTTTCTATTATACTTGTACATATTATTATTTTAAGACTGTTAGCTTTTTAGCCTATTATTGTCCCACTCCAGGGTAAAGGCCTCAAAGAAGACACGAGAATTGATCATGACGCTTGCGTGAATTGACTGGTTGGCGATTTCAGACTTAAGGTGGAACTAGTCGCGAGCTCGAACTCACTGGTGGTCATGGCCAAAAAGCACGCTGTCTCACCTGGCTTCGTGTCCAACAGACACTGTCAGTGATGAGCAGTTAGACGCTAATATACATGCCCATGTCTAGTTCTCACGCACACAAACACCGTTCAGAACTGAAAGGCGCGTAAAAAAAAAACGAAACGTTCTCTGGAAAATCTAGTTTTATGAAAAAACTACTGCATAAATCAATTACAAATAAAGTTCATCGAACTTTTCGATAACTGTGCTTTGTCGGTACTGACTTTATTTTGAAGATTTTATAGGCCTTTTGTTACTTATTTTCACTCAAAACCTTAAAAATAGCAAGAAAAACGAATCATAACTTTTTAATGGCTTTTTATTTTACTATTCTGTTTCCATCCGTACAGACAAAATAAATAATAAGACAAAACGATTATCATGTTTAACTTTGGATGCACAATGTCAAACAGTGGAGTAATACTCTCCCGAAATTTGTTTGGAAAAAATATCGACTAGCATCGTTAAAAAGAAAAAACTAGCTTAACTACTAGCTGTTGCCCGCGAGTTTGTCTGCGATCCAGGATGAAAAGAAGCCTATCCTTCTCCAGATCTTGGTCTACCCATGTGCCAAATTTCATCCAAATTCTTTCAGCCGTTTTAGCGTGACAGCGTAACAAACAATTTTTTTAATGATATGTACTAGTTTAGATTATCTATCAGTCTCGATTTCCTCATGATGTTTTTTCTTTACAGATGTCTGTAAAGTCCAAGATAAACTCGGCAAGCTACCTACATCATCATCATCAACTATGTTGGAGTCAGCTTCCAGTCTAACTAGATGCAGCTGTATACCAGTATTTTACATGGAGCAAGTACTTACCCACTTATGAATTGAAAATGTCACAGTGGAACTTGTGCATGAGAGGGTTAAGAACATTGACTAGTCTCGTTGTGGATAAGAATTTAACATAGGTACTGAAAAAAATTAAATAAACTTTGAAGACAAAGCTATTGCGAATCAACGGCTCTATTGACGCAGTGGCTTTTAAATACACTAGTGCTTAATACTTACTACAAGTTTTCGTGAGCATCAAGTTTAAATGGACGGCCACATGGGTACGGCTTACAGCTGTATAAAAATTCACACCAAGTGCATAAGGCTGTGGTAAAACTGAAGGCAGTAAGCGATTCAGCTTATAATGGTTATTTTCCGTTGACTATGAAGTACTGATTGCTGTTGAGTAGTAATCTTTAGCTTATTAGAAAAGGAGCTGCTAATTCTCTGTTTGAACAAGAAATCGTTATCGTTAGTTTTATACAGCATGAAGTTTAATAAATAGGTAGGTACCTAAATAAACTATCAATTAATGAACTTATAATAGTCCACTACTAGAGATAAGCCTCTCCCCAGTTGTGTCACAATACTCGGTCCTCCGCATCCCGCTGAAGCGTGTCACTTCAAATGTAAGGTATTTCCATACTTCAACCCAAGGATTTAAATCGTTAGATTTACCTTCACCGTACTAATTCGCGCAAAAAGTGTATCCTGAGAAGAGGCTCACAATATAATAATAGCTTTTCCGTGACAATCGACATTAATGTCTATCAATCCATCTTTTGACGTGGAAGGGCGAATCTTACGATTAAAGAGCCTATACTACCTCAAATAGCTTAGCATGATCCTCCGTTATGTCGAAAATACCGCAGCATTAATTTTGAAATAAATATATGCTGAAGTTGAGGATTAATGTTAAGTACTATGTTAGTCGAAAACACGATTCCATAAAATTTTCTCGATAGAAAAAAAAAACCAAAGTAACCTCCAAACCGAACAATAAACCGCTGGTATTCAAAAAATATTTCAAATTAGATCATGAAACTTTGCATACTAACTGAACTAACTATAAAGCAGGTCTTATGTTAGTTAGTTTTTTTGAATTACCTTTATTTTCACCGTAAAAAGCAAATACCTAAACTATTGGCGCTGCCTTCCGGCCAGCACCGCACTCTGTCTCGCTCTCACACAGTCCGCGGGCAGTATCGTGCGAGCGAGATAAAGAGTGAATTTTAGCTGAGGTAGAATAGGCTCTTAAATCTTTGTTCTGGTCACAAGCGGTTCCCCCACTATCACTCAGACCGAGCTCTCTCCCGTCCGTGCCATTGTCAAAGCAAACACTGAAACATTGATTGTGAATGTGCAGTGCTCTGCCGCATCATGTTATGCTCTGCTTTCATTCTTGCTCACGCTCTAATATGACGTCATGTACTCGTAGTATGTATGTAGGTCTGGTTTTATTTAGGGCAGTGGTGTTTGAGGGGCTTAGGTATTGTAAAGATTGTCTGCTAAAGTGCGAAGGTTGGGGAGATCGTGGAGTTCATGCGTGTGAAGACCAATTGGACTTTGAGGGTCGAGAAGTTGGAGTCGCGTCACAAAACACGAACTTCAAGTCGTTCATGGTGCGTGTTCCGACACATCATCTCGAGAAGTTCCTCAAAGAAGAGTTCTGGCCGAAGGGTGTTGTGTACCGCCGGTTTCGTGGCCGGATACATGACACCAGTCAGCGAAACACGACGCAGACACTTCGTGTTCGTTAGTTTTTTATTGTACTTATTTATAATGTTGTATGTATTTATAGTATTTTTAAGTTATTAATATTGTATTGTATGTGTTTTATATGGGCCTTGATGCCTTATATAAATGGATAAATAAATAAAGTCGACCTTATGTAATGCAGGCTGGCAATAAAACAACTGGTTGCATTCGAATAGTCAAGCGAGTTTAGAATGAGCTTTTAATTTTTGAATTAGGTTTTTGTTTAAAAAAGAACAAGTAGAAAATATAACGTTAGCTGATTTCTGCAGTAATGCAACATGAACTTATTACTTTTTGACTTTTAAGGCAACACACCACACACATATACACATTCACATAGTCTTTTATTTCTATTTTTTGTTAGATACGACAACTATTTGTGTGCATGCAGAGTTTACCTATAAGTGATTGTTACCTACACTTTACTCCGATCTGTTGCTTTTGTTTAAATTTCTTAAAATTGTATACAATAGGCTATTTGACTGGTTTCTGATAAACATCTCAGATTATTTAATGGTGTCTAACGAGCACACAAAAACCTATTATTACTTCAAATTGCATAATGTATTTCTTTTAAAATATAGTAAATAAAAATGTACTGTTTAAATAAGCCGCCAAAACGCTATCTTTAACCATATGGCGTCGTGACGTCACGATTCACGTAAACAAACGTTGAAACGGTCGAGATACTAGACAAAAGTCATCTGTTCTGTCAACGATAGACAGAAATTTACTAAATCATGACGTCATCTTAAGTTCAGCCAATCCAGACCGTTTTCGATTACGTGGCGCCAGATTTAAAAAGATGAAGTTTTTTCGGGTTTTTTTTTTATAAATTGTTGTAGTAAAATTAATGCAAATCGATAATCTATACGAGTGTCAATAATTATGTCCTTATTTTTTACATTGTCAAATAGCCTATTGTTGGTGAACCAAATAAATAAATGAAAGGCTCCTACAAACAGGCGCGACACGCGATATAATCGCGCGCGACACAAAGGCACCGCTCGTTGCGCGACTTATGGTGCCTTTGTGTCGCGCGCGATTTGAAGGAGCCTTTATGAATAGAATAGAATAGAATAGAATATATTTTTATTGTAAAACACATCAAATAATATGTGCAAGGCAAAAGCTTCTTCACTTCTTAGCGGTAAGTTTTCTTTATTTATCTACGTGACTTTCACAGCACCAAAGTATTGTTGGTTTATTCAAATATAAGCGTAGGTATTCTTGACTAAAACAGACTTCTGCAAAAATACGTGAACACGCGTGCTTTAGTCAAGTTAAGTACATGCTTTAGGCAACGATGCGCGCAAGTTAGAAGCATCGAAGTCCTTATGAAAAATATTAAATTAACTTGTTGGTATTGCGCTAACTAGCGCTGCTAGACAAAAAAAAAACAATCCAAGCTAGATTCGTGTACAATAAATCCCCAAACCCATTTGTGAAACTAATATTTTTATCAAAACAAAATCTAGTACTTAACTGAAAATAACCGTGTATAAAGTAGTACCTAATATAAAGAGACTGAAGCCAACATCTAGGTATTAATATGTGTTTATTGTAAACACAGGTAGTTACAGACGCCAACACATCAAGCTACTACAATCTGTCAAATTTCTTTAATAGATTTTCAACTTTATTGCTACAGAATAAGGTTCAAAGTTAATTGGGAAAAATAGACAGTTTCGGGTGGCTTGATATGCTGGCGTCTGTACCTTTGGCTCGGGGTGAGGGCGACTACATTTGCATTTTTACCGCAACAGTAAGATTTTAGGGTTCTGTGAGATAACATAATCAAGTTAAGAATTCATAACCAAGTATACTGTGTATAAAATAAAATAGGTTCCTACCTACAAAGAAAAAAAAAACACTTATTATTTCGTGTAAGTAAAAAATGTTGGAGCCACAAATAGAGCTCGTTCAAAATTTAGATTAATAAAATAAACGAATTCGAACATAAAAACAAATGTCCTAACAAAACATTCCAGACAGGGCGCGTGGGTGCTGTCATTTGTTCATTCATTCCTTCGTTCTTTCCTTCATTCGTTGACAGTTTCTCAAAATTCACTGTGTGGGTGTTGTAAAAGGAAATTCTAGGAACCTTTCATGTCAGCTTTTTTGTTAATACGAACATCATGTCCCATTCAATTTTATTTTTGGTTCGAACCTTACAAAGGTTATTTTAGTATGCCTGCTTAGATATTTTGTTTGGAGCACAGGTTTGTCTTTAATCGGGTTTGAAAAACAAAAAATACATTCTTGTGTAGTTTTTAAAAGGCTTAAGTCTCACAAAATGACAAATTGACTGTTTTAAAAAAAAAAACATGGATAGGTTAAGGCGTAATTCATTAAAATTATCGCGTCGATCGCGTATTCGCGCGACCGCCGTTTTCGGTTAGGACACGGGGTTAAGCTACTGAGCGGTGATAAAAATGAAATTATATTATTATCATACAACACACATCTTCATGCTCAACAACAACAACTATGACATGCTCAACATTAGGTACTCACACTCACGGCACTTACCACAAAATGTATTATTAGATCTGTAGTGGACCCAGTAGCACGAGGCACTCGGTTGTTCGAGCATATGGAACACGACGACGAGGAAAACGACAACGAAATTAACGCAGCTTCAAAACAGATTGAAAATTTGTCAAATAAGCAGTAACAATAATTCCACATTCTTAAGGTGTGTATTCTCCATGGCTTGTTGACAACTAATCACACTATCTAATATTATAAAGGTGAAAGTTTGTGAGTGTGTGTTTAAGTGTGTGTTTATATGTTTGTTACTTCTTAACGCTCAAACGGCTGGACCAATTTTGATAAAATTTTGGCAAAAAAATAACATAAATAAGCTACATTTTATCCCGATATTCCCATGGGATCGACACTTATGCGGGTGAAACCGCGGGGCGCAGCCAGTTCTCTATTATAATTATGTCTACAGCATAAATGTCAAAGCGCAGTAACATTTGGCGCCATCTGCAAAAATTAAGGTACATTCACATTTTGACATTACTTTTGTGCCACCCCTTATAATTTTCTTTTCTTTAAATATCCCTTTATTATGATGTTTTTAGTCTTGGACCAACCTACCCTTCTTCTAGGAGTCGGGCATTGCTAGCTGTGCCACTGTTTTAACTAAGTATAAGATATAATTTTACATAGTTTTTGTGTTTTTATTCCCAACTAGCAGCGCCCCGCGGTTTCACCCGCATAAGTGTCAATCCCTTGGAAATATCGGGATAAAACTATCCTATGTCCTTTCCCGGGACTCAAACTATCTCTGTACCAAATTTCATCTAAATTGGTTCAGCGGTTTAAGCGTGAAGAGGTAACAGACAGACAGACAGACACACTTTACATATTAGTGTGGATTAGTATGGATATAGTATGGATAAACGATTATTACCTACTATTATATTATTACGGAACCCATTCCGTATATTTGGGAGGTAGCACTGCTCTTTATGCACATAAAGTCTGCATATAATTTCCGCTAGGCGCTACTATTGTTGGACTTCCAGCGGAAGAGACAAAAATGTACTTACGTCGCACGAATACTGAACATTTTTAAACGTTTTCATCTGCCCCGGAGGTGTAAAAATGCAAGATAATAAAGATTTGGGAACGAGTCGTGTTGTGAATAGTAGGATAACTATGTGTTCAAAGACTCTCCAAGATTTTGCGGACTGATCAGAATAGTGTTTTATTTTTGTAGGATTACATTTTGTTACAACAAATGGTGAGTGATGTTGTAAAAAATAATAAAATGGGTGGGGTTAATATCGGCTAGAAAATAGTACAATTACGTTCACATATTTCCATATAAAAATACAGTTAAAAACGAAGAACTCTCTTTTGTGAAGTCGGTTAAATCATTCACTCTTCTGTATATTTTTCAACTTGTTAAACAGAAAAAAAAAACAAAAGAAGTTACAAAAAGTGGTCATGAAGTTCTTATGAAGTAAGCAAGTGGGTTTTAATAGGCCATAAAACAATGAAATACCATTCACCTATTTTCATACAAAATTAAAATGTACTAAAAACATTCCTCGTTTTTAAGTCGGTTAAATCATTTACTCCTCTCTATATTTTTCTTTCTTCTTTTAATAAATACCTAGAATAAGTCTTATCCTAAGAATAAATTTTGACTTTTTGACAGTTTTACCATACTAGAACTGTCAGACGTCAGTTTTATTCCACGTTTCTAAGATATCTGCGGGGCCTAAAAAGGCCACTTTAGCAGAATCATAAAAAGGATAACCTTATGAATCATAATATGGCGAAGACAGTCCGTGTTTTTCTTTTTTTCGCTGCACTACGTAAGTATAATCAAAGAGATTGGGATTGGACTTGGATTGGATTGATTGGTATTTTAGCACAGACAAAAAAAAAAGACTGGAAATCCTTCACCAATGGGATTTGATACGATTAACTTAACAGTTAACTGTCCATTATGATTCATAATGTTATCCTTTTATGATTCTGCTATAGTAGCCATTTTAGGCCCCCGACAACCGTGCTGCTGGGGAGTTTGTTGCGCCACTTCTTCTCCCCAGTGAAAGCACTAGGAAAAGGTGAAGGGTGGCCGCTTTGGGGGACTATCTCTTGTAATTTTAACAGTTAACTGTCCATTCTAATTAATAATATTATCCTTTTATGATTCTGCCAAAGTGGCCTTTTTAGGCCCCCTGGCTTTGGTAAAAACAGCCCTCAAACATATAAATAATACAAAAGAACATTCAAAATATCTCCGTTATTCAATCGTCTAGCTACCTCGAGAAATGTTATTACATCTACGACTCGTATAATAGGTAGGTATTCGAAGAAATATTCAAGATAGACTATTAATATTTGGACAATTACAATTATGTCTCGAATTGGAATAATAATTTTCAAGATTTCCATCGTTCATTTCATTCCAGACAAAATCATTTTTTTTTTTTTTAAAACATTGCCCCACACTAGGAATTTCTCCTGTATTGTGGGTGCGTTTACAAACATTTAAATTTACATACACAAACAGCCAGACCCGGAACAACTACTTGTAGCTCATAAAAATATTTGTTCCGTGCGGGAATCGAACCCGCGACACGCACCGCAGCAGTCAAGCGCCAACCGTACCGACGAATCATTCGCCTGCCGTTATACCAATTTATTTGGGGTCGGCGCAACATGTCTTTTTCTTCCATACTTCTCTATTAGTCGTCATCTCGGTAGTCACCCCTTCCTAACCATAATCATCATTCACTCAGTCCATCCATCGTTTCTTTGGTCTTCCCCTACTCTTAGAGCCATCGACATTCATACCTAAAACTCGCCTCACGACATTTTCCTCATTCCTTCGTATCACATGCCATGACAACGGATTTCCACACGAACTTTTCAGTTACCGGTGCCACTTTCAGACTTTCCTCTTATGTACTCATTTCTTATTCTACCTATTCGTGTAACACCACCCACTCCTTTTAGCATTCTCATATCTGCTGTATGCAATTACCTTTCATTAAGGCTATGCGCACACTACGATTTTAATCGTTGCGATTTAGTTATAAAATCGCAAACACGAAAATTTTTCAAGCGAATTCTCATGCGATTTTTTTCCGCAGTGCGCGGACTCCAGTATATTAGTATTGTCTACAGATTGACGAATTTTCTTCGCAACCATTTATTTTCGTAGTGCGCGCATACCCTTATCCAGACAAAATATTATATTTAATTTGTATGGCGCAAATAATTCGTTGAGAAAAACTGGATGGAAATTACAGATGGATTCTAGTCTTCAATTTCGATTATATTTATTTGATCACTGTTTTTTAATATTTGTATAATACGGTATTAAAATTCTGCTTTGTCTTTTATTAATATTAAAAAAAGAACAAAATGGTTTTCTGTCGTGTCGGCACGAGCAGAATTATATTTTAAATAGATCATTTATATACAGGCTGAATTTTTCAAGTGGGCGTGGATGGCCAAATCCGAAACTATGAGGAATAGCGAAAAGTACTCAAAGGAGTCGCGGGCTCGATTTTGATGAAAACAAAAACTGCATCATTGGATTTTTGAAAAATCTATATTTCTAGCCAGGAATCGAACCCGTTGATTTTGATAAAAAAAACACACTGTATTATTACACCACTCGATAGTGTCCCTAATAAGGATCAAATTCTGGGAAGTATCTGTTGGTGTGACTATGAATGAGAGGCTAAGGAATGATGTGATAAGGAAACGTTGCGGTTTAAAAGGAGATGTAGTGGCAAAGATTGAAAAGAGTATGCTTAGATGGTTTAATCATGTTGAGAGAATGTACGAAAGGCGACTCTTACAACAGCAGTTGACCTTATTTGTGATGTTCCTCATAAAGGTCAGGTGCGTAGTAGTCGCAACCGGCATGCGTGAATGACGACGCAAAAAGTATGTAAGGATCGCAGCAGGTGGTCTTCTGTATTTTCTGTATATCCCCATGGGAAGAAGGCGTGAGTTTATGTATGTATGTAGGTAATTAATTTATGATGATATTAATATATATATATATATATATATTATATTATATGTATAATTATTATATTAATACTTGATGCTATGAATCAAAATTGTTCCTTTTTGAGAGAATTAAAATTACTATTATTTGCTTTATTTCAGTAAATACGTGTTATATTTTTAAATATTAGTATAAAAAAATAGAAAAACATTTAAAATATAAACTATTATTATTATTACTAGCTTCTGCCCGCGACTTCGTACGCGGATCCTGTTGCTTATGCCAGCGACAACGGGGTCGTCAAAATCGAAGATCTGAAACGTCTGATGTCGAATTCCAAGCGCCCAGGGATTGGAAAACAACGGGATGCGCGAGACGATTCGAGACGTTCCAGATCTTTCATTTTTGTAAGTCAACAGGAAATGCCCATCAGACTAAACCACTTTTGCTAAGACGTCATTCCTATAAGTTATAGTGTCGCTGGGCTTTGGAGTTCCACAACAGGTGTTCCAGATCTTCAAATTTATTCTCACAGCAGAAAATGCTCTTCACGTGGAATATTTTTTGCTACGGCATCATTTTTATATCTCTTATACTTTAGCTGGTCTGTTGCGGTTCTGCATCAGGTGTTCCATTTTCCAAAATAAATTATAGCCTATATGTTGCCCAGACTTAGTACCTATACAACAAAAAACTTTTCTTCCCGTAATTCCGCAGTGGATCCCAAGGGTACACTGAATTAACAATAATATTGCAAAAACCTTTAAAAAAAATTCTTTATAAACTATAGCTGTACCCGTGGCTTTGCCCACGTATCGCATAAGTATTATTTTTATTTTAATAATAGTTAGTGATAGTTTGTTGATTTACAGAAACACTCAAAAGATACGTCTCATACTGTACTATAGCTTATATCCCTCAAAAACTATTTGGCTAAGTAAACTCAAAATTTGAAAGTTATGTAGCTAATTTACTGGTCAAGAGACGTCAGGTTATTAAGGAAATTTAGGAGACGTCGAATAACAGAAGTGTTATAATTTACTGTAACACATCTGTGTAAACAACTTTCGTTGTTTTTCCCTCGGTCTCATTCAATATGTAAGTACAGCGAGTCAGGACTGGTGACGCGGGAGCAAGCGACGTACAGTTGTCAGTGTGAGATGCAGCTCACACGAGGTCGTCCTGAGGTCGACATCCGCAGCCTTCAGTGTCTGCCCCTGCGACTTATTTATTGTCATGGCGAAGCACACGCTCACAGGAAACTGCACGCGCTTGAATTGAAAGGGGTAATTGTGGCCGGGTGTCACCATTGCCAGGATCGCCCAGAGGACACGGTGGAGCACACGGTGGAGGTCGGCCCCGTTTAAGCGGAGCACCGCCGTGTCCTCGTAGAGGCGATCGGCAGCGGCGGCGACCTCTCGCATCCGGCCCTGGTGCAAGCTATGGTCCGGGGCGAGAGGGAGTGGGAGGCAGTCACCTCCTTCTGCGAAGCAGTCATGCTAGCGAAGGAGGTAGCGGGACGGATGAGGGAGAGAGCCTCACGTCCCAGCCGCCGCGGGAGACGCTCCGGGCGTCGGGAGCCACGGGACGACTCCCGGCCACCGTAGGCGCGGGCCTGCGGGCGGAGAGTAATGGGTAGCTTACCGTCTGATCAGGACCAGGCCCGTGCCGGACGGCGCGTACGTGTTCCACGCGCGCTTCAGAGAGATGTCAGCATCGAGGAGGGGCCCCATAGGGCCGAAGCCTGCCAGGTCAGCGGGATTGTCCGAATGGGTTACCGTTGGCCCGGAACATAAAGGGCTAAGGAAGGAACACGGGTGGGTTTTAGTCAGTAAGAGTCTGACACTCTCTTCCGCTCCACCCAGAGCGGGAGGAGTCATTTGATGATTTCCCATCCGATAAAAAAAGGGGTAATTGTGGGGAATCAGTGGTATACGTGGTATAAACACTGTCTCGCCGACACCACAACCCGTTAGAATTTCCGCCTCAATGATATTTCTCTGCAGCGAGACGACTTTGAGCCGGGTCCCATTGCACAGTTTCGGCGGAGTGTGATTCTGAAGAAGCATAAGTGGGACACCGACCTTTGGTGTGCGCTGGTAGTCCACTTGCACTGAGGGAATTGAGAAATTCTACAGGGTAAAGTGTGGCGTCATCTTGGTCGACAACAGTGTTTATTGAAGTGTAGATCACGTCATTTACCTCAATTTCCGCGAGAATGCATTCATTGATCGCTGAAGCTTAGTCTTTTCTGGGTGTTAAAATGGCTCGTTCACACTCCCAAGAATTATCTTGGTGCGGTATCCTATTGATGTCCCCATACATCAGGCGAATCAAATCTTCTAAGGTGGACACCACTCTCCCAAGTATCTTAAGTAGAACCACCTGGCCACCGTCTACTGGTAGCGTTCCCTCACCCAATTTTAAGAGAACATCAGAAAATTCTTGGGCGTGTACATTCCCGCCAAGCTGTGCTCTCATATTCATCGGCGCAACCTACGAATATGTGGCCATAAGAAAGAACATTTCATCGAAGCATTCACCTCATTAGCCCTAGTTCCTCGCGTCACCATAGGCAGCGTTTGTCAGAAATCGCCGCTTAACAGAACTGTAACGCCACCCATCATTTGCTGGTTCCTGCGGATGTCCTGAAAAGTCCTGTTTACCGCCTCTACTGCTTTTCTGTTCGCCATAGTGCATTCATCCCACACGATTAAAGAGCAATCTTTAAGCACGCGCCCTTTGTCACTGTTGCGTGACACTTCATAAACAACAAATATGCTTACATACATAACATAACATAATCAGCCTATAACGTTCCCACTGCTGGGACACAGGCCTCCTCTCGGTGAGAGGGGGTGGGCCGTAATCCACCACGCGGGCCCAGTGCGGGTTGGCAGATGTCACATGTCTTCGAATTTTTGGTTCTAGGACATGCCGGTTTCCTCACAATGTTTTCCTTCACCGTTTTGAGAGCAGTGGTGATGAAATAATTTACACAAAGTACAGCGCCTGTCTGGGTTCGAACCTACGACCTACAACTCGTAAGTCGCAGCCTTTACCACTGGGCCATCACTGCTCTGCACTGCACAAATGTGCTTGGTAAGATATAACTTAGAACCAAAAGTTTGACTTGACTTTATGATAGTGTAGCTTGTTGTACCACCAATCTGTTTAGTAATAATATTGGTGTGAAACTCCCCATACAATTAGATAGGACATGTAAAGTTCTCAGATTTCATAACAGTATCGTTCCTAATGCACATAAAAAATGCAAAAACTAAAAAAAAGAATTTAAAGATTTTTTAAAACAATAATACGGGATTTGAACTCGCACCATTTAGTGCGGTAAACGGTCGCCTGACCATACCGCTAAATTCCCTGTTGACATATTGTTGAAATAGCTGTTCCCTTGCAATTTATAATATTACTGCCCCGCTCCTTTATAAAAATAGCGTGATTGTTATGTTTCCAGGGTTAAATTTTTATTAACTAAATAAATAACATGTCATTTTGGGCATTCAATTATTTTGTGCATTCAATTACGAACCAAAACCTTTTAAAATCAATATTGCTTACCTCGCATAACATACGGCGTGATAATATGTAGCCTAAAGCCTTCCTTGGTTTACAAAGAACATTTTTGCTGAATTTCAATTCAATCTATCCAGTAGTTTTGGCGTGAAGCCTTACCATACACACAGACAAACAGACAAAAATTCTAAAAAGTCACTTTTTGTCATCAGTTACGTTTTTCTAACAAAAGCCACTTATTTTTTCTCGAAAATTCTCAATGTACAGTTTTTCTTTCGTTACTGTTTTATTATATGTATAGATAACATGTCATTTTGGGCATTCAATTATTTTGTGCAATCAATTACGAACCAAAGCCTTTTAAAATCAATATTGCTTACCTCCCATAACATACGGCGTGATAATATGTAGCCTAAAGCCTTCCTTGGTTTACAAAGAACATTTTTGCTGAATTTCAATTCAATCTATCCAGTAGTTTTGGCGTGAAGCCGTACCATACACACAGACAAACAGACAAAAATTCTAAAAAGTCACTTTTTGTCATCAGTTGCGTTTTTCTAACAAAAGCCACTTATTTTTTCTTGAAAATTCTCAATGTACAGTTTTTCTTTAGTTACTGTTTTATTATATGTATAGATATTGGTGTGAAACTCCCCATACAATTAGATAGGACATGTAAAGTTCTCAGATTTCATAACAGTATCGTTCCTAATGCACATAAAAAATGCAAAAACTAAAAAAAAGAATTTAAAGATTTTTTAAAACAATAATACGGGATTTGAACTCGCACCATTTAGTGCGGTAAACGGTCGCCTGACCATACCGCTAAATTCCCTGTTGACATATTGTTGAAATAGCTGTTCCCTTGCAATTTATAATATTACTGCCCCGCTCCTTTATAAAAATAGCGTGATTGTTATGTTTCCAGGGTTAAATTTTTATTAACTAAATAAATAACATGTCATTTTGGGCATTCAATTATTTTGTGCATTCAATTACGAACCAAAACCTTTTAAAATCAATATTGCTTACCTCCCATAACATACGGCGTGATAATATGTAGCCTAAAGCCTTCCTTGGTTTACAAGGAACATTTTTGCTGAATTTCAATTCAATCTATCCAGTAGTTTTGGCGTGAAGCCTTACCATACACACAGACAAACAGACAAAAATTCTAAAAAGTCACTTTTTGTCATCAGTTACGTTTTTCTAACAAAAGCCACTTATTTTTTCTCGAAAATTCTCAATGTACAGTTTTTCTTTCGTTACTGTTTTATTATATGTATAGATAACATGTCATTTTGGGCATTCAATTATTTTGTGCAATCAATTACGAACCAAAGCCTTTTAAAATCAATATTGCTTACCTCCCATAACATACGGCGTGATAATATGTAGCCTAAAGCCTTCCTTGGTTTACAAAGAACATTTTTGCTGAATTTCAATTCAATCTATCCAGTAGTTTTGGCGTGAAGCCGTACCATACACACAGACAAACAGACAAAAATTCTAAAAAGTCACTTTTTGTCATCAGTTGCGTTTTTCTAACAAAAGCCACTTATTTTTTCTTGAAAATTCTCAATGTACAGTTTTTCTTTAGTTACTGTTTTATTATATGTATAGATATTGGTGTGAAACTCCCCATACAATTAGATAGGACATGTAAAGTTCTCAGATTTCATAACAGTATCGTTCCTAATGCACATAAAAAATGCAAAAACTAAAAAAAATAATTTTAAGATTTTTTAAAACAATAATACGGGATTTGAACTCGCACCATTTAGTGCGGTAAACGGTCGCCTGACCTCAGCGCTAAATTCCCTGTTGACATATTGTTGAAATAGCTGTTCCCTTGCAATTTATAATATTACTGCCCCGCTCCTTTATAAAAATAGCGTGATTGTTATGTTTCCAGGGTCAAATTTTTATTCAGTAAATAAATAACATGTCGTTTTGGGCATTCAATTATTTTGTGCATTCAATTACGAACCAAAACCTTTTAAAATCAATATTGCTTACCTCCCATAACATACGGCGTGATAATATGTAGCCTAAAGCCTTCCTTGGTTTACAAAGAACATTTTTGCTGAATTTCAATTCAATCTATCCAGTAGTTTTGGCGTGAAGCCTTACCATACACACAGACAAACAGACAAACAGACAAAAATTCTAAAAAGTCACTTTTTGTCATCAGTTACGTTTTTCTAACAAAAGCCGCTTATTTTTTCTTGAAAATTCTCAATGTACAGTTTTTCTTTAGTTACTGTTTTATTATATGTATAGATAAATTAAAGCGTCTATATTTTTGACAATCTCATATTATATTAATAATTATAGCCAGTTAGCAAGAACAGACGTAAGTACCTGCATTTCTTTCGTCGTATGATAATACGACGATCAAAATGTAGGTACTTACACCTCATTAGATTATTAATGCACCCCATTCTAAGCACTGTATTTACGTAGGTATTTTCCAAAATAAACTCCCCTATTTTCAAGTGATAATCGACAAACACATTACCTCACAATTTACCGACCAGACAATGAACCTCCTTGAATGGGCAAACCTTCGACCAAATATTTGAACGGGCTTTCAGTCCAATCCTGCATTATCCGGAATGTAATTATACCGGGAGGAGTGCCGGCTTGTCCCGGAACCACAATCAGATTGAATGAATGAGTGAGTGAATGAGTGAATGAATGAAGCTGCTTGGGAAGTTTTGATGGATATCTCAATTAGATTTTAATGACTCTTGAGATTTTTTAACGGGTTTTATTTGAGATATTTTCTGGTCGCTGGCGTGTATAATTGTTTTTATTACTGTTTTAATGGTTTGCTGTTTAAAATTTAAGCTATTTACATACATATATTTTTAAGTCGTAATATGGCTAAAATCTGGTTACATAAAATCTAACAGTTTATATCCAGTTTTTTACTCTAACAATACAGAAAATACGTAATATAATTTCTAAGGTATCAATTTAATATTTAAATAGGTACGTTCTTCTTCGACTATTATTTATTTCCACGAAAATATTATATTTATTGCGAATAAAATTCTAGTGAAGAATCTTTATATATTTATCAGAAATGTTGTGTGAAAAGTACATTGCGAAAATAAGTGTGAAAAAAAAAACAAGCAGTCAAAGGTCCCGAAAATTAGTTAATTAAAAAATCTGGTAAAGCAATATTCATTAAAAAATCCAGTGACAACAGTTTTGCTAAAAATTACAATTAAAAGTTATATTGCTCGATCCAATTAAATTGAACAAAACAACCCTAACCGAATCAGCAATAAAAAACAACAAATAGATTGTATTTGCAACAACAACAACAGCTACATTACGTCAAGCAATCAACTTATTGACGTGACGTCACTGTTAACTGACGTCACGTCATTGTTTACTGATGGCCAGGCTGCCTTTCTACCAGATACATCTAAGCTGCGTAGCGAAAGGTGTGTTTAATATCATCCAATAGGATTGTTTGATTTTCATAGCACAGCTTAGCTATGATGGAAAAGGGCATAGTCGATGAACCGATACCTCGCGGTCGCGGTTGAGCTAGCCACCTCGATGGTAACTCCATGTAAAACAAATGCACGCTAATAGACACGCACGCACATGCCGAAGGATACAGGTCATAGCACACGTATCAAATCGGAAACGGATCGGCACCGTATTGCCTTTCGCCTCGCCGTCAAACAGGCGTCAATCTAACGTAAGCAACTAAGCACGTAACCAAAGCGGATGAGAAGCTCCGATATGTCGACTCGGCTACGGCTAGGCGACGCCGCGCTTACGGCTCGCCGACCGCTGGTTGATGGTGCAGCAGGCAGGCCAGAGAGGTTAGACGGGCAAGGGTGGACGAAGAGACGTAAGCTCTGGTACGGAGAGACGTAAGCGCGGGGACGACGAGCCGTAACGCACCGCACCGCGGTTTGTGAGCTTGTCCCGAAGCGAGGCGATTACGTTACGATTCCGATTAGTGTGCATTGCAGTAGGGAGTTTCATACAAAGAATACTGAATGGCTCGAGTTGGTACGGTGCCGATCCCTTTCCGGTTTGATACGTGTGCTGTGACTTTACCTCACTTACGATACATCGCGGGATGTTTGCGGGTTTACGTCGATGCCTGATCATGTAACCAATCTGCCTAGCCTTTTCCCAACTATGTTGGGGTCGACTGCCAGTCTACCCGGATGCAACTGAATACCAGTATTTTACATGGAGCGACTGCCTATCTGACCTCCACAGGGACTGGTTGTCAGACTTTCGGGCTTCTGACGACCCGTAACGACTGTCAAAGATCCAATATTTAAAAAAAGTGACGAGTTTCTTGCTCATTCTTCTCCATACGAAAACTACCTTTTACTACTAGAATCAATTCTATTTTTTTATTGTAATTTTTGAAGTTCAAAAGTGCCTCTAATGTGCCTATTTGAAATAAATGCTTTGACTTTGACCAAGAATGACAGCCGGGACCAACGGCTTACCGTTTATCGTACTTAAGAATTTGGTTGTGTTTGTTTGAACGCGCTAATCTCAGGAACTGCCAATCGGATTTGAAAAAATCTTTTTGCATTTGATAGCCCAATTCAGAAAGAAGTCAGAAAGAATGCTAAGCGAGAACAAAGTAATAGGGCGATGCGATGCGACGCGGTGGGTCGGGAGAACAAGAAATTTCACGGATGAAGTCGCGGGCAGAAGCTAGTTAGAGAAAAAGGGCAAATTGTAAATTTTTATGTAACCAGCCAACTAATTAAAAACCAGTCTCATAAATTAAGAATCCTGATGTGTGTACTATGTACGCAAACTAATTAGTTAAATGGAAAGAACTTTTACATTTTAAGTAATAAATTCTAGAATTAACTAGGATAAATTATCATATTTTTAAAATTAATTTAGTCGATAATGTGTTTTTTATGTTCGCTCGTTTTCTTTTTTGGGTTTCTCGTACAGTCGCCCGCTCAAATTCTTAAAGAAATTCCATATCCGACTTTTAGGACACATACCTATAGAGGTATGAGGAACAGGGTGTAAAGTTCACTCATACTCTAAAGACTTTTCTATAGAAAAGGGAGGATCCTCCAACCAGCTGGGTGTTATGTCTGGCGGACAACTGCCCAATGATTCATGTCGGGCCGTTGTATTTATGCTAGTTGCGCGGTAAACTCTGCTTGCGAGATGCAGGATTTTGCGTGACGTCAGTATGGCGCGTTGTTCGCATTTGGCGTTGTACATAACGCTACATACGGTCTATACAAAGCTTAAAGAAGCTGTCTGCTCTTTGACCAACTATGCAGAAAAGCATCTTGCCTAAAACTTGCCTAGTCGTAATAGTCTGAAAAAGAGTAGCAAGCAACGAATGAAAGCAAATGATGCCATAATAGCATCGTCTGCCAGAACTTTGTGGAGCTTATGTTCTGAAGTCTGCAATCAACGCGCGAACTTCGTCTTTGTGGGACGGACATAATTTGTCTTATCTTTTTGAGCGAAGGTTTAAGGATAGTGTCTTCAGTACTACATAGTTATAGATATAGAAAGAAGGTTTAAATAACTTAAGGCAAAGAGCTGATTTTCCCAAAGGAAGACTTCTTTTATCCGTGAAATACAAGTGATATTCGAAATTTTTTCAATGGAAAAAATTTTAAAAAACATTTTTTTTCGCAGTAATTTTACCAGTTATCATTATTAGTTATGGTGCGGCCGGGACACCCATGTCGGTTTCATACAAAACCATACATGTTTTGCGAATTTGATCTTTATTAGCTACTAGAATTGTCTCACTGACAGGTGCGGTGGTCAGTGACGTATTCTCTTGACGGCCGGAATGTAGGTTTAAAAGTTCGATCGAATTCGCCCTAAGTCAAATTAGGCTTCAGAGATAAAATATTATGTTCCTGATAAAAAATACATCTAAACCTTCGACCTTAGTGACTCAAATTTACTTAACTAACTCAAATTAACTTTTATTTTTTTGGGATCACTCGCGCTTTTCTTCGGTACTGTGACCAGCACCATAATTATGTAACACTATCAATGACAATCTGAATCGTTTTAAAAGATATTGCAAAACCATTCTTCATATGTTCAAAAAAATTGCCTGCAAAAACAACGTAAATAACGCAATGAATGTTGTTGAACTGTCAAAATTAAAGCCACTGCTACTGTTAGCGCAGGGCTTTGACATTAGACGTTATGGTTTTGTTTTCAAAGTTATGTATTTTTGTGGCAGAAAGGTAAAAACAAAAACGTGAAACTTTCTTTGATCTGGTTTATCAAATAGTAGTAGTAACTGTGATTTCAAAAAAGCTTTATGAAAGGTTACATTGCTCGGTAAACTATGTTTGTTTTTATACGTAAAGGATAACAACTGTAGAATTGTAGATAGGTATGATTTCAAAAAGGTTTATGAAAGGTACGTTCCTCGGTAAACAAAGCTGATAGGTATAAAGGATAATCTATATATATAGGTATAAAATTCAAAGTCCTGACTGACTGACTGATATATCAACGCACAGCCTAAACCGCTGGTCCTAGAGACATGAAATTTGTGGAGGGTGTATCCACTAAGAAAGGGTTTTTTGAAATTCCACCCCTAAGAGGGTGACTGGGGGGAGGGTGAAATTTCACGCGGACGAAGTCGCGGGCGAAAGCTAGTAATCAATATAAGGTCAAACTTAATCCAAGTTAGACGCGAACATCTGTGGAGTATCTCAGGATCAGTTGGAGTCAGTGTGCCTGTCTTACAAGTTGGTGTTGTGTCGAGATAGTTTGTGCACTGTGGTGCGCTCGTGTTAGAAGATTGTTGTGAGATTAGAGAATGTTTAGATAAGTAGGTACATTTGCGATGTTTAAGAAGTACCACAGGACCGAGGGGCCTGTGGCTAAATAATAACAGCCTCACAGGTCGATTGCCGCGGTTTGTCTGTGGATGGATAACCATCTTTACATACCGAGAATAATGAAGTTGAAGAGTTTGTTTGAACGCGCCCTCTCTGGAACTACCAGTCAGATTTGAAAAATTCTTCTTGCGTTTGATAGCCCAATTCTTGAGGAAGGTTATATGCTATTTAACATCACGCTACAACCCTTAGGAACCGAGCAAAAAGAAAAATAGTCAGAAAGAATGCTAAGCGTAAACCAAGTAATTTCGCGGGCGGGCGATGACATGCAATGCAGTGGGTTGAAATTTCACGCGGACGAAGTTATGGAAAATATTTTGAATTTTTTGGTGTCGGCTTGTTACAAAGCTGTATCTTTAGAACCTTAATAGCTAGTATTACTATTTTGATATACTAGCAGAGCACTTTTCTCCAGTTTATTTATTCCATAAATGTTTTACTAGATATCTAGTAAAGTGGTGGCCTTATCAGAGACAAGTTTAAACAATAAACAAGCGAGCATTCTACCACGAATTGCACTTAAACATTCATCTGGTCTCGTCAACTGCACGGAGTAAAGGTTCACCCGCACTAGTGTTGCGGCAGAGACCTGCAGTGATTTGGATGATTCTTTGAAAATTTTTCATAAAAGACCCTTGTTAGTTCTCTAAGTTGTTGAAAATTCAGATTCAAAATTCAACGTGTGGTATCTAGATGATGGAACGCTAGGAGGTGATGTAGACACCGTTTTGAAAGACCTAGAACTTCTCAAACAGGAATTTAAATCTATTGGCTTGGACCTTAACTCCTCAAAATGCGAAATTTACCTTTCTGACATTACCGACAGACATTTGACCCTAGAGAAATTTAATGCAATAGCCCCACAAATAAAATTTTTAGAAAAAAGCTCACTGCACCTCCTAGTTTCCCCAATTTTGGAAGATAGTTTTTCGCCTTTCATCGAAGAAAAAATCAAAAATTTCAACGACATTTCGGACAGACTTTACAAAATTAATTTACATTCGGCATTCACCCTGATTAGATACTGTTGTTTTGGCCCAAATTTTATGTATTTTCTACGCTCTTCCCCTTTATGGAAGCAGCCACACCTCTTGGACAAAATTGACCAAATTATTCGCAGCACACTGACATCCATTCTTAATGTGGTTTTGGACGACCGAGCGTGGCTGCAAGCCACACTACCCATCCGCTTTGGTGGCCTCGGCGTCCGCAAAATTACCAGTATTAGCTTACCGGCGTTCCTGTCCTCTGTCCACAGCACCGAAAAGTTGACCGGGAAGATTTTAGCCCCCTCCCTGGTTGACTCGGAAGTGCCGTGTTTGGCCGACGCGGTGAACGCCTGGAAAATAGCTTGCCCGGATACAGATCGGCCCGCGAACCCATCTACCCAGAGGCAGTGGGATGAGCCGCTCTGCAGGTTGGTACGGAATAATTTTATTAATACGTCCACCAATACTGCTGAGCGTGCCCGCCTACTGGCTGTGGGTGAGTGGGAGTCGGGTCTCTGGCTTCAGGCGCTACCGTCACCCAGCATAGGCACTTTGTTGGGTGATTCCACTTTCCGGCTCGCTACTTGTCTGCGTCTGGGCGCCCCTTGCGTTTCTCCGCATCGCTGCCAATGCGGTGAAAGTGCCGACTGCCTCGGACACCATGGCTTATCCTGCAGTAAAAGCGCAGGCCGGATAGCACGGCATCATCCGTCGTGCTCTTGTCACCGCCGGGGTGCCAGCTGTTTTAGAACCCAATGGCTTGGCACGCGACGATGGGAAGAGACCAGACGGAATGACCATAATGCCTTGGAAGGTTGGTAGGCCTTTGGTGTGGGATGCAACGTGTGTCGACACCCTTGCGCCATCCCATCTTCCAAGCACGGTGAGCTGTGCTGGGGCAGCTGCTGCAGTGTTACGTTGTTTTTTTTACGTTGCCACAAATATTAAATTGTAACAGCAGGTGCGGAAAACCTCAAACGGCGCAAATACTCCAATCTCTTTGGAACGTATATGTTTGAGCCGTTTGGGGTTGAAACTCTAGGGCCATGGGGCCCGAGTGCCCACGTGGTATTTCGAGACATCGCCAAGCGGTTGGTCGACTCTTCACGTGACCAGAGGGCTGGCCTATTTTTTGGCCAAAGAATCAGCATTGCCATACAACGTGGCAATGCTGCCAGTCTTTTGGGCACGTTTCCTGTTGACAGCGATGCGGATGAATTTTTTGATGCCCTTTGATTCTTTCCTTTCCTTTTTATATACTTGTACATATTCTTATTATTATTTTAATACTGTACATAAAGATTTGTTTTGAAAAGGTAATTATATTGTTTTTTAGCTGATGAAATAAAAACTCATATTTCCAGTTGTTGAAAAGCTCATATTCATATTAATTTATTTTAATTTTGTGAACACAGGGTTCAATGATGTTTTATAAAAACTGGCCAAGTACGAGTCGGACTCGTACACGAAGGGTTCCGTACCACAAGGCAAAAACGCCGAAAAATTGTCAAGAGCGCACTGACAAAGAAGAACTTGTATTACTTTCACATAATACTAGCTAATCCCGCGACATCCGCAACGCGTATTTGTATTTCATCATTTGTTTATACAAATATCCAGGGTGACAAGTAGCCTATGTAGGTCCCAGGCTACCTATCTGTCAAATTTCACAGTGTTCAGTGGTTTAGAGGGTTTAAGGTCACAGACGAACTGACAGACGAGAGTTACTTTAAAATTTTATAATATTAGTAGGTAGGAGGTGTTCACGGCTGACCCCGTAGAAGATGGCGGGACGAGCTGGAGAAAACAAACGACCAGTGGTTCACTTTAGCCCTGGACCGAAAGAGCTGGAAGTCATGCGGCAGCATTGGGATGATGCAAGCTAACAGTAACAGTAAGGTAGTAGGTATAGTTATTGTTGTTGCCTGTGGGTAGTTATACTCTAGCCCCCTTACTAATAAACGTTCTATAGCGTCTGTATAGTTACACAGTTGAGCAGGTGAGCAGTTATGCGTGCTCAATACATAAATGAATTATGCCTTGTGAAATGTAGAACTTCTCTAATGAAGAAAAGCTTCTTTGGTGTTGCTCCACGAGTATACAATAAAATACCCGATGAAATAAAATGTATGCCATTGCAGAAGTTTAAAAAAACACTTAACGGGTTACTGCTCGAAAGGTGTTATTATACTCTAGATGATTTTTTTAATGACGAATCTCTCTAATTATATAAAATGCTGACATAAATTTTAATACTAATCTTTTGAATTGAATTGACATTAAATTCTGACATGAAATTAAATTGACTATGAACTGTAATGAAATTTAATTTATATGCATGCGTTAATACAATTAGGTAGGTACTGAAATACTTATAATATTGTAATACATTGATTATCATTGTAATTTAATAGTAGATTACTCATTTAATTGTTTTTTTAGTCGCATCATCTTTCATCATTTGTATGTCAATATTGGCAAAGCATAGCGCACTACCAATTTTTAAGATCGATGTATGAAATTACCTATGTTTTACAAATAAATTATTCTATTCTATTCTACACAACGCTTTGTCTTCTTCTTTCGAAAGTCAAATTACTGACGACTGAAAGAGAGCTATCGGTGTGTAACTATTCATCTCATATAATACGTTTATTAGCAAGGCGGTATGGCTAAGTCTTTGTTTGTCAGTACTTACATATTCCTGCATATGAAAACCCAGTGTTCCTTGTACAGCTCTAATATGGCGGTACCCTAACTGCTCAGTATGCAACGCACTCCTGATAATAACCAGTTCGAAACAAAGTTTGTGCTGTAATAACATCGGATACGCTTCACAGGTATATTTATACTATTTCTACATCTGTACTGTTTGAGCAGTAGGTACCAACTTGATATGCAGTTCTGAGCTATTCTATAATTATGCTAGGTAGTTATGATTTCATGACGTCATGTTGTGATAAGGCTGGTTTATTGGTCGTGTCATGGCTGTCACAGCAGGCGTACTTTTTTTTTTTTTGGTTTTGGTAGCACTGGTTTGTCAGTCGCCATTTTTAGCTAAGCTTGGCTAGCTATGGTGCCAACATGACGGCAAGGGACAAGTTATAGTGAACGGTCTGTATGGTAGAAATTCGCAGTGGGAATAGAATTGGAAATTGTGCCTGAAAAGCCATGATCAAAATTGCCAGCAGTGCTGCCTTTTTTTCTTGGTGGACATTATTAAAACGTTACTAACAAAATATTGTACAGACTCCAGCACATCAAGCTACTACAATCTGTCAAATTTCTTTAATAGATTTTAAATTTTATCGCTTAAGCATAAGGTTCAATGTTGATTGGGAAAATTTGACAGTTTCACGTAGCTTGATGTGCTGTCGTCTGTACTACAAGAATTCATGAAATTCAGTCCGAACTGAGTTATATCGATTTATACAGACTGATTTTTAGGACTGATTTTTAAGCTTTACCGCAGAAAATATACCCTTATATTTTGTAAAAGGGCTACCTAAAAAACGGTGACATCCAAACATAAATAAATAAAACAATATTTAAAGTAAAATATCTTTTAAAAGTAAATGCCTCAAAAAGATGTATCGACTAGAATACATTTACTTAACTATACAAATAAATAAAATTGAAGTGTCTGGTTGTAATATCAAAATAACAACTTTCATATATACAAGGTGTTGATTTGCATCCTCGTCAAATTTCAGGAGGTTGTCATAAAAGACATTTTAGTACTTAAGTATTTTAGTTCTTTAGTATTTAGTAAAGTAAAAGGCGTTTGTTTATGTGTGAAAGCGCGGTTATAGGGACAGACGGGTCGCGTTTAAATACGGCTGGATCACACTTACGGATTTTCTTAAATAAGAAAAAAAAACCTAACCATTTTATTGTTTATTTGGGTCGAGAATCATCAGCATAATTACGTCCTTGAATTTGACTAGGATGCAAATCAACACGTTGTAGATAAAATTATGAAAAATTTTCCTACCCCTTTCCTCACTTATAAAATCTTTCCTCCTATCCAAAATCTTACCAAACACACTTACGTCACCGTTCCAATCCAATTTATTTCTCAAACTTGAACGTCTAAGTAAAACATGAGGTGAACTTGGACGCGGTGCCAGCTGGTCAAACTTCGAGCGTCAACTTTACGAAGTGGTTTCCTCTGAATGTGTGGACACCTGAGAAAACACGGTCTGTGATTATTCTTCTATTGAACTGTGTTTTTACTTTGGTTTAGCGTTTTGTCTTGATTGGGGACAGA
Source organism: Oligia fasciuncula (assembly GCA_963082905.1). Taxonomy (NCBI): domain Eukaryota; kingdom Metazoa; phylum Arthropoda; class Insecta; order Lepidoptera; family Noctuidae; genus Oligia; species Oligia fasciuncula. Next base: position 3,285,108 of record OY720401.1, read on the forward strand.
TAAATCGTATAGATTCATCTCAGAAAATGTCGTGGGGAAACATGGACTAAAATCGCATAACCTTCCTTTTGGGTTTTGCCGCGGTCGGGTAATAAAACGTAGTAAACCCTTTGGCGTAGAACTTGTGTAGTAGTGTGCCTGGCAGGGCTACATTCGTAGCAAGCGTAGCGATGTTCGTAGTAAGCGTAGCAATGTTCGTAGCAAGCGTAGCAATGTTCGTAGAAAGCGTAGCGATGTTGTTCTTACCAAAAATAAATTGGGTCGAGCTTCTTGGCTAGAGTTTAGTTTAGTCGTGGCAGATTCTGTTCTAATTCTTATAATTGATCCTTGATTCTACTTTTATTTTACCTACAAAAGATAAGAAAATAATCATAATAATTTAAATACATATCTAGTTTGTAAATAAAGGTAAGAAGTTTACCTAATGTAGGTAAACATTTTTATCGCATTAAATGAGTAACAATATCGTTATATCGCGTATCTTTATATTCAAAATATTTATTCCTCAATTTTCATGATTGCACCTACCACTGTAATTTGTCTCTGCATCCCCCAAAGGCTGACTGGTAGAAAATACCTATGGCATTAAGTCCGCCTCTGTACATTTATGTGCTTGAAGTATTAAATAAATAATAAAAAAAAAAATACAGCAGTCGAAAATAATGATTAACTTCTTTGTAGCGTCTCTACAAAATTACTGTAGCACCAGAACTAACACAACCTTTTTCCTCTAAAATTATAATCAACTTAATACCTCAACCTGAAAACACAAAGAAAACAAACATTATGAAAATGAACATCTCATACAATTTAAATTGAGCCGAGTACACACAGTCAACGTGTTTGGTCGCTCGGGTATTTCTTGGTAAACTTTATTTCGTTAGCAAAGACTTTAATCGACCTTAAATCATGTAGACCGGCTTTATTTAATTTAAACGCGTTGCTTTATGATGAGAGCCGGAGATGGTGTGAGTTAGAAGAGACAGCTATAGCGATATAAAATATTTCGCAACCAACTGGCTTAATTCGACGGCACGGTTGGCGCAGTGGTTAAGCGATTGACTGCTGCGCTGCGTGTCGCGGGTTCGATTCCCGCACGGAACAAATATTTGTAAGACCTACAAGTAGTTGTTCCGGGTCTGGCTATTCGTGTATGTTTGTAAACGTACCCACAATACAGGAGAAATTCCTAGTGTGGGGCAATGTTTAAAAGAAAAAAATAGCCGTTTAGTTAACCACCTAGCCTTTTAACTAAACGGCGGCCGTTCGGCTAACGGCCTGTATGATATTCAATAGTATAGTTTAGATCGGATCTGTAACCAATCACGCGAGAGCCAAATTGGTCGCAGTAACTAAGCCAGGGCACCCCAACTGTTACGCAATTAGGGTTCATGTTACACAAAATCCTAGGTAAGTTACGTTGGCCTTCGCTTACAACTGGCGCCACAAATTAGTTAATTAAATTATTTTATTTTTTATTCTGACATTAAGCTGCAATTACGAGACAGTTTGCAGAATTAAAAAAGCGGTCGTGATCACTTTTGTAAATGCCATGTTGGCGCGTTGTTATTGGTTCTAGTTTTCCTAAAACAATTAAACACATAGTAGTAACTGTTTCAGATTACATTAGTTTCTTTGTATTATTATTTCCTACGTGCTTTTTAGTATTTGCCACATCTACAGTCCCCTCCAAAAGTAAAGTTGACATTGTTCCACTTCAGCTGTACCGAATCCCACATTCATCATCATCTGCCTCGCCTTTTCCCAACTATGTTGGGGTCGGCTTCCAGTCTGACCAGTTAGCTTACTCTCGACACTCGATCTCAATCGGAATTGGAAATTGGGATCGAAATCTTGTCATTTGGCAATCTTGAATGCTACACTAGCGCACGATTGGAATCGATTAAGGTGGATTCTTTTGGTACTAAACGAAATCGACTTTACTCGAACGAATGCACTTTTTTCGGTACTCTTGACGAGATTTTGACGTTAACATATCGCGTTTGCAGCTGAATATCAGTATTTTACAAGGAGCGACTGCCTATCTGACCTCCACTGCGATATTGAGATGAAAAGAAAGAAGAAGGGATACAAGTAGTCTGTGGGAGACACATACAATATTTTGTTGTGATGCCTAAGGATTACATAATTATACTATAAGTGATACTGATATAAGAAAAGCTATCTACACATATTTATGAATACCTGAAGTGCGGTTCAAATCAGTGCTCTGAGTGGAATACCTCATATTTATCTGCTTGTCAAAATGTAGGGAATTTAGAGGCATTTTTGACAGATTGAGACTGAGATTGACCTTTTTTTTTTATGTATGTTCCCCGATTACTCGGAGACGGCTAGACCGATTTCAAAAATTATTTATTTTTGAAGATACTTTTCTTAACATAACGGTACATTTTTGTATTGCTAAAAATATAAAATTAAACCAACATTATGAGAGTTTTATTTCAACCAAAACATGCGACCTAATTTATAAAAAAATAAAGTACATTAGTTTCAAATTAAACCCTTATAATTAACTCGGTGAAAAGAGAATTTACGAAAAAAGTTTTCTTTTGCGTCGAAAAAATCCAATTACTAAAATTCTTCGTGTAAAAGTAAAAAATACGCGGTTTTCTGTGAATTCCCGAAAGCTATACATAGAGTACATGCCGCTTTTAACATCATTACTTACGTACCTAATTACCTTTTTGATAACATTTTTAGCCCTATACTAGAAAATGTTACCGTCATTATAAGATTTTTCTGAGAACCAATCTTTAAAAAAAATTGATGTACGTGAGTAGAGATTATACTTTTTTATACTAAGGAGACTATTTTCATATCATCATCTGCCTAGCCTTTTCCCAACTATGTTGGGGTCGGCTTCCAGTCTAACCGGATGCAGCCAAATACCAGTTTTTTACATGGAGCGACTGCCTATCTCATCTCCACAACCCAGTTACTGGGTAATACGATACCCCTTGTTAAGACTGGTTGTCGGACTTTCAGGCTCCTGACTACCCTTAACGACTGTCAACGATCCACGAATGACAGCCAGGACCAACAGCTTAACGTGTTTTCCAAGGCAAGGAGGGGCAAGATGGTCACCCATCCATGGACCAACCGCGGCAAGCGTTGCTTAACCTGAGCGATCGACCCGTGCGTTAGGCATCACAACAAAATAATTTATCTGTCTCCCTCAGGCTATTTGTATCTCTTCTTCTTTCCATTCATCTCAATATCACAGTTCAAACTCATCCCACACAATACAAAAGTGTAAAGTTAAAAGTTATTCAAGCCTAAGGAAGTTTGTCACGTCGCATCGTCGTCGCGTAGTCGTCGAACAGTCGTCGCGTAGTCGGTGAGAGCTCGCGAACGGCTTGAGCTGACTTGCACAAGTTTTTGTGAACATACTTAGAGCTGATACTTGCTTGAGAACGTAACGGGATGGGAGAATAAATAGGAAATAATAATATTAGTAGGTACTACGTACGTACATAGTAGGTACAGTGTCGACCAAAAGTCCTTAAGCATGGTCGCAAAGTTATAGTTTGAAGTTTAGTTAGTGACTTACGACCTTCTTTTAATGAGTAATTTGACACACACACCCGCATATTACTCGAATAATCACGCTATTGAATATAGTTCCGTGTCATGTTCGTCTTGTTCACATAGTTCGTAAAACTTTATGATTATACCCACAGAAATCTTAATAAATAAATTATAAGGTGGACAGATGCACCATTCACCGCGAAAGAATGTTGTGGTTCTTTGTTGGTTGATAATAATTTGATATTGTGGGTTAGTAAAGTGTGTTTAATCTATTAGAGGTGTTGTTCATTTTGAAACGCAAGCAAATTTAAATATTGAGATGAAAGCGGATATTATCGCGCTGCGTAAAAGTGGACTTAATATTATACCACAAATATTTGATGAAACCGGACTGACTGTGAGTATTATGATTTAATTCTTTTATCGAACATTTATTTAATTAATGTATAACTGCTGATCCTTGTAGTTATTTTATTAAACGTTTTATATTTACCATAGCGTCTAAATAGAACAAAAAAAAAATATTTCCAAGAGTTTATTTATTTACTATTGGAATCATGAATATAGCATTAAGTATAAATTATAATCTTATCATTTTGTAACATTTGAACTATTTTCAAAATATTTTTTTTTCAAAATAGTAGTTAATAATATTTTATCATTTTGCTAGTAGCCTTACAATATTCCTTTTTTGTTTTAGAGAAATTACCTACCTACTGTGAGTAGGAAGGTCAAAATGTCGGAGGGTCCTTGCCAGTCGAACGCGATCGACAGTGGAAGGCCCCAGCTGGTCAGTGAATAAGAAACAAGTGGTTTTAACCAACCAGTTACCAGATGAAGTTGCATTGCAAGGAAATATGCAGAAATATGTTTAAATATTATAGGATCCATACGCCAGCGTTTACTTGATAGCATGGATAATAATGGGGGTAATACAACGTATTAAGTTATAAATTACAAATTGATTTTAGTAATATTAAAATAATATTGTGTCTTAACCGTATTATGGATTATTTTGAGGTTTATAGTTTCAATCTTCTTTTCATAATGAAAATGAATACTTAAGCTATAACCGCAATTATAGAACAATATTATTTTATTAAAGATACTTACAATATTTTAAGTCTAATGGTCGTAGTTCACATGCTTTACTTCAATAAATTGTTTTTTATGAGAAAATAAACTGTTTTAAAAGTTTATTTATAAAATTATAACGAATAAAATTTTGGAAATCACTTAAAAATCTTCTTTTTTTTTAATCCCATATTTCAATAACAATATAATAATACAAATAAAATAAATATTACATTATTATTCTCGTGTATTAATTAATCGAATAATAATAAAAAAAGATAAGAATATTGTTGAAAAGATAAATTAAAGTTTCATCTCGAGATTCGAACCTAGGCCAACTTGTTTAATAATCCAATACGCAACGCTATCCGCTAGCGGTACTTGTTACGAAGATGTGAATTTTAGCAATCGTATGAACCAACCAAGGTCATACGTAATTACGCCGCGCGTGTGAAAAAGCGACGGTATCATTATTTTTGTTTCGTTCGACGTTAGCCAGTGTACACACACAGATGTAGGTACGGGCCTGCGGCGCGGGCGCGGGGATGGTGTGCGCCATCGTTCACAGAAATTTCAACTTTATTGTGCCTATGCAAATTTGTTGCAGACCGTACAGTGCCCGGACGTTTCTATAGCATTAGCTGTACCCGCGGCTTTGTTCACGTGACTGTGTTTTCTACTACTAGCATTATAAGTTAATGAGAATATATGTGAAGTCATAGTATACAGGGTTATTTTAAATTGGCTAGCCAAACTCCGCAGGCGCAATCGATAACGAAACACGATAAAATAAAAAGATTTGATGTTCTTTTTTGGGAGGTCCACGACCGCTGTTAGTATTGTTACTCGACATGAGTTTGGAAAAACTATTTTTTATGTATAAAACATAAGAAAATAGTTTTTTCCAATTCATCTATCAAATATAATTTCAGTCGTGAACATCCATCGGTTTCTTACTTTTCTTACTAAACTTCAACTATATCCGATGATCCTGCATAGATACTTATCTCTTTTGTTGACTATACAGTACACACATATATGTTAAAAAATTATGTAAAATTATGAGGAAATAAAGTTTTTTTTTTGTTAACCTGTTTTGTCTCACTGCTGGGCAAATCTCTCCCCCATACTGCTCCAATTTTCCTTATGTTGTGCCTTTTCCGGCCAATCGGTCAGGAACGAGTCCAAATCGTCACGCCAGCGTTTCTTTAGCCTGCCCGGTGTATAAAGGGTAAAATAAATAATTAATTAAATAAATATTTTTTTCCGAAAATCTTATTTTACGTTTCCCAACTAGTTTTCTTATATTGAAAGCGTCCCAGTTACATTCTTGCCAGCTGTCGTCTCGTTACACATTCATGAGTGGCTCGGCGTGTTCCAATCACAGATAACACGCTCCTCCTGCAATCTGTAAATACGTTCCCAGCTAGTTTTACATGAAAAAGAACTAAAATAGCATCTATATTCTAGAATTTGTGTAAGGAGAATTAGCCTTTCTTGCACTGGAAATAAGATATGAACATCATATTACAAGATGTTGTCTATGACATTATTAAAAATAGCAAATGCTCTTGCAGGAAAGTGGGTTGTATAGTGGGTATCTCATACAAACTACAATTCAGTTCCGGAACACGTATTACTAGGGTATACAATACTCAATATATTTATTGCTTAGCTATGTAGATTTTACAGAATATGTTCATTGTAGACCCTGTCGGGCACATCAAAAGTAGGAGAGAGTAAGAGGGCTTTTATTTGACTACTTTGCATAACCACATAGCTCTGATTGGGATTTGCGTTTACATAGCAAATATTTTTTTGTATTATCTGGTGTTCTGTACAATAAAGTGTTTAATAGTAGTAGTCCATTATTGCACGGCGTGAAATTAGCGCCTGGGCGCAGCGAGTGATACGCATCGTATACTATTTTATAGCACGTGTGACCTAAACGCGCACTTAAGGCCCGGACTCCACTGAACCGGAGCTGGGCGGAGCGGAGCGGAGACGTGCAGGAATCGATCAATCACAATGGTTGAAATCCTCATCGCGTCACTCGTCTCGTCTGTGATTGGACGATTCCTGCACGTCTCCGCTCCGCTCCGCCCAGCTCCGCTTCAGTGGAGTCCGGGCCGTCACGCTTTTCTGTGTAAAAATGGACTACTTAGTTTAAGTCAGAGAAAAGCCTGACTCAAGTGCGGGTTTAGGTCATACAGTGCTATAAATAAACAAATTAGATTTATATAACCGAGCTACTGCCCCAAACCCCACTTCCCGGATTTCTAAATAAAATTAGTTGGCATGATGTTCAAACAACATATCAAATTGTCGGAAAAGTTACTTTCGAGGAAAACTCGACCTTTTCTTAAACCCCAACAAAGTCTGATACGTCACTGACAATTTTAATATCTACCTACAATAATAATTACGTGACAACTTTGTGACTGACAAGCAATTATTAAGTTTCAATATTTGGATGTCCCGAACAATTTGAGGAGTTAAGTCGGGCCTGTCTGCCGTCAATCGTCATCATAGCATGGTGACGTAATCAAGATGGACGCTGCAATCCTTCCTGTTCGTAGGGATCAATAAGAAGCTAAGCCGATGTTAAAGAAGGAGGCCATGGGAAATGCGGATAAGCCGATGTTTTATCCGCATTGTGACGTTATTAGACTCTGATTAAAATCAAAATTCATTTATTCAAACTAGGCTGAGAAAAAGCACTTTTCGAACGTAAAAATTACAAAAGACAGTCCCCCAAAACGCCCGCCCTTCACCACTTCCTAGTGCTTTCGCTGGGGAGAAGAAGTGGCGCAACAAACTCCGCAGCAGCACAACTGTTTGTTTAGTTATAAAGTACTTGATTGTAATTAAATTAATTATTTGCCATATTATGTTAGCAAGCTAAAAAATAAATAATCTATACATATAATAAATCTGTAGACGAGGCGTTTCTGTACATTGAAAATATTAAAAAAAAAATAGTTGGGGTGTTATAGGATAACCAACAGATGCCATTTCATCAATTTTTAGAATTTTTGTCTGTTTGTCTGTTTGTCGGTTTGTCGGTTTGTCTGTTTGGATGTGACAAAATTTGATTTGAACACGTTCAACGTAAAAAGTACCAAACCAATATGGTAAATTTTTATACTCAAATATAGTGTAGAACTCGGAGTAGTAGTTAGTTTTGGTTTCATCGCAATCGCTTCACTGTATCAAAAGATATAATCAATTTAATGTATTCTACAACAACTTTCATTACGTAAGTTGGATACACGTAATGACATCTATTGGCGCTTTATAGTACTAACGAAAACATAATTATTGTGTTTATAACATTATTATGTGAATAATCACGTCATGCAGGCTTACCTATAAGATGACTATCACAGTCACTTCTGCCTGTGTTATTTGAAAAAGTAATGATTACATAATATAATGTTAATCGCTTTCGATTGTTGGTTGATTAGTGGCGCTAAAAGAATTTCAAATAAAAAGTGAGGATAATGTAAGATAATATTATGTGATGTGGTGTTCTGAGTGATAAAGATTGCAATGATAAATGAATTTATTTTTGTAAGTAGGTTTGTACAAACACTTTTACACGTCAATCATGTTTTTATTTTTTAAACTAGATGAAGTCGTCGTTTCCTATCTGACTACTCTGAAAAGAAAGGCCGAAACAAACACACACACGGGCAACTCTATTTAGGAGCTCTTTCGAGGGGCAAGCAACCTTTCTAACATTGTTAACAGAGAAGCATTTTCTTAGTGACATAAGGTTTTAAGATCATAATTATCATACTTTCATAGTTTTTTTGCCTTTTTTCTCGAATTTTTTAAAAAAAATTTACCATGATAACGCTTCAACGCACACCTCAAGACGGGCTGTTGATTTATTGAGTATAGGTTCGGCAGGTGCACACGCTTTTTTTTTGTTTCCGGGGTGGAAAATCTTCATGGATGTCCGCCGCCCTGGAACGGGCGGCGAGGTCTGTCAGGCTCTTACTGACTAAAAATCAACCCAGTGTTCCGTCTCACACCTACGTCGGGGGTTGTGGGACCGTACGATCCTTCCGCAACCCCCGACTGGTGACGTCAAAGAGGGGCGCGCGTGGAACACTACGCGCTGCCAGCTCAAGTCCTGATGTGTTGGCGGTGACAGACGTCCCCGAATTCGTCGCCCCTGGACCCGTTTAGGGGGGCTGGAAGAGGGCTTTGTACGCCCTCCGCCGACGCCCGATGCGCCTACTGCGGGCCGGGTGAGTGGATGAGATCTCCCTCTCCCTTTCCACAGCCTCCTTCTGCGAGACGACCGTTTCGCAGAAGGAAACCACCGCGTCCCAGGACTCTTCGCTGCCGTCGACTCGACTACGGCCGGCAGCGATACGTCAAGGTGCACACCCATACAAGTAGCACTGCCATGTCGTAAAAAGGTATTGTAAATTATGTTTTCGAGACAATAACTAAATTTTTAGCCATTGTCTTGGTTAAAACCATATCGACCCTTTTTTTTTTCGGATGGGAAATCATCAAATGACCCCTCCCGCTCTGGGTGGAGCGGAAGGGAGTGTCAGACTCTTACTGACTAAAACCCAGCTACCCATTACTCTCCGCCCGCAGGCCCGCGCCTACGGTGGCCGGGAGTCGTCACGCGGCTCCCGACGCCCGGAGCGTCTCCCACGGTGGCTGGGACGGGAGGCTCTCTCCATGAGCCATCCCGCCACCTCCTTTGCTAGCATGACTGCTTCGCAGAAGGAGGTGACTGCCTCCCACTCCTCCCCCTCGCCCCGGACCATGGCTTGCACCAGGGCCGGACGCGAGAGGTCGCCGCCGCTGCCAATCGCCTCTACGAGGACACGGCGGTGCTCCGCACAAGCGGGGCAGACCTCCACCGTGTGCTCCACCGTGTCCTCTGAGCGATCCTAGCAATGGTGACACCCGGGCGTTTCCTCCCGCCTGATGATGTGCAGGAACCTCCCGAAACTTCTGTGTCCGGTGAGGACCTGCGTCAGGCGGTAGGTAAAGGCGCCGTGGCGCCTCTCTAGCCACTCCTTAAAGAGGGGTCTTATCGCCGCTATCGCGGCGTGCCCTGCGCTGGGTAGCGACAGTCGCTCTTTCCATGCCGCCATGAGATCGCGCCGGAGATCTGTCCGCTCCGCACCGATTTGCCGCGGAAGCGGATCTTCCCCCCGGCGTAGTGCCTCCGCGCGCCACTCATACAGGCGCGCGAGGACTATCGCCTCCAGATCCCATGGCGGCCCCGACACGTTCCAGTTTGGGGGCCAAACGTCGGAAATGCACCATATCGACCCTCAAGGTATTTTATGGTAAATGGACATAATATGGCTATTTGGTCAGACAATCAGCCTCGAGCAGGCGCTTTCATTTTTATTTATCCTCAAAAATCAAAGTGACACTTCGTCGCATTGTCATTATGAACCCTGAAGACGCAGTGACTGCTGTGCAGTCGAAAGGGCTATGGTTGAGAACCCCAGGCAAGGAAAGCGTTACCAGACAAGATCGGAAGATTTTTCCTTTTACACCTTTCCTAAGCGACACATTATTGTGTTCCGACATCCACGCGAACGAAGTCGCGGGCACAGCTAGTAATAAATAAAATCTATAAATATTGATACAAAAAAAAATGTAAACAAAAAATTACTACCTAAATAAAAGCCTCCAGGTATACAGGGCGTGACAGCATACATATTTATGCAATGCTGGGTTCTGTTCACATAGCTGTCACTTGAAGTGACAAATGATAAACTAGGACCATGGAAGTAAAATAAATAAGCAAGTTATTACTAACGACAATAAAACCATGGTCAGCAAGACGACCAGTCACCACAAGCAGCACCCGTTCACGAGCACAACGCAAAGATCAGCCATTACTCCCCTCGCCATATTTGAGGGAAGGAGGCAACCCGATCCCCCACGCTACCGCAAGCAGTGACATCTAAGGGAGCATGACGAACTTGCTATGAGAGTCAAAATGGCGGTTGTACCTTAACTAATCGAATCCTTCCATTTACCAAAAAATTACCTAAATTGTATTATTTAGTACCTAGGTTTAAAAAAAAATTACCTTTTTGAGAACGACATTATTTCGAAATTAAGGTACACCCGCCATATTGACGTCAAGATGACGGCTGTTCTATAGTTTTTAATTATTTAACCATAACCATAATCAGCCTAGAATGTTCCCACTGCGGGGACACAGGCCTCCTCTCAATGAGAGGGAGTGGGCTGTAATCCACCACGCGGGCCCAGTGCGGGTTGGTGGATGTCACATGTCTTCGAATTTTTGGTTCTAGGACATGCCGGTTTCCTCACGATGTTATCCTTCACCGTTTTTGAGAGCATTGGTAATGAAATAATTTACAAAAAGTAAAGCGCCTGTCTGGGTTCGAACCTACAACCTACAACTCGTAAGTCGTGTCCGTGACCACTGGGCCACCACTGCTCTCTTTAATTTAACCATTACTCATAAAAAATAATTACACCAAAAAATTTACCTAAAATGTACCTATACTATTTAGTATCTAGGTTTAAAACAATTGTACCTTCTTCAGAACAAAATTGAATTAAAATTAAGGTACACACAGGTAGGGAGCTGGCTGCTATTCCAGTTTTTAGTGACGATTTTGTGACGCATAAAATGCCAGCCAAATAATTTGTGATGTTCTGTCACAAATTGGCGGATAGCACACTCATGTATTCTGTGCGGACTTACACACACACGCAAGCATGAACTTACGTACATAACACAAAAACGCGAGTTATCTATTTTTTAAATCTTCGTTTCTCTCAAGAGAAGACATTCGTTTTCGAACAGACAATCCATGTCAATCACTCATACGCTATACTGCTGAAGGCTGTACCTTACTGACACTTAAAGGAAATATATTAAGATGTAAAAGGTTGTTTCAACAAAAGACTGCGTCCATCATCGCTCCTCCGAAGCGAGTAGCTGCACTGATTAATGTCGAAGCATTTATTTTCTGAACTCGGGAAGAAATTTTGTATTTACGCAGAGAATCTTGGAGTGGGGGAATTAAAGAAGCAGGTCAGGTTTCGGTTTCAGACCTGACGAAAATTCGGTCAAACAATTTTAAGGATTTTTTCGTTACATGATTTAAGTTAGAGGGTTAGTACTTGACAATTCAAAAGTGCTTGTAAATAGTTTAATTGAAATAAATGCTTTGAGTTTAAGTACATTATTCAACAGTTAACCTCAAAAAGGTAATACTCATTGAGAAGAATACATTTTAGAATTCTTGTCGATGTATCTAGGTACATCTTTTGGAGGCTGTCTGTGTTCTATTACATAACGTTTTACAATGTAAGCAGTTATAGGTGTAGAGTTAAATTATTATCTAATAGCAGCGCCCCGCGGTTTCCCCCTAGGAACTCACGGAGCGATTTTCGCCCGCAACCGCCGCGGTCGTGGATCTGCGGTTTTATTTCAAAACTCACGAGACCGGTTATTCGCGCGGTTACGCGGCCGCCGCCTCCCTACCTCCGTACCGGCCGGCCGGCCGTACCTCCCACCGCGCCACCCGCCGGCCCCCGCGGTCGCCCGCCAACCGATCGCAACCGATCGCAAAGCGCGCGGGCGCCACCCGCCGAGGCTGCGGGTAACCGCGGCCCGCGCGATTCTACTAGTTGCCCGCCGGTACAGCGGGAGCCGCATACAACCGCGAACACCGCGGGCGTAAAACGCGTCGTGAAATGTGCTTTAATTTTTTATATAAATATTTGCATTCTACAGAAGCTGCGGGCCCGCAACCGCAGCGGACGCGGGCGAAAATCGCTCCGTGAGTTCCTAGCCTTAGTTTCTATCCCGCGGAAATATCGGGATAAACCTTTCCCGGGACTCTAAACATCTCTATGTCAAATTTCATCTAAATCGGATGGTTCAGCGGTTTAAGCGTGAAGAGGTAACATACAGACAGACAGACAGACACACACACTTTCGCATTTATAATATTAGTATTAGTTAGGATATTGTCCTACTGCTGGGCCTCCCCTTTTTTTTTGTGGATGGGAATTCACAAATGACCCCTTCCGCTACACCCAGAGCGGGAGGGGTCATTTGACGATTTCAGAGTATCAGACTCTTACTGACTAAAACCCACCCGTGTTCCTTCCTTAGCCCTTTATGTTCCGGGCCAGCGGTAACCCTTTCGGACAATCCCGCTGAGCTGGGCCTCCCCTTCTCCTTTCCACTCCTCTCTGTCTTGAGCTAGTGTGGACCAATCCTGTCTGTAGGCATCAAGCTCGTCCCGCCATCTTCTTTTGGGTCTGTCTCGATGTCGCCAGACGTTTTATGGGACCCACAGTCAGCTGTGCTGCTGGGAAGTTCAATGCGTCCCAGCTAAAATACTGGAAAGTGGTGAAGGGCTGGCGTTTTGGGGCACTGTCTTATGTAATGGTATTTAGTTGAAATTGTCAAAATGAAAGGCATTACCACTGTGTGTTACGCGATTACCCGGTGGGTCAGTGAGTTTGTACATGTAAGATTTTTGTAAGTATAATATAAACGCACGGACAATACCAAAGAAATTCTAATTTTGGGCACGCAAAAAAACTTGGGCCTACCAAGGAACCAAACCTACAAATAAAACGAAAAGCCAAATTATACTTATAAATAAATGACTGGTAGAACTCATATAAAAATGATTTAAAGGAGGAAACACAAAGTTTACTCAGAGGTGCAAGGGGAAGATGTAAAAACATAAATTACCTACGATTCGATGGAAACAAGGTTATAAAAAAGTTAGTTACATAAAAACTTGGTAGCAGGTAGGCTAATTTCATTTCTTATGATTTCACAGCTCATGTAATATTTATGGGGCGTCCTGAAATATACGGATCGGGAATTGTGGAAGTAAGACGGTGATTTAGAGAAAAGTGGGAAATTTTGAAGCAAGGAAATGCGTAAAAGTTATACCTTTTTAATATTTACATCATTTTAAAAGCTGACAGTCTTACATTTAAATAATAATTATGTACCTATATAAAAAACGAGAGGAAATAATCAACGGACATCAAAAAATTCGTCCGCATCGCCACATTGAATGGCAATGCTGATTCTTTGGCCAAAAAAGGCATGCCTTCTGGTCTCTTGAAGTAGTCCAACCGCTTGGCGATGTCTCGAATAATTAAGTGGGCACTTCTACCCCATGACATATAGTATTTCAACCCCAAATGGCTCGAACATAATATAAGTCCCAAAAAGTTTGGAGTATTTGCGCTATTTGGGGTTTTGTACACCTGCAGCTCCCCCACAGCCCAATGCGTGAATCCTGAAGAAATTTAATGGATGCTGATAGTGCTGCCCTGATTCTGTAGCATATCGGAGATGTACGCCGAGTTGCTAGGAGACTGTTTTTACGCTACTATGAGAAAACGATGCACATCCCTGGTGCGCAGGGTTCGGGCTAGCTCCAACGGCATCCTGAAGGCATTCGCGCAGAGGTTCGATTGTTGGTACCTTACTTACTGGGCAATCGGAGTTTGTAAAGTCTTTTTAGGGTTCCGTACCCAAAGGGTAAAAACGGGACCCTATTACTAAGACTTCGCTGTCTGTGCGTCCGTCTGTCCGTCCGTTCGTCTGTCTGTCACCAGGCTATATCTCAAGAACCGCGACAGCTAGACAGTTGAAATTTTCACAAATTATGTATTTCTGTTGCCGCTATAACAACAAATACTAAAAACAAAATGAAATAAATAAGTATTTAAGGGGGGCTCCCATACAAGAAACGTGTTTTTTTTTTCCGGTGTTTTTGCCTTGTGGTACGGAACCCTTCGTGTGCGAGTCCGACTCGTACTTGGCCAGTTTTTATTTTATTTTATGTTTTTAAATTGTGCCTACTTATGATCCCTTCGTTGGTCGAAATAAATGTTTTAATTTATTTAACACTTTTATACTGTTTCTTAGCAGGAGAGCAGAGGTGGCCATGTGGTATCGGTAACGACTTACGAGTTGTAAGGTCGTGGGTTCTAACCGAGGCAGACACTTTACTTTGTGTAATTTATTTCGTCACCATTGCGCTCAATAACGGTGAAGGAGAACGTCGTAAGGAAACCGACATGTCTTAGGACTATAAATTCGAAGGCATGTGACATCTACCAACACGCACTGGGCACGCGTGGTAAATTAAGGCCTGTGTCCCAACAGTGAGAATACTATAGTCAGCCGGTCTATTCTGTAAAAATCTCACCGTGAAAAGTTAGGTGAAGTGGGTTTGTTTTTGCTAGGATTTGACACTATTGACAGCTCACTTCACCTAAGTTTTCACGGTGAGATCGTTACAGAATCGCACTGCTGATTATGCTATACTGTTTCTTCATCATCTGCCTAGCCTTTTCCTAACTATGTTGGGATCGACTTCCAGTCTAACCGGATGCAGCTGAGTACCAGTATTTTACATGGAGCGACTGCCTATCTGACCTCCACAAGGAGATAGGCAGTCGCTCCATATAAAATACTGGTAGGTACTCAGCTGCATCCGGTTATCGGTTGAACCGTATTACCCAGTAACTAGGTTGTCCCAGTTACTGGGTTGTCCCAGTTACTGGGTTGTCCCAGTTACTGGGTAATACGGTTCAACCAAAACGATAGCAACAGAACAATTAAAGCATCAATATTTTCTATGCAAAATCGAACTCAAAACCGATAAAATTATTTAAATTCAGATATTCGTTGGATGTTTCTGGGAAACCAATTTGTAAGCCAAATTGCCGTGTAACTGGAAACTTGAAATTATATTTAATTGAATCTCAAAGGCTTCCCTTCGTTGTGGAGGTCCGTTGTGGCCAAAAGTATCGTTTTCACTTAATTGGGGGCATTGATTAGAATATAGGTGTTCTTGTTGTTGTATTAATATTTACATTTGATAATTATTATGTACAATACCAGTACCAGTATTATATAGAGGCATGAGGAACAGGGTGTAAAGTTCACTCATACTCTATAGAAAAGGAGGATCCTCCGACCAGACGGGTGTCGTGTCTGGCGGGCAACTGCCCGATGATTCATGTCGGGCTGTTGTATTCCGAAATGAAAGTAATTTTTTACTTGTAGTGTTTTTTGGAAGTCGGTTGTTTTTTTAATTTTCACTTTTTTGTTGTGGTACTTACCCCACACAAATTCATATACCTTTACTTGCTAAGTAAATAACAGTGACTAGAAGTTATTATAACATCATCAACACTTACCCCCTTCACTAATAAACAGATTATATCAGATGAATAGTTACACACCGATTTCTCTCTTTCAGGCGTCAGTAATTTTACTCTCGAAAGAAGAAGACAAAGCGATATATAACTTTACAGACGCTGTACAACGTTTATTAGAAAACGGGTAAGTGGAAAAAATACGTATTAGTGAAGCTGAAGCTTGAAGCTAACTCTAAAACCACAACAAAAGAAGAATATTTAAATTGGTTTATTAATGACGGAATTTTGAGGTAAAGATCATACAAAAACAAATACAACCGAACCTTCTCATTTTTTTGAAGACGGTTAAAAATTGATCCCGACAGAGGATTTCAGACTTTGTCTATACAAGAAATACCCCAAACTGAATACAACCCTACCCGCATATAAATCCTAGCTAGCTCCAAATAACGCTAACAAACATTCCTATTACTGATCGTAACAAAAGACTACAATATAATGTAACTAAAACGCGCTGGTAGGTTACCACCTTCGATCAATAGTACTATTATTGATCGAAGGTTACCACAGTTTATTTTCACATTCAATCGCAAAATCCAAAAGTGAAATCATCCAGATGTCAAACCTGACAGACCTACTAGAATTTAGAATACAATTAATGTTCCGAAAGAAGGTGATATGCTGCACAGTAATGAGTTCGATTCGCAACAATTCCTACATTAATTTCGATCAAGAAATACGCTACAATCTCCACAAATAAAATAAATTTAACTTTTCATCGTTTAGAATAAAAATATGGGCAAACACACGTCTTGGATAGGAAAGCATTTTAGCTCCAACCTTGAATAGGAAAGTATTTTATTATGTAGGTAGCTCTAGCCTCGAATAGTTTCTTATTATTATCCTAGTATTTTAGCTCCCAGCCTCAGTTTGTCGGCTGTGGAGGGAAGTGCCTAGAATACAAATCAAATGCATTTGTCATTTCTTCTTATGACAATAACTCTGTGCTGGGGCGGGCTCTGGGGAATAAATGTTGATATAACCGTGGTTCGTTTGGATTGGAATAACTATTGAGTTTGTTCAGTTGCTTATAGATGGTCTAGTTAGAATTGTTCTAATTTTGTGACTAGGATTATAACCGAGAATAAAAGTGCAGATGCTTTAGGAGTAACAAAAAGTAATAGCCTCCCGACCGATTTCGGTCACACTACTGGCTTTAGGAGTGCATAAAGCATAATATATACTTACATGTCTTGATAATAAAAGTAATTGGGATTTTTTCGGAGCTTGTGGTGTCTTCCTATACGTATGTAGTGTTTACATACCTACATGCAGGCTGGCAGGGAAATTGGCGCGCAAATTAAAACCATGGATTCAGTACATGATTCTGAGAGTTGAAATTTTTTGTCGGTTATTATTTATTAGCTGCGCCCCGCGGTTTCACCCGTATAAGTTTCGATCGCGTGGGAATATCGGGATGAAAAGTAGCCTATATGTTAATCTAGGGTGTCAGCCACCTCCATACAAAATTTTATCAAAATGGGTCCAGCCGTTTGAGCGTGAAGAAGTAACAAAACGTGTACGTTTCTCTCACAACCTTTCGCCTTCATAATATTAGTGTGATAAAAAATATTGCTGTACATACTTAAATTTAAACCGCGTAGGTATTGCACTTTTCTATGAAAAAGCAGTTTTTTTTTATATTATATAAAAATATAATATACCTGGATATTTTTCTTACCTTCTCCCTTAACCAGCGATTTGTTTAGATCATACTAAAGTTACAAACTGCGACTTTCTGTACCTTATTTATCTCGTTTCTATATATTTCTTCATAATCTAAATCCTTTCCATAAAGTATAGGATATTAGTCGTAAACTGTGAGCTTTCGATCCCAAGTTATCGTGTTGACCGGTTATGTTATGCATAACATGGATACTGTGTGGCTATGAAACAAATGAGCTGGTTCGCATCAGTTGCAGCAATGTAGGTAAAAGTTTCGAGTCCTTGAAGGAAATTGCGTTTTCT
This sequence comes from Oligia fasciuncula, assembly GCA_963082905.1. Taxonomy (NCBI): domain Eukaryota; kingdom Metazoa; phylum Arthropoda; class Insecta; order Lepidoptera; family Noctuidae; genus Oligia; species Oligia fasciuncula. The sequence goes on from OY720401.1 coordinate 3,302,946, forward strand.
ATAATATATAAAGTTATTTACTTAGTTTTATTTTGTAGTTCAAATTCAAATTATTTTATTTCACACTAGCTTCTACTCGCGACTTCGTCCGCGTGAAATTCATGTTCCCCGACCGCTCGTCGCATCGCATCGCCTACCTGTCCGCGCTAGTACTTCGTTAACGCTTAACGTTCTTTCTTATATGATCTTTAAATAATTCTATTGATATGGTTCTTTATATGATTTTTGGCATTTTCAATTTCAAATAAACCTCCTGGCTGCAGGTTAATTGTAGACGTTCGTTGTAATAGTAAAAAGTGTTCAAGAGGTCATATTTTTTTTTTGTATTCTCTGTAGCATGTAACTGTTTTATGTCCCTAATAAATAAAATAAAATAAAAATAAAATTGCCCATAAGAAAACAGTACTTTTTTTCTGGCCGGCATCGGCACTTCAATTTTTGGGTACGAAACGAATGTCATCCATTAGTTTTATTATTTCTAGGAAAAACATCGGTTCTTGGCCCACGTTTCTGAACGCAATATTGATTTGGTGTTGGTTGAAGCATACACGAAAAGAGATTTTAAGCCATTGTTTTAAAGTTGAAAAAAGAAATCTGATATTCAAGAAGTTCAAACCTCTAGTAGTTTTTTTTTTATGTAGCTTGCGCTGTCCCACTCCTGGGCAAAGGCCTCCCTCCACTCCTTCCATGTTTCGAGAGCCCGCGCTTCCTCCTTCCAGTCTTAGTGGAACCTATCCAGCTCGTCCCGCCATCTCCTACGTGGTCTGCCACGACCCCGCCTCACTGTGTCAGGGCACCAATTCTGCACTATTTGGGGCCACAATTGGTCCGGCATGCGGCAAACATGTCCTGCCCAGTCCCATTTAAGTTGAGCAGCCTTTTGAGCCACGTCAGCTATCTTTGTTTTGGAGCGCAGCATTGTGTTTCGAACACGATCCGTTAACTTAACGCCTAGTATACTGCGCTCCATTGCTCGTTGGCAGACCTTGAGTTTGGACTTCTGGATGTTAGTCAAAGACCAAGTTTGTGCACCATGGGTTAAGACGGACAAGACTTCAAAATTTAAACTTGTTTTATTCGCATACCTCGTGGCCCACAATGTCATCTCAGCGCGAATAGTTACAAGATCGTTGACTGTCTGCTCCGGATGCTAGCGTACAAACAAGAGCCGATACACATTATAATTATACTTGTATAATGTATATGTATGTGTATTGGGCTCTTATTGTATTATTATCATCTAATTAGCTTTATGTCTCATATACTATTGTACGAAAGGCCCGTGGCTAAATAATAACAGCCGCACAGGTCGATCGATCAGGTTAAGCTACGCTTGCCGCAGTTGGTCTGTGGATGGGTGACCATCTTTACATACCGAGACCCCTCCGTGCCTTGAAAAGCACATTAAGCCGTTGGTCCCGGCTGTCATTCGTGGATCTTTGACAGTCGTTAAGTAATTACAAGCCCGAAAGTCTGACAACCAGTCTTACCAAGGAGTATCGTATTACCCAGTAACTGGGTTGTGGAGGTCAGATAAGCAGTCGCTCCATGTAAAATACTGGTAGGTAGTCAGCTGCATTTGGTTAGACTGGAAGCCGACCCCAACATAGTTGGGAAAAGGCTAGGCAGATGATGATGATAGTATTCTTATGCTTCCATTATAGCTGTTGGTTCTCCTATAAATAGTTGAGCTGAATGGTGCTGATCTATGCGTCATGTTCGTGAACGGGCGCCGTCAGTTGGGGCTGGTCATCACTTGCCAGCCCCAACTGACTGCTGTCTCGGCTTATTTTTAATTATTTTAATTACTTATATCCTGCCTCAAAATTGGCAGAAGTATGACCTATCTTTTGAATGCTCTTCCATTACTCCAGCATTAAAAGTCACGTAGATAAGAGGTAAAATTGTTTTTTTGTTGGTAATCTTGTCTAAAGTATTGGATCCGACTATAAAAAATATTTCACTGATGGAAAGCTACACTATTACCGAGTGCCATTGAAACAAAAGAAATAAAGAAAATAGGTTTATTTGTCGCATAAAAAAGAAAAAAAAGAAGATTAATCTGCAATTTTTACTTAGCATATCATAATAGTGAGACAGAGGAGTTACTCATTGTCTGTAAATAAAATATGTTAGTATTTTAAGTTAAGATTAGTTTTTAATTAGTCTTCTCAGTTTTTAATTTTATATTTTAAAATTCTAAGCACCTTTCTAGCCTGAAACACAGGTTCTACCTAGTTCAGGCAAATGAGCAACTGTGTCCTCTTTAATTTTTAAGTTAGGTTATTGTAAATCTGCACAATTTATAAATAAACGATAGTTATTATTATTATTTATAAATACGTGCATACAAAATGATAATTAATTCTAATGATAAAGAAAAATAAAGACAAAATAGATCTATAATCACGAGCACAAAACAGAAATAGTCGACAGCTGCACGTCATGTGACAAGATGGCTTCCACTCAGCATGATGATGTGCTATAAGGGATTCACAGCACAGCGCTGATTTTCAGTGGCTCCCCAAAAGGACGTATGGCAACCCAGGTCAGATTAAATGATACGTACTATAGGTAACAACATAAATGAAAACAAACAATACTTATAATATAAAGCATCGCACATTAGCATTGGACTATATTATTTCTTCAACGAGGGCTGTCTCGGGCAGAAGCTATAATTGTATAATATAAATAAATAACAAGGTTTGTAACTTAACGAAGCACTAATTATATTATACTAAAAATAAATGTTTTTCTGGCTGGGGAATGGAAAAAATGTAACCGAATATAGATATTCATTATGATGCTTGCCTTAAAACATTTAATTAATTAATGCCAACGTCAATAAGGACCCATTCCGACGATAATCCGACGAGACCTTTAAAATATTTATGGAATTAATTTTAACAAATTATTCGACCATTCTTGAAGGTATATCTTTCTAAAGTATATTCCGAAATATGGAAGTTATGCAGGCAGCCATATGTAAGTATTACGTATCATTGTTTAAAATATTTAGAGTCATTCTAATCCTTTTTTTTTATTCCTTGAGGAAATCCTCAAGGATAGGTACCCTCCGTCTAGGGAGTACGGAGGGTTATATCAGACTCCTGCCGACTAAAACCAGAAGTTCGAGAAGAAGACTAAAATAGAACCAAAGTCGGACTCCGGGAGATACTTGTAGGTACATTGGCCGCACCCCCGATTGGTAAGCCATAGTAATTTTTTTCTAGAAAGTTTCTAAACATTTAAAATAAGTACATAAGGCGAAAGCGCCAGGGTAGCCCGCGAAATTCAATTTTTTTTTTTACGTTTTTTTGCAATTTACTATTCAGTATTAAGTTGTACGTTGATTAAAATATGATTCGCGGTCGTAACAAATATGTATTTACAGAATTATAATCATTAAAGTCATCAACACAACTCTCTAAGACCAAGTAATCCCCAAGAATGACTATTTCATGAAATCTTGATTTTGGGGATTATACTATCTTAACAAGTTGTATTACTGATTGTAATGATTATAATTCTGTAAATACATATTTGTTACGACCGCGAATCATATTTAAATTTTTTATTTTATTTACTGTGTCCCTATGTTTTTCTTTTTTCATTAATAGTTGTCAAATTTGTACACTAGGCCTCTGTTGACAGCGGTTTAAATCGGCAATTTTGAAACGATGACATGTATCATCAAAAAGGAAAACATAGGGACACACAAATAGTTAATACTTATTATTCTGTAAAAAATCATTGCTTTCTGGTCATTATCGAGAAAGAAAACAGGCGAGAGCGTTTCTATTGAGAAAAGACTACCCGCATTTCCTCTTAATTGGGAATTAATGTTTAAATGGAAGGATTGAAAATCCCAAGGTGCACGGCTTGTTTTAGAAAATTTATTTGTTTTTAGAGAGAGCAGTGGTGGCCCAGTGGTAACGGCCGCGACCTACGAGTTGTAAGTCGTAGGTTCGAACCCAGACAGGCGCTTTACTTTGTGTAAATTATTTCATCACCACTGCTCTTAAAAACGGCGAAGGAAAACATCGTGAGGAAACCGACATGTCCTAGAACCAAAAATTCGAAGACATGTGACATCTACCAACCTGCACTGGGCCCGCGTGGTGGATTATGGCCTACTCCCTCTCATCGAGAGGAGGGCTGTGTCCCAGCAGTGGGAACATTATAGGCTGACTATGCTTAGGTATGCTTATTTGTTTTTACGTTCTATCTATCACACTAATATTATAAAGACGAAAGTTTGTGAGTGTGTGAGTATGTGTGTGTGTTTATATGTTTGTTACTTCTTCACGCTCAAACGGCTGGTCCAATTTTGATAAAAATTTTGTACGAAGGTAGCTGACACCCTGGATTAACATATAGGCTACTTTTTATCCCGATATTTCCACGGAATTGAAACTTATGCGGGTAACACCGCGGGGCGCAGCTCGTCTATCTATACTAATAATAAAGCTGAAGAGTTTGTATGTTTGTTTGAACGCACTAATCTCTGGAACTACCGAACGGATTTCGAAAAATCTTTTTGCACTTGATAGCCCAATTCTTGAGGAAGGGTTAACCCTAAATTGGCAGAGTGAAGCCGGCTGGACGTTGATAAAAACCTAAATTTGTAAGCGAGTATACTGAAAATTTATTAATGGTGGCAAAAACAAAATGTTATTATTATGATTGTTCTGCCAATTAAAGGGATAACATCACGTTAGGGCCCGCCGACCAAAAATAATGAAAGACAGAATTAACGTTAAGCGAAAACGAAGTAATATTGATGGGCGATGCGATGCGACGGGTGGGTCGGGAGAAATTTCACGCGGACGAAGTCGCGGGCAGAAGCTAGTCCAGAATAAATCTAGAAGTCGTGAACCTTTCTCATAATCCAATAACCATTTTCTATCCATCCTTCAAGGGAACATCAGCGTGAAAATACTTTAACGTTTAAACAAAATTGCAATCTTTAAAAAAAAGATTACTGACTGTCTGCGCCGGATGCGTCTGAACGGTCCTTTATAATAAACTGCTACTGTATAGTCTATAGTATATGTGTGTGTGTATAGTGTGAAAGTGTCGTTAGTAGAGAAATACAGCTGCAGATAAGAGGGTAGACACTAAATTGATTTTACTTTTTAGGGTTCCGTACCCAAAGGGTAAAAACGGGACCCTATTACTAAGACTCCACTGTCCGTCTGTCTGTCTATCACCAGGCTGTATCTCATGAACCGTGATAGCTAGACAGTTGAAATTTTCACAGATGATGTATTTCTGTTGCCGCTATAACAACAAATAATAAAAATAAAGTTAACATTTAAAGGGGTGTAAAAGAAACGTTTTTTTCGGCGTTTTATGCCTTGTTGTACTTACGGAATCCTTCGTGTGCGAGTCCGACTCGCACTTGGCCGGTTTTTATACAGCCGCTTGGTGAATGACTCGTTAGTCTATTGTGAGCACGACTGCTAAGCTTAAATGATCCTAGGTTCGATCCCAGATAAGGTGAAATGAAGTGATATATTGCTTCTATTGTGATTCACAATGAAATTGCCATTATTAGTCCGAATTCTGCATGTATGAATGGCAATGTGGTTGTTCCATTGGGCCGTATTAGCAAAATGTAGGTGTAAAAAAAAAATACAACCGAATTGAGCACCTCCTCCTTTTTTTGAAGTCGGTCAAAAACAGTTCTGCCTACCTCTTCGGTGCGGGTTATGTTGTGGTTTATGTTATACATTTAACGTCATGAAAAAGTTGTTTTTATCGAAAAAAAAAAAAAAAAAAAATTAAAATTTATTTATTTAAAAAAAAAATTAAAAAACATCGACACTCGAAACCTAAGGTCCATCATTTATTTAGTACAGATCGATCGAATCACTGTCTCCTAAGATACAGGTCATCCCTAGTTTAGGAGACAGGATTTAATTTATTATGTTACTAGCTTCTGCCCGCGACTTCGTACGCGGATCCTGTTGCTTATGCCAGCGACAACGGGGTCGTCAAAATCGAAGATCTGAAACGTCTGATGTCGAATTCTAAGAGCCTGGGGACAGGAAAACAGCGTGATGCACGAGACGATTCGAGACGTTTCAGATCTTTCATTTTTGTAAGTCAACAGGAAATGCCCATCAGACTAAAAACTTTTGCTAAGACGTCATTACTATATGTTATAGTGTCGCTGGGCTTTGATGTTCCACAACAGGTGTTCCAGATCTTCAAATTCATTCTCAAAGCAGAAAATGCTCTTCACGTGGAATATTTTTTGCTGTGGCACTATTTTTATATCTCTTATACTTTAGCTGATCTGTTGCGGTTCTGCATTAGGTGTTCCATTTTCCAAAATAAATTAGTGATAGTTTGTTGATTTACAGAAACACTCAAAAGATGCGTCTCATACTGTACTATAGCTTAGATGCCTCAAAAACTATTTGGCTTAGTAAAATCAAAATTTGAAAGTTATGTAGTAAATTTACTGGTAAGAGACGTTAGGTTAAAGGAAATTTAGGAGACGTCGAATAACAGAAGTGTTATCATTTACTGTAACACTTCTGTGTAAACAACGTTCGTTGTTTTTCCCTCGGTCTCATTCAATATTGTAAATACAGCGAGTCAGGACTGGTGACGCGGGAGCAAGCGACGTACAGTTGTCCGTGTGAAATGCAGCTCGTCCTGAGGTCGACACCCGTAGCCTTCAGTGTCTGCCCTGTGACTTATTTATTGTCATTGGGAAGCACACGCTCACAGGAAACTGCACGCGCTTGAATTGAAAGGGGTAATTGTGGCCGGGTGTCACCATTGCCAGGATCGCCCAGAAGACACGATGGAGCACACGGTGGAGGTCTGCCCCGCTTGGGCGGAGCACCGCCGTGTCCTCGTAGAGGCGATCGGCAGCGGCAGCGACCTCTCGCGTCCGGCCCTGGTGCAAGCCATGGTCCGGGGCGAGAGGGAGTGGGAGGCAGTCACCTCCTTCTGCGAAGCAGTCATGCTAGCGATGGAGGTGGCGGGACGGCTCAGGGAGAGAGCCTCCCGTCCCAGCCGCCGCGGGAGACGCTCCGGGCGTCGGGAGCCATGGAACGACTCCCGGCCACCGTAGGCGCGGGCCTGCGGGCGGAGAGTAATGGGTAGCTGACCGTCCGATCAGGACCAGGCCCGTGCTGGACGGCGCGTACGTGTTCCACGCGCGACTAAAAGAGATGTCAGCATCGAGGAGCGGCCCCATAGGGCCGAAGCCTGCCGGGTCAGCGGGATTGTCCGAAAGGGTTACCGCTGGCCCGGAACATAAAGGGCTAAGGAAGGAACACGGGTGGGTTTTATTCAGTAAGAGTCTGACACGAAAAAAGAAAGGGGTAATTGTGGGGAATCGGTGGTATACGTGGTATAAACACTGTCTCGCCGACACCACAACCCGTTAGAATTTCCGCCTCAATGATATTTCTCTGCGGCGAGACGACTTTGAGCCGGGTCCCATTGCACAGTTTCGGCGGAGTGAGATTCCGAAGAAGCATAATTGGGACACCGACCTTTAGCTTAATGGTGTGCGCTGGTAGTTCACTTGCACTGAGGAAATTGAGAAATTCTACGGGGTAATGTGTAGCGTCATCTTGGTCGACAACAGTCTTTATTGAAGTGTAGATCACTTAATTTCCCTCAATTTCCGCGAGAATGCATTCATTGATCGCTGAAGGTTGGTCGTTTCTGGGTGCTAAAATGGCTCGTTCACACACCCAAGAATTATCTAGGTGCGGTATCCTATTGATGTCCCCGTACACCAGGCGTATCAAATCTTCTAAGGTGGACACCACTCTCCCAAGTATCTCAGGTAGAACCACCTGGCCACCGTCTACTGGTAGCGTTCTCTCACCCAATTTTAAGAGAACATCAGAAAATTATTGGGCGTGTACATTCCCGCCAAGCTGTGCTCTCATATTCATCGTTAAGCGCAACCTATGAATATGTGGCCATAAGAAAGAGCATTTCAACAAAGCATTCACCTCATCAGCCCTAGTTCCTCGTGTCACCACAGGCAGCGTTTGTCGGAAATCGCCGCTTAACAGAACTGTAACGCCACCTATCATTTGCTGGTTCCTGCGGATGTCCTGCAAAGTCCTGTTTACCGCCTCTACTGCTTTTCTGTTCGCCATAGTGCATTCATCCCACACGATTAAAGAGCAATCTTTAAGCACGCGCCCTTTGTCGCTGTTGCTGTTGCGTTTGGATGTCAACTCCACAAACAACAAATGTGCTTGGTAAGATATAACTTTGAACCAAAAGTTTGACTTGACTTTATGATAGTGTAGCTTGTTGTACTGGTCAATCAATCTGTTTAGTAACATTGGTGTGAAACTCCCCATACAATTAGATAGGACATGTATAGTTCTCAGATTTCTTATCAGTATCGTTCCTAATGCACATAAAAAATGCAAAAACTAAAAAAAAAAGAATTTTACGATTAAAAAAAAATAATAATACGGGATTTGAACTCGCACCATTTAGTGCGGTAAACGATCGCCTGACCATACCGCTAAATTCCCTGTTGACATATCGTTGAAATAGCTGTTCCCTTGCAATTTATAATATTACTGCCCCGCTCCTTTATAAAAATAGCGTGATTGTTATGTTTCCAGGGTTAAATTTTTATTAACTAAATAAATAACATGTCATTTTGGGCATTCAATTATTTTGAGCATTCAATTACGAACCCAAACCTTTTAAAATCAATATTGCTTACCTCCCATAACATACGGCGTGATAATATGTAGCCTAAAGCCTTCCTTGGTTTACAAAGAACATTTTTGCTGAATTTCAATTCAATCTATCCAGTAGTTTTGGCGTGAAGCCTTACCATACACACAGACAAACAGACAAACAGACAAAAATTCTAAAAAGTCACTTTTTGTCATCAGTTACGTTTTTCTAACAAAAGCCACTTATTTTTTCTCGAAAATTCTCAATGTACAGTTTTTCTTTCGTTACTGTTTTATTATATGTATAGATTAAAGACAACTGTTTTTCTCCCCTTGTGTCCATTGTTAGTTGATTAAGTCTTAGCATGTAACTCTTATACAACCTGTGTGTATATCTTTGGATCAATAAATTTATTATTTATTATTATTATTATTATTCGGGATAGCGTTCATTCTGGATAAAGTGATTCGGGATTTCGAGTTTCGGCCTAACGTATAAGAGTCCACCTTCCTGCTAATTTCTTACATCGGACTTTACAGTTTTTATTTGTTTTTATCAGATGTATATATCTGGACAGAATCATAAAAGGATAACATTGTGAATCATAATATGGCGAAGACAGTCCATGTTTTTCTTTTATTCGCTGCACTACGTAGGTATAATCAAAGACATTGGGATTGGATTTGGATTTTATTGATTGGTACTTTAGCACAGACAAAAAAAAATAACTGAAAAATCCTTCACCAATGAGATTTGATACGATTATCTTAACTGTACCTTATGATTCATAATGTTATCCTTTTGTGATTCTGCCAAAGTGGCCTTTTTAGGCCCTCTGGTGTATTGTGTGTAAATAAATGTATTTTCTTTCATTCTTTTCTTTCTAAACAACGTGCATATCATGGTTAAACTCATTTATTCCCTCGCCAAAGTCGGTTAAAGCTGGATACAACGTGATATATGAAAGGGTTGTGACTTGGATTTGCGATGCAGCTTGAAAAGTGACTGAACAGTTTTTATTAAAAACTTTTTAAAATGTCCTCTATAGTTTAGTTTGGGAGGAAATATTGTTGGTTCGAAAGTTTTTCTTGGTGTGTGTGATAGTAGCTCAGTGAAAATACACTAAAAAGAGTTAGGAAAAAGGACTAAAAAATTAAAACAGTACTTAGTGCTTGAGTATGTTGCTTGTAGAATAATCTGTCAAACAAAATTAGAATGATTGTATGTTTATTAGTATGGTTTTTATTTTAAAAGGAAAGTTCTTAGAGGTATCTTTATGATTTTTTCTATAGTATCAAATCAAAATAGTTTTATTATGTTTTCACTATCTAACTAGCATACATCTTGAAGAATATCATATATTTTTCTGATTTTGTTTACTGTAGTCGATCATATACTTTTAGGCATTATAAAACTTGCGTTTTTTTGCGTTTAGGTCCTAACTGGCAAAAATTGGTGGACTATAGTTACACCTCTGTAAATATTTAGTAGGTCATGCAAAGGAGGTTATAAGAATAAATTACTCATAAAAAATATTCTTGTTGAATCAGAAAAAGCTGAGAACCTGAGAGCGGTATTTTGTTTCATAGCGGGTGAGCTAAATACCAAACTCGACACCGGAAATTATTAAACGAAAAAAACTTATCTATGCTTTCAACTTGAGCATGAAATTCAGGAACTCACACAGAATAAACACGCTGGGAAAAACAGGACAGCGAGAGCAGTAGAAAAAAACCGGACAAGAGCGAGGCCGACTCACACACGAAGGGTTCCGTACCACAAGGCAGAAATGCCGAAAAAAACACGTTCGTTGTATGGGAGCCCCCTTAAATATTTATTTTATTCTGTTTTAAGAGAAATACATCATCTGTGAAAATGTCAATTGTCTAGCTATCTACGGTTCGGTCTATATACGGTTGATGGACAGACGGACAGTGCAGTCTTAGTAATAGGGTCCCGTTTTTACCCTTTGGGTACGGAACCCTAAAAAAAAGGTATTTTAATAAAATTCCTTTCCAGTAATATTGTACATCAACGACGTCCATGTTTAAGCCATTTTTCAAGCCATTCACTAAAAGCATTCTTTGTTTTGCGAGAAGTTTAAAATTCTACTATGGGGGTTAAATTTTATGTTCGTACATTTACATGCTATCATTGTAGTACTTGATTAAAACATTCCGCAGTTTTCCCTTTTAGCATTGTGTTAGTTGACTTTGTTATGGTTTGATGGCTTTGTTAGAAAGTTTTACTTACAAGTGGTTATAATACATTATTTTAGTCGCTCAATGTAAAATACCGGTATTCAGCTGTATCCGGTTAGACTGGAAGCCGCCCCACCAGCAGCGGGAAGATTATAGGCTGATTATGTGTACCTGGACATGAGTTACCTTGGGTAACCTGGAAGTCTTTAAATAGGCTTCGGACCCAGGTTGGCCGGAGTAAGCAAAATCTGTTAAGGTAAATTCATAGACGACTCCGCCTTGGAGTGTAAATGTGGTGCTGTTCCACAAACGATGGGACACTTAATATCGTGTCCTGCGTGTCCTGTCAGCTGCACGTTACACGAACTGGTGGACGCTGGTGATGGCGCCAAACAAGTGGCCGAATTTTGGGCCGAGTCCGTTTAGATTGCTATCGACACGCTAAGAAGATGTGTAGGTATCTTAATTTATGTACATTTTTTTTTTTTTGGATCGGAAGTCATCAAGTGACCCCTCCCGCTCTGGGTGGAGCGGAAGGGGGCTCTTCAACGTGCTGCTGCTCCGTTCTATGAATTTTTTTTTTTTTTTGACAAAAGCTTTCAAAGACTCGCGCACAATGAACCAAACTATTTGAAATTCATGAAACGCGCCACTACGGTGATTCTCAGAGAAACTAATAATGTACCTATGTAGTTATGAAATTTAGTTTTGATGCTATTCTTGTTTTAAGTGGTTTAAAATCTTGTTTGAACGTTGGGTTGGCCATTAAATAATGTATGTCATAACTGTGACCCACTCAGTTGTGTCAGGACCTTTTATAGAGGATTCATATCATGTGTGTAGATAAAGTCTTGTATCACATCATTTCAGCCGAAAGACGTCCACTGCTGGACATAGGCCTCCACCAAGCACCTCCACTTCGACCGGTTCTGTGCTTCTCGCATCCAACGGGTTCCTGCGGCCTTCACAAGGTTGTCGGACCACCTTGTGGGAGGCCTTCCCCAACGATCTGTTCTGCGAGCAATGTGCCCTGCCCACTGCCACTTAATTTTGGCAATTCTTCGGGCTATGTCAGTTACCTTGGTTCTCCTGCGGATCTCCTCATTCCTGATTCGATCACGCAGGGAAACTCCAAGCATAGCCCTCTCCATTGCCCTTTGGGTGACTTTTAGCACACGCACTGGTCAAAGACTTTCGTCTTGAGACACTGCGCTATGTGGGACGAGAAGTCCTGTATGCAACTGTACCTAATTAGGTATTAAAACACATTTGTGATACTATTACCCTTATTATACAACAGTTGCATAAATAACTATTAAGCCTAACCGGTGTGAAGAGTCAACACAGACCTTAGACTTCAATCGGACGAAGACCTTAAAGACTAAAGGTGACCGAAACTGTGGCGCTAAATTATAACGATTACAAAAAGGATAATGCTTTGAGCTTGGATTGTAGAAATTTTGATAAGGATTTAAGTATACTGTAACGTATAGGCACATATAAAGTGCTTGGAATTTAAAACTAATTTTCTGGTTGAAAAAAAAAACCAGAAATAATTTTTGTGTTGATATGTTAAGTAGTCTGATTGACCAGGATTTTTTTTCACGAGTAGTTGTATCGGTGGTGTCAAAGCGAGTCGATTAAATTCGCATTTCTAAATGCTACACCATCACCAGCTTAAAAACGCAAACGTTTGTGTATGTATAATTGTGTCCTATCAAAAGAAAAAATGGTCGAAAGAATGCCAAGCTCATCGGGCGATAATTTCACTCGGACGAAGTCGCGGACAGAAGTTAGTTTATTTATAAAAGTCACATGACGCACGCATGAGTTGCAACGAAGTCTATACACACACGCATACGTCCATTGTCAGCAGAATAATCCAACAGGCTTTAAATAAATTGTATGCGTACAAAATATTCCTATCCTGCTTGGTATAATCCACGAAGCTAAAGTACGTAATTTATTTTGATTGTGCATTTTAATGACTTGCATGTTCTTTCACTTAAAAACCTTTTTCGAGACTCATTATATAAAATGTTGTTGTATTTAAATGGATAACAAGGATCGCTTTGGGTAGCAAAAGAGGCCATTATTTGACTGTAACTTTTTGACTGTATCAGTCATTTTATTTTATTTTCACATGGACTTAATTGCAGCGCCCTTCGCGTCCAATTCAATAATGCATTCAGGGTGTTGATGGGGTAGCCCTGGTAACCCGGAACATCCCTGATGCGCTGCACTCGTCACGACGTCACGCTGTTCACAAATCCGACACCCGAAAATCCCTACTAATATTATAAATGCGAAAGTGTGTCTGTCTGTTACCTCTTCACGCATAAACCGCTGAACCGATTTAGATGAAATTTGGTAAAGAGATAGTTTAAAGCCCGGGAAAGGACATAGGATAGTTTTTATCCCGATATTCCCATGGGATGGACACTTATGCGGGTGAAACCGCGGGGCACTGCTAGTATTATTATAAATCAGATAACCGCAAATTTGACATTTTCGAGTCGGCAGCGTGTCGAATGGCTGTGTATAGCTATACAAATGCATGCTATGTCGACGTTAAAGAAAAAAAAATCGCTATCAATTCTCCGAACAAATTTCAAACCGATCCTCAACAAAACTCAGCGGGATTGTCCGAAAGGGTTACCGCTGGCCCGGAACATAAAGGGCTACGGAAGGAACACGGGTAGGTTTTAGTCAGTAAGAGTCTGACACTCCCTTCCGCTCCACCCAGAGCGGAACCCCTCATTTGATGATTTCCCATCCTTAAAAAAAAAAGAACAACAAAATGACTCATTATCATTAAAACCTCTAAACAGGAATATTCCAACATTCGATTATACTTCAAACATCAGACATTTGTTTCTCCAAATTCGCCAAAAGTCTTCACATCCATAGTGTGTTCTTACCGTCCAATTCACTTCGTTGAGCGGCAGTTATTTCGCTAAGTGATTGCTCTTACTCATGTCCTACGATATTTCGACAAGATGCAAGACAAGGTTTGGTTTGTGTCTTTTTAAACATACATATTATGTCCTATGTGAAATGTTGGTTTTCTAGTCAAGTTTGAGGTAATAAATAATAAATAGACCGCCTTGTTGGTCTAGTGATCGAATGCTGAGCATATCCTGGGTTCGATTCCCGGATTGGGCAAAGTGTTGTTGGGTTTTTCCACCTGCAATTTCCCAGTAACTACTCGAAAACTACCTTTTGGAATGGGCGACTAGAATCAATTCTATTTTATCGTAATTTTTGACGTTCTAATGTGCCTTATAAGTGCCTATTTGGAATAAATGCTTTGACTTTACAAAAAATAAGTCATCAGGGGGCCTAAAAAGGCCACTTTGGCAGAATCATAAAAGGGCAACATTATGAATCGTAATATGGCGAAGACAGTCCGTGTTTTTCTTTTTTTCGCTGTACTACGTAGGTATAATCAAAGAGATTGGGATTGAATTTGGATTGTATTGATTGGTATTTTAGCACAGACCAAAAAAAAAATAACTGAAAAATCCTTCACCAATAGGATGTGATACGATTAACTTAACAGTTAACTGTCCATTATGATTCATAATGTTATCCTTTTATGATTCTGCCAAAGTGACCTTTTTAGGCCCTCAGATTTTTTTATACACGTCGCGTCTGTGGAGTTTTTGCTAGCTTATTAAATTTTGACCTAAAAATGAATATCGACGACTATTTCCGAAAAATCTAAAACGAATGCCAATTTCCCTTGGCACGCTCCTCAAAAACTTTGCAAAACATAATCAGGTAGGTACAGTCAACAGCAAAAGTAGATGATCAAAATCAGAAATTCAATACTAATGAACGCAGTTCGCGTCAGAGCTGTGTGGCGTCGAAGTGATTCAAAAGTATGTGATTGTAAATTATACGAAACATTTACTACTAGTACAGCTGCCATAATTATATTCGTGATCAGTTTTGACTCCTATTGAATTTCTGATTTTGATCATCTACTTTTGCTGTTGACTGTACTAAGTTATAGCGATGTTAAATTTCTATCAGCAGAATTGGACATGTTCCATGTCAATCGAATTACTTTTGGGTCAGCATTCAAGTTCTAAAAGAAATTGAAGTAGTAGTAGTATAAGACGTAACTGTCGCTTCTCTGTGCCAAGATTTTTTTTAATAATGTTTTAATATAATTTTTCTAGTGACCCGGCCCAGCTACCACCTACTCTATTAAACCCACAATCCTTCCGGAATAAATCACACTAATATTATAAAGGCGAAAGTTTGTGTAAGTTTTAAATATGTTTGTTACTTCTTCACGCTCAAACGGCTCGAACAATTTTGATAAAATTTTGTATGGAGGTAGCTGACACCCTGGATTAATATATAGGCTACTTTTTATCCCGATATTATCACGGGATCGTCACTTACGCGGGTGAAACCGCGGGGTGCAGCTAGTTTTCTAAATAATGTTGAAAATCGCTTCAAAATCAAACAACGTCACTCACACACAGACACGAAAAGCGATCTTTAAGAATAAGAATAACTGTTTGTTCTATTGGTACAAAATTCATGTTTACTGTAACTAGAATATTTAAACCAGCTTCTGCCCGCGACTTCATTCGCGTGAAGTTTCTCGTTTTAACATGAAACATAGCCTATGTATGACACACAGGAATAATGTAGCTTCTAATTAGTGAAAGAATTTTCGGGGTCGAATCAGTAGTTCCGAAGATTACGATCGAATTAGTAGTTCCGAAGGCTACGAGTACCTTGTAAGGTAATAGTGAAATACTTCCTCTTTACTAGCGACTTCGCCCACGAGAAATTTCTTGTTACAGTATAAAATATTCGGAATCGGGTGAGTACTTCCGAACATTACCCGCTACCTACATACAAACTCACAAATTGTACCACTTTAAAATGTTTTCCAACGCCAAATAAATTCATCCGAGGAATAAATATGAATTTTTGACAGTTCTTCCATACAAAAACTGTCAGACGACAATTTTATTCCACGAATAAAACATATTTGTCGATTGAAAAATCAGCCCTAAGTAGGTATAGAATAGGACTTAAACATGGCTACAAAACAGGCTTGATGTTGTGTTGCTTGTATATTTATCTATTCAAACTCAAATTCAAAGCATTTATTTCAACTAAAACATTTACAGGCACTTTTGAATTGTCAAGAAGTCGGTCAGTCAGAAAATATGAAGCTAGTTGCCCATTCTAAAGCGTAGGTACAATAGGACCGATGTGTCTTGGATTCTTGGCGAGCCCGAACTTTGCGCAGAAGGCTGCGCAGTAAGATTTTTAGAAACCAAATGGTGAGATGAGGCGAGTGCGAGTGAGAGAACATGCGCGAAAGTTCTTAGTGCCTATGTTCAGGCTCGCCAAGTTACGTTGGTCGTATTGTACCTATGGAGAAGAACGCGCAAGAAACTCCATGAAAACTCTAATTACATCAATAATGTTGAATTTATAATAAGTATTTTATGTGAGAACGATGTAAAAAAGACGTAGGTACGCGTAAAAAGCGTCGTGATGTCGTGTTTTTCGTTCAAAGAGCTATCTTCTAAAAGTAGGTATCAAGTTGTCTACGAGAGTGTTTTCCAACTACCTACATAATACTGTGTCACCTGTGTACAATGTTTACCAGACAGCGGATATTACCTCCTCCGTGCGAGTCTCTTGTGCTATGTAACTTAGTTTTAGTTCAATGAACTTCTTTGTTGGTAGTAAAGGGATATAAGCGTGGGTTTTGTTTTCAAGGTTGGGAACCGGGAAGTAATTTGCGTGACACACTAACAGTAGCAATGGCTTTCATTTTGACAGTTCAACAATATTCATTGCGTTATTTACGTTGTTGAGCAGACAAATTTTTCTAACATATGAAGCAATGGATTAGTAATATCCTTCAAAATTATTCAGATTGTGCTGTGGTGCTGTTTTAATATTACACGGTCAATTAGTCGGTTTTATCTGTAACTAAAACTAAAAAAGTAGATAGTCATTTAAATGCTTTTTGGGGTTCCGTGCCCAAAGGGTGCGAACAAGATCGTATTACTAAGGCTCCGCTGTCCGTCCGTCTGTCACAGGGCTGATCTTTTGAACCGTAATAGGTAGATACTTGAAATTTCTTAAACACGTGTTGAGTTTGTTGTTGGTTGTCTTTGTGCTGTCTAATTTAAGGTTCAACTATCGACCAGCCGGTCGATTCTGTAAAAATCTTAGCGTGAAAATTTTGTGAAGTGAGTTTGTTTTTGCTAGGAATTGACACTATTGATAGCTCACTCCACGCTCACTTCACCTAAGTTTTCACGGTGAGATTTTTAAAGAATAGGTAGCACCGCAGCACCCTTATTGCGTAACACACTTTCAATCTCAATTTGAATAATTTTGATGCTAAACCATTGTGTCATAATTATGTTCGAAAAATATGTCTGCTCAACAACATAAATACAACGCAGTGAATGTTGTTTGACTGTCAAAATGAAAGCGATTGCTATAGTAGTGGGTTGCGCAATTAACCAGGCCAGTTCAAGAAGTATAAAGGATTACTATTTACGAGAAAATCTCAACTATAAGGAGTGAACTAAGTAGTGGAATGGTGCACGTAGGATATTGTCACAATTGACCTACTTCCGCGGTGCAGTGGCCAAAGTTTCAGCGACACAATTAAGTTTTGGCGCTAATTGGAGTGGTATAGTGTCCTTCAGTGCTCAGAGACGGTTTCAACTTGATATTAGGATAATATTATGGATAGAGTAGCGGCCCGCCCTGGCTTCGCACGGGTAGACATTGGCATTTAACAAAAATAAGGTATAAGGATTTTTCGGCGTTACTATTGCATATTTCAACATGGAAAAGTAGTTATTGTGACATAACTGTAATAGTTAGGCGATTCACATACGGCACCGCGCACTGCCGCGGACGGCGGTGGCGGTAAAGCGGATTTCGTAGCGGTGCCCCGCGCGGTAAGGCGGTTTACGCGCCTGTCCGCGCGGATGGATTTAACACGATTTTGACCAGTTTGATCACTTTTTCATCGTCTTAAATTGCAACACGTCCACGATGATCCGCGCAGTTATGCGGCGCCCCGTGTGTGAGGCGCCGCCTCACCGCGCGGACGGCAGCGCGGAGGGGCGGTGGCGGTGAAAGCACCGCTCGACTGCGCTGCCAGGCGGTGTACGTGTGTTAGGCATTTAATAGAGACCAATGCGATATGAGATCCGCTTCACCGCCTACCGCGGCGGTGCGCGGTGCCGTGTGTGAATCGCCTTAGACATATGGTATCGCTACTTTTTCGTAAATATTGATGTCCTCTATAAAACTGTAGTACAGGCGCCAACACATCAAGCTACTACATATACATAAACATAAGGTTCAAAGTTGATTGGAAAAATTTGACAGTTTCGGGTAGCTTGATGTGCTGCCGTCCGTACATCACTTTGATCTATTGTCAATAGTTTCCACAGCGAACCAACCAGTTAATAAATTAATCGTTTAAAAACATTAGAAAAACACGCTTTTATAAATGCACGTAAAAAAAAAGAAACCTCATCGTGTTCAAAGTCCATTACGTGGCCTTTCTCACAAGTGCAAACACGACTATGATACGATATTCTATCATGGAATGCCATGCGGCTTCATCATCAGACCTTGAAACCTAATCGTGGTCAAAGTTCATTACAAGACTTTTCTAAGAAATCGAAAACAGCTATAATACGATTTTCCATCATAAAGTTCCAGTTCATATCTTCCGGCTCCATCATCAGATCAGTTCGACAGTACCATATTATTGTATTGTCATCAGAACTACATACAGCTGCCAATTTTCATTACGCTACGACCCTTGGAAGATGGTCAAATTAGTTACCTTAGAGTCCATTACATACATACAGGTCGACCTAATAAAAGCGTGTTAAAAAAGAGACACAATGTTAAAGCTCTCGCTTTTACAGTCTTACGATAAGCGGCCAGACAACTTTAAGTCAAGTGACTTCACCAGCTGCGCCGGCTCATTTGCACGAACAGTAATAACTAGCTAAGTTTAAACATAAACCTCTTTTCTGAGTGTAGTAACGCCTACATTCTTCTTACGCTTGCCTCCCTCGGCACAGCCAAATTACCTTCATTTGATATTCTTACAGAATCATGAGAAGACGCTAAATATTATTATCCTAACTGAAATATCAATGCGTAGTGTAGGTGGAGGCACCGAGTATAAGCAAGGCTGACTGACCTATTTTTTGGCCTAAGAATCAGCATTGCCATACAACGGTGGCAATGCTGCCTTTTGGGCACGTTTCCTATTGACAGCGCTGTGGACGAATTTTTTGATGCCCTTTGATTATTTCCCCTCCTTTTTATATAGATACTTGTACCTACATAATATTATTATTATTTAAGATTGTTAGATTTTTAAATTATGTAAATATAATGTAGTTTAAATAAAAATATGCAATCTATAAAAAAATAAGCAGATTGATCTAATTTGGGGTTAAACGATGTTGCTCTGATCAATACAGAACGAAACGCGTAGTTTAACTGTGAAATTCAGCTAAACCGACAACAAGGGAATCGTGGAATATAGCAATTACTTAGAATAGAATATATATAATTTATATATCATTTTTTTTTTTGCGCTGGCAACACTGGTAGCCGGTCGTCAAAAACTGATCTCTAGGTTAATTATTTTAAATAAATTAATAAAAGTGTTTTAAATGTATTAAATTAGTGTAATGTAGTCAAACCTAGATATTAAGTATTCTAAACAGTGATTACAAAGTGTTTTTTGTCGCGAAAACTTCGTAAAAACAAGGATTCAAAACCGGCTGTCAACTCAACGTACCAACGGTGACGGATTTCAAATTATCATCGATCCCGGGGAGTATTTTGTTTTATTTATGTGCTTGTAGTTAATATTTACAGAACACAGAACATCACAGAGTACTGCTCAGGTCTCTGAGCTACGTCCATCACACACTGGCACGGTTTATGTCTCCTTTTGCTTGACAACTAGTGGAAGCAAAATCGACGACGAAAACATTCGCCCAGACAATAAACACTACATAATTTACTACACAAAAATAGGCTCTTTTTATGTACCCTATTGATTAAATGATTCATACTTACTATAAAACCTGTCATGTGTTATAAACTTGTTATTGTCAATTAAGTTTCTTTTTGTTTTTTACAATAATAGCAGTATTCCTTGTAACTTCACTTCTATTTAACATTCCCATCTAATTTCTTAATAGCTTGACCTAACTTTAAAATCTATTTGTTAACATTTAATTACTTATTTTTAACTTAATTTTATTTTATTTTTCCCTTCTACCTCCTACTAATCTAAATATTGGAACATCTTTTTTCTCACACTGTTATTTAGCTGCATAACTTCACACATTCCAGGTGACTGATACTTCAAAGAAAATGATGACCCGCAGTGCTACAATCAAGGAGATGGAAGCTAAACTAAGAGCCACCTTGAAGGAGCTACAGAATTCTGAAGCGATGTGTAAACAACTGCTCCGCGAAAGGGAAGACAGCGAAGTAGAAGTGGAAAACATTATTTTAAAGAACACCTCCCTCAAGAATGAACTGTCTCAGCTACACATCCAACACATGGACTTAACTGACCAGCACAGTCAATTACAACACGCAGTGTCAACATTTCAAGAGTGCAGTGATACCCACGAATTGGCACTGAATCGCATCACAGAGCTTGAACAGAGATTGTCTGAAGCCCAAGAAGCACTATCCATCTCCGAGTGTATCAAGGTCAATAACCAGGTTGTGCGCACTAGTAATCTTTTTGATGAGTTGGTAGGTAGTAAACCAAAATCAGTGTGTGAGCCAGCTGAAACTATAGATTTGACTGGTGATGATACCATACCATTGTGTCCTATTGTTATGAGTCACAACAAATTAAAGAAATATATTAAAATCAAGAAATTAATTAAACGGTCACAGAGAGTAATAAAAAAACAAAAACTCTTAAAATTAAATCTTTCGCTTAGAAAGGAACGTGTTGTCTTATCGAAAAGTTTAATTACTTGTACTATTGAGTTAGATAAATGTAGGGAAAAGTATGACACTGATATCCAGCTCCTCTATAATGATATACTACACAAGGAGCATTTGCTGAAGGATATTTTTGAAAAATATGAAAGTTCACAACGACAACTAAGTGACCGCTTGTTTGAGGCTGGAGAACTCCTGGATTTGGTGAAGTACAATGCTGAGAGGTATGAGTCTCTGACAAATGATCTTTCATGCAGCGGTGCCAACCAACCACCACCTCTTCAACCTCAGTCTGACTTACCCCTTCCGGTGTTAGCTCTTCCAGCAGAGACCACACAGATAAGCAAATCAATATTTTTTTGTGACGAGTTAGGTTCTGGCTTTGGAAAAATTCTACTCAATTACCTAAGCCATAGTTTTACCAATCATAGTTACCATAACATAAGTTTTAAACAAATGATAAAAAGAATTGCCAATGCAAACCTTGATAATTATTGTACTATGGTTTTGCTATTAGGTAATAGCACTGGTATTACCAGAAAGGACATAGTGGATGGTGTAAACACCTTATTAAAGTTAAACATAGGTAAGCTAATGTTGTGTGCTTTTCCTTACTCAGATACTTTATCATACAATGAAAATAATTATATTTATAAGTTGAATAATACTATTCACAATCTGACATGTTGTCATAGAGACAAATTATTGTTTTTTGACACTAACAAGTTTGTTAGTGGTATTAAGTTAACTCAGAGAACTATATCTCTGTCTGGGGAATGTAGACATATGATTGCTATGTTGATAGCATATAATATTAACGAGGTTATAGCTAATATAACGAGTTCTAGTATTAGTGACGAGTCCGTGTTGCCTAGTTATACTAACAACATGGTGATTAATTATGGATCGATATGTTGTACGAAGGAGGATCCACCACCACCACCACCACCACCTATAATACCAACATCCTTGGAGACTACTACCAGTCAGATAGGATATTCTCCTCCCGCTGGAACATACTCGGGCAATCCAGACTCTCCAGTTGTAGTTGTGGAGGTCACTCCGGATAACTATTTAAACTAGTCAGTGAGACAACAGAAGTTACCCCTTCAAATAACAAATTATTATTACAGAATAATAAAAAGGTATCTTCTGGCAATATAATTAATAATAATAAAAAACCAAAGGGAGTGCAACATATTTTAAAATTATTTAATCAGAATATCCAAGGTTGCGCTTCCAAATTATTGGAAATAGAATTGTTTTTGGAAAACACCAAGTTTGATGTCATTTGTTTAACAGAGCATTGGTTGAAAGATCATCAAGTAAAGTCAATTAATTATGAAAATTATTGTGTAGTTAGCCATTTCAGCCGAAAACGTATGATACATGGCGGATCATTAATATTACTTAAAAATTCTATTAAATCAAAAGAACGAAAAGACATAATCGGACTGTCTGTTGAACACACCATTGAATTGTCCTGTGTTGAGCTTGATAAGCATGTTATAGTATGTGTATACAGACCTCCAAGTTACCAGAATCTATCGGTGTTTGATTCTGTAATGGAAGATGTGTTAAAGAAACTTAGTACTAGTAGTAAGTCAATAATAGTATGTGGAGATTTTAATATTAATTTATTGGAAAATAACTCGAATACTGTCAGATTGTTAAGTCTTTTTAGGTCATTTGATTTGTCAAATGTTTTTATTGAACCAACCCGAGTGACAGCTTCTTCTGCCACTTGTATTGATAATGTTTTTTGTAATTGTGATTACTTACACAAAGAAATTGTAAATAAGTTGCCATCTGATCACAGTGGACAAAAAATAACATTTAGCTCCTACATGCCTTTACAAAAAATTCAAATAAGGTTTAGGACAATTACATGTAAAAAGTTAGAGAAATTAAATAATTCTTTGGCCAGTAAGTTATGTGATCAGAATTTTAATAATATAGGTGACCCAAATGAATTCTACGCCGAGTTCTTTTCAATATTAAACGCGCAGTTTAATGACACTTTTCCACTAAAAACTAAAAATATTCACACAAAGTTTTTATTTAGTGACTGGGCGACTCCAGGTATTCGTAAAAGCAGGGAAAAACTTTTTGAACTCTATGGCTTAAAGCAACATATGAATAATACAAACTTTCATCAGTATGTTGCAAAATATTCAAAAACTTTTAAAAGTGTGTGCCAAAAAGCTAAAGCTCTTTATATTAGCAATAAAATAAAATCAGCTGATGATAAAATAAAAACTACCTGGCAAATAATAAATAATGAAACAGGTAGGAAAAAACAGCCTAACACTGAATTTAATTTAGAGACTGCACATGGCCCCATCAACTCAGATGTAGAAATAGCTCAGGAATTTGAAAACTTTTTTTCTAATATTCCCCTTAAAACTACTGAAGCTTTAAATTCATCCCCCACGCTTTCTGCTGCCTTACTTAAAAATAATGTAAAGGCATGCCCTTTGGAGTTTAGGTTTCAGCATACAAGCCCCCAGGCTGTTATAAAAGCTTTTAGAGATCTTAACATTAAATCAACAGAAGATCTCTGGGGAATGTCTGTAAAAGTATGTAGATCTTTCATCGAAACTATTGCGCCCTATTTAGCTTTCATATTTAACACCAGTGTTGACCAAGGAGTCTTTCCGGATCTTATGAAACATAGTAAAGTAGTACCATTGTTCAAATCCGGTGATAGTAAAGATCCTAACAATTATAGACCTGTGTCAATTCTACCAGTTCTCAGTAAGGTGTTTGAAAAGTTGATGCTCAATCAAATGTTACGTCACTTTAATAAAAATTCCATCTTTCATGAACACCAGTACGGTTTCACCAAAGGGCGTTGCACTACTGACGCCGGTGTTACCCTTATAAAGAACATTTTTAACGCCTGGGAAGAAGCACAAGATGCCATTGGAATCTTTTGCGACCTCTCTAAGGCGTTCGATTGCGTAAACCACGAGACACTTCTGATGAAACTGGAGCACTATGGAATTAGAAAAGCAGCACTTGACTTGCTAAGATCATACCTGAAAGATAGAAAGGTTAAAGTTCAAGTAAACGGCGTAAACTCATTAGGGTCTGATATGACAATGGGTGTTCCTCAAGGTTCGATATTGGGTCCATTCCTCTTTTTAGTTTACATCAATGATTTACCCCAATTACTTCAAAATCAACCGAAGATGGTGTTATTTGCAGATGACACATCATTAATCTTTAAAATAGACCGACGGTCACAAAATCTTGACGACGTGAATAACTCTATTCTTCAGGTCCAAGATTGGTTTACGGTAAATAATTTAGTACTTAATGAAAAAAAAACCAAATGCATTAGATTTAAATTACCGAATGTTAGAAGTAGCGAATGTGAAATCATATTGAATGGCCAAAAACTAGAATTTATTGATCAGACAGTTTTCCTAGGAATCACGCTAGACGAGAAATTACAATGGGGACCTCATATAACATCTATTGCGGGGCGGCTAAGCTCCGCCGCTTATGCTGTTAGAAAGATAAGACAGTTAACAGATGTAGAAACCGCGCGTTTGGTCTATTTTAGTTACTTCCACAGTATTATGTCATATGGCATTTTACTATGGGGTCGGGCTGCTGACATTGAATCCATTTTTATTTTACAAAAGAGAGCTGTCAGAGCCATTTACAATCTACGTCGTCGCGAATCTCTTAGGGAACTATTTAAAAAGGTTAATATCATGACGGTACCTTGCCAATTCATTTATGAAAATATTATGTATGTAAGAAAAAATCAACATCTTTTTAATAAAATAAGTGATAGGCATAATTTTAATACTAGAAATAAAGATAAATTAGATCAACCTTTTTTCAGATTATCGAAAGTACATACATCTTTTATGGGGTACTGTGTTAAATGCTACAACAAAATACCTTGTGACATATTGCAATTAAATGAAAGAAAATTTAAAACTCATATTAAAAGTACACTTTGTAAACAAGGATATTACAAATTAGAGGATTATATCCAAGATAAGAATGTTTGGAAACATGCTGGTCCTGCTCCATAGGACAATCTAAAAGTCTAGACAAAATCAAACTTGTTCCTAATTTAATTTATATGTATATTTTTAATTATGACATCTTATTCTAATTCAATTTTACAATCTGCGACTACAGTGGCTCACACACTTGTTAAAGTTCAACTACTTTTGCATTTTTTCATTTTTCTTTTTTTTTTAAATAACTTGTAAATATGTGAGCACCATGTATCTATCACTTATTTGATTTACCTGTCATTGCTTAATTTTTAATTCTTTTTACCTTTTGTGGTAGACTAATTTTATTATGGGTGCATCGTGTTCACATATAAATTTTATTATGTATACAAGACCTTGTAAAACATTTTTAAAAGAGTAACGATGGAGTTTCTTGCCCATTCTTCTCCATACGAAAACTACCTTTTCGAATGGGCGACTAGAATCATTTCTATTTAGTTTTTTTTTGACGTTCAAAAGTGCCTTTAATGTGCCTATTTGAAATAAATGATTTGACTTTGACTTTGACTTTGACATTTATTCTCTCTTCACAATAAGTGATCTTAAAAAATAGAGCAAACTTAAAACTGCAAAAGTTTTCCCACCTTTGTGAATAAAAGTTTTAGGAATAAAACCTGTGCTACAGTCATACTCTTTATTATTACACCATATAAATTACAGACATAAATATAGAAACTGTACAAAGGGGTACTTACCCCTTTCTTCCTGTAAATCTGCTGGACTATTTACAAGGCCACCTATGGGGGCAACCTTTCAAAAATACTATTGGGACACGCAATACCATATACAGATTATTTTAAATAATAATGATAATTAATTCATTTATTTCAGGTAAATAACGCACATTGCCACACAACATAAATTAATAGAAAACATAATACCTAAATAAATAAAATTAAATCAGATAAAAACCATATTAAAGCAAATCAAATCAAATTAATATAAACCAAAGAAATCAACTTAAACTAAATCAAATCAAATTAAAACAAATAATCAAAACAATCAAATTAATACAGAAATAAAAAACAAGAAAATAATCAAAACAATAAAGGTGCAGTCATGTGAATTGTGGTTGCCGGCATTAATAAAAAAAAAAAACGGAAGCACTGCAGCCCCATCAACACCCTGAAACCCTGAAAGCATTAATTTTAATTAAAGAATCCATCCAATCATTGTTTTCCTTTCGACATGGTTGAAACCTGCGAACCAGTTTTTGTAAAAATAATAATACCACTATAAATGGGCCACCGTGTAAAAACTGACAACTAAGTCCGGTACAAAGTTGTCAGTTTTGTATTAAGAACTTTATTCTTTTCATACTAAAGTTCGAAATTCAAACGGGCTGGAAGGTTTAGGCTCGAGTTAAAGGCAGACGTCATTTTGTAATAAGACGGATCATGTTCAAGTAAAAAAAATAGAATAGCTTTTACTGATAGAAAAGGGAGGTTTATTTGAGCCTAAAAGTCTCAATACTTACCCAGTATACCCCAGTCAGACGCAGTAATCAACTAAGGCCTACAATTCCACGGCAAACTCTCGCAACAGTTGTGTCCACCGTAAAATTTTAAGATCCAACCCTAACTCGTCGATATTGAGTTCCAAAATCTACGGTTTACATCGAGCATTATCTTCCTTTACAAGGCAATTTAAATAATATCTTCCGGGGAGGATAATCTCGCAATCTGCTTGGTTAAGTATTATAACCCTCCCAATTTGTCGGTGCAAGGTTGAGATGGATTAGCTGGAGCTTTTCATTGTTTTGGGAAGCAGGGTGGCGAGAATTTGGGGTTACGGAGTTTTATGTAGATTTAATTTGTTGCTGAATTTGATGTTCAGGTGACATCTGTGATCTTTTAATTTATGATTAGTACTAGCTTCTGCCCGCGACTTCGTCCGCGTGAAATTTCTTGTACCCCCACCCCGTCGCGTCGCAACACTTCGTATTCGCTTACCGTTCACTCTGAGTTTTTTTCTTTTTGCTCGGCTCCTAAGGGTCATAGCGTGATGTTAAATAGCCTATAGCCTTCCTCAAGAATTGGGCTATCAAATGCAAAAATAATTCAAATCTGACCGGTAGTTAAAGAGATTATCGCGTTCAAACAAACAAACTCTTCAGCTTTATTATTAGTATAGATAAAAAACTCTATGGCCCATAACTCCCTAATAGGTACCAACTCTTAACATCTTACACACGTGATAACTTTTAAACGAAATATCCGATTGAGATGAAACAAAAAGTATTTTACTTCTTCATAAATACTCTTGATAATATAATGCTTAATTTCGATAAAGATTAATATTACGATACATATTTAACGTAGTTTTTTTTTCTTCAGACGATTTAATAATTATTTTGAACACAAAATCGGTTATTGTGATTAAACCATGATAGCTAGATATATGTTCTCGCGGACTTTTTTGTAGGTCTTAATGGGCTCTACAAACCCGTCGTACATTATTTTGTTCTATTGTCAATAGTTTTTGCAGCGCACGCAAAAATAGGTTTTCGATTTTACACCTTGTGTTACAAAATAGCAATTTTATTACGGATCCCTAATTTTGAAGAAAAAAAATATAGCCTATAGCCTTCCTCGATAAATGGACTACCCAACACTTAAATAATCATTGAAATCGGACCAGTAGTTCCAGAGATTAGCGCGTTCAAACAAACAAACAAACAAACAAACTCTGCAGCTTTATAATATTAGTATAGATTTGTATTTATTTTTGAAAAGTGATTGAATATCAATTTTTATAATTCCTTTTTGTTTTATAAAAAATATATTTTGAATGGTTCGAATATTATACTTTGGCTAAAGAATCAGCATGACCATAGAACATGTCAATGCTGCCAGCCTTTTGGGCATTTTTTCTTTTTGGGAAGTTTTGATGACCTATGATTTTTATCCCTCTTTTATAAATACATGTACATATCGTCGATTAAATGGAAAAATGGCATTTTTAAAATTTTTTGGAAAATAGGATTATTACATAAAACGAGTCTACTAACAAGATTATTTTATATGTAAAAACGACACTTTAAATAGTTCACGCCAAGTTCACCAGATGTCGCAAGTGTCATTTCGATTCTCTGTGGTCATCCGCCATTTTGATTGTAGAAAAATGTCCTTCTGTCATTTGCCACCGGCCACGACACTGAACACACGTGCGTTTTTTAAGAAAAGTGACATTTCTCAAAAATTATGTTTGGATACGACTATAAAATGTAAGCAATATTATAGAAAAATGTATTTCTTTGAGAAATATAAAATAATGTTAATAATATTATTATTAACATTATTTTAAAGTCTGTTAGCCTATTATTAATAAAGTGTAGGTACACTTAAAAACCAAAAAAAGCTATTGGTTTCATTACGAAAAAGATAAATCAATCAAACATACGTTTACTCATTTGACTTAACACCATCTTTAATGATCAAAATCTGCTCAAAATAAGATCCAGCCGGTCGATTCAGTAAAAATCTCCCCGTGAAAACTTAGGTGATGTGAGTTTGTTTTTGCTAGGAATTGACACTATTGACAGCTCACTCCACGCTCACTTCACCTAAGTTTTCACGGTGAGATTTTTACAGAGTAGCACCGCTGTTTACGAAATCAACAAGAAAGTTATTTAATGAAGTTTCGCTGAATCTAAAACCGTCAGATTGAAGAAGACGAGGAGTACGAAAATCTCTCTCCTCTTGTATTTTTTCTCGTCAAATAAATTACTTAGTTATATATTCAAGGAAGAATATCTCAAAGGACGGCCCTTTAATCATGGCGAGTGTTACTTTTGATTTTATACAGTCGAGTGAGAATACAGAAGTTAAACTTTGTAATGGTGTAGGCTTTTTTTTTAATTTACAAACTCAAACTCAAATCATTTATTTCAATTAAACCTTGTACAGGCACTTTTGAATTGTCAAAATTAAATAGTCTGTCAGTTAGTCAGAAAGTTGAAGCTAGTTACCCATTCCAAAGCGTAGATCTCTATGGAGAAGAACGGGCAAGAAACTCCATGGACACTCTTTTAAATCAAGATATTACAAAATCCTGGGTACATTATTCTTGTTGCTTCTATATGTGAGAACAATGTAAAAAAGACAGAAATGAAGAAACAATTCAAGACATAAGATTAAAAATAAGCCTTGGCAGTTAAGAGATGACCAGTCTCAACCGACGGCGCCCGTTCACGAACATGACGCGTGGATCAGCACCATCCAGCTCGACCATTTTGTAGGGAACCGAATGATCCAACACACGCGCCACCATCGGTGAGACATTTAAGTGAGCATGACACGTTCTCAACTGCCATGCCATTTCAAGTCAACATCAAAAAATCATAATAAACGGAAACATGGTTCTTACATTTACAAAATTAAAAAAAAACATACATGTATAGTCACGAGTATAAGTATGTACGAGTATACACTTGGCTCTATTCAACGGCGATTTTTTCCATTATTTTTAAATTAAATTTTATATTATTAGGAAAATTGTGGTTTATGTAAAGTGTCGTGTTTCAACGTTGCATTCGTTATTTCGTGAAAAAATCCATGTAAAATACTGGTATTCAGCTGCATCCGGTTAGACTGGAAGCCGACCCCAACATAGTTGGGAAAAGGTTAGGCAGATGATGATGATGAGTTAACGGCATCAATATTGTTAAAATTCATCAACAACAGTAACAACATCAAAAATAAAATATTAGGCAGCCTAAAGATTAATTCTAATTAGATAGTCCAGTGGTAACGGCCGCGACTTACGAGTTGTAAGTCATAGGTTCGAACCCAGAGAGGCGCTTTACTTACTGTAAATTATTTCATCACCACTACTCTCAAAATGGTGAAGGAAAACACCGTGAGGAAACCGGCATATCCTAGAATAAAAAATCCGAAGACACGTGACATCTAAAAACTTGTAGGTACTGAACCCGTGTGGGAGATTATGCTCCACTCAAAGAAGGGACGCCTGTGTCTCAGCAGTGGGAACATTTGGCCGCATTTGTTATTCCGCCGCTTTCGCGGACAAGTGCCACCGGAACGCACAAAGACTTTTTGCAACTAAGTGATACTAACATAGTTATTAAGTTTTATTTACTAACAAAATTGTTACTATATTATTATGTATACTTAGGTTAAGGTATGTATCTATGGGTCTTTGTTACCTGATAATAAATGGTTTATTATTATTATTATATGCTGGTTAAGATTATGCTAATTAGACAGTTCAACTGCACCAAGAAACGCCAAGTTTCTGACAGAGTCGTCACAAGTCAGTTATTTTCAGAACTGGTTTACTGTCTTCCCTAATACCAAATACTGATCGAATTCGAATCCCGAAAAGGCAAAAATATTTACCTAACTTACTTCATAAATTATTTATTTTTGTCATTTGGGGATGCAAGTAAGTATTTTCTTTGTAACAATTCAATTTATGAGTTATTAGGGATTTGTCCGGTTTCTCGTTCTCTTTGACATCATAATCAGGGCAATCAGACGAGAAAATTGAGAATGTCTGAGGGAGAGAAAGGAGGTCGTCGATTATGTTCCTTTTGGTTACATTTCAGCGGTGTTTTTTTCTTGTCGAAGTTGCACGAGATTTTAATGCTGTGTACTTAATCTCAAAGAAATGTAAAATACCTGTAATCAGCTGCATCTGATTAGACTGGAAGCTGACCCCAACATAGTTGGAAAAAGGCTTGGCAGAAAATGATGAATTATCCTGAAAGGATGATACTCAAACCTATAAGTACTTTAGGTCTATTAATTCTTCTTTATGAGCGTTTACAGCGTACGGCATTTCATACAAACTTTCAAGCCCTTGTTTTTCGAAATGAATGAACCGATTTTAATGAAACTTTATACGCTTAGATAAGCAGGATACAAAGGTCTAAAAAGTTACTAAAAACATTTTAGAAATGTCTTATTTAAAAAAATATAACTGCAGGAAATCTCTGTTTCTATGGAAAATTTAAAATCGGTCTAACTTGGCTGTAACACTATTTTTCGAAAATGTTCTTTAGTAACTTTTTAGACCTTTGTATCCTGCTTATCAAGCAGAGATTATCGTCGACTGTGCAAACACGAATTATCTAATATTTCGGCCACGCGGTTCCTAACGAACACTCCATGGAGCGACTCGTTGTTCAGGGACAAGTGGAGGGCAAGCGGTCACGCGGTCGGTCACCTACGCGTTGGACAGACCTTATCAAAGCGTCAACACAAACCTCCATAGTCTAGAGTTTCTGAGACGCTGAAGACCGGAATAAGTGGAGGAGCATCGCGAGGGCTACTTTGGCCAAAGAAAATGCAGAGTCATCAACCACGACCACTCTGTCAAGAGTGAACGACTAAGGAGAAGGATCCTGCTTATACGTGTGAAGTAATTAGGAACTAGCTGACCTGGCGAACTTTGTATCGCCAAGTCAGCTAGTTCCTAATAAAACACACTCAAATTAAACCAGCACATATATATATTCTACTCCATGCGACACGCACAAAATTAAATTACAAATTACCCGCTCCATTGCCCGAAACAAGAGCAGCTTTTCGAACAAAAACGTCGCTAAATTCCACACAGACATATTTTCTTGGAACAACGTAAAATAAAACG
Source organism: Oligia fasciuncula (assembly GCA_963082905.1). Taxonomy (NCBI): domain Eukaryota; kingdom Metazoa; phylum Arthropoda; class Insecta; order Lepidoptera; family Noctuidae; genus Oligia; species Oligia fasciuncula. The sequence continues at coordinate 3,334,510 of OY720401.1, forward strand.
GTACTGCAGAAAGTAAAAGAGTATAAAATATAGGAATGGCCGCTACAAATTCTGTTTAAAATTGCGTATACTGAGCGAAATATGGTAGAATAAAGTTGTGGACTCAATGGAGGGGTAACGTTGATAGTATGTGGGCTGTGTGCAGGAATAGAGGCTATACTATTCCATGGCTTGTGTGTAAAGGAATTTTTAAAATATATTTTAAACGGTCGTTTTCTTCTGAGTCACTCTTTGAAAAACGATGTGAGTAATGCTACCGAATTGAGTTAAGGCTCCTACAAACAGGCGCGACACGCGACGCGAATCGCGTGCGACACAAAGGCACCGCTCGTTGCGCGACTTGCGATACTTGGCCAGAGGCTAAGTATTGCCATACAATATGGCAATGCCAGTCTCTTGATACATTACCAGTCGACAGCGATGCGAATGAATTTTGCGACGCTATATTTCAGTTTGTGAATAGTTTTAGTTAAGTTAGGATATAATTTTGTTTTTTTTTATTAATTAATTAGGTATTAGTTGTTATTTACCTAAGTACATATTATTTTAATTCTGAATAAATATCAGACATTTCTTTTTTGTAATTTGTTTTTTTTTTCTGTATATCGCATGATCCTTCATAATCACAAACGACTGCTCTCCAAATCGTTGAACGACTGCGACTGGTTTCGAATAATTCTAAACGGTTTGCATCAAAATGTTGATCGGCATCTAGTCTAACCGGATGCAACTGAGTACCACAAAGATCAAATTCGCAAAACACGTAGTCGTTTGTATGAAACTGACAAAACATTGCGCAGAAGGCTGCGCAGTAAGATTTCTTAGGAACCAAATGGTGAATTGAGGCGTGTGAGAGTGAGAGAACATGCGCGAAAGTTCTTAGTGTGTATGTTCAGGCCCGCCAAGTTATTTTGGTCGTATTGTACACTGCTACAAGGATCTTTAGGTGCTCGAATGACTCTGGCAGGAGGCCGCAGTTGGTAACCATTTGGAAATGTCTTGAAAAAAAAGCCTTTTTTTTTCAAAATTTTGGCCACGCGCCAGTAGAACTTGTGGCGAACAAGGCATCACACTGACGTCACGCAAAATCTTGCATCGCGCAAGCAGAGTTTACCGCGCAACTAGCATATGTATAAACAACGTCCCGGCATCAATATTCGGGCAGTTGCCCACCAGACACAATACCCGTCTGGTCGGAGCATCCTCTCTTTCTCATACAGCTTCGTTTCGCTTCGTAGACTAACGCTAACTAGGTACTAGGTGCCAACATACATATTGTATGAATGAATGAAAACTTCATATGAATGATATAATGACTTCATTTCCTCGCGCACAGATTAAGAAGGAACGAATGGAAACAATTGCGGTTCTCATTATGATATGAGGGCCGTTGAAACTGAGGACCTTATTCATTCTGTTTTACGATTGTTGGGCAGTTATTAATTAGAGGATTTTTTTTGTTTCATAAATCTGAGGTGAAGTCATTTACGATACCTTTTTATTAGAGAAATGTTTGTTTGTAGGCTTTTTTTTCAGTGGGTAGGTATCCACTGGATGAGGGCAGTGCAGGACCAGACGTTGTGGCGATGACTGGGTCCTATGTCCAGCAGTGGACGTCTTTCGGCTGAATGATAATGATGTTCGCATTAGGAATATCGATGAATTTGAAAGGGCTCGTCAGTCAATATCACAAATAAATAATTTAAAACTTTGCTCTTGTTTAGAAAAGCTTAGAACTTGATCTTTTCTAGGCATTTACACAAAAAAAAAAAAATAACAAAACTCTACTATGTTAATCTTTACACTCCCTGTAAAACTCGTTTCAGCCATTCTAATACTTAAGTATCACCTTATTCTTAATAAAAAAACCTTTTAAATTTTCTAACAAATATTCTTCAATTCCCGGCTTCATTAAAACAAGCTATTGTTAGCACAAAGGTTTATTAATTTTCTGCAGTTACTATCCCCATCTCTTTCTTTCTCGCATATTTGAGGACGTCAGAAAGGGAAATGTCCTGTCGCCGAAATTTTCCGGTACATCGCCGCCATTAGGTTTGCACAGTGGATCATTACCGGTGAAATTGTAAGAGAAACGTTTCGTAGTTATCGGGAAAACAGGATAGTCCTGGAACGTAAAATTCGCGCAAAGCGTGGTCATGAATCACCGCGTTGTCCGATAAAGTCAACAGCGGTTGCGTATTTAGTGATGTGACTTAACAGAGTTACGATCTATCGACCAGATGCAAGCTCCTTTTTTGCAATTTTTTTCATGTTTGGAAACTGCATTCGAGCTGTTTTGGTATGAAAAATAAATGTCTGTGTGTCAAAAATAAACGTAAAAGCTTTCTAAAAATAGCAATTTAATTGAACAGACGCCAGCACATCAAGCTACTACAATCTGTCAAATTTCTTTAATAGATTTTCAACTTTATCGCTAAAACATAAGGTTCAAAGTTGATTGGGAAAATTTGTAGTTTCGGGTAGCTTGATGTGCTGGGTCTGTATTTGCGCGTACTCATCTTAACTCGTGCTCAGGTAAGGTTGCTGTGGTTTAAGTACAGACGCCAGCACATCAAGCTACCCGAAACTGTCAAATTTTCCCAATCAACTTTGAACCTTATGTTTTAGCGATAACGTTGAAAATCTAGGTATTAAAGAAATTTGACAGATTGTAGTAGATTGATGTACTGGCGTCTGTACATAAACTCGATTCATAGATTTACATTATCACGCTATATCCATAGAGTCTTAAGTCTAGCATTGAATTTAAGATTAAAAAAATACAGTAAGTGTTGCTTTACACAACAAAGATCTGCGATGACCACACAATACTACACCTATCTCTTTTAGTCGATTATTTCCTCGCATCCCTATCGATAACAAACACAACACTAGTGAAGACAAAGGATGAATTTCGGGGATAAAAAAGGGAATTTGTGTCGCGACGTTTGGCGCCGTTGACTATATCGTTGGATATCCAAACGATAAAGTTGGAGAAGAATGTTGAAGAATATTTCGTGTGTACAAGAGCTTTTCGTTTGATAGTTCTATCACATTTTTTATTTACTTTTTACTGACCTTTTGTTGCTTCTGGTGATTCTGCATAGTTTGATACTGAGATTCAGATACTAACATTTACGTAGTAGACTGCGGTATTGCATAAAAACAGGGTGACAGGGACACGCGCAACCTGTAACCGTGGATTCAGTAGATGATTCTGAATAAAATTTCAACGCAGAGGACGCTGAAATTTGACGTTCGACGGAAAAAAAAAAAAAAAAAACACTTTTCTATACCTTTTGACCATGTAGATATTGCACATTTATATGAAACTGCTGGTTTTTAGGGTTCCGTACCTCAAAAGAAAAAAACGGAACACCCTGAACCCTTATAGGATCACTTAGTTGTCCGTCCGTCCGTCCGTCTGTCTATCAAGACCCTTTATCTCGGGAACGCGTGCAGAGATACCTCCATAAAATCCATACACAACTTGATAGAGTTAAAATGAACTCTACAGTCCCTTGAAGCTGTGAAAAATCAAACACCGTCTATGCCGCAAAAAACGTATATTTCGACACTCTCAAGGTAATCAAAATTTATTGGGTACTTCCTGTTGGCCTAGAATCATGTTTGGCAAGAAGCAAGATCATTATTTATTTATTTATTTAACCATATATGTACACACATATAGGCCCTGCGCAGACGGCACACTTTTTGTGCGATCGAGTCTGCGGCGCACAAAAAGTCTGCATGGCGCGCAAAAAGTCGGTCGCGGATTTTTCACAGACTCAACGCACACGACGCACATCTTCGATCATTTTGTCGGCAGAGCTGTAGGGACGTAGACGCTATGGAAATCGTGCAGAGATCGCGAAGTATTATTTTGTACATGAAGTACAGAAAAAGAAGAAGAAATAGAGAATTTTGGGTACATCCTATACTTTCGGAAAGATTACTGAAGGGACAGTTCCATACTAAACATTCAATTCTGAAACAATATCGACCTCTGGCGCCATGATAATAGATCGCGTGCGTTACGTCCACCCCTAGCAAATGCAGATTGCCGACTAAAGTGTGCGCCGTCTGCGTTAGCGCGCGTTGAAGCAAACGTTCAATTTTTTTCACACACTTTTTGTGCGGAGCGGCGCGCCGCGGCGCGGTGCGGTCTGCCCGAATTACACGGATTTTTTGTGCGCCGGACTTTTTGCGCGTCGTGTGCGTTACTGCATATAATTGCATAGGTTCTATTTTCACAGACTAAAAAGTGCGTCACGGATAGTCTGTCGTCTGCGCAGGGCCTTAAACAGACAAGTAAAACAGAACAGAAAAATAGGTACAAAGGTGATGCTCATGGTGGTGGTGGTGGTGGTGGTGATCATGTAGCACAAGTAAAGAAAAAAATCCGAATACATAAAAAAAACACGTGATACCTACAAAATAACCCTCGGTGAACCCGGTGAACCCTCTGTGCGCGAGTCCGACTCGCACTTGACCGTTTTTTTTGAGAAATGTCTTATTTTTAGCCCAAAGAATCAGCATTGCCATCCAATTTAAAAAAATAAAAATTCCAAACACATATTTGTACCTACTCAAACAATTTATTACCAACTTGTTTCATAAATCCAGAAATGTTAGCCCCCACAACACAAATCAAAGTTATTAAAACTGTTTTAAATAAAAAACCAAAAACGGTTATTAAAATATCCCGAAAACGGTTTCGTTTTAACACGAAAAACTCGCTGACCAAAAATATATGGGATGAATAATGTGACAAGGATACTTCAATCTGTGGGACATTCCCACTGTTCCCTTTTTAGGGTTCCGTAGCCAAATGGCAAAAACGGAACCCTTATGGATTCGTCATGTCTGTCTGTCTGTCTGTCCGTCTGTCCGTCCGTGACATACGTCACAGACACTTTTTTCCGAAACTATAGGAACTAAACTGTTGAAAGTTGGTAAGTAGATGTATTCTGTGAACCGCATTAAGATTTTCACAAAAAAATAGAAAAAAACAATAAATTATGGGGTTCCCCATACTTAGAACTGAAACTCAATTTTTTTTTTCATCAAACCCATACGTGGATAGGTCTTCAAAAATGATATTGAGGTGTCTAATATCATTTTTTTCTAAACTGAATAGTTTGCGCGAGAGACACTTCCAAAGTGGTAAAATGTGTGTGTCCCCCTGTAACTTCTAAAATAAGGGAATGATAAAACTAAAAAAAAATTATGATGTACATTATCATGTAAAATTCCACCGAAAATTGGTTTGAATGAGATCTAGTAAGTGGCTCGCCGGTGAAAACTTAAAAACATATGATGGTACGGAACCCTCGGTGCGCGAGTCCGACTCGCTCTTGCCCGGTTTTTGGATGATTTGTCCGTTTTCCCACTTCTCCCTACCCTGTTTTCCCATTAGGATATATTGAAAATTTCTGCTTTGAGATAATATATCGGGTCTCGTTGCCACTTTTGTCTTTTATGGGGGTAAAAGGAGTTGTGAGTAAGGGGATTTTGATTTAGGTGGCTTTTAATGCCATCCATCTTGGTAATATGGGCGAACTTGTAGGTAAACTGGGCCGTGAAAGGTTGTAAGGACAAATGCATGACAGGTTACAGAGGGTAATAATGTTACCAGATTTATAGTCTTTTTTACTTTTATGTTTTTTAAGCCAAACAAAATAAAAAAACAAAATTGGGTTCGGTATTCCTTTCATTAGCCACTTTTGTTAGTTCAACAGTTAGATTATCGCATCTTAGCCTCGTAGCTAAATAATAAAAATGGCGTGGGTCGATCTTTAAAGTTAAGCAACGCTTGCCGAGGTCAGTCCGTGGATGGGTGACCATCCATTACATATCGAGACACCTCCGTGCTTTGTAAAGCACGTAGATCTTTGATAGTTGTTACGGGTAGTCAGAAGCTCAAAAGTCAGAAATAAAGATAAATTGTTTATTCTGCACAAACAAAACGCACTTTACGAAAAAAAGACATAAAATATAACTGGATGCTGCTGAATACCAGTATTTTACATGGCGCTCCATGTAAAATACTGGTACTCAGTTAACTGACCTCCACAAACCAATTACTAGGTAATACGATACCTCATGGTAAGACTGGTTGTCGACTTTCGGGCTTCTGACGACCCGTAACAACTATCAAAGACTGTCGAATGACATCCGGGACCAACGGCTTAACGTGCTTTCCGAGGCACGGGAAGTCTTGATATGTAAAGATGGTCACCCATCCACGGACCAACCACGGCAAGCGTAGCTTAACCAGATCAATCGACCCGTGCGGCTGTTATTACTTAGCCACAAGCCTCTCTGTCTCCTCTCAAGTCAGGGCCAGGGACCAAAGACACATTAATCTGTATAACATTTCATATTAGAAAAGTCCTCTGTGTCATAATATTAAGTTACATGGCCCTGCCGCAAACTATGCGTGGTTTCATCTTTAGAGAATATCCCAAAAAACTAAACTAGATCGTCTCCCCACAAAATAAATTCGAACATAGTTAGTGAGAATACTGTTGAGTGTTGAGCAAACCAGCGCAATAATTTAGTTGCTTTGTTAGTTTACAACACGTTTTTTGTTCACAGTTTTAATGGAAAACGCGAGCTAATGGGATTTCTGACTCACTCGTATGTTTCTTTGTTTTATTGTGATGGCGGAGATTCCTCGAAAACGGTCAAAAAGTTGGTTTTTAACTACTTCAAAATTATTTACGGTTTAAGAGATACACTGCAGTGTATCTCTTAAACCGTAAATAATTTTAACCGAAAAATTATGATATTTTCAAGTCATATTTTAATACAGTGATGGAACTCAAATCATAATTAAACATACATTAATGCATCAAAAAAATCTTCAAATACACCTCTTGATTGTCTTTAAAAGCAGTTTATCCCTTCATTAACAATTTTAATTATAATTAAAAATATGCCATTAAATTGCTAATCTTAAACTGCATCCAGTGATGGATTTTATTTATTATTAAATAGTTTTTCTAAATAGATAATTTATTCATATTTTACAATAAATTACCAGTTTTGTGTCATCGCGCTTCTCTTTCTTTTCTATGCAGTCCGATAGTGACCGCGTTTTAGGTCATGTAAGCCCCTTAATGGTGTCCAGCATTAAGAGTTAGTCATGCATTGCGTTGAGAGACAAATCGAATGAGCACGTATTTTTCCTGTATTCCCGTTGTCCCCGTAATCTGTGTCCCCGTTAACGGGGACAAAGGGAATTTAATAAAATAATTGGTAGCTAAAAGATGGAAGAACAACATTATCGAGTTCATTGGATACTCAGAACGAATAGCAGTTCTCAAATTCCGCATCACACCCAAGCAGACACTAACGATCATCCAGGTGTATGCGCCTACGTCAGCATATCCGGACGAGGATGTCGAGGTCTTCTACGATCTCCTAAATAAAGCCTGCGAAGAAAATCGCGGAACGTGGAATATGATCATTGGCGATTTCAATGCAAAAGTCGGTCCAAGACAAGAACAAGATGGCGAAGCTATTATAGGTCCGCATGGATTAGGAATACGCAACGCACGTGGAGCTCGGCTATTACAATTCGCCTTTGGACAGAGTATTCTTGTTGCCAATAATCTATTCAATAAAAAACCCCAGCGCCGATGGACATGGATATCACCCAATAATTTGGTTAAGAACGAAATAGACTATGTATTAACTTCCGATAAACAAATTATTAAAGACGTAGGTATCATTAATAAGATTAAATATAGCTCAGACCATAGACCATTACGCGCAAAAATTAAATTTAATTTTAAAATCTACCGCGCAAAAACCTTCAGGATGCCTATCAAAAAACTAAATAAAGATACCCTTATTAACAATTACGAATCCTTCAATTTAGAACTATCGAACCACTATGAAAGCCTAGACATAAATGTCCCAGATGTGGACGAGCAATATAATAGAATAGTTACTGGAATAAGAAAAAGCAGCAATAGCATAAACGTGAAAGGGAAGAAGAATACAAAGCTTACAATAAGCACACGTTGCTTGCTTGAACAGAGAAACATACACGAAATAGGGTCAGAACAGCATAAATTAATAGATAAACAGGTCAAGAAAGCTATTAGAACAGATATAAGAAACTTGAATACCCACTTAGTTAAAGTGGCCTTGCAAAAACACCGTTCGTTAAGAGTAGCAAAACAGGGAATCTCTCGAACCAAACCTTGGATAAATAGTTTACTAGACACACATGGAACCAAACATCACAATAGACAGAAAATTATAGAAATTTGCACAGAATTCTACAGCTCTCTTTATTCAGATAATTCAAAATTAGAAACAGAAAATAGATACAGTTGTCAAGAGGATATCCCTCCCATAACGGGATATGAAGTAGACAAAGTACTAAAAACAATGCACTACGATAAGAGCCCCGGCGAAGATGGTGTTACAACTGAAGCTCTGAAGCTAGGATCTGCCACACTGCTCCCACACCTCACAAACTTATTTAATGCAATTCTACAATCAGGTAAACTGCCAACCCAGATGTGCCACTCAAACATTGTTCTTCTTCATAAGAAAGGAGACAAGTCCAATATAAACAACTACAGGCCCATTAGCTTAGTCTCACATATTTATAAGGCATTCATTAAGGTCATTCACAATCGCATAGATGCAAAATTAGACTCGCATCAACCACCAGAACAAGCAGGATTTCGCTCAAGTTTTTCTACCACGGACCATCTTCAAACCTTAAATCAGTTAATAGAAAAACACACAGAATTTAAAAAACCTCTATATCTGGCTTTCGTGGACTACACAAAGGCTTTTGACAGCATTAAACACAGCGCAATATTTTCAGCCTTACGAAGTCAAGATATAGAGGAAACATATATAGATCTTCTAAAGATTATTTATAATAATAGCACTGCCAACGTTAAACTGGATTCCGTAGGCAGAACATTTAAAGTAGACAAAGGGGTAAAACAAGGTGATCCGCTCTCTCCTAAACTATTTACGAGCACCCTTGAGGAGATATTCAAAAAACTCGCAGACGCATGGGCAATGAAGGGTATTCCAATCGGCGATAAAATGCTGTCAAACCTTCGTTTTGCAGACGATATCGTTCTTTTTGCATCTACAGCAGATCGACTGCAAAAAATGCTCCAAGAACTGAGCACTGCAAGCCTTGAGGTTGGACTGACGATGAATCAGTCAAAGACTAAAGTCATGACCAATGCCACTAACTATAAGGTCGAGGTCGATGGGCAGGAAATACACTATGTCGACGAATATATCTACCTGGGCCAACTAGTTTCCTTCCACAACAGACAGGACAAAGAGATCGACCGTCGAGTCGAAAATGCCTGGAAGAGCTACTGGTCCATGAAGGCGCTAATGAAGGGCGACCTTCCTATTTCACTAAAGCGTAAGCTCGTCGACATGTGTATCCTGCCTATCCTAACCTATGGCGCCCAGACTTGGTCTTTGACAGAGGCTCAGAAGTCCAAACTCAAGGTTTGCCAAAGAGCGATGGAGCGTAGTATCTTGAAGATTAAACTCACCGACCAAATTCGCAACACCACAATACGCTCCAAGACAGGTATCGCCGATGTTGGCGGCAAGTCTGCGAGGCTGAAGTGGGACTGGGCGGGTCACACTTATAGGATGCATACAGACAGATGGGCCAAAGTCGTCACACAGTGGGTGCCTGAAGACGGGCGTCGCCACCGAGGCAGGCCTAAGAAACGCTGGCGTGACGATTTAGACTCGTTCCTAACCGACTGGACGGAGAAGGCACAGTATAAGGAAATGTGGAAGGAAATGGGGGAGGCCTTTGCCCAGCAGTGGGACAGAACAGGCTAATATAAAAAAAAAAAAAAAAAAAAAAAAAAAAAAATAACTTCTGAATAGTGAACTAAACCGTCACGAGCGGGTCGGTGACGATGAATCGGGTATGCTCGACTCCAGTCGGTCCGTGACGCAAAATCGCGTATACTTGGCAGTCTTTTAGTACTTATACGAAACTGCATCGATTGGCACCATATAAATAAAACGTAAGAATTTGCCTTTTCCAGCTGATTGTAATATTTTTACAAAATCTGTGAATCCAATTAGCAATTACACAAAAAATCAAAGACGATCTCCTCAGACCTGTAGTTATAGTGGTTAAGATGTAAATTATAAAACTATATTTTTCGCAGATTGAGGAGGTCAGGACGTTTAGAGTTTTGATGACCCTTTGCAAAAGGGTATAGATGAGGTCATCATCGGGTTCCTTCTATCTGGCAGAATATTGATGCTCCGAAATTTATTTGGCTTATCACAGTGGGCATAATCTTCTTTAAACAAATATTTTTAAGGCATAAAAAATATATGCCCATAATAATAATAATATGCCCACTGCCACTTAAATTTGGCAATTCTTCAGGTTAGATGAGGTATCCCTACACAAATATCAAAACCGTATTGCTATTGGTCTGTAGACTACTTCTCAAACGAAATCGTCCAGTCTCCTTTGAATTTGGTGAGCTACACTATATCATGCACCTTAAGTAATTCTAAAGTAGAGTTTGATAAGTTCTCAATTTCTAATTCAGAATCTAGGTGTAATTCTGTTAATATGTAATGGAAATAAAACCAATTGCAGTTTTATGGATGATCAAAGACTGACATAATTATCATTAAAACAAACATAACGAAACATTTTGGATCTCTACCATATATTAACGTAAATAACAGATTACTAATTACAATTAAATATCCCAATTTACGGATTATCTCTGCAAACTATAATCTCGGATTACCAACTCCTAATATTAGAAAAAAAAAAAAACTGGCCAAGTGCGAGTCGGACTCGCACACGAAGGGTTCCGTACCACAAGGCAAAAACGCCGAAAAAAACAGAGCCCCTTAAATATTTATTTTATTCTGTTTTTGGTATTTGTTGTTATAGCGGCAACAGAAATACATCATCTTTGAAAATTTCAATTACGGTTCATGAGATGCAGCCTGGTAACAGACGGACAGACGGACAGTGGAGTCTTAGTAATAGGGTCCCGTTTTTACCCGTTGGGTAACCTAACAGCCCTTTATCAAAATAATTTTGGCAATAAAATCCACAGGCGTATCACGAACAAATTATTTGAAACTTCATTTATATTTCAGTCGAACGACCCTCATAAATTTCATAAAATATCAAAAGCACGCATTAACGTTGATAGAACACCGTAAAAGTCGCACAAAAGTTACTACAATTTATTCAAATTATTGTCATGATCATTTTATGAGTAGACATTAATGGCGACTTACAAAAGGTATTTACAAGGCATTAAGGCTCGTACGAACAGGCGCGACACGCGATATAATCGCGCGACACAAAGTCACCGCTCGTTGCGCGACTTGCGGTGCCTTTGTGTCGCGCGCGATTTTATCGCGTGTCGCGCCTGTTTGAAGAAGCCTTTAACAAGGCAGCTGTGACTGAAAACACTTTCGATTTTTTACAATAGTTTAGTTAACTAGGGTTAAATCACTACATTATTTTATAAGTGATGTTTGTCGTCTACTATCAAGTTTTTCTTGTTCTTCAACTGAATAGACAGCTGTGTTGCTGGGGAGTTTGTTGCACCACTTCTTCCCAGCGAAGGCACTAGGAAGTGGTGAAAGGCGGGCGTTTTGGGGGACTCTCTTTACTCTTATGTAATTTTGACGTTCGAAAAGTGCTGATTCTCAGTATAGTTTGAATAAGGGCCGATTCACGTAGCCGCGGGCAGTACCACTGACAAAACGCGGGTGGCCTCGCGGAACCGCGGGCGGCCGCGCTACCATTCGAGTTTTTCAAGCATCTTTTAATGACGTAGATAAAGTTTAAAATTAATTTACACTGAAAGTGCTCGCCGCGCCGCCGCTCCCGGCCGCTGGTTTCCCGGTGTGAATTGAGCCTAAAAACGTTCGTGTTATCTTTTAAGATAAAGTTCAAGGTTAGCTTGAAAAGTTGTCAGCAGAGTTCAAAGGCCCATTAGTAATTACGAGATCTATGTTTGATAGCAGACTTTCGCAATAACAAAAGAAAATAGAAATACCTCGTTGTTAAAAAATAAAAGGTTTTATTTAGGTACTTACCTACCTTTTTTGGTTATTTTTCACAAGCGAAGTTTACTAAAATATTTCTTTAATATTTTCTTTTTCATAGCATCCGAAAATATTACATTCTGCGCTACCATTCAGGTTGTCCCATTCAGTTCCAGCCTCAGAAGGAAGTAGGGAACATGATCCCACTATTTATATTTTCCAAAGGACCGAGTTGATATATGGCATCGAAATTTTTTTCCTGTGGCAACACTACAGCTAACAGCTGTTAAAAATTTGTTCTTGTAATTTTAATCTTAAATATTTAATTTCGTTGTTTTTTAGGCCTATTTCCAACTACTCCTCAAGTAAATAGGATAATAATGTGTATATTGTGTTAGATTCAAATAGCTAGTGCAAATTAAGTGTAAATATTTCTATGTAAATCGGTGACAGTTACCGGCGTAAGTGAATTTTGCATTGTCATCTTGATATCAGGTACAATACTCTATATTTTACTTGCTATTAGTTTGTTTACGTACTACAATTTAACCAGCACTTAGTTTGTTCATTTTTAGTAAGACTTTATTGGTGCCAATGACCTTTGAACGTAAACATAACCTTGCATTGGTTTGGTGACAGAACTCCTTAGAATTACATCTAAATTTCATTTTTCCTTTTAAACTAATCATCTTCTCTACTGCTGCCACAACTACCATCTCTCTTCTAATTTCTTGTCGCTTCCTTACTAGTTTTAATCATGATTATGACTCGCAGCGCCCGTGCTCGCCTCGGAGAGTCCAAACTCAATGAGGCTTTGAGCGCCTTAAAGGCGTCAAAGGAGTCCTGTGACCAACTAATTAAGGAAATAGATGACAATGAAAAGGTGCTCTTTGATGCCCATGAAAAGAATAGGAAGTTAAAAATTGAAATGGCTCAGATATATAATCAATACACTGATGCCATAGAAGAACGGGATAGACTTCAACTTGTTGTGGACGGGTTCAGCCAGTGTAGCACAGAGTATGAACAAGCTCTTAGTCAAAAACATATATTACAACAGCAGCTACATGAGGCTCAAAGTCAAATAACACAACTTGAGACGACCAATCTTAACATCACCGCCTCGCTGAACCAAAGTCTGTACAATGAGTTGATGCCTATTGCCCCGTCAATGGTTTCTACCATAAACCCCACATACACTATGGATTTGACAGCTGATGATGAATCGAAATCATATAATTCAGTGAGGGTAGTAAGCAGTAAAAATAAACTTAAAAAATACATTAAAATTAATAAATACATTGTTAAAACACAAAAAATGGTAAAAAGACAAAAGTTCTTTATCAAAAACGTTAAATTGAATAGAGAAAGGTTGAATTTAATTAAACAATTAGACATGTATTCTTATAATTTGGAGCAGAGTACTAGGAAGTACAACTGTTCGGGCGCCTCCGGCAATCTTCGGCTGCTTTCGTGAGACAACGGAAGGCGGCGAGCGGCGGCGAGAGGTGCGGCGTGCGGGACGCGGGCGGTCGGCCACTTCGCTACCGATCTCGGACGACGGCACGCGCGCGCACTCCATACGTTTCACAAACATCGACACTAATTTTATATTGTACCTATTTGGATTATACTTTTAAAACTACAGTCCACTGATTTGAATTAAAGTCCTTAGTTAGGTCCCTTACATATGGTCCTTCGAGCCTCCATAAAGTCGCGTTTTGGTAAACCAAGATCGTCGGCTACTGGCGTTACGACTCGACGTTGGTGAACTTTGGACTCCTCGAAAATTTGAATTCGCTGCGTCACCGGAGCAACGGTTTTTACTAGCGAAGTCGATTACACAAGAAGAACCACGACTACACTACATTCAAGTCTTGATAACGACGCCGGCGCTTATTAAATCGACTGGATAGTACGATTTACGCCGAGTCATCGCTTGGAAGGATTGTTGGACAGGTTTCTTGTGGATAAAGGTTCGGTATTGGGTGAGTTCGTTCCAATTTTTTCCCTTCTTTATCCTTTTCGAACAAATTTTAAGTGTTTTTATTCCGTTAAATTCAAATTATTTCCCGTTTTCACGTTCATATTTGAGTCAATACCTACGTGTTAATATTATACATAGCTGTCTCTTTCATTCTTATGCACTGCTTACGCTTGTGCGCTGCTATATTCCCAGGCTATTTACCGTTAATTAGGTGCATGATCAGCTGTGTGCGTTTATAATAAGTGTAACAGCTGAGCGGTCCGTGACATTCATCAAGGTCACGCGGCTATTCATTCACATTTTTTATGTGTTTTGTTCAAACTTAACTGTTCATTTCTTTACGATATTTGCTACGCATAATCAATTAGCGTTAATATTACCAACTGCTTTTCTTACTGGATAACGCTATGGCCTCTTTAGACTTATTGTTGAGAAAGCGAAGTGCCATTAAGGCAAAGCTTACAAATTTCACAAATTACATGAATGTGCTTCTTAGTTGCAAAATTATTTCCGACATTCAACGCTTAGAGTTGGAGAGCCGTTTTAAAAAATTTGAAGCTACATACAACGAATTCGACAATTTACAGATAGACATCGAGGTGCTTTCGGATGATCCCGATGAGGCGTATGCAGAGAGGGCAAAGTTTGAAGACCGTTACCACGCACTCGCAGCGCAGGCGCACGGCCTGCTTGCTAGTAGCGAGAGCAATGATGGCGGGTCTGTAACAGGCTCGGTGAACAAACACTCAGGTGAATCGTTCCAACAACGTAACTTTATACGCTTACCTAAAATTGATTTGCCTAATTTTGATGGTGGTTATCAGTACTGGCTTGAGTATAGAGATACATATTTGTCACTAATCCATAATAGTAGTTGCATAGATGCCATTAGTAAGTTCCACTACCTACGTGCGTCGCTTCAAGGCGATGCTTTGGAAATAATAAAAAACATTGATTTTAAGGGTGATAACTATCAAATGGCGTGGAAGTTACTATGCGAACGCTTTGATAATAGTAGGCTTTTAGTAGATACCCACGTGAAGGCGTTGTTCAATGTTGAATGTATTACTCAAGAATCATCTACTTCTTTGCGGCGTTTAATTGATCTAATTAATAAAAATATCAGAGCCCTTAATACAATGAATGAGCCCACGGACAATTGGGATACGTTGATTATTTATATGATGGCAATGAAACTAGATCCTATCACCAGCAGGGAATGGGAAGCTCATCGTAATACCATACCAACAAAACCAACAGTTTCTCAATTTTGTTCTTTTATTAGTAAAAAAGCTGATTTGTTGGAGACATTAGAACACAATAAAATCACACTTAATATAGAAAGTAATACTAACACTCATAACAACCAAGTAGAAAACAAACATAAATCATTAATAATAGCAACTAATCAAACCAATGATTCAAATCAAAAATATAAAACTAAATGTCCCTTATGTAATCAAAATCATCTATTATACACTTGTGAAGGGTTCCGAAAATTAAACGTAGAACAACGTATATTAAAGGTCAAAGAATTTAAAGTTTGTTTTAACTGTTTACGTAGTGGACATGTAACAAAGCGATGTAGATTAGCTCGTTGTAAATATTGTAAAGGTAGACATAATACCCTCTTACATGTAGAACAGACTACTAATGTCCAAGATCCTATGCCCAATAGTGTAGCATTGCCCACTGATGTTTCTGGAAGTGCCGCTCCATGCACCTCAGAAAATATCTCCTTGTCGAGTGACGCTCGGTCGCAACATACTACCTCTCATATTTTACTGTCCACAGCGTTGGTGAGAGTGGTGAACCACCGAGGCATCAAGAGCGACGCCAGGATCCTGCTCGATAACGGTAGCACGGCTAATTTTATTACGCAGAAACTATGTGATCAGCTAGGACTTCCTCGACGTAGCACGAGTTCCACGGTGACAGGTATAAACAGTCATACTACATTAAGTACGCAGTCTTGCAAACTAACCATTGAATCGTGCAGCGGCAGCTATAAGACAGATATAAATTGCTTCATATTACCTACAATTACCAAATTACTGCCGTCTACATTAGTCGACATAAGTAGCATTCCCATACCAGTAGATTTAAATTTGGCCGATCCGACATTCAATGTTCCATCAGAGATTGACATACTGGTTGGTGCTGAAATATTTTGGAATATTCTAGGCAATGCATCTATTAATTTAGGCAAAAATCAGCCCAAGTTACATGAGACAAAGCTTGGATGGATAGTATCAGGCGCTGTGGCTCTTCCAAAGCATCCATTCAAAAATACATATTCACATTTCTGTAATATGTCCATGAACGAGTTAAATAACAGCCTAAATAAGTTTTGGGAGCTCGATTCCATTTCTTCTGAGCATTCCTTGTCACAGGAAGAACGAGCTTGCGAAGAAAGTTTTCGTGTTAACACTGTGCGTGATCAAAACGGGCAATTCATAGTTACAATGCCTCTTAAAAATGATCCCAGTGAGTTAGGCGAGTCCTATGAAATGGCTAAACGTCGTTTTTTATCTTTGGAACGTCGTTTCCAACGTGATCCTGCTTTTAAGGAAAGATATGTTGCATTCATCGAGGAGTACGTGAGCTTAGGGCATATGACTGTGAATAATTCAACAAGGAAACCTCATTCAGGTAATAAAACTGAGTATTTTTTGCCACATCATGGAGTCATCCGAGAATCCAGTACCACAACTAAGCTCAGGGTAGTCTTCGATGCATCAGCAGCGACTACTTCTGGAGTGTCGTTTAATGACATCCAAATGGTGGGGCCCACTGTCCAAGATGACCTCTTTTCAATATTGCTGCGTTTCCGTCAGCACAAGTTTGTTATTTCTGGTGACATAGAAAAGATGTACAGGGCCATTCAGGTAACACAATCACAACGTAACTTACAACAAATAGTCTTTCGTGCTGACCCTAAGTTACCACTTCAAACGTACAGTCTTAATACTGTTACTTATGGTACAGCTTCCGCCCCTTATTTAGCTACTAAGAGCTTAGTCAGTCTAGCAACAACTGCCTCTAATGACATTGTAAAATCGTCCATTGAACGAGATTTTTACGTCGACGATTATCTGAGTGGTGGCGACTCGGTTTCCGAGGTGGTCCAGATGGGTAAAGAAGTTGCATCCATTTTAGCGTCAGCTAACTTTCATTTGAGAAAGTGGCAATCTAATAGTTTAGATATTTTAACAGAAATAGCCGGTGTTTCAGGGCATTCTGGTAGGTTGAACTTATCTGAAGATAGAAACGTGTCATCTAAAACGTTAGGCCTATATCGGCTATGTAACTCTGATTCTCTCGAGTTCTCAATATCAGTCGATACCAGCAAACCAATCACAAAGCGCCACATTTTATCGGTGATTAGCCAAATATTTGACCCATTAGGTCTGGTCGGTCCTTGCATCATCGAGGCTAAAATTATCATCCAAAGTCTATGGACGGCTAAGTGTGACTGGGACGAGCAAGTACCTGATAATATACATACCTCCTGGTTAATGTTCGTAAATAGTCTACCATGTTTAAATACCCTTAAAATACCCCGGTGGATTTCATGTGACAACTCAACTACTAATGAGATTCATGTGTTTACAGATGCATCCGAAAAGGCCTACGGTGCATGTATTTATATAAAGTCTAGTACTAAGGATGGGTTGGTAAAATTACAGCTGTTGGTGTCTAAAAATCGTGTTGCACCAATCAAGCCAACAACCATCCCTAGACTTGAGTTATGTGGGGCTTTATTAGGAGCAAGACTGTGTGTTAATGTACTGAATTCCTTCACCAAACCCGTTAGTAAATGTTACTTTTGGTGCGATTCGACAATAGTGTTAAGTTGGCTTTCCATGACACCCAATTTATTAAAACCTTTTGTCCGTAATCGCATTAATGAAATACAAGAATGCACTATAGGGCACACGTGGAGCTACGTGCCGTCGAAGGAGAATCCGGCGGATCTTGTTTCTCGCGGGCTGAAGGCTGACCTTATCAGCGAGTGTTCCTTATGGTGGTCAGGTCCTCAGTTTTTGTTAAATGATGAAAAATATTGGCCAAAAATGCCCAATGACAACTTGAAACAAGATCTACCTGAAATTGTATCATCACATTTTACTGATCACGCATCCCATCATCAATCATACAATAATTTAAGTTCAAATCATTTGTCACATCATAACAATAATCATTTACTCATTAAATCACTTATTCACAAATATTCCAATTATAATCATTTACAAAGAGTCGTCGCTTATATACTAAGATTTGTTTACAATTTAAAACATAAACACAATAAATTCCTTGGTTCCCTTTCCTGTGAAGAACTTACAAATTCTACAAATTTTATTTTACGTCACGCTCAAATGGATATGTTTCCTAATGAGTATAATTTACTGCAATCAGGAAAGTCTTTACCAAAAAAGAATAGGCTTATTTCTTTGAGTCCCTTTGCAGATTCGAATGGTCTCATACGCGTAGGAGGGAGACTTGACAACTCACCTTATGATTATAATGTCAAGCACCCGGTGTTATTATGTGGTAAGCACCATATAACTAAAATAATATTTCATAAATATCATCTCGACTGCTTACACGCCGGCCCTCAGCTGCTCTTGGCAAATATACGCCAAATGTATTGGCCTCTTGGCGGTAGAAATCTTTCCAAATGTATTGTTAAAAAATGCATCAAATGTTTCAAATACAAGTGTCAAACTGTGCAACCTACAATGGGTCAGTTGCCCTCTTCAAGGACACATTTAGAACACCCATTTTTAAACTGTAGTGTGGATTATGCTGGGCCAGTGCTGATAGCTGATCGCAAAGGGCGAGGGTGCAGGCTTATAAAGGCGTACCTGTGTATTTTTGTTTGCCTTGCCGTTAAGGCTATTCACATCGAGCTTGTTACAGACCTGACGAAAGAAGCCTACATGGCTGCCTTGAACCGTTTTGTGGCTCGTCGTGGTAAACCCGAAAGCATCTTGTCCGACAATGGGACAAACTTTATAGGTACTTGCAATGAGCTACGTAAGTTTTTACAAGATCCAAATCTCGCGCCTGTAGTTGCTCAACAAGGCATCAAATTTTCTTTTGCGCCTCCATACTCCCCCCACTTCAACGGCATTGCCGAAGCCGCCGTCAAATCTACCAAACATCACTTAAAGCGACTTTTAGGTTTAACGCACTTCACATACGAGGAGATGGCCACGTGCTTGACTCAAATAGAGGCCGTCTTAAATTCCCGTCCTCTTACCCCTCTTTCCACTGATCCTCTAGATTTCTCCGTTCTTACTCCTGGACACTTCATAATTGGGCGACCACTAATATCTGTTCCGCATCCACAGGTTACTGATTTCAACCTCGGGCGACTGGAGCGCTACCAAAGAGTGGAGCACATTAAGCAACATTTTTGGAACCGTTTTCAATTAGAATATGTTTCTCTGCTCCAGCAAAAAACTAAATGGACAGCGTCAACAGGCCAACTTTCAGTGGGAGCTCTGGTTCTCATCAAAGAGAAAGGCCAACCGCCCTTGGTGTGGCCACTGGGGCGTGTCATCAAGGTCTTCCCTGGCTGCGACGGGACCACACGGGTCGTGGAGCTGAAGACGAAGAGAGGAACGGTGCTGCGGGCTTACAACAACGTCTGCCCACTTCCTCTCACTTGAATGCTTCAACCCGGGGAGGATGTTCGGGCGCCTCCGGCAATCTTCGGCTGCTTTCGTGAGACAACGGAAGGCGGCGAGCGGCGGCGAGAGGTGCGGCGTGCGGGACGCGGGCGGTCGGCCACTTCGCTACCGATCTCGGACGACGGCACGCGCGCGCACTCCATACGTTTCACAAACATCGACACTAATTTTATATTGTACCTATTTGGATTATACTTTTAAAACTACAGTCCACTGATTTGAATTAAAGTCCTTAGTTAGGTCCCTTACAACAACATTGACACAGAGACCTTGCAATCTGAACTTGACCATCTACAGGAGAAACTTAGTTCAATGACCAACAAATATAATACCTCTGAAGACCTAATGAGGGAATATGTGTTGGCAATGAATGAGCTGGTAAACTCACAAAAAAACAACTGTGAGCATTGTCAAACACCAACCAATGTCACACCGGACCATTCATTGACAACTTGCAATACCACCTTAGTGCAGCCCTGTGTTGATTTGATAATTCCTTCTACTAATAGTTCGTATAAACAGTGTAAACAAACTTTAAATAATGATATTGTGTTATTTTGTGATGAGATCGGTAAGGACTTAGGACACTTGTTAACAGCTGAATATCCGGGACACTCAATAATAAATTACTGTATGCCTGGTTGTTCTTTGTTTCATATTATGAAAAAAATTATTAAATGTAACTTTACCCAGGATACAACTTTATTAATTTTTATGGGTAATAGGGGAAATGTAAACAAAGGAGAACTGCTCCAGTATCATAGAACATTATGCAACCTTAGTTTAAGAAAAGTTGTATTGTTTACATTCCCTTATAGTAACAGTTTGCCACAGGAAGAAAACAGCTTAAGATTTGAATTGAATATGACATTGCATAACTTGACATTTAATAATAACATGTTCCATTTAGTTGATATTAACAATTATGTTAGTAATAATTTCTATTTGACAAAAGATAGATATAACATTGTTATGTACTATCTTTCTGACTATTATAAAAGACAGATAGCTGTGTCGCTATCTTATTTTTTTTCTATTACAGCCAAAAATTTGGCTAAACAACTTGCTTCTTTTGAGCAATGCAATGACATTATAAATAATTCTGCCAATAATTTGGTCACTATTAATGACATTGCTAATAATTTAAATTAGAAATTAAGACAATAGAGGCAACCTCTAGCTATAATGTACGCAAAAAAAGCTTAAAATCAGTCAATAGTATCAACCTAGTGCATCAAAATATTCAAGGATTTATGAACAAAGAATTAGAAGTAGAATTATTTATGAATTTTAATAGTATTGACATACTTTGTATAACAGAACATTGGCTGAAAAGCCACCAGTTCTTGTTCAATTTTAATAATCACCAGGTTGGTAGTTCGTTTAGCAGAACAAATGCTATACATGGTGGCTCATTAATTTTAGTAAGTAACCAGCTCAAATTTAAAGATCGTATAGATATTGTGAGCCTATCAGTTGAGCGTACGGTTGAAATTGCCTGTGTAGAATTGGAGCACTCTATTGTATTAAGTGTGTATAGACCCCCTTCAGGATTGTATGACTGCTTTGAAAAGGTAATGGATGAAGTGTTACACAGGATTTGTAACTCAAACAAGTCCGTTATCATTTGCGGTGATTTTAATGTCAATTTATTAGAAAGCTCAGGTTCTTGTAGTAAAATTTTAAGTCTGTTTCAGTCCTACAATCTTCTAAACCTATTTTTGGAGCCCACAAGAATAACCCCTACTAGTGCCACATGCCTAGATAATATATATACAGATATTATACCAAGCCACAAAGAAATTATAACTTTACTAGATTCTGATCATTGCGGGCAAAGGATTACTATTCAAAATCAAAACAAAAAAGTGGCTAAAAAGGATATCACTGTTAACCCCAAAACTGCAAGTCGCTTGGAGGCTTTTAAAGTTAAACTCATTGATAAATTACCAGTTTTGTCTATTCATGCTGATCCTAATCATCTTTATGATAATTTTTTTAATGTATACTGTAAACAATTTGATTCCACCTTTATTCCCAAGACTATTTCGGTTAATAGTAATGCATCGTTCAGTGATTGGGCTACCATTGGTATTCATAAAAGTAGAACACGGCTTTATGAACTGTACAATGAAAGGACTTATATTAACACTGATGAATTTAATTTGTATGTTAGAAATTATTCAAAATTATTTAAAAAAGTTTGTTATATGGCCAAGTCACGTTATTTGAGTTCAAAGATTAAAAACAGCAGTAATGTAATTAAAACGACTTGGAATATTATTAATAGTGAAACGGGAAGATCTAGTAACCGAAATACTGACTACAGCCTGTCTATTAATGACAACATAATAAAATCAGACACACAAGTCGCCGAGGCATTTGAAAATTTCTTTTCAGATATTCCCGTTTCAACTACTAAATCACTAAACTCATCACCTTCTGTTGCTGAGTCTTTGCTTAAAGAAAATGTTAATGGTTGCAATTCAGAATTTCGTTTTGAATATATTACCTGTAGAGATATAATTAAAACCTTTCACACTTTAAATGTAAAAAAGACTGCAGATCTGTGGGGTAATTCTGTAGAAGTAGCCAAGTCTATTATTGACATTGTAGCGCCTACTCTAGCTATTATCTTTAATAGTTGTATTGACAATGGGGAGTTTCCTGACCTTATGAAAAATAGTAAAATAATACCTTTGTTTAAATCAGGTAGTACATCAGACCCCACAAATTATAGACCTATTTCTGTACTACCTACCTTTAGTAAAATTTTTGAGAAATTAATTTTAGACCAAATGCAAAGATTTTTTAATAAACATAAATTATTACATAGCAAACAGTTTGGTTTTACAAGGGGTCGTTCAACTACTGATGCCGGCGTTGAACTATTAGGACATATTTATAATGCATGGGAAGATAAATGCGATGCCTTGGGCATCTTTTGTGATTTGTCCAAGGCATTCGATTGCGTTCTTCACGAAACGTTAATCAGGAAACTCCGCCACTACGGGATCCGAAACACTGCTCTGGATCTTCTTATTTCATACTTGAGTAAAAGGATTCAGAGCGTTGACGTTAATGGAAAAAGATCACCCGGATCTATAGTAACAATGGGAGTCCCACAGGGCTCAATTCTTGGTCCTTTCTTGTTTCTCATTTATATTAATGACTTGCCGTACCTCATAAAGGATCATCATGATATAGTGTTGTTTGCAGATGACACTTCTCTTTTGTTTAAACTTAAACGTCAGCAGTTGGTTACTGACGATGTAAATAGCGCGATCTCGAAAGTAGTCCACTGGTTCAATGTTAATAATTTGCTTCTAAACGAGAAGAAAACCAAATGCATTAAGTTTACGCTACCCCACGTAAGGCAGGTGAAAACTAATGTGTTGATAAAGGGCGAGGAATTGAATCCTGAAGACAACACAGTATTCTTGGGCATAACTTTAGATGCTAAGCTTCAGTGGGGTCCACATATAGATAAATTGTCAAAAAAGCTAAGTTCTGCAGCATACGCTGTTAGAAAAATTCGAAATTTAACTGATATAGAGACTGCCCGTTTAGTGTACTTTAGCTATTTTCATAGTGTAATGTCGTACGGTATTCTATTGTGGGGAAATGCCGCCGATATTCAGACTATCTTTGTTTTGCAGAAGCGAGCTGTTCGATCAATTTATAAATTAAGTCCGAGACACTCTCTCAGAGACAAATTTAAAGAGATTAATGTAATGACTGTGCCTTCTCAGTACATTTATGAAAATCTTTTATATGCCCATAAAAATATAAAATTGTTTAAAAAATACAGTGATATCCATAATATAAATACTAGAAACAAACACAAATATGTTGTACCTACAACCAGGCTCAAGAAAATAGGTGGCTCGTTCAGATGCCAATGTATACGCTTTTACAATAAACTACCAAGCCACGTTCAAGATCTAAGCCTTAATAAATTCAAATCTTTCATTAAACGTAAGTTGTGCCAGAAAGCCTTTTATACCGTTAAAGATTATATTGAGGACAAAAAGGCTTGGGATTGAGCTGCTTCCAATTTCTGCATTTTGAATGATTTTTTTCTTTTTTATATACACATTGACATTGATGAATATTTTTTTTTTTAAACAATGACATTTGCTTACTTTGTAAAGTATTATATTATTTTTTCATTGTGAATGTGAAGACGATGTGGGTCATTTTACATACTTATATATATTTTTTTTATTATTCTCTCTGTTCTGTTTTTTTTTCTCATGGTCTGGCAGTTTGAGTAATTTATGTGGCCTACCCAAATGTCCTTTCTTTGGTATTGTTCGTCGAATCGTTGAGCTCCTTAAGTCTTGAGTTGAGCTGCACGATTTTTGACAAATGCGTGCACTGACTGGACAGGTCCTCTCAATCTGTGTGGTTCTTTCCTCAAAAGACCACCTCAGACATCGATCTACATGGTCTTCATATAACCTGACCAAGATTATGTCTGGACTTTAAAAGAGACTGTGACCTCTGAGTTTGTTTCGGCCTTTCTTCTCAGAGTAGTCAGATAGGAAACGCCGACTTCATCTAGTTATAAAAAACATGACTGACGTGTAAAAGTGTTTGTACAAACCTACTTACAAAAAATAAAATCATTTCATTTCATTTCATTTCATTTCATCAATTTCTCACAGCCGTAACGTACGACCAACAAATAGATAGATACAAAAGACCTATAAAGAATTGTAGTAAGGTTTGCGTTTCATAACGCTTTCATTTTTGAGATGCATGAAGAAACCTCCTCGTGTAGCGCAGTTTGTTCCGCCAGCTACTCGCGAGCGCTCGGCGCATCCTGGACAGTCACACTCAACACCTTATTTGACTGCCCAATTCTTCCCTTGCAGTGGTAGGGCTGACGCCCGCCTGGTTTACGACTACCCCTCCCACCGGAGTCCGGTGTCAAGCAGCCTGCTGTGTCTCGTAGATGCGTGGGAGTGCCAGTGCCTTAGGCATCTTCTGGTCACGCTCGTTCCATCATAGACCTCACCCACCGCTTTCCATCAGGCGTGATCCAGATTAAGAGCAAGCCCAAGCAGCAATAAAAAAAAACGACTACTGATACAGCTACGGTTTCCTAAAGAAGCGGTTCCGTCATAATTATTATAACGGTCGATTATGAAACATTGTAATTTTCACCGGTATTTGACATTAAAGTGTCAACAACGGCCATCATGAAACATTGTAATTTTCACCAGTATTTGACATTAAAGTGTTAACAATGGCCATCATGAAACATTGTAATTTTCACCAGTATTTGACATTAAAGTGTCAACAACGACCATCCTGAAACATTGTAATTTTCACCACTATTTGACATTAAAGTGTCAACAACGGCCATCAGGAAACATTGTAATTTTCACCAGTATTTGACATTAAAGTGTCAACAACTGCCATCATGAAACATTGTAATTTTCACCATTATTTGACATTAAAGTGTCAACAACGGCCACCGTGAAACATTGTAATTTTCACCAGTATTTGACATTAAAGTGTTAAAGTGTCAGTAGGCTTTTAACCAATATATAAGTTATACACTAGATTTATTTTAGGCATAGTTTAATATTTTACTCATAATATTAATATGTAACATTGTAATGATGTAACTTCTATGTAATTTATACTTATGTGAACCTACAAATAAAATTATTATTAAAAAAGAAAAATGCTCCGTTTTTGGACAGCCTTTATTCAGGTGGGTGGAGTAGAGAGTAGCTGGATGAGAGTTGCCGAGAATCAAGCTGAAAGGCGTGCAATTCGAGAGTACTGCTTGCTTGCTACTTGCAGTGTACTGCTGTAGGCTGATTGGCTGATTTGAATAGCTCATGCGATGGTTAAATATTAGCCAGTCAGTACAGCAGCGGGATGAGCTGCACTCCTTCAACAAGAACTGGTCCTTAGTGGCTTCGTGTGAGAGTAGGGAGGCCTTTGCCCTGCAGTGGGTCATCACAGGCTAATAATAATAATGTGGGGAGGTATTAGCAGAATGGGCTACTCCATCACTTCTCCAGGATACACAAACAATTCAAACTAGGCTGAAAATCAGCGCATTTTAAACGTCAAAATTACATAAGACAGTCCCGTAATACCCACCCTTCACCACTCTAGTGCTTTAGCAGGAAAGAAGAAGTGGCGCAACAAACTCCTCAGCAGCACTGCTGTCTGTTCAGTTAGAAGAACAAGAACTTGATTCTATGCAATATCGTGCAAACTAATAATATTTCCTTGACTACTTTCTCGAATACTGATACCAGAGTTACGGAAAAGGCGAATATCTTATTAAAGTTGACCTTCTGAATTTTTTTTCTCGTAAAAGTTGGAAGTACCGCATGGGCAGTATTAATGTTATGCTTAGACGTGTGTACTTTTATATTTGTGATCATACGACAGTGTTCTTTTTAGTGCTAATTATTGTTTGTATTTATTTAGTAGGTACCTCAATCAACTCTGCCTACCGTAGTCCACTGCTGGAGATAGACCCCCACCCTGTCCTCCGCCTTCCGCATCCAGTCTGTCCCAGCCACATTTTTAGGGTTCCGTACCCAAAGGGTAAAAACGGAACCTTATTACTAAGACTCCACTGTCTGTCTGTTTGTCTGTCACCAGGCTGTATCTCATGAACCGTGATAGATGGACAGTTGAAATTTTCACAGATGATGTATTTCGCTGAAATTCTGTCGCGTAATTTGCGTTCAGGTCGTAAGCACGCTGAAATTTCGTCCCGTAATTTGCATTGTAGTCGTAAGCGCACCGAAATTCCGTTGCGTAACTTGCATTATGCTCGAA
The DNA here is from genome assembly GCA_963082905.1 of Oligia fasciuncula. NCBI lineage: Eukaryota > Metazoa > Arthropoda > Insecta > Lepidoptera > Noctuidae > Oligia > Oligia fasciuncula. The sequence continues at coordinate 3,361,078 of OY720401.1, forward strand.
ACATACTGAAATTCGTTCCGTTATTTCGAAAAAAAAAACAACTAACTAAACAAACTAACTGGACAAACGCTAAACAAAAATAATGCAGCAATAATGTCTGCCGAGAATTTCAAAGGAACAAATGCAATGACAGTATTACAGTTTGTTGATATTTTTTAATGTTGAACAACTCTTATTTGAAAGTTTCGAGAAATTATTACTCCCAGTTTCATACGTTTGTCTGTTGCTCGTACAGGTTGAAACTGCACTTACAGCAGTAGAAGAGTAGGTGGAAGTTTATATATTTATCTTAACTAGGATTGCTAAGAAATAATACCTAAGAAGTTATTATTATTTAGCCACGGACCCCTCGCGTCTCCACTCACATCTGCCTTGTAAATACGTTTTGTAAGTCAGGCACATTTATTGTTAAGCACGACCAACTTAAACTGTAATCACGACTGTCATTCGCTGACAGCTGTATAAAACGGTTATAACACTGCAGATTGACGTAGTGTATCAATTTGATAAACGATAAATTTTGCTGACTTTACATTATATCATCATCTGAATCTGCCATCATCATCTCCCTAGCCGTTTCCCAACTATGTTGGGTTCGGCTTCCAGTCTAACCGGATGCAGCTGAATACCAGTATTTTACATGGAGCGACTGCCTATCTGACCTCCACAACCCAGTAACTACAACAACAGCAAGTGGTTGTCAGACTTTCGGGGCTTTTACATATACTTAGTTAAAACACAAACTTTGGCCAAACTGTAGTGCAGTCGACAGTAGGTATAATGCGAATTAGGTCAGAAAATAAAGCTTTTTAGGACAACAATTGACGAGGAAAAGTCTTGAAAAACGATGAGGGTTGAATGAAATGATTTATTTTTTCTTCCTTCCCAATGCCGCTACCCTATCAAACTGATACGATAAATCATTGTCTAAGACAATTCGTTGGAAATAAACTGTGTTCTATTTCTATGTACTTTCAATTTCCGAAGTACGTAATAAAGAAAAAAAAACGTTTATTTGGCACAGTGCCATAATGCACCATTTGACATGTAATGAATTGTGAAATGCTTGTTTCCTCTAGAAAATATTACAATTACCACCTTATAATATAACAGAGAAGGAACGTGTCTCTCGTTATCATCAGCCATATTTTAACTACTGTGAGCGTACTATGGATAGTGTTGGTTATTGCGCAATAGAAAAACCCTTTGTAGTTCAAATCAGATCATAATTTACGAACAAATTAATCACACTTACTAGCGAATCACACACTGTAGGTACACGACACAACTAGATACGGAACGCAAGACAGTTTCTAGCACATGTCCGTACTATGTCCAACGGTCAAGAGAGAAATGCCCCACCACGCTGCTCGCTCTCCTCGACCCACACGAACTCAGATACATAACACAAGCACAACCAGGGAAGCACGCATTACTCGGTAGTGGGTGGAACGAGTCTGCCAATGATGATTATGATGATAACACTAACCGTTACGGGTAGTCGTTACGAGTAGTCAGAAGCCCGAAAGTCTGACAACCAGTCTTACCAATGGGTATCGTATTACCCCGTAACTGGGTTGTGGAGGTCAGATAGGCAGTCGCTCCATGTAAAATACTGGTATTCAGCTGCATCCGGTTAGATTGGAAGCTGACCTCAACATAGTTGGGAAAAGGCTAGGCAGATGATGATGATGATGATAACACTAGCGACCAGAAGGCCAATTACCATAATTAAAAACGTTCAAAATATAGTCGCAGTCTCATCTCGGTGACAATCAATGTCAAAAACTTGACAAAAATGTAGGAAAATTTGAGATTTATTGTTGACAGATTGAGACTGTGAACGTTCTTAAAATTACGGGAATTGCCCCCCCCCCCCCCCTGTTTTGCACGTTTAATTACGACTTGACAAAACATTGGGATTGGTTTATTATAATAGGCTATTTGACAATGTAAAAAATAAGGTCATAATTATTGACACTCGTATAGATTATCGCTTTTAAAATCGATTTGCATTAATTTTACTACAAAACAATGTATTATTTATTAAAAAAATCCCGAAAAAACTTTATCTTTTTAAATCTGGCGCCACGTAATCGAAAACGGTCTGGATTGGCTGAACTTATGATGACGTCATGATATAGTCAATTTCTGTCTATCGTTGACAGAACAGATGACTTTTGTCTAGTATCTCGACCGTTTCAACGTTTGTTTACGTGTATTTTGACGTCACGACGCCATATTGTTAAAGATAGCGTTTTGGCGGCTTATTTAAACAGTACATTTTTATTTACTATTTTCTAAAAGTACAGTACATTTACATTATCATTATCATTTACATTTTTATTTTTTTGTGGGCTCGTTAGACACCATTAAATAATCTGAGATGTTTATCAGAAACCAGTCAAATAGCCTATTATGTAAGTTTAATATTACTGAATTATACACAAAATAACCTACCGGAATAAATTCTCTAAGTGATGGTGAAAAACGCATCAAAATCACATAGACAGACAAGAAAATAGACTTTAATTATTATCCATCTAAAATTCAAAGTCCTGACTGACTGATATCAACGCACAGCCTAAACCGCTGGTTCTAGAGACATGAAATTTGGAGCGTGTGTTCTTTGTGGAGAGTAGGTATACACTAAGAAAGGATTTTTCGAAATTCCACCCCTAAGAGAGTGAATGGGAGAGGGTGGAATTTCACGTGGACGAAGTCGCGGGCAGAAGCTAGTTATGTATTGATTAACACCGAACGATTTGATTCGCAATACTTTTTTCAACAGAAAACTTTAGCTAGACCAAAATAATAACACTCATACCTACTTTTGTTTCCCAACTAATTACATTATAATAAAGAAACTAAATCAATTCATCACTCACTTAATTACAGATGAATAGTTTCAGACCCAGGCTATGAATCCTACTCTAGACAATATCATCTTCAAGATTATATATTTTATGAACGATTTCATCGGGTGGATGGACGATAAACGCATTATGTTCGGCCATAAATCTAAGGTTATTATGGTTGGTTTATGGTAAGCGTACGAGTATCTTTAGTTTTCTTGAAAATTTACAGGAAATGCTGTAAAACTTTAGTTTAAGGGGCTCGTGGATAAATAATCTTCAAGGTAAAGCAAATCTTACAGTGATCAAGTTCCTGGATGCATTATTTATTTATTTTATTTATCCATTTATTTTAGACATCAAGGCCCATAAAAAATACATACAATACAACATTAATATAACTTAAAAATACTATAAATACATACAACATTATAATTACACAAAAAAACTAACGCACATGAAGTGTCTGCGTCGTGTTTCGCTGACTGGTGTCATGTAGCCGGCCACGAAACTGGTGGTACAACCCTCTGTGCGTCGGAAAGCACGTCAAGCCGATGGTCCTGGCTGTCATTTGTAGATCTTTGCATTTGTTACGTTTCGTCAGAAGCCCGAAAGTCTGACAACCAGTCTTACCAAGCGGTATCGTGTGACCCAGTTATTGGATTGGGGAGCGACAGGCAGTCGCTTTATTTAAAATACTAGTATTCAGCTGCATTCGGTTAGATTGGATGCCGACCATAACATAGTTGGGAAAAGGCTAGGCAGATGGTGTGTTAAACTTTAGTTTCGTTACAATTAGTTGCTTCAAGAACTCTCAACTTGACCAACATCAATGTTAAATTAAGGTCAAACAAAAAATAAATGTCAATCGCAACCGATTCCCAAGTCACCCTTCATAAATAATTCTTGAATTAAGCACAACATTAATTTACATTTTCGTCACATTTGCGACCCTCTGTAGTAACTTATCGTTATATACTGCGGCTGTCAAACGTAAAACATGGAATCTTTACCTTGGGGAGAGCCGGCGTCGGTTACAAATTGAATGTAACCAATCCTTAGTTTACGAGCGGAGATCCCTCTTGTGTTTTAAAAGTTAACCATGTTTGATGGCGTACTTGTGGTTTAGTTATAGCGTTGGGGCTGCAAAGTTTAAGGGTTTTTGCAGAGGTAAAAAGACGTTTTAATTCCCTTAAAGGTTGTAAACTCTTGTAGCGAATCGTGTTTGGGATTTGAAAAAGAGGTTTGTGTCCGAAAATAAGCAAGATAAAATACGAAATAGATTACTTTGACTACAAGCGTTTTTATTGAATTTTCTAAATCATGAAACTTTTATGTTCTTTTGACTGTACTTACCTGTCAAAAAGAGTAAACTTACATAATGTGGATAAGACAGAGATTAAAACAGAAGACGAACTAGCAGGGGATCGAGGAGGGGGGGGGTGGAGGGGTGGTTCAGGGGATCAGACCGGAATAACTCTTTAAATCCTATTTATTAATTGACTGTCGAGTTGCTTATCTGACGACATGCGTGTTAGTTACGTGTTTGTTGTCGAGCTGCGTCTTTCCAAAATTTGTAACGATACTAAAACCTAAAAATATCAATAACGTTACAAAAGAAAACGTTATGGAATATAATTATCGTAGAACAATATTATAAGTAACGTTATAGGTATCGGTAACATTAAGCTTATCCGTTTGTAATCACGCTCTATGAGAAACGTTACAGATTCATTTGTAACGTTATTCTTCATACTTTTTCGTCATCTTATAAGTCATAAAGCTGGCCAAGTTGAGTATAGAAATTAATAACGTTATTATATCGCAAAATACGCGCATTGTCGTGGAGTTGCGGAAACCAGCCCGTAGGTATTACCTATTACCTATATCGTTATACTAATAACGATATATTGATAGTATTGTTAGTGAACAGATTAAGATTTCGTTCCGTTTGTCAGTATCGTTATAGCTAAGGAATTAATTGGGGGGTGGAGGGAGGGGGTTCAGGGCATCAGACCGGAATAACTCAATAATATGACACATAAAACATGAAACCATATAACATTCTTACAAAGCAATATCATCATCGTTATCAGCATTGGCAGCTTTCTCAGGCTTCCTCTCTTTTGTACCATGCTCGAAGTAATATGTGACGTCACATTACATGTAAATTATTTGAAACTAGCTTCTGCCCGCGACTTCGTACGCGGATCCTGTTGCTTATGCCAGCGACAACGGGGTCGTCAAAATCGAAGATCTGAAACGTCTGATGTCGAATTCTAAGAGCCCGGGGACTGGAAAACAACGGGATGCGCGAGACGATTCGAGACGTTCCAGATCTTTCATTTTTGTAAGTCAACAGGAAATGCCCATCAGACTAAACCACTTTTGCTAAGACGTCATTCCTATATGTTATAGTGTCGCTGGGCTTTGGAGTTCCACAACAGGTGTTCCAAATCTTCAAATTTATTCTCACAGCAGAAAATGCTCTTCACGTGGAATATTTTTTGCTATGGCATCATTTTTATATCTCTTATACTTTAGCTGGTCTGTTGCGGTTCTGCATCAGGTATTCCATTTTCCAAAATAAATTATAGCCTCTATCGTACTCCCAGAACAACACTGCACTAAGTCTAAATAGCTCAGTTTTCAGAATCGACGAAATACCGTTATCTCATATTGATTGTGAATGTCCTGCACATTGCATGTAAAGAATCCAATGCGTATCAGCATTATAAGTTCAGTTGATTGTAAACGCATTAAGTAGTAGTAGTCAATTATATTTAAAAGTCGATTTTGGGATTTTTCGACATAATACAGTGTTGTTCTAGGTGTGCGATATGTTGCCCAGACTTAGTACCTATACAACAAAAAACTTTTCTTCCCGTAATTCCGCAGTGGATCCCAAGGGTACACTGAATTAATATTGCAAATAACTTTAAAAAAAATTCTTTATAAACTATAGCTGTACCCGTGGCTTTGCCCACGTATCGCATAAGTATTATGTCTATTTTAATAATAGTTAGTGATAGTTTGCTGATTTACAGAAACACTCAAAAGATGCGTCCCATACTGTACTATAGCTTAGATCCCTCAAAACTATTTGGCTAAGTAAACTCAAAATTTGAAAGTTATGTAGTTAATTTACTGGTAAGAGACGTCAGGTTATTAAGGAAATTTAGGAGACGTCGAATAACAGAAGTGTTATAATTTACCGTAACACTTCTGTGTAAACACCGTTCGTTGTTTTTCCCTCGGTCTCATTCAATATGTAAGTAGAACGAGTCAGGACTGGTGACGCGGGACCAAGCGACGTACAGTTGTCCGTGTGAGATGCAGCTCACACGAGGTCGTCCTGAGGTCGACATCCGCAGCCTTCAGTGTCTGCCCCTGCGACTAATTTATTGTCATGGCGAAGCACACGCTCACAGGAAACTGCACGCGCTTGAATTGAAAGGGGTAATTGTGGCCGGGTGTCACCATTGCCAGGATCGCCCAGAGGACACGGTGGAGCACACGGTGGAGGTCGGCCCCGCTTGGGCGGAGCACCGCCGTGTCCTCGTAGAGGCGATCGGCAGCGGCGGCGACCTCTCGCATCCGGCCCTGGTGCAAGCTATGGTCCGGGGCGAGAGGGAGTGGGAGGCAGTCACCTCCTTCTGCGAAGCAGTCATGCTAGCGAAGGAGGTGACGGGACGGATGAGGGAGAGAGCCTCACGTCCCAGCCGCCGCGGGAGACGCTCCGGGCGTCGGGAGCCACGGGACGACTCCCGGCCACCGAAGGCGCGGGCCTGCGGGCGGAGAGTAATGGGTAGCTTACCGTCCGATCAGGACCAGGCCCGTGCCGGACGGCGCCTACGTGTTCCACGCGCGCCTCAGAGAGATGTCAGCATCGAGGAGGGGCCCCATAGGGCCGAAGCCTGCCAGGTCAGCGGGATTGTCCGAAAGGGTTACCGTTGGCCCGGAACCTACAGGGCTAAGGAAGGAAAACGGGTGGGTTTTAGTCAGTAAGAGTCAGACACTCCCTTCCGCTCCACCCAGAGCGGGAGGAGTCATTTGGTGATTTCCCATTCGATAAAAAAAGGGGTAATTGTGGGGAATCAGTGGTATACGTGGTATAAAAACTGTCTCGCCGACACCACAACCCGTTAGAATTTCCGCCTTAATGATATTTCTCTGCAGCGAGACGACTTTGAGCCGGGTCCCATTGCACAGTTTCGGCGGAGTGAGATTCTGAAGAAGCATAAGTAGGACACAGACCTTTGGTGTGCGCTGGTAGTCCACTTGCACTGAGGGACTTGAGAAATTCTACGGGGTAATGTGTGGCGTCATCTTGGTCGACCACAGTGTTTATTGAAGTGTAGATCACTTCATTTCCCTCAATTTCCGCGAGAATGCATTCATTGATCGTTCAGCGATCAATGAATGCATTCTTGGTCTTTTCTGGGTGTTAAAATGGCTCGTTCACACTCCCAAGAATTATCTTGGTGCGGTATCCTATTGATGTCCCCATACATCAGGCGAATCAAATCTTCTAAGGTGGACACCACTCTCCCAAGTATCTCAGGTAGAACCACCTGGCCACCGTCTACTGGTAGCGTTCCCTCACCCAATTTTAAGAGAACATCAGAAAATTCTTGGGCGTGTCCATTCCCGCCAAGCTGTGCTCTCATATTCATCGTTAAGCGCAACCTATGAATATGTGGCCATAAGAAAGAGCATTTCAACGAAGCATTCACCTCATTAGCCCTAGTTCCTCGCGTCACCATAGGCAGCGTTTGTCGGAAATCGCCGCTTAACAGAACTGTAACGCCACCCATCATTTGCTGGTTCCTGCGGATGTCCTGCAAAGTCCTGTTTACCGCCTCTACTGCTTTTCTGTTCGCCATAGTGCATTCATCCCACACGATTAAAGAGCAATCTTTAAGCACGCGCCCTTTGTCACTGTTGCGTGACACTTCACAAACAACAAATATGCTTACATACATAACACAACATAATCAGCCTATAATGTTCCCACTGCTGGGACACAGGCCTCCTCTCGGTGAGAGGGGGTGGGCCGTAATACACCACGCGAGCCCAGTGCGGGTTGGCAGATGTCACATGTCTTCGAATTTTTGGTTCTAGGACATGCCGGTTTCCTCACGATGTTTTCCTTCACCGTTTTGAGAGCAGTGGTGATGAAATAATTTACACAAAGTAAAGCGCCTGTCTGGGTTCGAACCTACGACCTACAACTCGTAAGTCGCGGCCTTTACCACTGGGCCATCACTGCTCTGCACTGCACAAATGTGATTGGTAAGATATAACTTAGAACCAAAAGTTTGACTTGACTTTATGATAGTGTAGCTTGTTGTACTACCAATCAATCTGTTTAGTAATAATGTTGGTGTGAAACTCCCCATACAATTAGATAGGACATGTAAAGTTCTCAGATTTCATAACAGTATCGTTCCTAATGCACATAAAAAATGCAAAAACTAAAAAAAAGAATTTTAAGATTTTTTAAAACAATTATACGGGATTTGAACTCGCACCATTTAGTGCGGTAAACGGTCGCCTGACCTCAGCGCTAAATTCCCTGTTGACATATTGTTGAAATAGCTGTTCCCTTGCAATTTATAATATTACTGCCCCGCTCCTTTATAAAAATAGCGTGATTGTTATGTTTCCAGGGTCAAATTTTTATTAACTAAATAAATAACGTCATTTTGGGCATTCAATTATTTTGTGCATTCAATTACGAACCAAAACCTTTTAAAATCAATATTGCTTACCTCCCATAACATACGGCGTGATAATATGTAGCCTAAAACCTTCCTTGGTTTACAAAGAACATTTTTGCTGAATTTCAATTCAATCTATCCAGTAGTTTTGGCGTGAAGCCGTACCATACACACAGACAAACAGACAAACAGACAAACAGACAAAAATTCTAAAAAGTCACTTTTTGTCATCAGTTACGTTTTTCTAACAAAAGCCACTTATTTTTTCTTGAAAATTCTCAATGTACAGTTTTTCTTTCGTTACTGTTTTATTATATGTATAGATCAAGTACTATCCATTTTGTCATAACTAGCTCGAATCATAACGATACCTCATTACCGATAATACCGCGGATACACATACCGCACGGTAATTATTCGTACGGAATATGTTCGCACGGTATCGTGGTGAATCGTGTTATTAAATTGAAACTCGCTTCGTTCGTATTTCCTAACTAGTGGCACTAGTAGGGAGTAATTTGTGTGTAAAATTATGCGGTAATTTTCACTGAAATGTAGCTAATTAAGTTGTATTTTAGATGATGAATTGTTAATTTCTTTTCTGTTGCAGCGGCTTGGAAAGGTTGATTGTGCGGGAATTTATGTACGAATCGTGGAACTTGATTTACAAGTAGAACTGAGATATTATTGCCACTATTTTTGTTGAGATACGTGGAGAGGAGTCCGAGGAATCGCGCGCGAACGCCGAACGAAGCGCATGCAAATAGTAGAAGCTCCGTTATTATTATTTCCTTAAAATTGTAAACATTAAAATTGACAGTTTATACTTACTCCAATCGACAGTAAAAAGTGCAAGTGACCAATAAATCATATTAAAATGAACAAATAACCAACAGTGCGTGACAAATAATCAAAAAAACTATCAAGAAAGTGAGCAAATTGTATAAAAAAACGTGTCGTGAACGTGAACCACAGTGAGTCATCAGTTGAGTGCGCGGAGCGATTCGCTACCATATATGGTCACAAACACAGAACACTAATTAACCAATTACTCGGCTGTACAAAGGGACCAATAATTTCGACCATGTTCCCAAGAAGCTGCTTGGCGTAAAGGCTTAGACATCAACACCTCAAGCATTAGTTTGCAGGTTCAAACCACGACTGCACTGACTGTTCTTTTTGTGATAGTTGGGTCATTATTTAGGGCGGGATAAAAAAAAAATTAAAAAAAATTTGGTTATTTTTATTAAATTTGCTTTATTATGGACGAGAACAGGCATAATAATTACAGATAAAATAGAATTAAAGATGGATACAGTTTATTTATTAAAAAAACTCAGTAAAACGTTTTTTGTAGGTAACGAAAGTGATCGTAAAGACCACGAAAAATAACACTTCTAGGAATCATAATCAGTCTCTTAATTTAAACCTCTGTTAAACCTTAACCAAAGGTACGTATAAAACTAAGAACAATAATTACTTAGAGAACAATGAACTTAAATAATAATTAGTCATGAAAAAAAAAATAAAACACTTTGACCACGAAAGCGATGTCACCTAAGTTACCTCACTAAATTAATCTTAATTTGAGCCAGTGCTATCCGAATCAAAGAAAAAAATACGGTTTTTACGGGGATTCGGTGCTCCAGCATACCACAGTATCAGTTGAAGAAGGTCTAAGTTTACCAAGACAGAGCTCACGCGATGTGGATATTTAGCCTGAATTCGGTGTTTCAGAAGGTATAGCGAGCCTGCAGCACTTGTGGTATCTGAATCCAACGCAGAAGCCATTTCAGATGTAGATGGCGAGCTTGCTGCACTGGTGTTATGTAAATTGAACGCTGCTTCTGTCTTCTTCTAAGGCAAATGGAATATTTTTCTTTTTCTCTATTAACTTCTGCATTGTAATTTTTTTATGCTCTCGTCTTTTTGCCTTCTTTTCTTCATCAGTAGTTTTGTTGCGAGTTCTGGCCGTAGCTGTAAGAAATATTTTTTTATTTTTTGATAAATCGTATTTCGTTATTCAAATTCATGGAATGTTAAACTGTTGACCATATGATGTAGCTTGAGGTATTGGCGACTGTACCACCCCTATTCAATAAAATGATCTAATTGTGAACAAAAGAAGTCAAAGGATGCTGGCTTCAGCAGTGTTATTAAGTCGACATTAACCCTTTTTTAATCTTGACCACGAAAATGAGGACCACGAAAGTGATAATTATGCACTTTACCGGTTCTAGTATGAAACAGTATTGAGGTTAGAAAAAATACAATAGCCTATTTGCAACATATCCATAATTCGAACAGAAGAAGTATGTAATTCTATTTTTTAATTACCAACTTACGAAAATACAGCTGTCACGAAAGTGATGCACGATCTTTGACACAATATTTTTAACACACCGAATATGTTTTTAAACAAAAACCGTTAATATTTTCAATCTAAATTTTTTTGCGATGTTAAAACAGTCAATTATAGTGTTGCTACTAACAAGTATATTTTGGGTTGACCATTATTTAGTTAAAAATAATATAAAATATGAGTGACCACGAAGGTGATGATGGTTTTCGGAACAACATAAATCTTAAAAAAAATTAAGGATATAAGTCTGTTTATTTTTTGTCATTCATTTAAGATATAGTAATATACATTATTCATTACAAAAACCTAATGAAAAGGTCCGTTTTCACTTAAATTATATTTTTAATAAACGCAAGAAGTCCAGTGTATATCACCTGAACAGACCACGTAACGTGATTTTTATTTAAAAAAAATTAAATTTCACAACGTTTTTAATAAAAATAAATATTTAAACAAACATACAGTAATAAATAAAGTAAATTTCAGTTATAATTTGAATCAATAACACTCATTTCTATTCTGCTTTGTAAATTATTACGCCTGAACAGAATTTCACCACCTCAAATAATGACCCAGTTATTTTGTAATCTTTGTTGTCTGACTACATCACAATATTTTTCGAGCATCTAAACTTTAAAAAATATTATTTTACATTTTTAAATACTTTTTTTTCTGCATCATTCTGATCATCATACCATACTAAGCATTATGAATTCCTTTGAAATGGAAGTAGAAAATATCACTGTCAGAAAGCCACGACGGGCAAATTCACTAGATTATCTCTTCTCAAATAACTCTACTTTGCTCGATACCACTATGATGAGCCTACCAAACACGTCTTCGAATGAAAGTGATATTATAACCAATCTTAATGATACAATAAAACGATTAACAATGGAATTACAATCAGCACATCAGGAAATTGAAAACCTGAACAGCGAAAACTTCCGACTTAAAATGGATCTAGGCGAAGGGCAGAAAGTAATAGATACGTATAAGAAAATTATCTCGTCTGACAGGAAAACTATGACACCTACAACCTCACGTAGACGTAGCATCATCAGGACGGAGAGTACATCTACACACTCTACACCCCTCAAGGCAAAAAACGTTGACTCAATAACCCATGCACTTAATACTCCCGAACCGCCAATAGTAAAGGGCTACTTATCGAACAAGCCCACGGCAACTCTAGACCAAAATAAAAGTCCGAACGTATCCGCCAATAAGTGCCCTCCCAAACTAACTCACGATACTCGTCACGATACTCGAAACGATCAAAGTAATAGTATAATTCCCTCCGCAAAACTAGAAATAGTAAAAGAACAAAGCCAGGACTTAATCACACCAAGTATATTAATCTTAGGTGACCAACAAGTACGAGGATTTGCTCAGGAAATAGCAACACAGAGAAGTAATAATATATGGAACAATAATAATATCTACTCCGTACCGGGAACATCAAAACCATATGCAACGTGTACACAGGTCTTATACAACTTCGACGAGACAATAAAAAATATGACAAGTGATGACATTATTGTATTAGGTACTGGAAGTAACGACAGTAATCCATACTTATTATTAACAGAGTTATGTTCTTTACTCCATAAAGTGAAAAATAACAAAGTTTTTGTCCTAAATGTCCTAAATAATCACTACTTAAATACTGATCTTTTAAATAACAACATTAAATTGTTTGTGAAAAATTACCCAAACTGCAAATTTATTGATACATCTGATGTTATGGTAAGCACCAATAACTATAATTTTGTATCGAAGAGCTTTATGTGTTCTAAGTTAAATATAGAAATTGACAATATTCTCTTTCAAAAATTAGCAGCTACACAACTTAAGTTAAGATATGCCAACAAAGAAACACAATATAAAAATAATACCAATATTTCAACAAAAAATACTGTATGCAAAAAAGGAACTATCCCATATTATTTTACAAAACAGATTAAAGCCTCTAATCAAGTTCCTAACCCTATGATACATAACCATGATTGCACAAGTCAACCGCTGTTTTTTCGAGGCAAGACGTAGGTGCTCTCTTTTGCATCAAAATATAGCGGGTATTTTAAACAAAAAAGACCTTCTGGAAACATCAATAATTGAATTAGAAAAAAATGACATGAGTATTGACATTATATGTTTATGTGAAACTTTTATACGAAAAGGAGCAGAAGCCAACCTCACTCTAAAAAATTATAAACTCGTTTCAGCCTACTCCAGGCCGCACCAGCGTAGAGGTGGAACCTGCATATTGGTAAAAAGAGACCTTGAATGCAAACCTATAAATAATTTAATTGAACCTAAATTGTACTATTTTGAATACTGCGGAATTGAGGTAACCACCTTAAAGCTTTATATAATATGCATTTACCGTACACCTAATTCAAATATTACTCTGTTCTTAGAAAACTTAAACCTTCTTTTAAGAAACCTATTAAAGAAAAATAATAAAACCGTTATATTATGTGGAGACTGGAATTTAGATGTAATAAAAGCGGACAAGCATTTTAAAGAATTAGAATCGATTCTAAAAAACTTCAATATAACTAATCACATTACCAAGCCAACAAGAAAACTCTCCTGCATTGACTTAATTGCTAGCAATATACCAAAAGCTATGCCCCAAATACATTATCTTGCATTATCTGACCACGAAACTGGACAAACTATAACTTTTGATGCAAAGATAGATACAAAAAATATAAAAAAATCATTTTGGTTTGAACAAAGACGCGACTTTAGTCAAGAAAACATCATAAAGTTTGTAAACTGCCTCTCATCACTGTCCTTTTCAGAAATATATGAAACGGAAGACACGGACACTGCATTTAATTACTTTCATGACATTTTAATTCTATTTTATAATCTGTGCTTTCCTATAAGAAAGGTTAAAATTACTATCAAGCCCATAAAACATAAATGGATGACTAAAGGTATAAAAAAATGTTGTGTAAATAAGCGTCGTCTATACCTAAAATATCGTCTATCTACGGCAAATAAAAACCAACATAAAAATGCCTACAGCAAATATACCTCGGCCCTAAAACGTTGTATGTACCAAGCGCAAAAGGTAGAAAACACACGTTATCTGTCCCAATCAAGTAACAGATGTAAAGCTGCCTGGAAAATAATCAAAAGTAACAGTAGCGACACAAAATATACTCAAGACATAAACGAAATTAAATTGGACAAACAAACTTACACACAACCAGAAACGATAGCTGACATTTTTAATAATTTTTTTTATTGATATGACGAATAAGACTATTGACCCGTATCCTGACTACACGCCACCGATAGCTCACCTTCCAAATACTATTTTTCTGACCCCAACCAATGAGAGTACTGTTTTTAAAACAATAAATTCTTTAAAATCGACAAACTCCACAGGCTATGATGACATTAACACCACCATCCTCAAATTATGCTCAAAATTTTTGTCATCGCATATTAGCCATATGATTAACCAATCATTTATTCAAGGCGTATTCCCCTCGCGTTTAAAGCTCTCCGTTGTTAAACCAATCCACAAGAAGGGTGACAACAAGGATATGAACAATTATCGTCCCATAACGCTTATACCAATAATTTCAAAAGTTTTTGAAAAGGTTATGCATGAAAAACTTTACAGCTTCATATCAAAATATGACATCCTAAATGAAGAACAATTTGGTTTTAGGAAAAATAAATCTACCACATTAGCTTGTTTTGCTTTAATAAAATTAATAACCAAAAGTCTTAATGATAAAATACCAATTACCTCTATTTTCTTAGATATGTCCAAGGCGTTCGATTTCGTCAACCATAAATTGCTTCTTCTCAAATTAGATCGATACGGCATTAGAGGAAACGCATTGAAATGGCTCGAAAGTTACCTCACCCATCGACAACAATGTGTGGAGATCTCGAGACAAGCAGGGCATCAAAAAATCGTCTGTAGATCTGCCTATCGGGAAAATAACTGTGGTGTTCCTCAAGGAACCATAGTGGGACCACTTCTGTTCTTGCTGTATGTTAATGACTTAGCTAGTGTAAACTCCCACAACTGCATATTATATGCTGACGACACGACCCTCAGCATTCAAAACGACAATTATGACGAAGGTGAATACCAGATTGAAATAAACGAGACACTAAATAAAATTATCACTTGGCTCAATCAAAACAATCTCCATATTAATTTGAGCAAAACCAAAATGATACAGTTCCAAACATATAACAGTAAGCGTCCACAGTTAAAAATACAACACGATAATGACGCAATTGAAGAAGTTGAGAGTACCAAATTCCTAGGGATAACAATAGACAAACACTGTAACTGGAAAGCTCATATTGATGAACTCTGCACAAAGGTAGATAGATTCGTATTCGTTCTATACAGATTAACACGTGTGGCTAGTGTTGATGCGGCACTATGTGCATATCATGGCTATGTCTCGTCAATTTTGCGTTACGGCATTATAATATGGGGTAATTCTGTAGAACTTAACAGAGTGTTTCGAGCTCAAAAGAAATGTATTCGGTCAATATGTGGAGCTCACCCACTGGACAGTTGTGTTCCATTATTCAAAAAATTAAAAATATTACCACTCCCAGCACTATATATTTTTGAAATTTGTATTTTTGTGTACCAAAATAAGCATGAATTTAATCTGCATAATGATCTTGTATCTAGACCTAGCCGCAAAGTCCACATGCTTCGTGTACCTAGACGAAATAATAAACTATTTTCTAATAACGTATTTTGTATGGCGACCAAAGTTTATAATAAACTACCAGACTGTTTTAAAACACTTAACTTTAGGACATTTAAATCTAAATTATTCAATTATCTCCTTTGTAAATGCTATTACTCGACCAATGATTTTATGAATGAAATGAACAGTTGACTTAAATATTAGAATAATTATACCTATTCTATTCTTATTATCTCTTTGACTTAATTTAATCTTTTTGACATTACTATTCCTAATATTTGACTAATTTCCAATTTGAATGTTATTCTAATTTATTTAATTCAATGTTAATCTAACAAAATTACCAAAACCCTAAAAAATGTATTTGTACGCCGGAAACGGCAGAATATTATGTACTTTTAAAAATATGTAACAACTCTGTAACAATATTCTGACAAATAAATAAATGATTAAATGATTAAATGAGCATATTGTCAATTTTCAAGCGTAACAACCGTGAGCCAGTACGATGATGGTAATTTTACAGTAGGCAATATTGGAAATCTAATAATAATTATTATTAGAAGGCTGAAAGTCACCTAAAGGGCAATGAAGAGAGCAATGCTTGGAGTTTCCCTGCGTGATCGAATGAAAAGAAGAGATCCGCAGGAGAACCAAGGTAACCGACATAGCCCGAAGAATTGCCAGACTTAAGTGGCAGTGGGCAGGCCACATTGCTCGTATAAAGATGGCCGATGGGGCCCAAAGGTTCTGCAGTGGCGACCGCGTACCGGACGACGTACATAAGACAAGGTGGACCGACGACCTTGTGAAGGCCGCAGGAACTCGTTGGCTGCGAGAAGCACAAAACTGGGCGAAGTGGAGCTGCTTGGGGGAGGCCTATGTCCAACAGTGGACGTCTTTCGGCTGAAATGATGATGATGATGGATATTGAACATCATCATCATCCACGACCCGACTTCATCCACTACTGAACATAGTCCCCTAACTTTTCTTGTACCAATCCCCACGTTCATGTGCCAGCCTCACCCAGGTTCTACCCGCGATGGTAACAATATTGAACGTAGCCCTTTCCTAAACTGGGAATAAGCATTGGACATTGCAACCTCAGCAACCAAGTAGGTGATGATATCCCATCTGCAAAAAAAAAAAGGAGGTTGTTGGGAACAGAGGGTTTCTCTTGCATTGATAATGTAGCTGTCTGTCCCTTGTCTGTTTCAATCCTGTTAACAAGTTCACAAGTAATCGCAGGTATACAAATATAAAATTTCCTACTAAAACTCACCTACATTAAGTGAGCTCAGACCACATTGAACATTCTCCTAAAAGGAACTGCAAAATCAACTCCAATATCATAACTCACGTTCTCCACTGCTATCTCTTTCACACCTACAAAACCCGATAAAGACAGAAATAACTCCTTCCAAAATCTCCAGTTACACCAAAAAGCAGTGCAGCATATTTCGCTGGCTGTGGAAATTAAAACGTCAAAACCATTAATATACTTCACGAGTGCAAAATTGTTTAACTTTTCCCATTAAAAGCTGGAGTTATGCGATAAATAGCTTATTACTTAGCTCTGGTGCACATGGGAGCTGGAGCTAGAGGCTTTTTTTTTTTTGCGTATGGTAAATCATCAAATGACCCCTCCCGCTCTGGGTGGAGCGGAAGCGGAGTGTCAGACGGGCCCCTTCGTTGATGCTGACATCTCTTTGAGGCGCGCGTGGAACACGTATGACCTGGCCCTGATCGGACGTTGGGCTACCCATTACTCTCCGCCCGCAGGCCCGCGCCGTGGCCGGAAGTCGTCACGCAGCTCCCGATGCTCGGAGCGTCTCCCGCGGCGGCTGGGACGGGAGGCTCTCTCCCTCAGCCGTCCCGCCACCTCCTTCGCTAGCATGACTGCTAGAGGAGCTAGAGGCTTACAAATGTGATGGCTGGTTTAGCAGCGAGAATTTATTAACGCTGTCGAAACAATTAAAATTGAGGGCAGAATGTTTGTTAGAATTTGTGGTTCATTTGGATAAGGCACCCTATTTGCGTAACACGCTTTCAATTTGAATGTTTTTGAAGGATATTACTAATTCATTGCTTCATATGTTCGAAAAATTGGTCTGCTCAACAACGTAAACAACGCAATTAATATTGTTGAACTAAAAGTCAAAGCTGCTGTTAGTGTGTTACTCAATTACCCCGCTGTTTGATCAATGAGCTGAAAAAAATTGTTAATATGACCTGAATTTGGATTTCGGCTGGAGGGTTTACACAAGCTCATCAGAATGTCTATTCAAACTGGTGTTTCAAATTAATATTATTTCAAGTTAAACAAATACCAACTTTATTTTAATGGTAATTAAGTTGATTTCAGAGTGACTATTGAAAAATTTAAAAAAATGCTTGAAGTTGTATCGTAAACTGAACTGTAATTAAAGTTATTTTTCCATAAACTCATATTATTTGTTTACATTTTTGGAAAATAAATCGCGAATGCAGATTAGGTACTGCATTTGTAAACATATTGGATTTTTCTTTGAAACAGCCATTTTTTTTTGTTAACCTACTAAAAATTTCTACGCTAGAATCATGTGCTGAATTCATGGTTACGGGTTGCTCGTCATTGTCCCTGCCATCTTTTAGAAGGAAGATGCACGAAATCTCTGCTACTAAAAAGGAAGTCAGAAAGTTTTACAAAAGTTCAGCTGCATTATCGCTTTTTGACAAAGATGCAAAGTGCGAACTTGCCCTAACAGTCTGTGTAGAACTCTGCCGGGAATCGACGCAACGCCTTCAGGCATAGAGCTGATTTAACCCAAATAGAACTTTATTGTGTGTAATGTCACAATACACCGTGTTCTGGACGATGTATATAAACTTCGAACAGATGTTCAGACCATGGAAATAAGCATTTTTCATTATGAACACATTAATGAATTCTTATTTTTTTGTTAATTTTCATACAAACTAAATACCTTGACGTAAATCACCCGATATGCATGCCTCTTTATCCGAATTGGCAACGTCAATCGAATTTTCATGCATAAAACTTCGCGGGCTGAAACTTGTCAAAATTAAGTTAAGACCCTTTCTTACTGCATAGCTCAATTAAATTTCATTAAATCAAATTACAAATATCTTTGTAACGAAGCCTTTTTAAGTACTACTTCCTTTGTTAGATTTGATTTGTAAGCTATAGAAATGCTTGCCAAAGTTTAAGGATAACGTGAAGAACACGGTGTATAGGGTATAGGTAAGTACCTACATTGCGAAATATCGTAAACAGAGAATTTGCACATCAAAACTAAAAGTCGTTTCCCAGCATTTATTTTTGCACAAAGTTACATAATTTGATATATAGAATGCGTAGATGATGGCTTGGTGATGGGTCTTTTTACACCCTGTATACCTATTGTAAAATCAATGTGCGTGATCAATGTGTGTATGTGTGTGGGGGTGTGTGTGTGTGTTGCTCTACTTTCGTAGTTTCTGGGGGCCTAAAAATTCCACTTTGGCAGAATCATAAAAGGATAACATCATGAATCATAATGGACAGTTAACTGTTAAGTTAATCGTATCAAATCCTATTGGTGAAGGATTTTTCAGTTACTTTTTTTTATCTGTGTTAAAATACCAATCCCAATGTCTTGGATTGTATCAACGTAGTGCAGCGAAAAAAAGAAAAACACGGACTGTCTTCCCCATATTATGATTCATAATCTTATCCTTTTATGATTCTGCCAAAGTGGCCTTATTAGGCCTCCAGATGAGTGGACCTTCTCTTTCTCTATCAAGTGTTAAAATAGAGCAGGTTCAATGAATTGTAGGTTTATAGGCTAAAGTAAGTTCATATATTTCAAAGGAATTAAGATTTGATTGCTTAAGATTAAACAGTTGGAGTAACTTCTTGATGATGGAGAACAAATAGGTTTAATTTACAGGTTAAGAGGAAGTGCGGGTAGTCTTTTCTCCATAGAAACTCTCTCGCCTGTTTTCTTTCTGGTTACTGACCATAAAGCAATGATTTGTACAGAATAATAAATATTAAGTACTTGTATGTCCCTATGTTTTCCTTTTTGGTTGATACATTATTTTTATAAGCACTAGAACCCTCAGAAAATGCTCATTGTTACCGATTTAAACCGCTGTCAACAGAGGCCTAATGTATAAATTTGACAACTTTTAATGAAAACATAAGGACACAGTACCAGTACAGTCCTTCTTATTCAGTTTATGAAATATCTTTTAAATTGGTCCAATATTGGAGGAGGAAATAGGCGAAAGCCAAACCTCGAATTATGACTTTTTACTTAGACTTTTTCAATAGTCTCTCCAACCGCATCCTATTATAAACTAAATTATTATGATTACTGTGCAAACGGAAAGGTGCACAAATGCACACATCGTAAACATTGTCATTTACTTAGTTGCATTTCATATGCATTGCTTTCCAAAAATACTCATCATTTTCCTACCTTGTCCTATGTTATTGCGGTTTTACACGTTTTCTTCTTCCGTTCACAGGGGTGAATGGATAAAGAAAACGTGTTGTGCCGACCGTCACGCCATCATTCACTCCCCCTTCTTGAAAGATTGATTGATTCTTTCAAATCGTTCCTCACATAATCCATACACCTTTTCTTTGGCCTTAATTCCTCTCCCTCTCGACCCATCACCATTTGTATTCATCACTCTTTTAGTTACAAGCGTTTCGTCCCTCCTCTTCACATGCCCATACTTTCCAAAAACACTGATAAACAAAACTATACCAACCTAGATTCCAACTACAAAATTAATAAACATTTCTCTACCAATAAACCAGTAACCAAATATTCACCAAAATTCAAGTGAAATTCTCTAAATTCCGACGTTGCCACAATCTCAATATGCTCCGATAGTAAAGCATATTTCAGAGGCAGGAGCACGCACGTACAAAGTCACCTTTCCTCGGAAAGGGGTGAATTTCCTTGGGAAGTAGTGCGGGCGGAAATTAAGACGTCTGCGCAAGGTTACATGCAACCTCCTTAGATGTGCCTTTTGTGGAATTTTTCAAAGATTAATGGCTGGATAGTGACAGTGTCAGTTGGTGAATGTCGGGTTGTAGGTTTTTGGTAAAGTGTGTGTCATGTAGAGACGCAAAAAATGCTAAATGTATGTAATGGAAAAAATGTATACAGGAATTCATTTGGTATAGCATAGAAAATTAATGGAAAATGTCATAAGGAAAGATTTGAGTATGAATGTGGATGTTTATACGTGTAAGGAAAGACCAAAGAAACGACACGTGGGCTGTATGAAAGATGATAATGTCTAGTATTTCTAGGGTGACTACCGAGATGACGACTAATAGAGAAGTATGGAAGAAAAATACATATTGCGCTGACCCCACATGAATTGGGATGAGGAGGAGAATGATGATGATTTGGTATCGCATGGGCTTTCAGTTGGTAAACTAGGGAAACATTATAGTAAAAAACTTATCAAAAGGAGCATTTTTGTGACAGCTTGGAAAGTACAGACGCCAGCACATCAAGCTACTACAATCTGTCAAATTTCTTTAATAGATTTTCTACTTTATCGCTAAAGCATAAGGGTTAAGTTGATTGGGAAAATTTTGCAGTTTCGGGTAGCTTGATGTGCTTGCGTCTGTAGATTCTAGTGACTCCTATCATAATCATTAAGGGGCTGTCACCCGAAATTGAGTTCCGATGTTTCGGTATTTTTAGCCACGCCCACTATTTCTCCGATATCCTAGCGCCATTCTTAAAGGGCGGTGATACAGTGAACTACCGAGTCAGGCACGATGACGCGGTTAATAATAATTAACAATGAACCAATAGATGGCGCTCTTTTATATTATTATTCATCTCATGGAAGTAGTAAAGTCAGTAATTTTTATAATGTAATATTGACGAAACAGGTACACGAACAGAAATAATGAAACTCTAAACAAATAGTTCCTTATAAGCTGTTTTGTACAACGCATAGCGTAAATTCATCGCTTTTAACAAGGCTTGGTTGGTCTAATGGTTTTTGCGTAGATTCTGAATAGCGAGTTATCGAGTTCGAAACCAAGTTGAGTCATAACAGGGAATTTGTATTGGTTTTTTTAGTTTTAGGATATTATCATTGTTTTTTTAAAATTTATTTTGTATATATTTAGAATATTTTCATTGTTTTTTTTTAATTTATTTTGTATATTTTTAGAATACATATTTATTAATGTTCTTTATTAATGTTCTTTACAATAAAAATACACGTTTGGCGAACAGTTCAGAAACGGATCTGGGACACCTGCGCAAAAGACATTTCCGCGAATGGACTTTTGCGCGAATAGACTTTTGCGCAAATGGACTTTTGCGCGAATGGTCGTTTGCGCGAAATACTCTTGCGCGAAAGACACTTGCGCGAAGGACACTTGCGCGAATCCACTTGCGCGAAAGACACTTGCACGAATCCGCTTGCGCGAAAGACACTTGCACGAATCCGCTTGCGTGACGAGACAGTTATGCGACAAAGTTGAGGAAATGAGATTTTTCCATAACATCACGCGTGTATTCTTTCAAAGGGTTGGGCAGGAGTGTATAGTACACCCACAATTCACCAATGCTTCATCATAGATATCGTTTATGGTTTTCGAAAGTTTTAAAGCCGATAGAAAAGTCGAAATGAAAATCCAAGATGGCGGCTGAAAAGATTTTCAAATTTGTCATCATGGGTGTCGTTTTCATGGTTTTCTAGGGTGCTGAAGCCGATAGTGAGGTCAAAATGAAAATCCAATATGGCGGACGTGAAAAGTTTTAAATTTTTCATCATGGGTGTCGTTTTCACGGTTTTCGAGGGTGCTGAAGCCGATAATGAGGTCAAAATGAAAATCCAACATGGCGGACGCGAAAATGTTCATATTTTTCGTGATGGGTGTCTTTTTCATGGTTTTTGAGGGTGCTGAAGCCGATATTAGTGAGGTCGAAATGAAAATCCAAGATGGCTGCTGAAAAGATTTCCAAATTTGTCATCATTGTTGTTGTTTTCATGGTTTTCGAGGGTGCTGAGGCCGATATTGAGGTCAAAATGAAAATCCAATATGGCGGACGCAAAAATGTGCAAATTTTTTATCATGGGTGTCATTCATCAAAAGACAATTGCGCGTAAGACATATTAGCGTAAGACACTTGCGCAAAAGATACTTGTGTAAAAAGCACTAAAGTGCGAAAGACTAGAGTGAAAGTAGCGCGAACAAAACGGCTATCTCTGCATTGTGCTATGTCTTTTGTTGTGGCAAAGCTGCTGGCTAAATGAAATAAAAACAGCAATAGCATAATCTGGGAGTACCTCCAAGCGGTGAAGGTGGTAACAGTATGAGGCCCGCTTGCAACACAAATCACTAAATACATTTGACGCTAAACGAATTTAAAACATCCTGCAATTTTATTCAGTTTCTTGAAGTTGACAGAGACTGAATAATGTTATTTATGGTGCAAGCGAAGCGGACCTATGTCTGGCCAAAACTCCCATCAAATTCACGCCTGCGGGCTTATGTTGTTGCTGTCTATAATAATATATTTGTGTTTGGCAAGGTAGCCTACCCGGTAACGCAGGGGAACAGCCAATATGAGTTCCAACGAAGATACTTTTTGTTCTAATCTACCCTCTCCTATTTTAATTAACTTCCATCAACGTGCCCCCTTATTACTACCATCATCCTTCTCGTCAACTACTCCTGTCATCTGCATCACCATCAGCTTCTCGTCAATTTCTACTGTCATCTCCACCACCATCAGTTTCTCATCAACCGCTCGGCGCGGAGATTGGATAACCTACTTAGTGTCGCTTGGTGTCCAACTTTTAACCTTTTTAGGGTTCCGTACCCAAAGGGTAAAAACGGAACCCTATTACTAAGACTTCGCTGTCCGTCCGTCTGTCTGTCACCAGGCTGTATCTCAAGAACCGCGGTAGCTAGACAGTTGAAATTTTCACAGATGATGTATTTCTGTTGCCGCTATAACAACAAATACTAAAAACAGAATAAAAAAAATATTTAAGGGGGGCTCCCATACAAAAAAACGTGTTTTTTTCGGGGTTTTTGCCGTCTGTCTGCCGCCAGGCTGTATCTCAAGAACCGCGGTAGCTAGACAGTTGAAATTTTCACAGATGATGCATTTCTGTTGCCGCTATAACAACAAATACTAAAAACAAAATAAAATAAATATTTAAGGGGGGCTCCCATACAAAAAAACGCAAAAAAAACGTGTTTTTTTCGGAGTTTTTGCCGTCTGTCTGTCGCCAGGCTGTATCTCAAGAACCGCGGTAGCTAGACAGTTGAAATTTTCACAGATGATGTATTTCTGTTGCCGCTATAACAACAAATTCTAAAAACAGAATACAATAAATATTTAAGGGGGGCTCCCATACAAAAAACGCAAAAAAACGTGTTTTTTTCGGCGTTTTTGCCGTCTGTCTGTCGCCAGGCGGTATCAAAGAACCGCGGTAGCTAGACAGTTGAAATTTTCACAGATGATTTTTCATTTCTTTTTTAAAGTAGCACAGTTGGTGATATTTTATTTACATTACAATCTAGCCTATTAGCTAATAAGTAATATAAATACCTATAACTTAAACTGGTAAGTAACTATAAAATCCCACTAAAAACATTTTCATGTAAAATGTTGCCAAGACGAGTCCACATATGGCTCGCACTGTCAAAAAGTTATCAGATCTCATGTAGAGCCAAGCTTCTGACTCTACACGCCCTAACTTCACAAACTCTACACCTTAGTCAAAATATGTGGCTTGGCCGTTTCGTTACTACAAGAACTATTGTATAACATAAAAGTAATGAACAGTGAATAAATTTTTCACCTTACGCTCATGTGATGGTAGCGAAACGGTATCAATCGCTTAACCACTGCGCCCACCGTGCCGACAATGGAAGTTTTTAGACGGATTACATCAGCAGAAAAGCCTAACGGAGCTAAAAATTTATCAAATTTTGTCAAGTGGCTCAAAACACAAATAGCCGTCCAAGATATGGGCAAGCTTCAATAAGATTAAAAGACTTGGTTGAGTCTATCAGGGAAAGACACCTATGATGAAAAATTTGAAATTTTTCACGTCCACCATCTTGGATTTTTATTTTGACCCCACTATCGACTTCAGCGCCCTCGAAAACCACAAAAACGACACCGATCAGGAAAAATTTGAACATTTTCGCGTCCGCCATCTTGAATTTTCATTTTGACATCACTATCGGCTGCAGCACCCTCGAAAATCATGAAAACGACACCCATGATGAAAAATTTGAAACTTTTCACGTCCGCCATCTTTGATTTTCATTTTGACCTCACTATCGGCTTCAGCACCCTCGAAAACCATGAAAACGACACCCATGATGAAAAATTTTAAACTTTTCACGTCAGCCATCTTGGATTTTCATTTTGACCTCACTATCGGCTTCAGCACCCTCTACAACCATCAAAACGACACCCATGATGACAAATTTGAAAAATCTTTTCAGCCGCCATCTTGGATTTTAATTTCGTTTTTTCTATCGGCTTTACAACTTTCGAAAATCATAAACGATATCCATGATGAAGCATTGGTGAATTGTGGGTGTACTATACACTCCTGCCCAACCCTTTGAAAGAATACTTACATGCGTGATGTTATGGAGAAATCTCATTTTCCTCAACTTTGTCGCGCAACTGTCTCGTCGCGCAAGCGGATTCGCGCGTCTGCTTCGCTTCTGAACTGTTCGCCAAACGTCTCTTTTTACTGTAAAGAACTTTAATAATTATTCTAAAAATATACAAAATAAATAAAAAAAAACAATAAAAATATCCTAAGACTAAAAAAAAACAATGATAATAACATAAAACTAAAAAAATAATACAAATTCCCTGATAAGACTCAACTTGGTTTCGAACCCGATCACTCGCTATTCAGAATCTATGCAAAAACCACTCGACCAAGCGAGCCTTGTTATAAACGATGAATTTACGGAATGCGTTGTACAAAATAGCCTAGTAACTATTTGTTTAGAGTTTCATTTTTTCTGTTCGTGTACAGTCACGAGCACTAATATGTCAACAGTTGGCAACTTTCAATTGCGATTTTTTCACGAAATAACGAATGCAAAGTTGAAATACGACACTTTACATAAACCTATAGGTTCGGAAATACTACGTTCGTAATAACATAAAATTTCATTCAAAAATAAAGGAGAAAATCGCCTTTGAATAAAGCCAAGTGTATACATACTTATGCTCGTGACTGTACCTGTTTTGTCAATATAAAAATTACTTATATTACTACTTCCATGGAACGTATTGGTTTGTTAGTATAGAAGTGATCTTTTGCTGGCCTCCGACATTTTTGTTTGATGATAATATGAAATGAACGGATTGCGAGGCAAAGCGACATACGTCCGTCTAGCAGCGCGCCTAAGCGATCACTGTCGGATTGCGTACATAAGAAAGAGAAGCGCGATTTCGCGACGCTCGTACATTTTTACAAACCACAAAATAATTAATTACTTAAAAATAATTTGAGTTGTCAAAAATATTAGACAACCAAGTTTTGTATTTTGATATGATACGTTATTGTTATAAATTTTACCAACGTACGTTGGTAAATAATTCAGATTTTTTTGTTGGAAGATCAGTTTAGGAGGTTAGTTTACCATTTTTCTGTATCGAGAAAACTTTTCAAAAACGTGTTTTGAAAACAACGAAGTTTTAGGAAATATGTTCAAGATTAACATATATTTTTTCCGCTGTCTCAAACTGTATAGATTTGGCTAAAAAAATGTTGGAGACAAGCCTATTTGGGTCTATTCAGCGCCTTAATTCTGTTAGAAGATCAATGAGGCGTTAACAACGCTGTATGATTGTGAACAATCTCCATTGCAGTAAAGAATTTTCCGTTCAAGTACATAACAACACTGCACCAACACCACTGCAGCTACCCAAGGTCTCATTAATCGTCCTTCACAATGCATTTCCAGCAAATAAATCCACTCTAAGCCGAAGCCCATAAAATCAGCCATCCGAACCAGAAAGCATCTTAGCATCAGACTCTTAGGCACCGGAGTCACTTAACCAAATCCCGAGTATTCCCGAGACATTTTGGCAAGCACCTTGGACCCTCGATCACGAACATTCCTGTTTCGCTAACAATATTGCGGAATAAAATCGTACGGACGCTTCCAAATCGTTCGGTTAGACCGCTCAAAACAAACTTGGACACGTTTTATGGATTTTATAATCGGTCAATGCTGGAACTACTCCAAGCGGGGCATGGTCGGAGGAACTGTAGTCTAAGTGATAAGTGGTAGCGGTTTAAAAAACATGAGCACTGTATCCAGGTGTGTTCTTTTGATTTATTCCGGTCTCCCCTGAACCCCCCCCGCTCCACCCCTCCTCCTCGATTCCCTGCTAGTTCGTCTTCTGTTTTAATCTCTATCTTATCCACTGGGAAAGGGGTTTTTTTTTTTTAACGTTGCCCCACACTAGGAATTTCTCCTGTATTGTGGGTGCGTTTACAAACATTTAAACTCACATACACAAACAGCCAGACCCGGAACAACTACTTGTAGGTCATACAAATATTTGTTCCGTGCGGGAATCGAACCCGCGACACGCAGCGCAGCAGTCAATCGCTTAACCACTGCGCCAACCGTAAACTATCAGGAACTGTCAGATGGTTCTAGATGCTCTATCATTATATTCTACTGCATTACTTACCTCATTGAACTGTATTCTACTGCATTACTTAACACGACTATCTGAATAAAATTAAAATAATGTGTCTGATATTCTGCAATATAGAAATAGGCATTTCCTTGTGTCAGAATTTTGGGTACTCGCAAATAAGTGTTTGTGGTTAGAGTCTATTGTCATCAATCGGGTACTGATCATAATGGGAATATCTAATTTTAACACTTTGTCCCACTGGT
The DNA here is from genome assembly GCA_963082905.1 of Oligia fasciuncula. NCBI lineage: Eukaryota > Metazoa > Arthropoda > Insecta > Lepidoptera > Noctuidae > Oligia > Oligia fasciuncula. The sequence goes on from OY720401.1 coordinate 3,388,680, forward strand.
GAACCAAACCCCAAATCCTATGCTCTACAGTCGTGCTTGCGATGTCATGCACTTGTAAGCAAAAACAGACTGAAACAATCAGTACAACTCAATCACAGATTTGACGTCATAATCTTGTGACTTCTACCACATTTGTTCTCACCGCTTTCTGTTGCCAAGTGGCTGCAAACTTTGCCAGGGTTCAGCGGAGAACCTTTTATTTTGTTTCCCGTATTTTGATGTGATTTGAATTTAATTTCTACGTTTTTATGATAAGTTTGTTTACGTATCTTGTCATGTTGAATTATCCGGTGTTTAGGTTATTTAGGAAAAATTGGCTTGGTTAATAAAAGGGTAGGTAATATTCAATAATTTAAATAAAAGCCTCCCAAGTAGCACAATATTGTTTTTGTTTGCTTGCTATCTAGGGTAGTAGTAGCCCTTGGCAGGGGTGGGTCCAGACTAATAAGTACCTATGGAAGGTCAGGAAAATTAATTGTCAAGCAAATTGACTACCAACTTAAATTGTTCGTATATTCAAACCAGTAGTGCTATTCTGTAAAAATATCACCGTGATAACTTGGGGGAAGTGAGATTAAAGTTAGCTGTCATAAGTGTCAATTCCTAGCATCAGATGGAATGGCAGCTCACTTCACCTAAGATCTCACGGTGAGATTTTAACAGAATAGACCGGCAGAGCTTTCATTATTTGACGATTTGGTGTAGCTATAACACGGCCAATTGACGTAAGGTGTCAATTTGATAAACAATTAATTTTCTTTATTGAACAATTACAATAGCCAAATCTAATGTGATTTATGGGTTTATTTAGACAGGTAAAAATCTAATCTAATCTAACTAGCCTGTACTGTTCCACTGCAGGGAAAAGGCCTGGTAAAAATAACAAAATTAAATTCTAACTTAACTAAAACTATACAGAAACTAGAAAATAGCGTCGAAAAACTCATCCGCATCGCTGTCGACTGGTAATGTACCCAAGAGACTGGCGGCATTACCACGTTGTATGGCGATGCTTAGCCTCTGGCCAAGGTAAAAGCCAGCCCTTGGGTCACGGAAAGTGTCAACCAGCCGTTTCGACATTTCTTTAAAATGACCATGAGCACTCGGACCCCACGGCCCGAAGGTTCCAACCCCAAACGGCTCGAAAATATAATTTCCGATGAGGTTATTATATTTTCGCCGCGTGAGTAGAGACACTTTCACTCACATATTATGTGTTTACCCTAGTAAATAAAAACAATGAGATTGTATCCGTTTCTAAATCAATTCGCGCCTAACCGTACAAATACAAACCAGTGGGCCGAACGAAGAATAAATCACTCGTAAACATCTCCGTAAAAGTTTTTATTTTTTTTCCTGTATTGGTAGGTAATCGACTAAATGGATTCTTTTGTCTTATTTGTTTAATTTTTATGTACAGACGTACTACAATCTGTCAAATTTATTCATAGATTTTCAACTTTATCGGTAAAGCATAAAGCTCAAAGCTGATTGGGAAATTTTATAGTTTCGGGTAGCATGATGTGCTGGCGTCTGTACATTTGATTATTTTTGAAGTGGATTTTATTTGTATTTTGGTTCTACTTGTTGCTTTATCATTAGGAACTTTTTAGTACGTTACTTGTTTTGTTAGTAAAACATAGCTATCCTTTTATTTTTTTTATGTCTATTCCTCTTTGGACACATTAGCGCTTTTTGTTCTGTACGTTTTACATGATAAATTCATCAGAGAAAATATTTGAAAGTCAAGTACCTACGATGCGGTCGGAGAGACTTTTGAAAAATCCTAAGTAAAAAGTCGTAATTCGAGGTTTGGCTCTCACCTATTTCCTCCTCCAATATTAGACCAATTTAAAAGATATTTCATAAAATAAGGATTTATACTGTGTCCCTATGTTTTTCTTTTTTCATTAATAGTTTTCTTTGTACACTAGACCTCTGTTGACAGCGGTTTTAATCGGAATTTTTTGAGGGTGCTTATAAAAATAGTGTATCAATCAGAAGGAAAACATAGGGACGGAAAGCACGTTAAGCCGTTGGTCCCGGCTGTCATTCGTGGAAATTTGACAGTCGTTACGGGTAGTCAGAAGCCCGAAAGTCTGACAACCAGTCTTACCAAGGGGTATCGTGTTACCCAGTAGCTGGTTTCTGGAGGTCAGATAGGCAGTCGCTCCATGTAAAATACTGGTACTCAGCTGCATCCGGTTAACACTGGAAGCCGACCCCAACATAGTTGGAAAAAGGCTAGGCAGATGATGATGTTTCTATGGGAAAGGAACCAATTTTTCTTTCTTTCATTATTTTACTTTACAATAATTCGTTTTAAATATTCTACTGTAACTTGGTAAGCTTAAAACGGTAAAAGAAATTCAGACGACATACAGAACTGCAGTCGACTTACCACGACTCCTTCCGATGCTTTTATATGGACTCAACGTATGCTCAAAGCAAGTGCAGAACTCTGCAGGTTTAGCTCTTGCATCCATGAGTGTATTGTGGCTATTTCCTGGCTTTTAAAACATTTTGGATTTAATATTCGCATTCTCTAGAAATCGAATTCCGTAAATTCTGAAATAGAATACTATCTGCTGTCTATTTATTAGTCAAGTGATTGTATAAGTTTTTAAGACTTGCAAGGTGGAGTGGTTTTGGACTCTTAAAGGTTTGTAATACACTTTTTATGGTTAAGGCAATGTAAATGTTATTTATATATCTAGCTTTATTACTTACAGTTAGTACATTAGTTACTTACGGCCGAAACCAATAACCTATTGACAGATCGCTACTAATGGTAGCCAGTACAAATTCTAACTGCCAGTATTTTTTTTTTTTTTGCGGATGGGAAATCATCAAATGACCCCTCCCGCTCTGGGTGGAGCGGAAGGGAGTGTCAGACTCTTACTGACTAAAACCCACCCGTGTTCCTTCCGTGGCCCCTCCTCGATGCTGACATCTCTTTGAGGCGCGCGTGGAACACGTACGCGCCGTCCGGCACGAGCCTGGTCCTGATCGGACGGTGAGCTACCCATTACTCACCGCCCGCAGGCCCGCGCCTACGGTGGCCGGGAGTCGTCGCGCGGCTCCCGACGCCCGGAGCGTCTCCCGCGGCGGCTGGGACGGGAGGCTCTCTCCCTGAGCCGTCCCGCCACCTCCTTCGCTAGCATGACTGCTTCGCAGAAGGAGGTGACTGCCTCCCACTCCCTCTAGCCCCGGACCATGGCTTGCACCAGGGCCGGGCGCGAGAGGTCGCCGCCGCTGCCGATCGCCTCTACGAGGACACGGCGGTGCTCCGCCCAAGCGGGGCAGACCTCCACCGTGTGCTCCACCGTGTCCTCTGGGCGATCCTGGCAATGGTGACACCCGGGCGTTTCCTCCCGCCTGATGATGTGCAGGAACCTCCCGAAACTTCCGTGTCCGGTGAGGACCTGCGTCAGGCGGTAGGTGAGGGCGCCGTGGCGCCTCTCTAGCCATTCCTCAAAGAGGGGTCTTATCGCCGCTATCGCTACGTGCCCTGCGCTGGGTTGCGACAGTCGTTCCTTCCATGTCGCCATGAGTAACTGCCAGTATAATATAATCATACAGATCGCTACTGATATAGTAAATAGGTTTTTTCTACCTCCAGTATGCAAAAATTTGATGATAGATAGGTAATTGGGTTTAGCCGTTAGCGTATTTATATGTTAGTTTTCACCGTTAAGGTGAAAATCTCCTCCCATCGTTTCCATTCTATCATTTCTCTAGTAACCCTACTCCATAACCTCCTTGCTATTTCAGTGACGTCATCGATCCATCTCTGCTTCCCGGTCTACGTTTCATGTTATTGGGTTACCGTTACATGTAAACAACACGTTTTTAATGTCAGCAAGAGTTTGTTCATCTAAACATACTCCTAGGTTATTTGTGACGAAATCCACCAATGGACGCCTATAGCTTATATCATTATCATCATCTGCTTAACCTTTTCCCAACTATGGTGGAGTCGGCTTCCAGTCTAATCGGATGCAGCTGAATACCAGTATTTTACATGGAGCAGTCGCTCCATGTAAAATACTGGTATTCAATTAAATCACAACACAGTTACTGGATAACACGAAACCCCTTGGTAAGACTTGTTGTCAGACTTTCGGGCTTCTGACGACCCGTAACGACGGTCAAAGATCTATGAATGACAGCCGTACCAACGGCTTAACGTGCTGTCCGAGGCACGGAGGCGTCTTAGGATGTAAAGATGGTCACTCATTCACGGACCAACCGTGGCAAGTGTACTTACCTTAAACTGACCGATCACCGATCGATCCGTGGGGCTGTAATTACTTAGCCACAAGTCCCCGACATCCCACCATAACTTAATTAACATCCTCAAGATAATTAATTCTCAACTCAACGAATATTCTTTTTAAACTGCAACACTGGAACTCTCTCTATAAAATATTACTGCATGAAATTGATTAATTACTCGGGTCGGGTAATTAGACATCCAATTTATAGTGGTTTCAATCAATTTATCTTTGCAAGTTGTCTTCATTGATAGGCTAATTAGTCTAGTAGCTTACTTTGATACTCTAAAATTAGATTGTGTTATGATTTGATTCTAATTAAGTTACAGAAATTGAAGTAATGAGGTCGTACCTACCTACTAGTCGCTGAAAACAAGCGCTGGGGCTCAGTCTCGTACAGGGTCTTAGCATTATGCTGAGCGATGGCCGTTTTGCGTAGACGTGACACATGTTTTCTCCCAAATTGTTGTTGTGTTTGTGTTTCTTTTTTACCGACTTCGAAAAAAAAGGAGGTTATTAGTTCGACACGTATGTACGGTTCACGTACAGGGAAATTGCTAACGCCGCGACCTACTTATCGCTACGCGTTTTATTTACTTTTATAATTATAATTGTTAGTTGACCACAATAGCTGCCGTAGCGCTATTACCGCGGATTAGCATCCAACGGAACTTTCATGTAACTTTTGTGAATAAACGAAGTTATCGTGAAATCTGTGGTTTTCGTCGACTCACATCAACTTTAACTAACTGGCTACCTCTGAGCCATACAACGTATGTATGTAATATTATTGGAATTGCATTATATTCACATATGACAATCTATTAGGGCTTTCAAGCAAATATACCAAATTTTATAGACGTGTTCATGTATGTGTGTATGTATGTTTGTCCACGCATTTCTACGCAACTATTAATTGGATCGTGACCATTTTTTTTATTGGCTTTCATTTACTTCAACTTAGGGAACAGTGCAAGTTTCATCAAAATCGATTCAGTATATTTCAAGATATAGACTAATACGTGCAATTGTGACGGTCTGGCTGATTGATACGTGCTGCGGGTGTAGTGTCAAAGGGAAAACATCTCAAAACCTTGATCAAATTCTAGTGCAAAAACTAAAAATTACGAATTATAAAAGTAATTTTAAAAATTTAAACCGACTTCAAAAATAAGTTAACTCAAAAGTATGAAATAACTTTAATATCGGAAGTCGGTGGCAAAAACTAACACTATAAAATACAGATCCCAAAGACACCGACATCCGATATTAAAGTTTTGAGTTAATTTTTTTTTGAAGTCGGTTTAATTTATTTTAATTACTTTTTTTGATGCGTTATGTTTGACGCAAATACCTAAACGTATTTTCTTTCTTTTAATTTGGCTGTATACTTACTTAGAGCTATGCTCGGAGTTTTCCTGTGTGATTACAAATGAACCAAGTTACCCTCGACATTGGTCTAAAAATTGCTAAACTGACTTAAATGGCAGTCGGCATCACATTCTTTGCGTGCTAGTCAGTTGAATGCGTTAGGGACAGGACTAGGGACTAAGGGGAGACCTATGCCCAACAGTGGACGTCTTTCGGCTCAGATGATGATGAACGCCATGCTAAGAGAAATTGAGCCAGGCAGTGGCCATTAGCAAGATATTATTACCGAAGTCAAAAATACCTTAATGACGGTACATTTTCGGTGTCTACCAAAATATAGTCTGGATTGCTGATAGTTTATTAAAACAAGTGGCGAAATTGGAAATTACTAATTTTGAGAATGCAAGCACGAAATTGGAAATACCTAACTAATTTTGAGATTTGCGAGCACGAAATTGGAAATTACTAATTTTGAGATTTGCAAGCACGAAATTGGAAATTACTTATTTTGAGATTTGTAAGCACGAAATTGGAAATTATTAATTTTGAGACATAATAATTATGCAAGCACGAAATTGGAAATTACTAATTTTGAGACATAATTATGCAAGCACGAAATTGGAAATTACTAATTTTGAGGTATGCAAGCACGAAATTGGAAATTACTCATTTTGAGATTTGCAGGCAGCGCCGCCGCGCCGCGCGCCGTCGTGGTCCATGAACTGAATTTATTTTGGTCAATTTTTTTTATTTTTTTTTCTTTATTGTTTGTTGACTGCTTCCGGTTGGAATGGAATACCCAACATCTATATCTATACATTTTGTTTAGTGAAGGCATTTTTCGTGTCCTAAAACACTATAATACCTTGCCGAATTTCACGTTAAAATTAAAAAAAAAACCGTGTCACCCCGGGAGTACCGACAGAAGTGAAAACAAAACACAAACAGAATACTTTGCCATCACTCACTTTGACATATCGGATTTAAAACCGAGTAGATCCCGAGGACAGCCGAACACATCCGAATGTAGCGCGGTGTCGGTAGCAGTGTCGCGAGTTCAATGCTTTTTCCCATCTCAAAAAATGCCGAACGCGTCTAAAGAAGTTTTCACTTCAAAAATACATCTCAGGGGAGGCCCCTGAGGTGTATTTTTGAAGGCCACTTTGGCAGAATCATAAAAGGATAACATTATGAATGAACATTATGGCGAAGACAGTCCGTGTTTTTACCCGACTGCGCGACGCAAAGGAGTGGTAATGTGTTCATCAGCCTATGTATGTATGTTTGTATGTTCCTTTGAAGCACTATACAGACCAAACGCCTGGGACGATTTTTATAATTCACACGTCAATCGATTCCTCTTAGTCTGGCGAGTGTCGCTAAAGACATGACGTTAGTGAAAATTCAATATGGCGACTACTATTTAAGTATGTATGTCTTCAAAAAAAATTTTTTTTCTCAAAACATTACGAGTGGGGTATCAAAATAAAGGGCTTTAAAAGACGAATACAAAAATATAAACAACTTATATGGTTAAAAGTAATTCGAAGTAAAAAACACGTACCAAGAACTAAATCGTCAGCGAAATCTTTCACATTTAATTTTGTAAACTAAAAAGCTGGAAATAAAAAAAGTTATTAAAAAAAATAAAAAGTTTTTAGCTTTTCAGTTCTTTTAACTTAAGTTTTTTACCGCAGTCGGGTTTTTTATTTTTTTTAATAACTTTTTTTTTTCTTTATTTCGCTGCACTACGTAGGTATAATCAAAGAGATTGGGATTGGATTTGGTTTGGATTGATTGGTATTTTAACACAGACAAAAAAAAAATCCTTCACCAAGAACGGATTTAATACGATTAACATAATAGTTAACTGACCATTATGATTCGTAATGTTATCCTTTTATGATTCTGCCAAAGTGGCCTTTTTAGGCCCCCACAGGTTGAATTACTTTATTCTCTTACCATTAGCCTATTACTGCTAACATTGACATAAAGTAAAGTTAATTAAATAGTTAATGTTATCAAATGACAGCGTGACGCCTGCTATCAGATATTTTAATTACAAGTCAGAAGATACGCTGACGTATTTATTGAACGTATATTTTACTATACGCAATTTATTCCCGTTATAATTTAATTTTTAATTAGCTTTTTGTAGTAATTAATTGGTAGATCGGTAGCCAATTAATGTCAGTCTGTAATTGACCCACAGCACAAAACACAGATAGTACAGAAGGCAAGGAAGGCAAGGTGTGGGCGCGTTCACTGCGGCGGCGAGCCGCCCACTACCTGAACGCGCCCCAGAAGGTGGTAGCCGTAAGGATCATCCGGGGCTACCGCACGATCTCTGGCGAGGCGACAAGCCTCATTGCCGGACTGCCGCCATGGGATCTGGAGGCGATAGTCCTCGCGCGCGTATATGAGTGGCGCGCGGAGGCACTACGCCGGGGAGAAGTTCCGCTTCCGCGGCAAATCGCTGCGGAGCGGACGGAGCTCCGGCGCGATCTCATGGCGACATGGAAGGAATGACTGTCGCAACCCAGCGCAGGGCACGCCGCGACAGCGGCGATAAAACCCCTCTTTGAGGAGTGGCTAGAGAGGCGCCACGGCGCCCTCACCTACCGCCTGACGCAGGTCCTCACCGGACACGGAAGTTTCGGGAGGTTCCTGCACATCATCAGGCGGGAGGAAACGCTCGGGTGTCACCATTGCCAGGATCGCCCAGAGGACACGGTGGAGCACACGGTGGAGGTCTGCCCCGCTTGGGCGGAGCACCGCCGTGTCCTCGTAGAGGCGATTGGCAGCGGCGGCGACCTCTCGCGCCCGGCCCTGGTGCAAGCCATGGTCCGGGGCGAGAGGGAGTGGGAGGCAGTCACCTCCTTCTGCGAAGCAGTCATGCTAGCGAAGGAGGTGGCGGGACGGCTCAGGGAGAGAGCCTCCCGTCCCAGCCGCCGCGGGAGACGCTCCGGGCGTCGGGAGCCGCGCGACGACTCCCAGCCACCGTAGGCGCGGGCCTGCGGGCGGAGAGTAATGGGTAGCTCACCGTCCGATCAGGACCAGGCCCGTGCCGGACGGCGCGTACGTGTTCCACGCGCGCCTCAAAGAGATGTCAGCATCGAGGAGGGGCCCCATAGGGCCGAAGCCTGCCGGGTCAGCGGGATTGTCCGAAAGGGTTACCGCTGGCCCGGAACATAAAGGGCTAAGGAAGGAACACGGGTGGGTTTTAGTCAGTAAGAGTCTGACACTCCCTTCCGCTCCACCCAGAGCGGGATCATTTGATGATTTCCCATCCGCAAAAAAAAAAAAAAAAAAGGCAATCTACATACAAAGTGCGATCTAGCAACGCACACATTGACACCACTCACGGAACGTTATCTCGGACGGGTTGGGAGTAGTGCGAGCGCGGGTGCCATCCGCTTGAGACACGCGTCTGTGAAGTGCAAAAATGGAGCAACAAAAAAATGCCTATCTAAGCTCGAGTTATATAATAGTTTCCTATTTTAAATCAGTGTAAACGAAGTAACTTTTTTGTAAGGTAAATTCACGCCACCAACTATTACGCGAGCGCGACCGCCGAGCGTAGGTATGAAAACTTTTTAACAAAAAAAAAAAACCGACTTCCAAAAAAACACTACAAAGTGAAAAATAACTTTTATTTCGGAAGTCGGTGTCTTTGGATCTGTATTTTAGTTTTTTGCCACCGACTTCCGAAATAAAAGTTATTTTTCACTTTGTAGTGTTTTTTTGGAAGTCGGTTTTTTTTTTTTGTTAAAAAGTTTTTATTTCTCGCTTTTTAGTGTGTCTGTTTATAATGTATCTAAGTTACAATAGCCTAATGCCAACTTGCTCATCGCCTTTTACAAAATATTGCTTTTCCCGATGCAGGGACGTTAATTGTTGAAGAGTTCTCCTGGTATTCCACCATCAGCTCCATTTCACCATTCGCATTGTGACGAGCATAACTTGCTTAGCAACCATATTAAAGTAAGTAATCGAATCGCAAACCGGGAAATATTTATTATTGAGTAGTTCCGGTGGCCATCTGTGGTCTTCATCATCGGTTCCACTTCACCAAATGATGCTTTCCGAGAGCAAATGCACGAGTTACTATAAAAAATACCCAAATCGCTATAGGTGTGCCTATAATACTTGAAGAGTTCCTTCGATTTCTCCAAGATCCCATCATCAGATCCTGACCTGATGACAATGGGACCACCTGGAAAGTATACTCTTTCAAACAAAAAAATAATTTTTGAAATCGGTCTAGCCGTCTCCGAGTAATCGGGGAACATACATAAAAAAAAAAAATAAAAAAAAAAAAATAATAAAAAAAAAAAGGTTCCGACGAATTGAGAACCTCCTCCTTTTTGAAGTCGGTTAAAAAGTGAAGTACATACATGTAATTGCCTTCTGTACTCTCTGTATTTTGTGCCCACAGTAACTACTGCAAGGCTGGCTTTTGCTCATGCAGAGGAAAATTGAGCATTGATAACACTTTGCCAATGCGTGTTATACCGGATTCATATTAATGTGTTGTGATTTGACATAGGCCTGCACAGGTTTGTATTGTTGGTATGTCACGACACGACACGACACGACACAGTAATGTGTCTGTGGCTAATACCTCTATTTAGATTTCGCACAATGTTTTCCATAATCTAAAGTCAGTGATCTATTCAAGATAAAGAAATGGTTCAAAGTTATATTAGTCATTGACAGATTTTGCTGGCTATGTAGAGATTTGTGTCATCATCATCATCTGCCTAGCCTTTTCCCAGATATGTCGGGGTTGGCTTCCAGTACAAGCGGGTGCAGCCGGATACCAGTATTTTACATGGAGCCACTGCCTATCTGACCTCCTCAACCCAGTAACTGGGTAATACGATATCCTTTATCCTTTATCGATATGTTCGTCGAATCGTTGAGCTCCTCAAGTTCTGAGTTGAGCTGCACGATTTTTGACAAATGCGTGCACTGATTGGACAGGTCCGCTCAATCTGTGTGGTTCTTTCCTCAAAAGACCATTTCAGACACCAATCTACATGGTCTTCACACGATCTGACCAAGATTTTGTCTGGACTTTAAAAGAGACTGTGACTTCTGAGTTTGTTTCGGCCTTTCTTCTCAGAATAGTCAGTTAGGAAACGCCGACCTCATCTAGTTTAAAAAAAAATATGATTGACGTGTAAAAGTGTTTGTACAAACCTACTTACAGAAATAAAAATCATTTATCATTTATCCTTTTTTTTGTGGATGGGAAATTATCAAATGACCTCTCCCGCTCTGGGTAGAGCGGAAGGGAGTGTCAGACTCTTACTGACTAAAACCCACCCGTGTTCCTTCCTTAGCCCTTTATGTTCCGGGCCAGCGGTAACCCTTTCGGACAATCCCGCTGAATACGATATCCCTTGCAAAGACTGGTTGACAGACTTTCGGACTTCTGACGACCCGTAACGACTGTCATAGTGATTTCGGAGGCACGGAATGACTTGGCTTGAAAAGATGGTCACCCATCCACGGACCAACCGCGAAAAGCGTAGCGTAAGCTGGTCGATCGACCCGTGCGGCTGTTTTTACTTAGCCACAGCCCTCACAGGTGTTACATGAGTGTGCATACTTTTCGAGTCATACAGCACATAATACATACCGGTCATTGTGCTTCAAAACTAGGCAACCTACTTACATTAAAAATAATATATCCCACAGAAATGTTCTTTCAAACCATGATTAGGCCCATCAAGGGATGCAATCCAATCTGAAAGAGCATTGTGGAAAATTGTAGAACCTTTTTCATTATTAAATGGAACATCTTCATTATTTAACTCTTCAGTTAGTCCTCGCGAACAAATTGGAAAATACGCCTGAGGCCCTTTTAATTCTGTGGAAACTAATCTTGGAGATATCGGTTAAATTCTTTTATATAAAGCCTTCTTTCCAGGGTTCCGTACCCAAAGGGTAAAAACGGAACCCTATTACTATGACTTCGCTATCTGTCCGTCCGTCCGTCTGTCTGTCACCAGGCTGTATCTCAAGAACCGCAATAGCTAGACAGTTGAAATTTTCACAAAGTATGTATTTCTGTTGCCACTATAACAGCAAATACTAAAAACAAAATAAAATAAATATTTAAGGGGGGCTCCCATACAACAAACGGGTTTTTTTTGCCTTGTGGTACGGAACCCTTCGTGTGCGAGTCCGACTCGCACTTGGCCAGTTTTTTACTTATTTTTGGGATAAGTTTGAACTAGAAATTTGAAATAGGTACCTTTCTAGAAAAACAACAGACTTCCAAAAAAAACACTACAAAGTGAAAAATAACTTTAATTTCCAAAGTCGGTGTCAAAAAAAGGAAAACCAATACAGAAAAAAAAAACAGAACCAATTAAAGTTATTTTTCACTTTGTAGTGTTTTTTTTTTGGAAGTCGGTTGTTTTTTGTACCTACCTACCCCAAACAAATTCATATAACACTAACTTGCTATGTGAATATCAGTGACAGAAAGCTATTGAACACATCTGCCTACCCCTTTTTTCTTTCTTTTCTTTTTCTTCTCTTTCCTATAAAGGGTACAGGCGTGATGTTATGTTGTGTGATTGCGTAAACAATGCATAATTCGGATATCTATGGCATAATTGCATACATAATATTATGCTCTAGCAGCAATCGCGGTTGATTTGCTGGCATTTATTGAAGAGTTCCGTTGTCTGTCTCCGAAACTCATCACCAGATCTTTGCGACCTTTAAATGGGACCATTTCGGAATAAACCTCTTTAGAACAAAAAAAGTTTGCAAATCCGTCTACCTATATGTGATGGAGTTATGCACGAACATACTTCATCATCATCATCTGCCTAGCCTTTTCCCAACTTTGTTGGGGTCGGCTTCCAGTCTAACCGGATGCAGCTGAATACGAGTATTTTACATGGAGCGACTTCCTATCTGACCTCCACAACCCAGTTATTGGGTACGAACATACTTACATAAAAAAATAATATAAACATCCGAATCGAGAACCTCCTCCTTTTTTAGAAGTCGGTTAAAAATACAATGGTCAAAAAAGTAATGCCTCCTTATTCAGAATTTTAGACTCACATTAGTTTACCTTGACCTTGAATTCAAGGTCGCTCAGTGAGCTATGGAACGGGCTATGCTTGGAGTCTCTCTAAAGGATCGAATCCTCAACGAGGTGATCCGGCAGAGAACCAAAGTTGTCGACATAGCTCACAGAATAAGCAAGTGAAGTGGCAACGGGCCGGCCATGCTGTAGAACCGATGACCGTTGGGGTAGACGTGTGAAGACCCCAAATCAGCAAACGTAAGGTAGGACGCCCTCAGGCTGGGTGGAGCGACAATCTTCGCAGGATGGCTGGTAGCAGCTGGATGAGAGTTGCTTAATGGGACTACATGACCTAAAGCGCGGTCACTGTCGGACTGCATAGAAAAGAAAGTGAAGCGCGATGACACAACGCTGGTAATTTATTGCAAAATATGAAGCAATTATATCTATTTACATAAAATCTATTGTTTAGACTAAAAAATTAAAACACTAGTGCTTTAGTATGTTGCTTGTAAAATAATCTGACAAAAAATTATGATGATTGTATGTATAAAAGTATGGTTTTTATTGTAAAAAGAAAGTTTTTAGAAGTACTTTCACGATTTTTTTCTATCGTATCAAATTAGTTGTATTATGTTTTCAACACACTATCTATCTATCATATATCCTGAATAATATCATATATTTTTCTGATTTTGTTTACTGCAGCCGACCATATACTTTTAGGCATTATAAAACTTGCGTTTTGGTCCTGTAAGCCCCTTAAAATCGAGTTGGATGGCATGCAATAGGAGAGGCCTGGATGATGGAAGAAGAAAACGGTTTGCGCCGACCCCATGTAACATTATTATCTCTGTTTATTACCTTAACTCGATAGAAAATAGGTATACCCGAAAAACCGCGTGACGTGCGTTGTAACTCGTAGTCCAAAGTTCCAAACACTGGTAGACTTTTCGCGTGTACGCACGGGTACACATCAATCTATATGACCAGTTTAAGCTGACTTCTGATTGTACGAAAAACCTATACAATGCGAGGACAGCTAAAACTGGAAATGTATAGCTTTCTGTGTCGCCGTGTGTACCTGTGTTTGTTAACGCGCGACAAACGTGCCCACCAAAGGCATACAAGTTGACCATTCAGTTGTCTGTCGCATGTATTTGGGACGTCAATTTTCGCGTGAATAAACGCGTTCAGTGCGTGTTTGCTAATGTGAATTTGTCCTAATGCCGGCCATTTTCGGTTACAAGTTATATTTCTTTATATTACCCCGCGGTTTCACCCGCGTAACTTTCGATCCCGTGGTATCAAGATAAAAAGTACCCTATTTGTTAATTCCTGGCAATGGTCTATCTATGTGCCAATTTTCATCCAAATCTGTTCAACGGTTTAGGCGTGATTGAGTAACAAACATTCAAACAAGTTCACAAACTTTCACATTTATAATATTAGTGTGATGTGTGATATGATAATAAGATGACATGGCTTAAACCATCGAGAAAGTTTTCTTAATAAGAACCTACCTGAGATAGAACACGGTGAAGGAAAACATCTTAAGGAAACCGGTATGTCCTAGAACCAAAAATTCCAAAACATGAGACATCTCCCACACTGGGCCCGCGTGGTAGATTACGGCCCATTCCGTCTCACAGAGAGGAGGCCAGTATCCTAGCAGTGGGAAAGTCATAGGGTGATTAAGATGTGACAGAAATACAGTTCTTTACTAAACTCACAAGTTGGACCTACAAAGTTGTCAGTTTGCAATCTGAACTTTACCGTAGTCGGAATAAAAATCAAAAATGGCTGCCTGGGTCTGAAAATATAATTATCTTGTTTTGTAATAAGATGGTTTAGTTTTAAAAATCTCATTTGTAATATCTTTACATAGTATAAAACAAAGTTGCTTCCGTTGTCTGTAAGCTTAGTTCTTTTAAACTCCGCAACGGATTTTAAGGCAGTTTTCAGCAATAGATAGAGTGATTCAAGAGGAACGTTTACAAATAATACATGCAAATTATAGTAGAGAAAAGCCAAAAAAATTAAAGATTTTTAATGTGATATCGTAACAAACATATTTTTGTGTTATTGTTGCAAACATTGCAAACGCTGGATAAACCTTACGAAATAGATCAAATTAATGTACAACGGAATTGTATATCTTAAAAAGATCGATAAAAAAGTCTGGGATGCTATATGTTTATCTCCTACGGCTAACCCACAGTACCCATTTTTATCTTTTACATATTACAAAAAAATAACTCATAATTTATGAGTTATTTACCAAGCTATTTTAAACAATACAGTATTATTCCTTATCCCATTAAATACATTAGATACATTGTGCATTTCATGTAGATCAAAATTGCCCTTTACAGCATATCAATAAAATTAATATCTTAGAAGATAATTATCAGATTTAAACAGGCGGGAACAGAGCGGCTGGCGGGGCGGTACTAAGTTCGCCGGGTCAGCTAGCAAAAAATGACGTTTATTTTGTCTATAAATGAATATAAATAACAACCATAATAGATACTCATAAAACATTAAAAATAATAAGACTTATTACCAGAAAAATAGTTGCCAAATAATTGTGCCGTTCCTGGCAACATTACATTCTATTATTTTCGGAAAACAGGACGAGGTTGTCACATAAAAAGGAAGATGATTGCCGAAAGCATTTGTTAGGATAATAAATACCATGATATTAATGTCTGGGTTAATACATTTGTTTCTAAGTCCGTTTTGTTCAAATAATAATAATAATAATATTCCACAACTATCACACAACGCCGTCTAGTCTCAAGCTAAGCAGAGCTTGTGTTATGAGTACTAGACAACTGATAAACATACTTATATATTTCTAAATACATACATATATAGATAAATTACACCCAGACACAGAACAAATGATCATGCTCATCACACAAACATTTGTCCTGGGTGGGAATCGAACCCACGACCTCCGGCATAGCAGTCATAGTCACTGACCACTAGACCAACAGGCCAGTCAATGAATAATAAATGAAGTATTTATTGCATGTTGTGTGATTGGCAATGAGTGTGTGTAGTTCTTTATTGGTCTACTTACGAAGTGCTTCTAAAAGTCTATTATTAAATAAAGAAGAAGAAAAGGGAAAAAAAATATTTTGCACAAATAAAACGCACATTACAAAAAAAAAACAAATCAAAATCAATCCATCTATGTATGTTAATTACCTACATCGCATAAGTACTATACAATAGAATCAACATACAGATGCTGTGTTGCCGGGAAGTTTATTGCGTCACTTCTTCTTACCTAATTTGAATAAATGATTTCAGATTTTGATTACATTTTATGCCCAGCGGAAGGTGAAAGATACCTACGTCTTTCCATAGTAAATAATTTCTTTACTGTAAATTTATAGGTCTGTACAAACACTTTTACACGTCAATAATATTTAAAAAAACTAGATGAATTTGCGATTCCTCTCTGAATACTCTGAGAAGAAATACCGAAATAAACTCAGAGGTCACAGTCTCTTTTAAAGTCAAGATAGATAGATAGGTCCATGTAGATCGGTGTCTGAAATGGCCTTTTGAGGGAAGAACCACACATAATGAGTGGACCTGTCCAGTCAGTGCACGCATTTGTCAGTAATCATGCAACTCAACTCGGAACTTAACGAGCTCAACGTGAGTGTAGGTAACTACCTGCAAATGTAATAATCTTCGAAGTGGAACTGCTATTGATGCAGAAACGCCAGCATTAATTAAAATGTATTGCCTTCAGCTAAGTTTAGACACAAATTGCTGTAGTCGGCTAATCTGTAGCTCATAGAACACGTTTCAGGGATTGATTTAGTGGTGTAGCGTTTTGGCGTTTAGCTTGGCACGAGAAGCCGTATGTAATTACTGTTTCATAGTGTACTAGCTGTTGCCCGCGACTTCTTCTGCGTGTATTTTGTATTTCATCATTTTTTAGGAAGAAAAATATATACTTAGTTGCTGCCATTGACAAGTCTGTTATTATTATATACTAGCTTTTGCCCGCGACTTCGTCCGCGTGAAATTTCATCCTCCCCGCATTCACCCTAGGGCTTGAATTTCGAAAAATCCTTCCTTATTCCTTGTCTACACTATAAAATTTTGCACACAGGTTGTGTGCAAAATTTCAGCTTTCTAGGTCCAAGGGTTTGGGCTGGGCGTTGATGAGTCAGTCAATCAGTCAGTCAGGACTTTTCTTTTTATTTATATAGATAGATGTAAATTTTAAGGTTGCTATTGAGTTGCTGCTGTCAAAGGTATAATAACTGTGAAAGGATTGTATGAAAACTAAGATATCGCATTTAGAACATTTTTGTATTGATACATTAGTTTTTTCAATGCAAATGTACAGACGCCAGCAGATCAAGCTACCCGAATCTGTCAAATTTTCTCAATCAACTTTGAACCTTATTCTTTAGCGATAAAGTTGTAGTAGCTTGATGTGCTGACGTCTGTACATATACACACTGCCATGGTGTTATTTCATAAGCAAGAAAATAAACTTTGAAATTGAAAATGATTATTCTAAAATAACGGCTCAAGGAATATCTACCTACTCCAAATGGTATTTCTAATCTATACTAAACGAAGCGAAAAGTTTGTTGTTTGAACGTGCTAATCTCTAGGACTACCCTACCAGTCGAATTTGAAAATTTTGCGTTTGACAGCCAACTTCTTGAGGAAGGCTATAGGCTACTTAACATCATACTAAGACACTGAGCTGGCGGTCACCGGGATTGTCCGAAAGGGTTACCGCTGGCCCGGAACATAAAGGGCTAAGGAAGGAACACGGGTGGGTTTTAGTCAGTAAGAGTTTGACACTCCCTTCCGCTCCGCCCAGAGCGGGAGGGGTCATTTGATGATATCACATCCGAAAAAAAAAAAGACACTTTGGAGCCTAGTAAAAACAAAAAAAAGACAGAAAGAACACAATAATAGCGCGGGCAGGCGATGCGATGCAACGCCTATCAGAGGCGGTGAATGCTTATGTGAATCCCGCACCCCCGGCCATAGCCAGAGGTGGAACATCGCGATGGTTTTAGCTGGTAAGAGTCCGGTATGCGGGCCCCCACGATGGAAGAAGTCCAAGAGGATATCCATCGCGCACCAAAAAAAAAAGGCGATGCGATGCGACGCGGTGGATCGGGGAACAAGAAATTTCAACAAACAACAATTTTTTCACAACAAGAAAAGGAACAACAATTTTTTCGCGGACGAAGTTGCGGGTAGAAGCTAGTTCAACATAAAATTCTAGTTTCTGTTTAAAAATGTTTGCAAAATTAAAATATCCCAGTCCTTGCAATCAAGTGTGGTACACGCAAGAATATTTGTGTTGAATATTAGATTATGTCTGATTGGTAAAAAACAAAGAATTGTCAAAGAGTCCTCATGAATGTATAACGATTCGTACAATTGGCGCTGAAGGCAGAGACTACAGCATAATGCCACATAATGCTGTGTGTCGATATTTGAAAATTATGGGATACACAGAGTAGATTTTGTTTCTAAAGGATATACAGCTGAAATTGAATTGACAAATGAAATTAACTAATTCAAGGTGTTACGAAATAAATTTAGAGCATGTCATTATGAAGGCCGCAGGTACCCGCTGGATGCGAGAAGCACAGAACCGGTCGAAGTGGAGGTGCTTGGGGGAGGCCTATGTCCAGCAGTGGACGTCTTTCGGCTGAAATGATGATGATGTCATTATGGATAGTGATGCAGAACGTGCCCGTAGGTGACCGCACCCTTTTTTTCTTAGGAACGGTCAAACTTAGGTAAATACGTTTTCAACGCGTTGCCAACTTGTTTCATGTTGTAAACTCGGCGGTGAATGGATTGCTTACCGGGCGCGCGCTAAAATTGATACTATAATTTACTTATTACTTTTTATAATTTTGAAAAAAAAAAACCGGAACGACGCTCATTCGTGTTTACTTGAAAGCAATAACTTAGTTTGCGATAATTACACGATTTTTTCAAGAATTTAGATTTGGGAAATTGAAATTTATTATGATTATGTACAGTTGCGAGCATGCACCTCCTATTTCGATTAGTCGCAAGTTTGCAATTTCATCCTGTATGATAGAATCTCAGACCAAATAAAAAAACCAAGACAGAGGGCTGTCAACAGTAAATTGAAGCTGGTTTCGTAAACATGTGTGCACATAGTGAGCTGTAGTTTGATTGTAAATGGTTGTAAATGTGTGCGTGTGAGCGTGTACCTATGCACAGAGCGTAGGTGTAGTTTTGCCATGCCTCAGTGTATTGTTCGCAGCGCTGTCTTTACTTTTTATTTGGTCTGAGGACAGAATACTCTTTATTTTGTACACATGTATAATGTAGGTACCAATGTATAAATGTAGAAATTTTACATACGATGACACAACTATATTTGTTTCAAATGCCAAGATTGATAGAAAACTAGTCAATGATCGCAGTTGCTAAATATTGACGTCTTGGTTTGGGTGTCTTGCCTCTTTTTACCGACTTCACAAAAAGGAGGAGGTACTATGTTCGGGTGTTTGTATGTTTTTTTTTTTTTTTTTGTATGTTTGTTCATCGAATACTCCGCCAATTGTCGACGGATTTTCAAAATTCTTTTTTTGTTCGAAAGTAGATAGTTCTGAGGTGGTCCCATTGTCACCAAGTTAGGATCTGATGATGGGATCCTAGAGAAATCGAGGGCAACCCTCAAATTTTATAGGCTCACTTATTGTTTTTCGCATATTTTATGAAGTATCTTGTGTATTTGTGTATAGTTGTCACCATCTCAGGTAGCTGGGCTGATGATGGAAGGTACAACTCCTTAACAGTAAGAAGTTACTCGAACAGGCAAGGACAGTTTTAGTAAATTGTTTTGATTGGGCATTTGCCACATTTGGTCTCATGATCATCAAGTCATGACCTGATGCTACCTAACTCCTCGACAACTAACAGCAGATATATCGTGTTTAGGCTCATTGAAAAGGGCTCGATGTGTGGATAAACGTACTGTTACTGAGGAACACCGAAGACCTGATGCTGAAGCCAGGAGCATCAGAAAAAGTACAAACCGTACTTTTTAGTTTAGTAAACAGGACTAATTTTAAGTTCAATGCAATGTTGACATAAGTCTGGCCTGATGCTGCAGCCAGGGTTATCAGCATCTAATCTAAAAACTAATAAAAGGAGAACTCCTCAACAATTAACGTCCCTGCATCGAGAAAAGGAATATTTTATAAAAAGGCGATGGGCAAGTTGACATTAGGCTATTGTAACTTAGATAAATTATAAACAGACCCACTAAAAAGCGAGAAATAAAAACTTTTTAACAAAAAAAAAACCGACTTCCAATAAAAACACTACAAACTGAAAAATTACTTTAATTTCGGAAGTCGGTGGCAAAAACTAAAACACTGATCCCTAAGACACCGACTTCCGAAATTAAAGTTATTTTTCAGTTTGTAGTGTTTTTTTTGGAAGTCGGTTTTTTTTTTTGTTAATATCTTTTTAGTTTGGGTGTCTGCTTCTGTGAGTGTTTTATTTAGGTTGGTTGGTTTGTATTAAAAACCATTTTTATTCAACACTAGCTGCGCCCCGCGGTTTCACCCGCGTAAATGTCAATCCCGTGGGAATATCGGGATAAAAAGTAGCCTATATGTTAATCCAGGGTGTCAGCTACCTCCATACAAAATTTTATCAAAATAGCTGAAGCCGTTGGAGCGTGAAGTAGTAACAAACACATAAACACACCCCACACACACTCACAAACTTTCGCCTTTGTAATATTAGTGTGATTAAATAAATATGACGTCACATCAAAGATTGTAGGATTGACCATTTTCTATCAACAACGTCGGCAGAATCAATACAAATTATTTATAGAATGGCTTGCCAATAATATCTAACTATGAAACTGAAGTAGAAAGGGTCCATTGTTGACTGTTAAGCAGCCCTAATAGAATTAGTTCCGGGTAGCTGTGTAGTGTGTACAATACAATTGGTATCAATTGCAATGATAAACAGAAAGCGGTCCTGAAACAATAGAATTGTTTATTGGTTTTAATTCAGTACTAAGTGGTTTTGAATCTAGAGGTTTATATTTACTAGCTTTTGCCCGCGGTTTCGCCACTGTGGTTGTCGGAAAATATCCCACGGGAAGGTACTGCCGGGATTATAAGTACCATTGTGTTACTCCAGCATTTCATTTCATAACAGAACTTCTAGAAGGATAGTCTAGATCTGCGGCGTCTAGGTGGGTTACCTTTATCGTTGTCGGGACTAAATAGAGTGCACTGGTGGCCTAAAAAGGTCACTTTGGCAGAATCATAAAAGGATAACATAATGGACAGTTAACTGTTAAGTTAATCGTATCAAATCCCATTGGTGAAGCATTTTTCAGTATTTTTTTTTGTCTGTGCTAAAATACCAATTAATCCAATCCAAATCCAATCCCAATCTCTTTGATATTTATGATAGTAAGTGGAGTTTGGAAGTTGGCGGTGTGATACCCCCGTGCCTCGGAAAGCACGTTCAGCCGTTGGTCCTGCGCCTGATCTCTCTCCGGTCGTGTCGGATTGCCGTCCCATCGGACTATGAGAGTGAGGGAAGAGGGAGTGCACCTGTGTCTGCGCGCATACTTGTGCACTATAATATGTCCCGCGCCGAAGGCTAGTCTCCATTGAGATTGGCCGCCGTGGCCGAAATACGGTCTTTTTTTATTATTATGATAATGGTAAACTGGAGGACTTTTTTTTATTATGATAATGGTATCCTTATATGATTCATTTTTTTTTGTTTTTTTAAACGTTTCCCCACAGGAATTTCTCCTGTAGGTACTGTGGGTGCGTTTACAAACATTTAAACTCACATACACAAACAGCCAGATCCGGAACAACTACTTGTAGGTCATACAAATATTTGTTCCGTGTAGGAATCGAACCCGCGACACGCAGCGCAACAGTCAATCGCTTAACCACTGCGCCAACCGTGCCGTCAATTCTCCAAAGTGGCCTTTTTAGGCCTCCTGGTAACTGTGCATTTTGGATCTTGACAGCAATCATCTAATACCACTCGCAACCCTGGTGATCAATAATAAATATATTTACGATGTTTCTAGTTTAACATGGCATATAATTTTCAGACACAGGACTGTTCTCTAGATGATAATAAAACCGCCCATTTGGCATCCCTCCCATGACAATCACGGGGTAAAACGTATAAATCTACGTCCTTTCGTAGCGGTGACTTTTCGCGGGGACAATGAAGAGGGATGTTGAAGAAGGTCCGCAAAGATCAACGTTCTTTAGTGCATATGCATAATCAGCCTATAATGTTCCCACTGCTGGGACACAGGCCTCCTCTTTTCGAGAGTTAGTGGGCTGTAATCTACTACGCGGACCCAGTGATATATGTCACATGTCTTCGAATATTTGGTTCTAGGACATGCCGGTTTCCTCACGATGTTTTTCTTCACCGTTCTGAGAGCAGTGGTGATGAAATTATTTACCTACACAAAGTAAAGCACCTGCCTGGGTTCGAACCCGCGACCTACAACTCGTAAGTCTGGGCCATTACTACTGGGCCATCACTGCTTTACAGTCTTTAGCGCATATAATTAATAATAAAAAGAAAGGTTGAAAAGAGCTAT
The DNA here is from genome assembly GCA_963082905.1 of Oligia fasciuncula. Classification (NCBI taxonomy): domain Eukaryota; kingdom Metazoa; phylum Arthropoda; class Insecta; order Lepidoptera; family Noctuidae; genus Oligia; species Oligia fasciuncula. Next base: position 3,411,043 of record OY720401.1, read on the forward strand.
TGCCACAGATATCATTGTCATGCATTTGCATGACATTCTTTCTGTGAAAAATTGTTGAACAGTGAAGTGTGTAAAGTGATAGTAAGAGAATTTTAAACACGATTTCCTAAGATTTAATGAGCGTGGCAAATGGACATAACTTTTGCCTTTTTTGGCTATGTTCAGCTGAGTGATTGAAATTTTTTTACTAGCTCTGCCCCCCTCATTTTGAGTGTAGAGTTTTTGACTATCGATTGGAAAGTACACCATTACCATTATACCACCATTAACAATCATCATTATCATTATTCATTTACCAACCTCACTGCTAGTATTATGAAAATATAACGAAGCAATCCTTCTCCCATTCATCTGTCTACTGTAACACCCAAGAAATAGTGGTTTATTTAAATTCTCCGACATCTTGAGGGTCGTTTGGGTGTACAATCACTAAGATAAATGCTGCGACATTCCTCGCGGTCATCTGATATTGTGGCAGTAAAAGGAATTGTACCATGTATGTATGTGTGTTCGTTTATGTATGCGGCTGGGAACTAGGTCAGACTTTGGCTGTCATGAACGCGAAGCTGTAATGTTATATTCTAAGATGATAAACATATTATAATGTTCGAAAGAAGTACAAGTAATTCTCAGATGATTGATGTACTATAGCGTGACATAACACATTACGATACGTGTGACTTATGTAGTCCATTATTGCACGGCGTGAAATTAGATGGTTGTCATGAACGCGAAGCTGTTATATTCTAAGATGCTGAACATATTATAATAATGTTCCCTGGCGCCTGATAGTATGTCATGCTCACACAAATGTCTCGCTGACGGTGGCGTGTGTGTTGGATCATTTAGCTCCCTTTGAAATGGTTGAGCTGAATAGTGATCTATGCGTCATGTTCGTGAACGGGCGCCGTCAGTTGGGGCTGGTCAATTGGTCATCTCTTAGCTGACTCGGTTTTTTTTTTTGGATTGTTTCGTTACTATTAAGCTCCGGACGCTTTTAACGCGTACCTACGTATTTTTACATTGTTCTCAAATATAATTATAAATTCAACATTAATGATGTAACTAATATTTTTGTAAAAATATAATTTAAAAGAGTGTCCGTGGAGTTTCATGCCCGTTCTTCTCCATAGGTACCTACGCTTTGGAATGGGAAATAATTTGAATGTTCGAATGCAGCCAGAGTTATTTTATTGTTAGCCTGCGTTAAAAAAGGTCGACTTTTGCAGACAACCTTTACAGTAGGTACCCAAATACGGCTGATGGTTAGTGGTCACCGTTGCCTCAATCATCTGAGGTACTCTACGACTGCTGGTGCGTTGCCATCCAGAGCAAAGCTGAAATCTATATACATAGTAAAGCTAAAGAGTGTGTTTGTTTAAAATAATATTTTTGCATTTAATAGCCCAATTCTTGAAGAAGGCCTTAGGCTAGTAAACATGGTCAGCGGGATTGTCCGAAAGGGTTACCGCTGGCCCGGAACATAAAAGGCTAAGGAAGGAACACGGTGTTTTAGTCAGTAAGACTGACACTCCCTTCCGCTCCACCCAGAGCGGGAGGGGTAATTTGATAATTTGACATCCGCAAAAAAAAAAGGCTAATTTACGCTATGACCCTTAAGAGCCAAACAAAAGGGAAAAGGCAGAAATAACGCTAAATGAAAACGAAGTAATGGTGGCGGCAGGTGATGCGATGCGACGAGGTGGGTCGGGGGTACAAGAAATTTCATATACACTTTAAATTGGAACATAGCAAGATGCCTCTGTATTAATTACCTAGGCATTTTCCGACACGAACTTCACCTACACAATGTTAGACAAAACAAAGTTTACCTCAACATCTTGTAATTTAGATCAATAACATAGTTATCTATACGGTATTGTGACTCGGCCGTGTTCTAGAAATAATTATACCGTGCCTCAGGCGTTCACTAACTATATTGAAGAAGGCCTTGTTGTTAGATATTTATCAAAGATAATAATATTCTTTAGGGTAATTAGGGTTTTGTATTCAAGTTTTGTTATTTTTATATTGGGATTTAGAAAGTAGAAAGGCTCGTGGTTAAGTGATAAGAATAACAGCCGCAAGGGTCGATCGATCAGGTTAAGCTACACTTACCGCGGTCGATCCGTGGATGGGTGAAAATTTTTATATAAGTACCGAGAACGGCTTAACGTTCTTTAAGCTGTTTGTATCGGCTGCCATTTTTGGATCTTTGACAGTCGTTACGGGTCGTCAGAAACGCAAAAGCCTGACAACCAGTCGTACGAAGGGGTATCATATTACCCAGTAGCTGGGTTGTGAAGGCCAGATAGGCAGTCGCTTGACGTCAAATCATCAGCTGCATCCGTTTAGACTGGAGGCCGACCCCAACATAGTTGGGAAATAGCTAGACAGATGATGAGAAGGTAGAAAGGAAATGGTTTGGAGTCGAAAAATTCTGTTCACCAAGTGGCTTAAAAAATCTTATCTCAAGGGTTGTAGGCCCACATAAAGGGCTGCCCCGGATCATGAAGAACTTTCTAAGGAAGGAACATGGGTGGGTTTTAGTCAGTAAGAGTCTGACACTCCCTTCCGCTCCACCCAGAGCGGGAGGGAGAAATCATCAAATCATTTGATAATTTCCCATCCTCAAAAAAAAAAAAAAAAAACTTATTGTCACATTGCAATTCATCACCATAGTTGCTTACTGCCAATTGGCGGTATTAGATTACTGCTGAGCTGGGCCATCGTCAGGAAACCGGCATGTCCTAGAAGCAAATATTTGAAGACATGTGACATCTAACAACCCGCACAGGTGCCGTATTCATCTTCGATCAATAATATTCATCATCATCATTTCAGCCGAAAGACGTCCGCTGCTGGACATAGGCCTCCCCCAAGCACCTCCACTTCGACCGGTTCTGTGCTTCTCGCATCCAACGGGTTCCTGCGGCCTTCACAAGGTCGTCGGACCACCTTGTGGGAGGCCTTCCAACACTACGTCTTTCGGTACGCGGTCGCTACTCCAGAACCTTTTGCCCCCATCGGCCATCTGTTCTGCGAGGAATGTGCCCTGCCCACTGCCACTTAAGTTTGGCAATTTTTCGGGTTACCTTGTTTCTCCGGTTCTTGGTATTATGACGGTTTATTGTCATCGTGATTCCAGTCCAAGAGTGAAACGGAGCTATACATAAACGATACACACCATCCCTTTTCGGAATAGTATCATGATGGCATTAATACTTCGTAATACGGCCCCTGGGCCCGCGTGGTAGATATATTTATTAAAACTTTATGCAGAAGTAAAAGAAATACTGTACAAAGGCGGACTTAATGCCTGAGGAATTTTCTACCAGTCAACCTAAACATGGCAGGTGCAACATACGGGATAAATAGCTAGGAAATGACTATAAAATACAAGAATAGATACTAATACATAGATAAATACATACATACATACATATAAACAAAATGATCTGTGAGGGGAATGAGGGATTATCGAGAATAGAGAACAATGTATTCAGAGCCCTCAACTCTCTGCGCTGGATTATAGTCGCGTGGTAGGATTAAAGCCCACTCCCTCTCGAAGATAGGAGGCTGTTTATGCTGGGACTTATGAGCAGTGTTTTAAATTGATTTAAAAATAGTAGTAGAATTTTTACCGCCAATAAACTCCATACCCCAATCCGTTATATAGATTTAGGTTATTTTAATTATTTACTCCCATCACTCCCTTACTACACACCACACAAACATAAAACACTAATGTTCCAAACAAAACGAGCTAATATTTGTACCTACTTTGAATGAAGCCGCAATACTCTCTAATTGTGAACCAATGCATTCATTTAATTGAATGTTTGTTCAATAGTTTCCACGAGTAGGTGTTACTTGTTACGAGTAGGTGTGTACTTGTTTGTTATTTTGTGGAAATTAATGTACTTGTTTGTTATTTTGTGGAAATTAATTAGTAGCAATAGGTATTGCACAACTTTTGAATTATCGTACTTATCGTTCTAAATGTTTTGTTTTTTTTTATAAAAAAAAAAGAAGTTAAGAGATTGGTATTTATTAGTCTGTACGTCGTTTATTTTTATTATCTTTGAAACAAATCTAATAAAAAATATTTCTTACACACTATTCCCCAGACGGTAACAACTTATGATTCGTTTAAAGTTTATTTTCATGTCATTCACCTCTGAACAAATACAACACTGCGTGAACCCATTCGAACGAACTTTTTAAAACCCATAAAAGGAAACTTTTTAAGGGTTCTAAAAGTTTCAGTCCATTAAGGACTTTCAACCGCAATTTTCGTTTAAAAATAAAGGAGATGTACCATTTACAATTATTATTATAGGAGCTGTGCCTGTGTGTTGCTTTAGTAGGTTAACTTTTATCAACCATTTTTATCAAAAACAAATTAATATTATTGAAAATTTGTTATCATGTTCAATCAACGTCAAAATTAAAAAAAAAAACCTAAATTATTACTTACTTTACTATTAAATGCCATAAAAATAAGGAGCATATTCAGCCTATAATTTTCCCACTGCTGGGACATAGGACTATTCTCGTTGAAAGGGAGTGGGCCGTAATCCACCGTGCTGGCCCAGTGCGGGTTGGTAGATGTGACATGTTTTCGATTTTTTTGTTCTAGGACATGCCGGTTTCCTCACGATGTTTTCCATCACCGCTTTGAGAGCAGTGGTGATGAAATAATTTACACAAAATAAAGCACCTGTCTGCAGTGCCGGATTAAGACTACTTGATGCCCTAAGCAATCCACGCCTGAAGGCCCTCCTATCGACTAGTGGCCTCGTATTTTTCCAAAACATCGACGAGCGATTTGTAAAGATTGGCGCACATCTCTAGCTAGAGTGACTTGGGTCTTGCAATATCTTGCTGATAAACAGCCTTGCCTTTCATGTCCTAGCAAATACTGTTTCGGTGCTGTTTCTGCCTTATGGTGCCCTCCGAGACGTGATGCTCTAAGCAATTGCTTAATTTGCTTATGGGCTAATCCGGCACTGCCTGTCTGGGTTCAAACCTACGACCTACAACTCGTAAGTCGCAGTCCTTACCACAGCTCTTAAAAAGACATAAAAACATGAATAAGTTTACTTGCCGTTATTCCAAACCTACATGCAACAAAATTATAGTCTTGCCAGAACCGTTTAGCCAGCATCCGTGAGTTTTGAGACAAACAGGGGCAGCGTCCTGTGAATAGAAAGAGAAACGCAATCAAAGCTGCTCACTCACATTTTGTTACGGACTCTGTTAGGTCATCCTTGCGGAATAATAGTGGACTGTATGTTGAAAACTGCTATATTCTTAATAACAATAAAATTAGTATCTTTACAATGTGGCGTTACGGGGTGCGCGACGCGGGTTGTTTGCTCGGACGCGCGCGGGCAAGTGGCGGGCGAGGGGCCGCGGGACGTGAGCCGCGTCATACTCGAGGCGCGTGCGGCTTGGCGGCGACGACGACGGCGGGGGGGCGGACGGTGCGAGTGAGGCGCGGGTGAGCGCCTCGGTCCCGAGGGTTGCGCGTAGACAGACTCCTCGAGTTTGTTGGTGCTTTCCCGAGTATAACTTAAGAACAGGAGGTTGTGGATGTGGCAAAATATCTTTGATGTATAGTCTGTTTCAAAAGTAAGTATCAGATATAAGTGTAAACATACCATGTCCTGCCGGTCGATTCTGTTAAAATCTCACCGTGAAAACTTAGGTGAAGTGAGTTTGTTTTTGCTAGGAATTGACACTATTGACAGCTCACTCCACGCTCACTTCACCTAAGTTTTCACGGTGAGATTTTTACATAATCGCACCGCAGGTTAAATTCTTACGCATGGATTTAGTAACATATTCATTCAGTATGTAGATGGTTTTAACTTTATATATCATCACTTTTTCCAACATTTACCGATTGAATAACATTAAATTGTAATTGAATAATCAGATCATTAATGGAAATTGAGGTTCGAATATTAACATCAATTGTCTTGGGTACATTACAGTCGACAGCGATGCGGATGAATTTTTCGACTATATATTTGTTTCTTTTTAGTTTTAGTTAAGTTAGGATTTAATTTTGTTATTTTTATTAATTAATTAGGTATTAGTTATTATTTGCTTAGGTACCTACTTATTATTTTAATTTGCAACAATAAATTCATTGTCTAATCAAAAACATTTTTAATGTGATTTAAAATTAGAATTACGGCTTGAATTATTCAAATAATTAAATCAAAGCACTCAAGTGTTTCACTTTGTTTTTGACTTTTATAAAATATTATTAATATTATGTATAGTATAATTCAACAACTTATACAACAACAACAATAACAACACAACAACAACACAACAACAACACAACATACAACCAACAACACAATAAACAACCAACCAACAACAATACACAATAACAACACAACAATTATTGTAACAATTTGAGACAACACAGACCGCAGTATTCAGTAAGGGCGCACTTTGGGCATACAGTCAATAACCAGTTTTTAATCATTCTGGTCATATCAGATTATCTTCTTAGTTTCCAAACACGTGGGTAAGAAGTTGAGGCCTTTCACGTTGTGAACAGAAAGTTGCGTCGCGACTTCAGAGTATGCAACTTATAAATTTTATATAGGTAAACGTGTTTAAAGTTTTCAGAGAAGGCTTCCAGCTATTAGGATAAGCTAATCTCTTCTTTGTGAAAGAGCGCATAAAAATGATACCGACTGAGCTTAGAGAGATTTCTTTAGCTGGGTACTTTCTTGAGTGATCTTTATTTTCAGAGTGCCTTTTAGATTTTGTTTGAATATTTTAAGTTTTGGAATCTAAAACGCATAATCGGCCTATAATGTTCCCACTGCTGGGACACAGGCCTCCTCTCTGTGAGAGGGAGTGGGCGTCAAGCAGCCAGCTGTGTTTCGTCGTTGCGTAGGAGTTCCAGTGCCCTAGGCATCTTCAGGGCACGCTCGTTCCACCGTAGACCTCATCCATCGCTTTCCATCAGGCGTGATCGAGGTCAAGAGCGAGCCCATTCAGCAAATAAAAAAAAATTACTACGCGGGCCCAGTGTAGCTTCGTAGATGTCACATGTCTTCGAATTTTTGGTTTATAAGTTTGCTTCAAGCTCGACTACCTTTGGCAATTAAGTAGGTAAAGCCAATTGCTGAAAATATTGCTCATGTCATTGCTGAAAATATTGCTGAGTTGAGCTTCACGATTTTCGACAAATGCGTGCACTGATTGGACAGGTCCGCTCAATCTGTGTGGTTCTTTCCTCAAAAGACCATTTCAGACACCAATCTACATGGTCTTCACACGATCTGACCAAGATTTTGTCTGGACTTTAAAAGAGACTGTGACCTCTGAGTTTGTTTCGGCCTTTCTTCTCAGAATAGTCAGATAGCAAACGCCGACCTCATCTAGTTTAAAAAATATATAATTGACGTGTAAAAGTGTTTGTACAAACCTACTTACAGAAAATAAATAATTTATGTAAGCGCAGTGCTGTGCTGCCATACAAGTTGGGTATACTCATGAGTACATCTCGTACTTTCCGTTGACCTAGCAGTGGCGAAGGTTCCATACAACTCGATTCCTACCGGCTTCCCTTTGAAAAATGGCACAGTCAGTATTCTATAGACAAATAATATAATCATACTATGATATCTTCTCCGGTTTACCTCTTAGATAAATTTACTTTTCGCTACTGTGACCTAGAGTCATGAAATTTTGCATGAAGCAAGGTCTCATAGCAGAAGTAAAGGTAAATGTCAAAAAACGTTAATTTCTTAAAAAAATATGTTTTTTTTTGCGATTACAAACTTACATTTGCAGCTGGAGAATTCACCATGACGGATATCGATCTTAGAAAATGTATTTTTTTTTATTATTATTTGAAGACATAGAGTAAAAACCTAAATGAAAAAACATGATTTAAGAAAAAAGTCGCTGTGCAGAGTTCAAACCTAATTTCATCAATTTACATCGAAAAAACAAAAACGTATTGACAAAGTGCCATTTGTAGTTTAATCTATCTACCTAAATCTATAGTAAGAAAATCATTGTGTTAGTCTTTCACAGACTTAAGAAAGGAATGGAAGCGCAGCTGCTCAGCAAACAAAAGGAAATCCATTAGAACTGCAGTGTGTAATAAAGTTTATGAGATTAATGACACTCCATTCGCTTTTGTTCTACTTTGTTATCTGTAGCAGGTTTGTGTTTGTTGGCATAAGGAAAACATGGAGGTGTGGTTAGTTCATATAAACGTAATACCAAAATAATTTGTAAATTAAACATATTCATAAGGTAGTGCGTATTTATTCCGATTGGATTACAGAATATCTAGGTTCCCAAATATATATAGGTATTTGAATGGATAACTGATTTAAAGACGAGTTATGAGAAAAATAAGTTTTTTAAAGACTTGTGGAATTCCTCATATTATCTCGTCTTTATATCAGTGTTCTTTCATAGTACGCAAAATACGCGCTTTGTCGTGGAGTTGCGGAAACCAGCCCGTATTACCTATTACCTATTACCAGTGTTCTTTCAAAAATGTTCTTAAATAACTTTTTAGACCGTTGTATCCTGCTTATGCGTATGAAGTTTCATTAAAATCGGTTGATACATTTCGAAAAACAAAGGCATGAAAGTTTGTATGAAATGCCGTATGTCGTAAATGCTCTTAACTATCAGCCAGTAACGTCAAAGTGTAATTTGTAGTATCTTAAGAGGGCATCATCATCATTTCAGCCAAAAGACGTCCACTGTTGAACATAGGCGTCCTCTAAGCACCGCCACTTTGACCGGTTCTGTGCTTCCCGCATCCAGCGGATTCCTGCGGCTTTCACTAGATCATCAGTCCACTTTGTAGGCGGCCTTCCTTAAGAGGTCATACGATTTTCTAATCACCCAACATGATCTCCTAGTTAACAAAGATTGGAATTTAAGCTGAGTGTCTCGCGCTGATCAATTTATCACCGGTATTGTAGGGTTATGACGCTAAGATCTAATTAATAACGTGCTTCACCTGAATCGGGGCGCTGCCACTTGGCCAGTAAAATGGCGCTTTGGAGTCGCAATAGAGTTTTTGTTGGTTCCGATTTAGATTAATTCTATTAATTGTCTAAAATATTTTGAATAGAAATCTATGAAAACTATACTAAGTAGGACCCTAGTACAGCTAAAGTATAGTATTACAAACGCAAACTTAGAGCCATAAATCATTATGTCACTAATAGTAACACAACAGTAATGCTGCGGCTACTTTGTCGCGAGAGAGGGCGTGCGAAGTGTAGTTCGCGTTATCGCGGCAATGTAGCCGTAGCATTACGCACAACACTAGTACTGCTCCATAAGGGTCGTAAGTGCGAGAGAGTGAGATTCAATAAAAAATATCTATGACTTTGCGTTTGTATAGCTTGATTTTTGAACGTAACCTTTGCACTATTTTCTTATGTTATTGTACCCTTTAATATACTGCGATTAAGATCCAAATACCAGTTGTAAAACGTGGCGTGTTCAAATTGCAAAAGTATAAATAAAACTATTTGTAGTTTAATCTTTGCACGTTACTGAATTATAAGGTCAGCAGTGCTAGCTGCACCTGGAAAAGAGAATGGAGGATTTGGTTTTAATCTTAAAACGCCACAATAGGCTATTTGACAATGTAAAAAATAAGGTCATAATTGTTGACACTCTTATAGATTATCGCTTTTAAAATCGATTTGCATTAATTTTACTACAAAACAATGTATTATTTATAAAAAAAAAAAACGAAAAAACTTCATCTTTTTAAATCTGGCGCCACGTAATCGAAAACGGTCTGGATTGGCTGAACTTAAGATGACGTCATGATGTAGTAAATTTCTGTCTATCGTTGACAGAACAGATGACTTTTGTCTAGTATCTCGACCGTTTCAACGTTTGTTTACGGGAATCGTGACGTCACGACGCCATATTGTTATAGATAGCGTTTTGGCGGCTTATTTAAACAGTACATTTTTATTTACTATTTTCTAAAAGAAATACATTATGCAATTTGAAGTAATAGGTTTTTGTGGGCTCGTTAGACACCAATAAATAATCTGAGATGTTTATCAGAAACCAGTCAAATAGCCTATTATGTTATATTATTTATCACAATATAATCACAAGGAGCAAATGATGCCAGTCTCCTGATTGATTTTACAGTATCGATATCGTTCTAAGTTTCGCTCTGTGCGAGGGAGTGGGCTGTAAACTACTACGCAGGCCCAGTGTGGGTTGATAAATGTCTCATGTCTTCGAATTTTTGGTTCTAGAACATGCTGGTTTCCTCACGATGTTTTCTTCCACCGTTTTGAGAGTGGTGATGTTGAAATAGTTTACACAAAGTTAAATACTTGCTTGGGTTCACACGCATGACCTACAACTCGTAAGTCGTGTCCGCGAATGCTCTACTACAATTTTTGCAACAGCCACAGGTATTTGTTTGCGACACCGTTCCTCATCACGCAGCATTTTAGCGCCCCAGCAGATTGTCGAAACTATAACGTTTAACGGATTAGTTAAGACGTCAAACTAAGTTCGACGGTTCAACTTGCTGGATCACGGTGTTACTACTTAGAATAACTTATGACTATCTCACATTGTTTCGCATAAGTACTTATGTACACTTTGGCGAACCTCCGCGTGAATTTCGATTTTGAACTAACTTATGTTTGGTCACAACGCAAATCCAGCTTATAGTAAACATTCATGACCATTATTTTGTTTTATTGTTTAACTAGCTGTTGGCCGCGACTTCTTTTGCGATCTAGGATGAATAGTAGCCTATCCTCTAGGTCATGATCTTACACATATGCCAAGTTTTATCTAAATCCGTTCAGCCGTTTTAGCGTGAAACCGTAACACACAAACAAACTTACTTTCGCATTTATAATATTTGTTGGGAAGTTAGGATTTATTCATTGGATGTCCATCAGAGGATACACAATTACATGCAAGTAAACATAAAACAGAGATTGTCGCTACAATCTCTCTGTTTTATGTTTACGCATTGTTCGCATGTGGCGTTGTAAATACCACTGTATCGTATCTACAACGCCACATGCGAACAATACGTCACACTGACGTCACGCAAAATCCTGCATCTCGCAAGCAGAGTTTTCCGCGCAACTAGCATAGATACAACGGCCCGACATGAATCATCGGGCCGTTGCCCGCCAGACACAACACCCGTCTGATCGGAGGATCCTCCCTTGGAGGTTGAGTGGACTTTACACCCTGTTCCTCATACCTCTAGATCATTTGCTTATAATCTCGGTAGAGTTTTGACAAGGTAGGTCTAAAATCATATGCTGAATTCATGGTTACATTTTGCGCACTGGTTAAAACTGTGTCCTGTATACCTCATCTAAAAGCAAATCATTCTCTTTCCGACGCAGTTATTTGATCGTGTCACTGTCCCAAACAAAAAAGATACATTAACACTCACCATTAACCAGTGGTGCAACCACATGATTTATCAACTAATTATACACACAGCGACGTGAAAATTAGTGGTCGGTGCAACGCGGTCCTAATGAGAGGCTGGGGTTTCAAACCTTTGATAATATTCATTTATTTATTTAAAGCTTTTCGCACACAAGAAGGTGCAAAGGTGCACTTAACGTCATAGGCATTCTCTACCAGTTAACCAAGGGTGGTGAAGAGATTAGGTGGCAGGTGCTTTGATTGAGAGGCACAATGATAAAAAAACTATTTGAAGTAAGATTATTTTAATCAATATTCTGTTTATGAAAGTTAAAGAAGAGAATGAAAAGAAAAGAAAAGTGAAGAAAGAAAGAAAAAGAAAGGAAAGGAAGAAGAGGAGAAAGTTTATTTTTGATCATGATATTGCTAGAAGTGGATTGTGAGGTTGCGGATTCTGTTAAAAAAAAAAGCTTGTTGTGCGTGTGAATAGTCAATCCATGTAAAATGCTGGTATTCAGCTGCATCGTTATACTGGAAGCCGACCCCAACATAGTTGGAAAAGTGGTTGTAAATTCTGTTACAACGAAAGTCTTGTCCATTTAATAACCCCCCCGGCTGCTATTTGAGAATGAAAATGCTAAAATCATATTTTTATAACAAGTCTAAAGTTAAAACATGTTCGGGATGTTATACTCAATTAAAAGTTGGTATTTTTTCAATGTTATGCTTAAAACACCGAGGGGTTAATTGTAGACTTTCGGTGTAAAAAAAAACTCAAAATGTACCCATAAACTATAATATTTTGGTTATAAAATGTTCGACACTTGAATGTTTCCCTTTTCAACTTCAATTAACACCTAATCAACGTCAAACTCACTTTTCATTCTAGTTATTCAGTTACTGCGGTGATTCGCGTTGACAAGCAGTCATTACACGATAGGTGATATCCAGTGCTCGCTCGACTGAATGCCGCATGATTTATTAACCAATTAACTACGCAGTGTAGACGTAGCTAATTGTGTTTGTAGAGGACGCCTGTTGACAGGTGTTGCTTTTACGTAGGGTTAAAAAGTTAATGGAAAACGTAACTTGTTCTTTTAGTGAAAGCTCTTTATTTTGATAGAAGACAACATGCCATCGATATATGTAACCTGGTTAAATGGAACGGTGAAGGAAAACTTCGCGAGGAAACCAGCATTTTCGAAAACCAAAAATTCGAAGACATGTGACATCTATCAACCCACACTGGGCCCGCGTGGTAGAATACGGCCCACTCCCTCTCACAGAGAGGAGACATTATAGGCTGACATGTTCATTGCGTCTTAGGTACTTACTTTCTGAGCAGACCCCAATTCTCGTAATTTTAAGAATGTTCACAGTCTGGGGACCTAAAAAGGCCACTTTGGCAGAAACATAAAAGGATAACATTATGATTCATAATATGGCGAAGACAGTCCGTGTTTTTCTTTTTTTCGCTGCACTACGTAGGTACCTATAATCAAATAGATTGGGATTGGATTGATTGGTATTTTAGCACAGACAAAAAAAAATAACTTTAAAATCCTTCACCAATGGGATTTGATACGATTAACTTAACAGTTAACTGTCCATTATGATTCATAATGTTATCCTTTTATGATTCTGCCAAAGTAGCCTTTTTGGCCCCCTGATCTCAGTCTCAATCTGTCAAAAATTCCTCTAATTTCTCTACATTTTGACATTTGTTTGTCGCCGAGATGAGACCGATTAGATTTTGAACGTTTTAAATTACGAGAATTTCTTTTCCTGAACTCGAAAGTTGCTAAAATAATACAAAGGTACTATGCGTTAGTTAGATCATTGTTTTTATTGTTTACAAATGAGAGTTTATCCACGGGAGGAATGCTGTCACTCGAGTGAAGACAGACGGAGCGCTTGCTTGACAACCTCCGCTGGGTCCGAAGGAAACCACACCAACCTGAAAACATGGACGAATTGGTCAGAAAAGGCAGTGTAGTGAAATTTGGAAGACTACGAGGAGACCGTTGCATAGCAGTGGAAAAGATACAGTTGAAAATGCCATTGTTAAGGGGCCGGCGCGGCGGAGCATGCGTAGTTCATACAAACGTAATACCAAAATAATTTGTAAATCTAACATATTCTTAAGGTAGTGTGTATTTATTCCGTTTGGATTACACAATATCTAGGTTCCCAAATATATATTTTGAATGAACACTGATTTATGTAAATAAATTATAATAATATAATAAATAAGGTGTAATGGCAATAGCGGGCATATTGCCGTTACAACTTATTGGATACAAGTCCTAAATTATTACTTAGGAATTATACCATAACTCACAAAACATGGGTGGTATACACCTTCGCCTGACAATACATGCGTGATGTCGTGGTTAGACTGGAAGCCAACCCCAACGTAGTTGAGAATAGTCTAGGCAGATGATGATGACATTCAATTAAACTTACCAAAATTCTCTTATTCTTATACAGAACAGTCAAAGGCCCACCGGAGTCGCCATCACAGGTTCCCTTGCTACCCCTCCCACTTGTGCAAAGATGGCTCGCTGCTATGGTAATCTTGAAGCTGTTCTGACAGACGGCATTCGTGATGACAGGTACCGTTGTCTGGTGGAGGGCCGTTGTCACGGGGAAACTGTTTTGAGCTGTATACAGAAAAGAATAAGGATGATATTTGTTTGTTAGAGTTGCTTGCGTTGTTACTGAAATGTTGTACAGTTATTGTACAGACGCCAGCGCATCAAGCTACTACAATGTGTCAAATTTCTTCAATAGATTTTCAACTTTATCTCTAAAGCATAAGTTTCAAAGTTGATTGGGAAAATTTGACAGTTTCGGGTAGTTTAATGTACTGGCGTCTGTAACTATAATTTCGCATCACTGTCAATATGACAGTCAGACAGATCTTTAATCTCGTGACAATAAGGTTGGTGTTGGGTTGCTGCAACTGTCAAGTCGAAAGTGTGTCTGTCTGTCTGTCTATTACCTCTTCACGCTTAAAACGATGAACCGATTTAGATGAAATTTGGTATAGAGATAGTTTGAGTCCCGGAAAAGGACTTAAGATAGTTTTTATCCCGATATTCCCACTGGATCGAAACTTACGCGGGTGAAACAGCGGGTCGCTGCTAGTAGGTAGATAAATAGGAATTCAGGAAAACTGAACAGTGTAAAAATAATTAAGTATTCTCCATTTTAAGGAAGTTCCGGTTATATAATAATTTTCTTAATTAATCGTACTTAGATACCTACATCGTTCAGGGAAATCCACATTCATTTTAAAAGAAAAACAACCATATTACCTAAAAAAACAAAGACAAGGCTTTAAGGGTAATTATTCATTATATTAATTTAATACGAAAACGCTTAGAACCTGTTGAAACCCAAAGGTATATTAAAAATTCAGAGAAAACTCTCTGCCCCAATTTTTTATAGACTATATCTACAAATTATAAAATTAATTGGAAATCGTGTATTTCGCTTGGGGGCGTTAATTTTCCTTTGTTTTGGTTCGTTTGGGTACATGTTGGGCTCACAAAGGGGCTTGTTCGGACCTATCCCGGCCCTTTACAAGAACGCCATTTGTTCGAACTAGAATAACCCATGGGAAGGAACAGTGTTTTCCAATTTAACGCAGAAATGTTATAGGTTGTTATCAATAGAACGAAATGCTGGGATTTTCGGGAAACATTGGCCGTATATTGAGCCATAGTTTTGATCTATTGTTTTGTATAATATTATCACACTAATATTATAAAGGCGAAAGTTTGTGGGGGTGTGTGTGTGTGTGTTTATACCTATGTTTGTTACTTCTTCACGCTCAAACGACTGGACCAATTTTGATAAAATTTTGTATGGAGGTAGCTGACACCTTGGATTAACATATAGGATACTTTTTATCCCGATATTCCCACGGTTGCGACACTTATGCGAGTGAAACCGCGGGGCGCAGCTAGTTTGATAATAAAAATGCTGATGACTATGGGTAGGATATTGGTATAGTTGACCTCGTAATTGCTTTATCATTTTTGACAACCATTCCCACTAAATTGAAACTACAGTCCGATCGAAGTTATGTTACTCGGTAAACAAACAGTCTCGAATGCTCCGCAGCGACGAACGGAAGACGCACGGTGTGATGGTTTTGTAAGTAGTTTTAAGCGTGCGATTTGTGACAAATATTCATTAAAATTAGTACAAATACTTACTTAATATGGCAAAGAGCAATTATAGACTATATTATTCTGTTTTTGGTTGCTTGAATTCGTCAATAAGTTTAAAAAAAAAAAATCTACTAGTCAAAAACACAACATGTATTTTTTTTGATTGAACTCTATATTTCATTCACAAAGAATTTAATTTTTTTAAATATAAAATATAATATTTTCCTATACAATCACAAAACTAGAAAGAAACTCAAGTCGGTTGACGAAATTAAAATACTGTAGGCGGGCGCAGCCCTATTGCGTGTTTACGTACCGCGCGGCTGTAGGTAATTATTTCTAGAACAGGGCCGAGTCACAATACTCTATAGATAATATTACCGTGGTAAAGCTTTAGATGGTGATGCCGCCTAGTGTCAGCGAAAACAGGCAGAAACCTGAATATAGTTTGTTCAGATTATGTAACTTAATCGATTCCAATAATTTTTACCCCATGTTATATTTTGTCCCAAAAATATTTAAAAAAGGTTAAAATTTGGACACCGAGCGACACGTTGGTTATCCAATCTCCGCGCCGAACGGTTAGGTACCTAGGTACTATTATCAAAGAGCGCAAGACAGCGCGGCGTTAGCGGCGCGGGTGAGTATGTTTTTTTACGGACAAACAGGTAACTTAACAAGCTTATAACTTTGTGATTTTTCATGATACAGTTTTGAAAATTTGTACATAGATTCTTTACATAAAAATACTAGACAATCATGTGTTTCGGGTTTCGCATATACTAAATATAATGTTGTATAATAGGGTACGCACCATCTCTATTCTTGCCATATCCGGATATTTGGCCGGTGGAGCCAACAAAGTTCTCCCTCACATCAGCTGTTGTTGGAAGAGGTATCACTGCAATCGTATCTGAAAACAAAACAAATTAGATAATAACCTGCGGGGCAATTGCGTAACACATTATCAATCGGAATCGGTTTCATTTTGACAGTTCAACAACATTCATTGCTTTATTTACGTGTTAAGCACACACATTTTTCCAACATATGAAGCAATGGATTAGCAATTGGCTTCAAAATGATTCAAGATAAGATAAGATATATTTATTTGCTCAAACATGTGTACACATACAAGAATATAAATGCATGCAGGATAACATAAAAATAAAGGATCAGACATGTTTGCCAAATAGTATGGCGTGCAAATATTGTGAATAATAATGATTTGAATTATTAATTTCAAGCCAAAAATACATTAATGTTATGTGAATCAGTAAACAAAAAAATAAATTATAAACGTCAATTTTAGAAAAATAAATAATAATGAATCAAAATCTATGTCAATATAAATTCTTCTGTCAGAAATTCATTAATATTTATAGTAAGCTTTGTCAATTAGATATGACTTTAGTCGATTTCTCAAATGTAAATTATTTAGCTCCCTCCAACTTTTGGGTAACTTATTATATATAATGGGAGCCATGCAGAAAACTTTTGCGCATAAGTGCCGTCCTACTCCTATGCAGACAGAGCTGACTTTGATCACGCCTGTTTCTTGGAAATTTATTTGCAATTCGAGAAAATAAATTAAAATTACCTATAACAAACATTACTTGTTTCCAGAATTCAGATTCCGATTGTTAGTGTGTTACGCAATTCCGATTGTTAGTGTGTTACGCAATTCCGATTGTTAGTGTGTTACGCAATTAGGGTGCTGATTATAAACACGGCCATATTTTGATGAATATCATTTCTGTATTGATTATGGACATTCACAAAAAGTTGCATGGTTTACAAAAAAAACTTAAAAATATAAGTTTTTGTGTGGTAAACTCCTTCATACCTTAGCCCACGGCTTTTTAACATTTATTTTCATTTCTGAATAGTTTTTTTTAGTTTTATCTTTTTTAATACGGACGCTTACGTGCACGTCTTTCTACATCGTTCTCACATGTATAATGTCAACATGAATGATGTAACCAATATTTTGTTATAGTTTTATGGTCTAAAAGAGTGTCTATGGAGTTTCTTGCCAGTGCTACTCCATAGGTACCTACTACGCTTTGGAATGGGCAACTAGCTTCATCTTTCTGACTGACCGACCCCTTGACAATTCAAAAGTACCTGTGATTGGTTTATTTGAAATAAATGCTTTGAATATTTTTTTAGAATTCCGCTTTCCAGTCGGGATTCGGTAATCGGCCATGTCAACATGCCATGTCATGTGTTAGAACATCTCTGATGTGATAACAAACGTAGGTACAGATAACAATAAACCATTTCCTGTTTTTCTATTCCAAACTTAACAAACAGATCACGAAACATCGTAACTCATTTCAGTTACAAAAACCATAATACTTTAATATTTAAGCAATAAAATTGCCATCAAAACTCTGTCCCGCAGTTTCGGAGTTGTACGTGCAAGACATTATAATAATAATAATAATATTCCACAACTATCACACAACGCCGTCTAGTCTCAAGCTAAGCAGAGCTTGTGTTATGAGTACTAGACAACTGATAAACATACTTATATATTTCTAAATACATACATATATAGATAAATTACACCCAGACACAGAACAAATGATCATGCTCATCACACAAACATTTGTCCTGGGTGGGAATCGAACCCACGACCTCCGGCATAGCAGTCATAGTCACTGACCACTAGACCAACAGGCCAGTCATAATTTGCACCTACAACAATTATTTTTATCGATACTTCCTATTGCACTTTTGCAGAAATCGAAAGAAAGAAAGAAAATACGTACTTTATTTGGGGTAAACATCACGCAGAGAATGAAAACAAACACAAAAAATATTGGGAAGAAATATGCGTTACATCCACACAAAACCGTCACGCCCAATCACTTACAAGAACAGCTTTTTAACTAATAAGATGATTAATAGGTACTTGAAATTTTATGAATAGCTACTAGTCCTTAGTTCGGAAACCACGAAACCGACACCTAAGATGGCGGCTGCAAAAATTTTCAAGTTTTTCGCCATGGGTGTCGTTTTCATGGTTTTCGAGGGTGCTGAAGGCGATAGTGAGGTTAAAATGAAAATCCAAAATGATTGGGTGCAAAAATGTACAAATTTTCGCCATTTTGAAATTTTCGCAGCCGCCATCTTGGATTTTTATTTTGAACTTCGTTCCTGCCGGGTACCCCACACATTGTTTTATTGTCGTTTCGAGTGATCTTTCTTATGAACAATCGCTGATTCATATGACATTTGACGGGTTAAGAAATAGGTCACTTCTCAAGATTGCAATTGTTATTTCACGAGAAAAACGCTTTTGAATTTTTCGTAGAGCCTACCTATTTACATATTTGACTAAGCTATGACGTGGTCTCTTTGAAACACTCAGCAAAGTTTGTTCGGTGACGCCAGATGTTTGTTACGCCTTATCGTTCACTGATATAAAATACCTCCCCACATTCTTCAACTGAATGAGACAAAACACCTGAAAATACTGTTGGAGCTGCTGAAGATTGTAAGACTATCTTTGCATTGTATAAACTCAATTTCATTTGTATTGTATAATTGCATAGCACAGATGTGAGTTCTATGTAAGTACTATACCTTATTTACCATTTACCGGGTAATATGTCTTTCATTGACTTGAATGTGCCCTGGCGGCTGATAGTATGTCATACTCACACAAATGTCTCGCTGACGGTGGCGTGTATGTTGGATCATTTAGCTCCCTTCAAAATGGTTGAGCTGAATGGTGCTGATCTATGCGTCATGTTCGTGAACGGGCGCCGTCAGTTGGGGCTGGTCATCACTTAGCTGCCTCGGCTTATTTTTAATTATTTTATTTTTGGATTGTTGTTTTAGTACTATTTGTTGTACTCTGGACGCTTTTAACGCATACGTCTTGTTTATTTTTACATCGTTCTCACATTATTTAATTATAAATTCAAAAGTAATGATGTAACTAATATTTTTGTAAAATATAATTTAAAAAGAGTGTCCATGGAGTTTCTTGCCCGTTCTTCTCCATAGGTACCTACGCTTTGGAATGGGCAACTAGCTTCACATTTTTCTGACTGACCTACTTCTTGACAATTCAAAAGTGCCTGTAAAATGGTTTAATTGAAATAAATGCTTTGAGTTTGAGTTTGATAACACGTGCATTTACAGGTGACGTACTCGACACTGTCTTGTCATTCAATGACAAAGTCAGTCCTATCACAGTTACCTATTTTACCTCTGATTTTGCATCGCTGTCCACAAATCACAGCGACCTTTATTCTCATTTTAATAAGATTGCTGTTGGGTTGCTGCCATTGACATGCACGCCAAAATCATTGTGAGCTTTATTCTCATCACAATAAGGTTGCTGTACCTGCTACTTTTTATCTACATGTCCACTTCACTCGAGTGTTTCACGTCACTATTGTAAACTTAGCTATGTCACCGATTGAACATACATATTATAACAGTTATCTTCCCAGAATTATATTGTAATCATTGAACCAGTTTTTCCAATAACTAACTACGCAATAGCGGTCAGATATTATGAAGAGAACTACATATTATGATTATCATTTCATTTAACATCGGGTACTTTTGGACATCCAAAAATCAATGTAAACTACAGAGGGCGAATCTCCGTATTATCAAGAATTTTCTCATTCTTCTCTCAGTCCCATTTTCAGTCAAAAATACTAGTAATTTCCCTAGATTGCTTGTCGCTGACGTGAGATTATTTTGAACGTTTTTAGCTAAGGGAATTTATCTTCTGGTGTCATAATCAATCCTAGTAATTATTTTCTTACTCTTTTACGCAAACACTACGAAACATAATTATGTTGATGAAACTTAACAGTAATATAGCTTATAAATCAGAATAACATATAGGATACTTTTTATCACGATATTTCCACGGGATCGACACTTATGCTGGTGAAACCGCGGGGCGCTGCTAGTAGTCAATAACCAGAACATTCTTCGAAATAAGCTCTTCACCGATGACACGATGTATAGTTAAAATAAATGAACAATACTTACTACTTAACCTGACAGCAGCTATCTTCACAATAGCAATATCATTCAGCAAATAATTCCAAGATGGATGCATGGTGACGTCAGATGTAGCTATCCTTGTCCCTCCTGAGAAGATGGTGAGGGAGCCAAGAACGATGGTGAACTGTCTCGCCTGGTTCTGACCGTCGAACCAGCAGTGGGCTGCGGTGAGGACCCTGGTGGCTGAGATCAAGCTGCCTCCACATACTGAGGATTGGCCTCCAAGTAGCCTGGCTATGATCCCTGCCTGGATGATAAAAATAGGGTGTAAGTTGTATGTTTATTTTGATGAAAGAGCTGAGAGGGTTTGGGGTTCGAGAACGTTAAGCAAAGTTGTGTAAATATATGGTTCTGAGTGCAGATGTACCTACTGAATAGAACACCTACAGCAGCGGTACTATTCTGTAAAAATCTCACCGTGAAAACTTAGGTGAAGTGAGCGTGGAGTGAGCTGTCAATAGTGTCAATTCCTAGCAAAAACATGTGAGATTTTTACAGAATCGATCGGCAGGAGACGAAGTTTTGTAACCGACATAAAAACGATCTTAAGCTTCTTGCTACCTTACTATTTTAAATATAGTCCTATTATTGATGTATTTAACTTTATCATTGTTGTACACCAAAAAATAATAATAAGATAGTTACATTCTTATTTTAGGCAAATATATAGAGGACCACTCTATCGCTATCTGCGGCTTCTTTCAAGTTCCTGTGTTTTGACAGAACAGTCGTCATAT
Organism: Oligia fasciuncula; assembly: GCA_963082905.1. Classification (NCBI taxonomy): domain Eukaryota; kingdom Metazoa; phylum Arthropoda; class Insecta; order Lepidoptera; family Noctuidae; genus Oligia; species Oligia fasciuncula. The sequence goes on from OY720401.1 coordinate 3,432,455, forward strand.
TAGATGAATATTAGATAATATCAAATATATATCCGGTTAGACTAGAAGCCGACTCCAACATAGTTGGGAAAAGGCTAGGAAGATGATGATTAGATAATATCAAAATAACAATCAAGACTTTTTTTAATTTGCAACATTAATTAATTTCCCGAAACAAGTAATGCATTATAAGATGCTTACGATTAATTTTATTTCTTTCTAAACATATTGCAATTTCAAGTTTCCATTAATTTGTTAAAACAAATAAATACAAAGTAATGTGAGCGAAGCTGTGGGTACAGCTAGTATCAAAATCAAGAATGGTATAGTAATGATACCAATCATCAATAATTTAAGAAACAGAACAGCTTACCTGATGCGGTATAGCAGTAGCAGCAGTGACCTGGAGTCCTCCAACGATCCTCGAAGAGAATACCTGAGACTCTATGCTCAATATCCTCAGGGCTTCTGGCACCCCAGTCTTCAAATGATAGCCATAAACTGGCGAAGTTTCAATACTCTTACAGTAAAAAGAACGAAAAAATATGAATAAACATATGATTAATTTATTAAAACGCATCGTTCTTTATTATTGAGCTATAATTGAGTCGTTATCCATAAGACAGGTTATTTTGTACTTGTAGTGATTGGTTCCTTATCAATGTGTGATATAGATTACCTAGAGAAGATACCGGGAAGTACTTAGAAGATTATCATTCCATTTCATTCAATTTTATTTATATATCTACCTGTAGTTTTTACCCGACTGCGTCAGAAGGAGGGTTATGTTTTTCGAGTGTATGTACGTAAGTGTATTTCTTTGGCACGCTCTGTAGCCTAAAGAGCTTGATCGATTTTAGCTTGAGATGTGCCGTTAAATCCGTCTTAATTGTGAGAGTGACACTGGGTATTATGAAAGTTGAAAAAAAAAATGGCCGATTTAAAAAAAAAGCAAAATGATCATAGGGCATAAAAAAATTCGTCCGCATCGCTGTCAACAGGAACAGTTCCCAAAAGGCTAGCAACATTGCCACATTGTATGGCAATGCGAATTCTTTGGCCAAGAAATAGGCCAGCCCTCTGGTCACGTGAAGAGTCGACTAACCGCTTGGCGATATCTCAAAAAACCAAGTGGGCAATCGGACCCCATGGCCCTAGTGTTTCAAAAAAATTATGTAAAAAATTACGAATATTATAGAAACAAATACACAACGCAATAGGCTATTTGACTGGTTTCTGATAAACATCTCAGATTATTTAATGGTGTCTAACGAGCCCACAAAAACCTATTACTTCAAATTGCATAATGTATTTCTTTTAGAAAATAGTAAATAAAAATGTACTGTTTAAATAAGCCGCCAAAACGCTATCTTTAACAATATGGCGTCGTGACGTCAAAATACACGTAAACAAACGTTGAAACGGTCGAGATACTAGACAAAAGTCATCTGTTCTGTCAACGATAGACAGAAATTGACTATATCATGACGTCATCATAAGTTCAGCCAATCCAGACCGTTTTCGATTACGTGGCGCCAGATTTAAAAAGATGAAGTTTTTTCGGGATTTTTTTAATAAATAATAAATTTTTTTGTAGTAAAATTAATGCAAATCGATTTTAAAAGCGATAATCTATACGAGTGTCAATAATTATGACCTTATTTTTTACATTGTCAAATAGCCTATTGTATTTAAACCTCGCGGCCGCATGTAAAAATTCCTTGAGATTAAAATGTCCCAGAGTCTCTTAAAAGTCATTGCTATGATCGTTTAGGTAAAGCAGTGCCTAACGTCTCCCGGATTGCTTCCTTATTGCTGGAGGGAATTTAGAGATTTGTTTAATATCTTCATAATTAACTTTAGCGGTGTAGACTAGCCTTTGGCAAGGTCATCGTATTAGTGGTTCAGCAGCTTCAATATCATAAGAGGGGGCGATTCTCGTATTTTTAACTGACTTCAAAATAGGAGGAGGTTCTCAATTCAACGGTATGTTTTTTTTTTGTGTGTGTTTGTTACGCGATTACTCAGCCAATTCCGCCAAAATTCTTTTTTTGTTCGAAAGGAGATACTTCTGAAGTGGTCCCATTATCATTAAGTTGAAATCTGATGAGAGGATCCCATGGAAATTGAGGGAAATCCTCAAATTTTATAGGCAAATCTATAGCGATATTTTTTAAAGTAACTTGTGCATTTGCTCTCGGAAATCGTCATTTGGCAAAGTGGAGCTGATGATGAAGACCACAGATGGCCATCGGAACTACTCAATGACAAATATTTCACGGGTTGCAATTCGATTACTTTAATATGGTTGCTAAGCAATTTATGCTCACCACAATGCGTATGGTGAGTGGTTGTTGAGGAGTTCTCCTGGTTCTTACAAGAAGAACTCCTCAACAATTAACGTCCCAGCATCGGGAAAAGCAATATTTTGTAACATGTGATGAGCAGCTGACATTAGGCTATTGTAACTTAGATAAATTACAAACTGACCCACTAAAAAGTCAAAAATAAAAACGTTTTTTTTTTGTAAAAAGTTTTTAAAAACGTTCACAGTCTGATCTAAGTCTCAATCTGTTATAATACCTCTAATTTCCATACTTTTTTTACATTGATTGTGGCCGAGATGAGATTGCGACTAGATTTTGAACGTTTTTAATCACGGGAATTGGCCTTCTGGAATGTGCCGAAAAAAATTAAAATGGCCGATTTTTGGCGCCAAATTATGTCTTCAAAAAAATTTTTTTTTTCTCAAAAGCTATCGAGTGGGGTATCAAATTAAAGGGTTATAGCAGTTCGTACAGCAGACGTACTTAAAATAAACGTAAAAAAATCCCCTACAATGTCAACTCAGCTCGGCTTTCCAGATAAGCCAAAAAGACAAACATTTAACTTTTCGTTTAATTAATCTTGATTCACAAACCTTGTTATCAAATGTGATAGCAGTATCTCGAATCAAAAATTAAATTAATGATAAAATAAAGTATCTTTTTCCTCTTGCATGTTGCCGGGGAGCGATTTATAGATAAGTACCTATCTATCTATTAAATACTTTTTAATCTACACATATGTACATACCAATCAATAAATTTGAAGCGCTGCTTGTAATATCAAAATAACAGCTTTTTACTAAATGCATAAAAAAGTTTATATACCTAAGTTAATTAAAGTATAACAAAAAAAAAAATAAGTAAAAACCTTAAAAAAAGCTTTTAATGAACTAAAAAGTATTAAATAAACCTTACGATAACATAGAACTTTAATTTAAAAGCTGGAAACCTGAATGTCCTTCTTACACTACGAGAAGATTTCAAGATTTAACCCGAAATACATACAAACATTTTTTTTATCTGTATCTTTATTCCGGCTAATCTCCGACACGGCTGGACTGATTTTGATGGGACTATCACTGGAAAATAGCTGATGTTATAATTATCTTGGTTGCACGTTTCTCTAAGACACTTTCCGACATCCCTGCGGGCAAAGCCGCGAAATATAAAATAAGCCGATAGATATTGTTTGTTTGCATGTATGTAACTATATTCTCACAATACTTGTTTAGTTTTATTAAGTGAATTGTTTTAAGATTTTATGTATTATTTTTTGTCTCCTTTACTCTTTCACACGCTGTCTACATCTCTCTATTTATTGTCCTATCGCAGGTATGCTGGAAGACATTTCTTATGAAATAAGCATCACCTTTGTACCTATTTTTCTGTTTTGTTTTTTCTTGTCTGTTTATATGTGTGTACATAAATGGTAAAACTAAAATAAATAAATCAAAAAATATTGCCCAATATTTTGTCATCACAATCGTCATGAAAGAAAAATATGGACATGTTGCGCCAACCTCAAATAAATTGGGTGGCAGGAGAATGATCCATGAAAAAGCCTCCTCGTGTAGCGCAGTTTGTTCCGCCAGTTGCCCAACTGAACCGAGCGCTCGGTTGGCCAGTTAAATAAGGTGTTGGGTGTGACTCACACCCAACACCTTATTTGACTGGCCAATTCTTCCCGCCTTCAAAAAATCAGCTGTTCAATTCATGTTCGAATAACTCGTCAAAATGTATGGAACAGCTGATTTTTTATTCGCGATTACAGGTTTGGTCCCATAGTAAAAGTTGTTCATAATGATGAGAGAGCAGTGGTGGCCCAGTGGTCACGGACACGACTTACGAGTTGTAGGTCGTAGGTTCGAACCCAGACAGGCGCTTTACTTTGTGTAAGTTATTTCATCACCACTGCTCTCAAAACGCTGAAGGAAAACATCGTGAGGAAACCGGCATGTCCTAGAACCAAAAATTCGAAGACATGTGACATCCACCACCCCGCACCGGGCCCGCGTGGTGGATTACGGCCCACTCCCTCTCATTGAGAGGAGGCCAGTGTCCCAGTAGTGGGAACATTATAGGCTGATGATGATAATGATGAGTACAATGACCTCTGAAGAGTTCCAGAACGACTTAAATTTAACCTTGTATATTAGCTCATCCAGGGGCTTCATATACGCACCAAATTTAATCAAAATCCGCTCAACCTATTACTCGTTATTGAGTATTAAAAAATTGAAACAAAACTATTCACAAACTTTCATATTATAATTGTATGTGTATTGCGAGAACATAACGGCTTACAAATAAGGAAACGGAATATTAATAAAACATTGAGATTGGGAGAATCCATATTGGATAATATTGTCTATTATTAGTATTTAAGATAAGATTGTATATTTTCCTGTTTTGACTTTAATTATTTCCAATATCAGTTGGTGTCACTGAAATTCGGTTGATATTTAATTTGGACTGTTTCATAACATTATGTTTATTTTTTAAATTGTCACGATCTTGCGCGATTGATCGCATATTAAATTTGGTCCCAAATGGCGTAGGTAATAAGTACGGACTGGTTCCGCAACTCCACGTCAATGCGCGTATTTTGCGTACGGAATGGCGTAGTTAATAAGATTTAAAATAGATTAATGCAACCATGACATATAAATTAATTATGTGATAGATACATGGTGCTCACGATTTACACCTGTCGACTATTTCTATTTTCTGCTCGTGACTAGAGATACATTTTGTTTTTATTTTTCTTTATTTCACACCCAGCGAACTTCGTACCGCCCCGCTATCCAGCCGCTCGGCCCCCGCTTTTTATTAAATCTCAGATACAAGATATTCATTTAAATGATATGCTGTAAAGGCCAATTTTGATCTCCATATAAAATACACAACGCATTTAATGTATTTAATTAGATAAGAAATACTACTGTATTGTTAGAATAGCTTGTTAAAAAACTCTTTTTTGTAATATGTAAAAGTTAAAAGTGGTTACTGTGGGCTATCCTTAGGAGATAAACATATACCATGGCGGACTTTTTATTGATATTTTTAAGATATACAATTCCGTAGTAGGTACATTAATTTGATCTATCTCGTAAGGTTTAGTTAGCCAGCGTTTGCAATGTAAGCGCACAAAAATATGTTTGTTACGACATCAGACATCAATGACAATTATCACATTACAAATCTTTAAATTTCTCGGCTTTTCTCTTGAAATTAAAAAAAACCGCATCAAAATCCGTTGCGTAGTTTTAAAGATCTAAGCATACATAGGGACATACAGCGGGAAGCAATTTTGTTTTATACTATTTAGTGATGTCAATGAGTGTTCTCTGAAGCCAGAAACATTCTAAAAATCTATGAGGTATCCCGTAAGTAACAATTAAGTGTACTTGACCAATTATTATAAAAACTCTAAGGGCTGATTTGTCAATAGACAGATAATTTTTATTCGTAAATTAAAATTGACGTCTGACAGATTTTGTATGGAAGAACTGTCAAAAATCCATTATTCCTCCGATAAAATTATCTGGCATTGGAAAATACAGCCCTAAAATAGATAACCTTTTAGAACTGCAAATCTTATAACCCATTTCAACCCTACAAAATCCACCAAATTCTCTCAAAAATTTTCATTATTACAGTATTAAAACCTGACACCCGGCTCATCTTGGTTCCGTACTAGTAATTAATCAGTTCGTCTTACCTCCGCAAAGACGGAGGCTTACTATTCACAAAGCGTTTAATTAGCTTCGTCATACCTTTGACACGGGCGACTTTTTGTACCCCCAGGGTTGAAGGGTGATTAATTATGTTGAGGCCGTAGTGAGCAGAATCTGCGTGGCTAAAAATAGGCTATCTTTTGTTTCTCTGTGATTAAGAGGGTGTCTGGTAGTGGCATTGCTTTGGGCTTTATGATATTGGTAGATTTTCGTTTCTTTTTTGGGGTTTATTATAATCATTATCATTACTAATATTTAAAATAATAATAATATATGTACATTTATATGGAAAAAAATAAATAAGCAAAATGATCATAGGGCATCAAAAAATTCGTCCGCATCGCTGTCAACAGGAACAATGCCCAAAAGGCTGGCAGCATTGCCACGTTGTATGGCAATGCTAATTCTTTGGCCAAGAAATAGGCCAGCCCTCTGGTAACGTGAAGAGTCGACTAACCGCTTGGCGATATCCCGAAAAACCAGGTGGGCACTCGGACCCCATGGCCCTAGTGTTTCAACCCCAAACGGCTCGAACATATAACTCCCAATCAGGTTGGAATATTTTCGCCGTTTGAGGTTTTCTGCACCTGCAGCAGCCGCCCCAGCACTGCCCACCGTGCTAGGAAGATGGGATGGCGCAAGGGTGTCGACACATGTTGCATCCCACACCAAAGGTCTGCCTAACTTCCAGGGCATTATGGTCATTCCGTCTGGTCTCTTCCCATCGTCGCGTGCCAGGCCGTTGGGTTCTAAAACAGCTGGCACCCCGGCGGTGACAAGAGCACGACGGATGATGTCATTGATGCTGGCGTGCCGTGCTATCCGTGCTTTTGATTATGATTATCACATGATAGATAAAAACAGGCCAAGAAGGGTTTCATAACACAAGGCAAAAACGCCGAAAAAAACACGTTTGTTGTATGGAAGCCCCCCTTAAATATTTATTTTATTCTGTTTTTAGTATTTGTTGTTATAGCGGCAACAGAAATACATCATCTGTGAAAATTTCACGGTCATAATCACGGTTCATGAGATACAGCCTGGTGAGAGACGGACAGTAGAGTCTTAGTAATAGGGTCCCGTTTTTACCCCTTGGGTACTAAACCCTAAAAACAGTGTTTATATCATAGGAATCTAAGGATATAATCGTTTAATTTGTAATTATGTTTAATCAGTAAGCACTTTTAAAACTACAAGTTAATTTAATAGATCTAAGATTGTTAGATAGAATATTCCTTAATATTTACACTATAAAGTTACAGAAATAAATGTATAAATTTTACAAGGGGTGATACAATGGACGGTCTTACCGCTAAAAGTGAAGACAAGCTTTTAATTACAATCATAATATTTTTTAGAGCACAATCAACAAGAATTATGAACAACAATAAAAGTGCCTAGGAATAATGTGTTACCAAAATTATTTCTGACTGATACCTATTACTTCTAAACAAATGTAAGATGTCACGGAGAGGTGTTGTCTCGGCGATGCATGGTGCATCACTTGGGGCAGCTTTTAACGTTGGTAATGATTTACCAATAACCCTGTTTAAATCAATATATTAAAAGAAAATATCACAGATTTAAAAAGCGAGGACGGAGCAGCTGGTGGGGCGGTACGAAGTTCACCGGGTCAGCTAGTAATATAATAATATTAAAATGTTTGTTAAGCTTGAGGTAGGTACAGTCCGGTCGCCGAAAGAATGCATTCTTTGACACCTGTCCGTGCGAAAATTTGAGTAGCTAATAAAGATTTAATTCGCAAAATACGTATTCGATTTCGTTTGTATGAAACTGACGGGTGGCGAAAACCTATTCTCTCAACTGATGAGATTATGTTTCGTAGAATTTTAGTAACTAGTATTTATACATAACGGGAAAGGTATAGTGTGTCTCGTTATTATCAGCCATATTGTAAGTACCTACAGTGGGCGTACAGTGGGTGTGTGTTGGTTATTGCGCGATAGAAAAACGGTTTGCCGTTCAAATGAGATTATAATTTCACTAACAATTTAATCACACTAGGAAATTACACACTGTAGATCCACGACACAACCGTCCGGAACGCGGGAAAGTTTTTGAGCACATATTGTTCGTACGATGTCCAATGTCCAAGATCCACATCGTTCTGTCGACCTGTCGTCGACTCCGACGAAGTCAGGCTAGACTCTGTCGAGCGCCACCAGATGGCGCTAGCGTTCCGAATAGTCAAACGAATGGCCGGATGCGACATACATATCTCTGGTGTCTTATGAGGAAATAAAAACCTCAGCAAAGGCCTTCCAAAATGGCCGCCTATAAATCAAAATCATAAAGAACAAAACGCAAGGAAAGCCCTCTCACAAATAAAACAAAAGGAATTTTAGACACATTCCAGGAATTTTGCCGCCATGATTTACAAATCTTGAACATATACTTACTATACAAGGCGACCCTATTGCAGCGCAGGTTGGCGCAGTGGTTAAGCGATTGACTGCTGCGCTGCGTGTCGCGGGTTCGATTCCCGCACGGAACAAATATTTGTATGACCTACAAGTAGTTGTTCCGGGTCGGGCTGTTTGTGTATGTGGGTTTAAATGTTTGTAAACGCACCCACAATACAGGAGTCATTCCTAGTGCGGGGCAACGTTAAAAAAAAAAAAACTAACAGTCCTCTAAGGTGGATTTACAATGGTTTGTGGTTTTGTGTTTATTGTGGTGTGACTTTATGAAAATAACCGGGCAAGAGCGATTCGGACTCGCGCACCAAGGGTTCCGTACGTATATGTTTTTAAATTTTCACCGGCGAGCTACTTACTAGATCTCGTTCAAACCAATTTTCGGTGGTAGTTTACATGGTAATGTACATCATATTTTTTTTTTTTGTTTTATCATTCTCTTATTTTAGAAGTTACAGGGGGGGGGGGGGGGGGACACATTTTACCAATTTGGAAGTGTCTCTCGCGCAAACTATTCAGTTTAGAAAAAAATGATATTAGAAACCTCAATATCATTTTTGAAGACCTATCCATAGATACCCCCAACGTATGGGTTTGATGAAAAAGAAATTAAGTTTCAGTTCTAAGTAGTAACCCCCAAAATTTATAGTTTTTTTCTATTTTTGTGTGAAAATCTTAATGCGGTTCACAGAATTCATCTACTTACCAAGTTTCAACAGTATAGTTTTTATAGTTTCGGAAAAAAGTGGCTGTGACATACGGACGGACAGACAGACATGACGAATCCATAAGGGTTCCGTTTTTTGCCATTTGGCTACGGAACCCTAAAAAGGAAATGCTATGCCAACGAAGTGATAGCGCGGGCATGCAATGCGATGCGACGGGGTGGGTCGGGGGAACAAGAAACTTCATGAGGACGAAGTAGCTGGCAGAAGCTACAGCTAGTAATACTTTACTGTTTATTTTTAAACAAATCGAACCTTCTTCAGCAAAGGATATTGACATTATAATGAGAAACGAGGTTGTTGAACTCTTTCTGTTCTCGCACATTCATTATTTCCGAAGCGCGTCATAACCCTTTTATCGGATTGAAAGAATAACAAAGATTTACGGCTTATAAAAGCTTTTAGCCTTAACAACGACATTTAGAAGGAAAACTATACTTTTTCTAGATAATCCTCCGGGTGGATTTCCTTTGACTCTTTCATTTCACTAAATAAAAAAACACCTATGCAAGCTCGGGATACAGGGTGTAGGGGACATTGAAATGCACACTATAATGAATACAGCACAAAAAATAAAACTGTGTACGTGTGTGTGTGCTGAATGTTTTCATGTATAGAAATATCTACGCTAAGGGTTTGGTGACGCGTGTTCGCGGCAGCACCAACAGTATATTCTCAGTGTGTTCGCAGATTGATGGAATTCCCCGATGTTGCGAAGGTGGATGCAACTCCACGCTGAATTTTTATTGTATATCTGTGTCTGTAACCTACTAACGTTAAATTGTTACTAACCCTATGGTTCTCCTCCTGTCTTTTTTTATTGCTGTATAGGCCCGGTCTTGATCACGCCTGATGGAAAGCGACGATGGGTCTATGATGGAACGAGCGTGCCCAGAAGACACTGGAACTCCCATGCATCGACGAAACACAGCAGGCTGCTTGACGCCGGACTCCGGCGGGAGGGTGGTCGCAAACCAGTGGGGCATTTGCCCTACCACCGCTAGGGAAGAATTGGCCAGTCAAATAAGGAGTTGGGTGTGACTGTCCAGGATGTGCTGAGCGCTCGGTTCAGTTGAGTAACTGGCGGAACAAACTGCGCTACACGAGGAGGCTTCTTCATGCATGCTACGTGCTTGCACATGCATGCTACATGCATGCACATGCATGCACATGCATGTCTGAAATAATTTTTTTTTAGGGCGGTGTCAACTACGTCCGATCCGAATCCGAGAAATGCCGGTCCGAAGTGACCATAGACCTATTTGTATGTGGGGTTGCGCACTATAACCGAAGTCTATCCGTCAGAATTTAGAACATTCCCAATTCGGATTGAAGTCGAATCCTTAAATCGGATTCGGATCGGATGTAGTGCGAAACCGCTCTTAGCGTAGTAATAGGTACTTCATCGGCTTGAAAAAAATCTCAGCTGTTTTATGTATTTAATTTAAGATGTGTACTAACAAAAGTAGTTCTCATGTTGTTCCAAAATAAAAGAATTATTATTATTATTTATACATAAGTTCTACACGGTGTATGTAACATTAGATAGAGGTTTTCGTAATAACCGACGAACAATTTCCATATCAAAACCAAAGTGAAATCACTCAAATTATTTGGTTACTACAAGTTATTCAACTACCAACTGAAATTGCGCGTAGGTAAAGTCAAATCTCAACTGATCATTCCTTGATAGTTGTATGAGATGGCTTTGTCACGGCATATTGATAAACACGTAATTTTCTTGACTATACTTTAAAAGAAAAGAAAAAAGATTTCTGTATGATCTACAGGATACTCATCAAATAAAAACTAACGTTTAAATACAATCTTTTTATTACTATTTGCAATATTTACATTAAATATAAAACACCCAAGAAGCCCAAGCAACATTCTGGATTCTAGAACTTTCCGCGAACTTTCTCGCAATTAGTGGCTACAGTCTAGACCGAGGCAATGAAAACTTGAACGATGCACCTCTTACATCATAGCTGTGACGTCAGTTATGAATGACGTCATTAGAGTCCATTTATGTCGCTGCGGGTGCTTGATTATTTTAGTTTTTAATTATTGCTGTTCTTTTTTTGGAGGATACAGGGTGTAGGGGACATTGAAATGCACACTATAATGAATACAGCACAAAAAATAAAACTGTGTACGTGTGTGTGTGCTGAATGTTTTCATGTATAGAAATATCTACGCTAAGGGTTTGGTGACGCGTGTTCGCGGCAGCACCAACAGTATATTCTCAGTGTGTTCGCAGATTGATGGAATTCCCCGATGTTGCGAAGGTGGATGCAACTCCACGCTGAATTTTTATTGTATATCTGTGTCTGTAACCTACTAACGTTAAATTGTTACTAACCCTATGGTTCTCCTCCTGTCTTTTTTTATTGCTGTATAGGCCCGGTCTTGATCACGCCTGATGGAAAGCGACGATGGGTCTATGATGGAACGAGCGTGCCCAGAAGACACTGGAACTCCCATGCATCGACGAAACACAGCAGGCTGCTTGACGCCGGACTCCGGCGGGAGGGTGGTCGCAAACCAGTGGGGCATTTGCCCTACCACCGCTAGGGAAGAATTGGCCAGTCAAATAAGGAGTTGGGTGTGACTGTCCAGGATGTGCTGAGCGCTCGGTTCAGTTGAGTAACTGGCGGAACAAACTGCGCTACACGAGGAGGCTTCTTCATGCATGCTACGTGCTTGCACATGCATGCTACATGCATGCACATGCATGCACATGCATGTCTGAAATAATTTTTTTTTAGGGCGGTGTCAACTACGTCCGATCCGAATCCGAGAAATGCCGGTCCGAAGTGACCATAGACCTATTTGTATGTGGGGTTGCGCACTATAACCGAAGTCTATCCGTCAGAATTTAGAACATTCCCAATTCGGATTGAAGTCGAATCCTTAAATCGGATTCGGATCGGATGTAGTGCGAAACCGCTCTTAGCGTAGTAATAGGTACTTCATCGGCTTGAAAAAAATCTCAGCTGTTTTATGTATTTAATTTAAGATGTGTACTAACAAAAGTAGTTCTCATGTTGTTCCAAAATAAAAGAATTATTATTATTATTTATACATAAGTTCTACACGGTGTATGTAACATTAGATAGAGGTTTTCGTAATAACCGACGAACAATTTCCATATCAAAACCAAAGTGAAATCACTCAAATTATTTGGTTACTACAAGATAGTCAACTACCAACTGAAATTGCGCGTAGGTAAAGTCAAATCTCAACTGATCATTCCTTGATGAGTATGAGATGGCTTTGTCACGGCATATTGATAAACAAGTAATTTTCTTGACTATACTTTAAAAGAAAAGAAAAAAGATTTCTGTATGATCTACAGGATTCTCATCAAATAAAAACTAACGTTTAAATACAATCTTTTTATTACTATTTGCAATATTTACATTAAATATAAAACACCCAAGAAGCCCAAACTCCAGGAACTGCGCAATGAAACTTTTTCAAAGTAAAAATCAAGCAACATTCTGGATTCTAGAACTTTCCGCGAACTTTCTCGCAATTAGTGGCTACAGTCTAGACCGAGGCAATGAAAACTTGAACGATGCACCTCTTACATCATAGCTGTGACGTCAGTTATGAATGACGTCATTAGAGTCCATTTATGTCGCTGCGGGTGCTTGATTATTTTAGTTTTTAATTTATTGCTGTTCTTTTTTTGGAGGAGGATTTTAAATGAAATACGGCAACCTATGTTGGTTATTGTTTGAGCCGGTTGAAACTCTCTCAATTTTCTCTTTCAATCTTTGAAAGGATAGACAAAGATGTATTGTTCCGATTCAACCGAAAATTCGCCTGTTAGTTTCTGTGTAGTAGTGGGTGTGCTAATTGCCGTAAGCCGGGCAATTACCTATAGCAGTGTTAATAATCTCAAATAATTTACATTCCATCGCCACAAAATCAGTTATCTACTTTAGTTTAATGTATTCAAAGTTGATTTATGAGTGACCATTTGTAACAAAAAGGTCCTAATAAGTTTATGGTTGTAATGGAATTTGAACTTTGTTAAGTATGCCATTAAATTTGTTGTTCCATAACTTGAAAATTATCTCAAATTGTAGTCAAATCAAAAGTGATAAAAATATATGCATTTCTTCCATTCGATAAATATTCAATCAACTCAGCCACTTCAGGTTGCTTACTCTGCAAGCTATGTCGGTAACTCCGGTTCTTTTCCAGATAATTTAATTCGTGATTTTGTCCTTCAATTCAAAGAGACTCCGATCGTAGCTGGCTCCATAGCGCGCTGAGCGACTTGAATTTTGTGGACCAGCCCGACCGTCAGTGTCCACGTTCCGGCGCCATATGTCATGACGGGCAGGACGCACTGGTTAAAGACCTTATCTTCAAATAGTTCGGGATAGGCGACGAGAATACTTGACGAAATTTTCCCGTAAAATATTAACGTTTCTAATATTATTATTCCTACCAACTAAAACGCTATCCAAATTTTTCAATCCATTTTCGCGTCGCGTAAGAGCTAAAAATTGGCCCTTTTCACCTCTCATAATGACGCCATTTTTCAGAAGCAACCCTGCCCCACCTGCGAACGGTCTCTTTGACCCGACAACTTCAATAGGAACCCTCCGGATGGCCCGTCATCGAGATACCCTCGTTATTTGAATATACCAATGTTGGTCGTTTAGACCGCAGAGTCATTGTATATTATGGCTTCGTAAAAAGTTTTAACTAGCCATTTAGATAGTTATAACGGTCTATGGGAAGTATTATGAGTGTTATAATCCTGTATTTTATCACGAGAATGGGCTAAAATAGAATATGGAATTTTCTAGTACATTTTTATGTGGTTTTTTTACAAGCTTTATAATCTTCTTCTTTTTATGTCGATTTGTCTTCGATGTTTTATATTGTTAGAGCCCAGTAGGTGGACACGTTGATTGCAGCATCTGTGGCATTGTCTGACTTTATACAATTAGAAGAAATGTTTGTAAAACAGTAAAAGACAAAACAGTAACTTTTAATGATTGAACATCTGGGGGCACGGGACTGCCCCCGCCAAGACGAGCCAAGCGAAGCGCAAGGGCACTACCTACCTTTTCTCGAAGCACTTCGTCGTATTTTTGAACCTTCTTAACTTGGGTTTGGATTATACTGACTTATCAAACCTATAAAGTTTCAATTGCATAGCTCTTATACCTACTTTAGATTTTATTGATATCTAAAAATACCTCGATTTCGTCACTGATTCACTGACTCACTGATGATCATCCATATTCTTAAGGTTCTTCCTGAAGTCCTATGAAGCTGAAATTTGGCATGTAAGCTAGTAATAGTACACAAACAACAAAAAAATCTAAAACTTGGAACTTTTGCCCTCCAACCCTTAAACTAGGGGATGGAAGTTTGTACGAGACTTCCGCAAATTTTGATGCTAGAGTTCTGAAAATTGATATAGGGATCCTTGTTATAAATAATAAAATACATATTTCAGGATTTTTAGTAAAGGACCCCCCAAAAAATATTATTTTAATTTCTTATGCAACTTTCAAAAAGATGTGAAATCCCACCAAAAACATTTTCATCAATAAGTTCTGATCTCATGTAGAGCCAAGCTTCTGACTCTACACGCCCTAAATTCACAAACTCTACACCTTAGACAAAATATGTGGCTTGGCCGTTTCGCTACCATCACTTGGGCGTAAGGTGAAAAATTTATTCACTGTTCATTACTTTTCTGTTATACAATAGTTCTTGTAATAACGAAACGGCCAAGCCTCATATTTTGACTAAGGTGTAGAGTTCGTGAAGTTAGGCCGTGTAGAGTTAGAAACTTGGCTCTACATGAGATCTGAAATCTTTTTGGCAGTGCGAGCCATATATGATCTCGTCTTGGCAACATTTTACTTGAAAATGTTTTTGGTGGGAAACTATTTACTGAAAAAAAAAGGGAAAACCACCATTACTGTAATGTAAGTAAACAATGGTTTGAACGATATCACCAAATTAATAAAATAGTTAATTTTCTGACCTTTTAGCTAGGTACTTGAAACGTTAAAGTTTACTGTCATGACGGTAACATTTTGCCTCAAGCTCTGTTTTCGGATCAGTAAAAAATACTGTTTTGAACGTTAGGCTTTTAAAGCAGTTCAGATCAATGTTTTTTCATTTGTATTTACTGCTTATTTCATTCAGTGTAAGCACTTACTGATATCCGATTAAGATAAAGATTGGCAAACCTTTGTAATTTTGATGACAATGCAATAATATGGTATGTATTTTGGAGCTGGTATCATGATGGAGTCGTATGGAGGCCATAGAAATGTCAATTGATGGATAGTTGTATTAATTCACATTCACGATTGTTAAATAAATTACAATTCAGTTTAGTGTTTTTATTGCCAGATTCTATGGCTAGTACGACCAAAAAACTTTACAAGTCTAAAATTCTACAAAATCGTTAAATAATAAAAAAATATTGCGTAACACAGAAATGACAAAAATTTAAATTGTAGACTTGTCACTACAATTTACATAGTTGCATGGTTTTCCGTTACAATTATGTGACTTATGAGGTACAAACACTTGTAAGATTTACGTAATTTTTTTTTTTTTTTTTTTTAAAACGTTTCCCCACACTAGGAATTTCTCCTGTACTGTGGGTGCGTTTACAAACACAACTCAAACAAAATCAAAGTCTCAAAGTCATCAACACAACTGTCTAAGAAAAAATAATCCTACTGAATGACTATATCATGAAATCTTGACATTTTAGGATTATACTAACTTAACAAATTGTATCACCTACTGATTCTAATGATTATAATTCTGTAACTACATATTTGTTACGGTCGCGAATCATTATTTTAATCAACGTACAACTTTATACTGACCAGCAAATTGCAAAAAAATGTAAGAACCTTTGAATTTCGCGGGCTACCTACGCCGTACGGCATTTCATACAAACTTTCAAGCCCTTATTTTTCGAAATGAATGAACCGATTTTGTACGTATGTTTATTTTAATCCTCTGTCTCCAACATTGGTCATTTTTGTTACCCATTTAGACATGCATCTCCTTTAGGTTTTCCAATAGCTCCTGCAACTTTGCTTTGGACATGAATGGCAATTGACTTTTTGGTATTATAAAAGAGATGCCTCTACCCTGCTGCAGCGCATCACTCAACTGTGTCAAATTGATGTTTTCGTTGTTGAAATACTTCAAATTGGTTAATATAGCTCTAAAAAAAGTTACATTTGGAAGTTTGTCTGCATTTAAATCTTCGAAAATGTCCCACCACTGTTTCTTAGGCTTAGATTTAACTAATTCAGCGTCTCTTTCTTTTTTTGCTTCATCGTAACTTTTTATCATTTCTTGAAGTCGTTGTTTACTGATTTGCTTTTTTCGAAAAGGTATACGTCTGCGAGGCGTTTCTGATGCAGATATGTTTCCGTCCTCGAAATCTTGTACCAATTCTACCAAAACTTTAAGTTGAGATCCCGTTAATGAGTAATTTTTCTCTAATTCCGTGACCTTAATTGCCTTGACCTTCTCTATATCCTTACTATTTACTTTCGATAGCTTTATCTTGATTTCTGAAGGCTTTCCTGTTAGTTTATCTAGTAACCTTCCAAAAATCGAAAAACCTGATTGCCGTGGATTCTTTTTTCCAAAAACTAATCTCTTGCAGCATCTCGTAAATTTTCTAAAAAAACAACGTAAGCACCTTTTTACTTGTCTAAAACACCAACGTCTGCACCTGCGTTTACAGCTAAGCTTTTTCTTTTTTTTAATTGGGATTTGGGTTCCCGTATTTCCTGTGGGTAATGAATATTATAGGATTTAACAATTAAACCTCATCAGTATAACTATTTTAAGATTAAGCGATATTTCTATGCCCATCGGGATACTAGCAATAGACTTTTACATTAACATAACATATAATATAAGAGTCAGACCAAAGTGTGCATAAAAGTCCCATGTAATAGGGGTTGAGCTTATTGCCACCAACCGGTTACAAATCCAGCCTCTATTGCTAAACTGAGAAGTTTAAAAGAGTGTCCATGGAGTTTTTTGCCCGTTCTTCTCCATAGGATAATGCTTTGGAATGGGCAACTAGCTTCATCTTTCTGACTGACCGACCCCTTGAAAATTCAAAAGTGCCTGTAATTGGTTTATAAGAAGTAAATGCTTTGCGTTTGAGTTGAGAAATCACAAATGGAAAATCCCAATATCGGTGGCCCGACTTGGGAATCAAACCCAGGACCTCAAGCTCAGCAGTAAAGCTCGCGATCATTTGACCAACGAGGTAGTCGACAGTCGATAGACTCTTATACGTCTGTCTGGACGAAAGTAAATAAATAATAATGAACATAACTCACTGTTTTTACGGCGGCTGCTCATTTGTTAGTATTTGAGGCTGCTGTACTTGCAGCCGCGGGCAGACCAGCATTTTTGATAATTTTAACTGAAGAAAATAAACCATTTCAGCTGAAATGATTGTGTGTTCGTGTGTTAAGACTGGCTGGCTTCTAGGCTATGAATTCATCGTGATCTTATTATTTATGTTATTAACTCATCCATGTGGGTTTATTTCTTTAATTTAATTTCTAGATATTTGTTTGGCTAGTTGACGCACTGACAAGTGGACTGACGTGACTTATTATAATACTCGATAAATTGCGTCATTCAAAAATGAACCATATTAGTTGGGCCTTGGGTTTATTTTAGACACATTGTCGTAGCCGAGGCAAAACGTGCCGAAAGAGATAGCTGTTAAGGACCATGGACGTAATATATAAAGGACCGAGGCCGCCTGTCCCTTTTTCTCAATTGCCAGGGGATAAAAAAGTTAAATTTGGTAGAAAATAATTAATTGACCGAATAGTCAAATATTTAACTTCAAAGTCATGAAGGTAGCAACTAAGAAAATAATTACTTTTTAAATATAAATGCTTGGTTACAAGACTAGCAAACTCTTTTAGTTTTATTTATTTAATAACTAACCAACTTTAGAATGACGGGTTTATAACTTTCGTAAAAACTACTGTGGTAACCCTGAAATGTGTCATTGTCATGTGTGTCATTGTCATGGCGAGTTTTTCTTGTTGTTGTTTTGTACCATGGGCTTTTAATTTGAACAGATAAATCTACGGTATTTTTTGTGAAAATGGTCAAAAAATGTTGCGTAAAATCGTGCAAAAGCGAATCCTATGGTGGATGCGGCATATCTTTTCACAGGTAAGTAATAATAAAGATTTTGTTTACTAACATGGCTAGAGGGACCATGCCACAGGCGTTTTGTAAACAGAATACATTATTATTGGCTTCGTATTGTGAATAAAATTATTTACTAATATTATATATGTAAAATAAAGAGTATTCTATACTATTCTATGTAGGGTTATTGGAAAAACACCAACAATCTCTTAAGAGGTCCACCAAACCAAACCAACCAAACCCAAATTAAATAATTTTTGGTAGACCAAATTAAAATCAGAATGATTGTATGTATATTAGTATGGTTTTTATTGTAGAAAGAAGTGATCTTCATGATTTTTTCTATCGTATCAAATTAGTTGCGTTATGTTTTCAACACACTATCTACCTAGGATATATCCTGAAGAATATCATATATTTTTCTGATTTTGTTTACTGTAGTCGATCATATACTTTTATTGTTTCTAAAACTTGCGTTTTTTGTGTTTAGGTCCTGTAAGCCCAGACTATCAGACTTTCGGGCTTCTGACTACCCGTAACGACTGTCAAAGATCCACAAATGACAGCCGGGACCGTGCTTTCCGACACAGTGATTATAATATTTGATGGAAAATGTATACAGTGAAAAAACTGCATTGACGAAACCACCACATCTAGACTAGGTAGGTAAGAACTTACACTCGTTTATCAAATCAAAAAGGAATTTGACTCCATGTCTAAAAACATTATGATGTACAGACGCCAGCCTGCACATCAAGCTACTACAATCTGTCAAATTTCTTTAATAGATTTTCAACTTTATCGCTAAAGCATAAGGTTCAATGTTGATTGAAAAAAATTGACAGTTTCGGGTAGCATGATGTGCCGACGTCTGTACCTATTGTCTTGCTACAATGGATGGCACGGAGGTCATCTTAGTCCGGTGGTTGAGGCGGAAGTGCACATAGAAGAAGAGAAGCGGAAGTTAACCTCCGCTTCTGTTGCGGCCAAGCTACTACGCGCGTAGTAGCTAGTAAACTTAAAACAACAAAATAAGGTTAACAAAATTTATAAAACAACAAAATAGACAAATTTTATATGCTTGAGTACGAGGCTTTTGACTTCGTTGTATGTGTATATTTTATGTCTTTCTTTTTGTAATGTGCGTTTTGTTTGTGCAGAATAAACAATTTTTCTTTATTTTATTTCTTTTACCTAACGGAGGCAGAAGCTGAGGTGGAGGTGGAAAAAAAAGAAAAAAACAAGGATTAATTAAATATTTATTAAAGAAATAATATCTATCTATCAGAATGTAAAAGAGGCAAATTATATTTTACAAACAACAGTTTTGTGGGTTTGTCACCTTCTAGATTTCGAAGTGATTCATAATTTAAACCAGCTTCATTAAGAAGTTGCTCAGTTTGTACTGAACATGGCGGTGTTGACAAATATGTGCGCACGATTGGAGCAAAAACTTGAAATTTCATGTTATATCTCCACCACATCAAAGGGTCTTCGTTTAGTTGGAGTCGATTTTCTTTATTATAGTCATTTATTAATGATTTCCATTTCATGAGGTTGCTATTAGTGACAGTGGTGTCATATCCCATTTCCTCTTCATCATCACTGCTATTTTTCAGCAGGTCCATCAGATTTGAATTTACACTTTGCGTCGGCGGTAATATTTGGGAGCTTGTGCATGGTTCATCGTCCATTGGATTCAATCTTTTGGGAGCAGAAGCTCCACCATCTTTAACTCCACTTGCAGCTACTGCAGGACTCAAGTCATGCACCGTTAACAAGCGTAACAGTTCGAAAATAACTCGTTCCTTAATTATTTCATTAAAAAACTTTAACTTATATCTAGGATCCAGATACGTCGCAAGCGAATACAGTAAATTGCTTTGTAGGTCGCAGAATCTCGAATTGATATCTTCAATCATTTTTTTTATCATGTTTTTAAAGTCTAAATTTGTCCCAGATTTGTCTCTTTCTATCTGCAAGGTATGCTTCAGTCCGTGTATCAATGGGATCACTGACGATATGCAAGTTTTTTTATCGCTTAAATTCTTCATTATTTCTTCGAAAGGATTCAGTATTGCCACTATTTTACTAAGACACACCCATTCTTCTGGAGATATTTGTGGAATACTGTGATTGATGGTATACTGGCAAATAGAGTCTTTGATCCGCAACAGCCGCTCAACCATAAGGAATGTGTTGCTCCATCTAAAATTACAGATAAAATGAAGTTATAGGAATAACATTATTTACAAAAAATATACAATTCATAAAAAAACACAAAAATATTAAAACATTACTTTAATTTGAAGTTGGTGGCAAAACACGAAAATGCAAAACCAAAGACACCGACTTCCAAAATTTAAGTTTTATGTGTAAAAAAGTTTTTAGTTGTGGTATCTAACCCCACACAAATTCGTATCGTTTTTCATATTCATTCTTCTTGCTATGCAGGCAGGAAGTTATTATAACATCATCAACATACACTACAGTGCGTCTAACGAAAGAATGCATTCTTGACACCCATCAATTTCATACAAACGAATACGTGCTTAGCGAATTTGATCTTTATTAGCTAGGTACTACAATTGTCGCACACACATGTGTCAGGAACGCATTCTTTTGACGACCGGACTGTAAGTAGAAAAAATACGTATTATTCAAGTTATCTCAAAAATTACCTTACTAACTAAAATATACGGGACTACTGCGCTAGCACCCCCCCACCGACCCCTCACCGAGAGCCGAGAGGAGGCCAGTGTCCCAGCAGTGGGAACATTTATAGGCTGATTATGGTACTGCGCTAGCTTCTTCTACCAAATGAAAGAAACATTGATACACATTACATTTAAAAAAGACAAACGAATGGAGAACCTCTTCCTTTTTTAAGAAGTCGGTTAAATACAACTTATAATTCCCGCCTTATAAAATATGTATTATTACAATAAAACGATGAAAATAAATTCTAAATTAATTTAAAAAAGTATTTTTGGATATTGGTTATAAATAAATAAAAACATACCTAGCACCGTTGTCCTGAATCACACGAAGTGCAGGTTCATTTAGTTGCTCCGTTTGAATTTTAATCAGCTCCTCATGGGCTATTTGAGAGTGTATAAAATGCCCCGATATCCTCTTGCATTTTGCAATTAAGTCCTTTACTTCACTGTCTTCAAGTGCAGAACGAACACACTGTTGTAATTGGCGAACTGTGCAATTTACATCAGGTATATTGGCCATATGCATTGCTCTGGCCATATTCGAGTCGCCGTCATGTATAAAGCAATGCAATTGCTCGTCATCAATGTCCCGCCCCAGCAGCATCATATTGAAATGGTCCCAAATTTTATCTCCAATGTGACGGTTATACGCTGAGCAGCATTCTAAAACAATCTGAATTCTAGTGAAGTCTTCAGTGATCCCGTGTGCCGTTAAACTCAAAAGTGACGTAATAGCACATGGTTCGGACCATATATCGGTGGTGAATGATAGTTTAGGAAATCGTTTGAGCATTTGTCCGATCTTTGCTACCACTTTAGGATATATTTTGTCACAAATATGGTCAGTAAAGAATTGACTCCCTCTTAACTGATAATGTGGTAATGCCGTTTGCATTACGCGCTGAAAACCAATACCTTCAACAAAATCGAATGGCAGATTCTGTAATGCAATCATTTCTCCAATCAAATCGTCCATTTTTTTTGCTTTACCATGAGATGTATTCCACAGTTGATTTTTTTTTGTACCTTCTTCTTTGTTGCCCTGCTTCTCTGCTTGCTGTAATGGTATCACTGTTGATGGTATCTGATTCACTTTTGCTATTTCTCGTTGTTCTTCTAGTTTACAAAATTCTTTATATTTCTCTTTATGCATAGATTTCAAATGCCCTTTCAATGATGTTGTAGTCCGGCCTTTTCTTGAATAGTTTTTACAACAGGTTTTGCATTTCGCATGGTCATTACCTATTTGTACAAAGTACTGCCAAATATCACTTGTTTTTGGCTTCATTACGCGATTTTAGTAAGTATAACAGTTATTTAAAACGCAACAAATTCACGCGAGTTATCAACACGACGCGACGTTGAGCGAGCTGAGTGCACATTGAGGTCATGTGACTTCCCGTCCCGCGCGCTCCCCTCTCTCCCCGCACTCCCCCCACCTTTTGAAGCGTCTCGCGCACGCGCAGTCGCGTAGCGTCTCACGCAGACAAACTAACCTCCGTTATAAGTTCGGTTGACCTTGCGGAGGCGGAGGTGAGGTGGACGCACGATCAACGGCGGATGTTCCGCATTCGTAGAGGCGGGGACGAGGTTCCGTTATATTCGTGATTGCTATTATTATCAAACGTAGTATAGATTCAATCTTTTAGTCTTATAAATACACAAATAAATGAATAAAGTGTCTGTTGTATGTAATGTAAAAAAAAAACCAGCCAAGTGCGAGTCGGACTCGCACACGAAGGGTTCCGTACCAACGTACAATATTTAACTTAGTAAAAAAAACGCCGAAAAAAACAGGTTTGTTGTATGGGACAAACCTGAATTTTTCGGCGTTTAAATAAATTTATTCAGCGCGAACCACAAGTTCCATCAATTAAATATTCATATTATATTTCTATTCGGCTGACGCAATTGTAACGACTTATAATCAATCTCTGTCGCACCCGCAGGGTAATTGCGTAACACACTATCAGTAGCAATGGGTTTCATTTTGACAGTTCAACAACATTCATTGCGTTATTTACGTTGTTGAGCAGACACATTTTTGGAACTTAAGGAGCAATGGATTAGAAATACGCTTCAAAATGATTCAAATTGAGTGTAATAGATTAGGGTGCAAACTGGGGCTTACTTGACAAATTCTAGGTTTCGATATGCCACAAGAGCAATGAATCCAAATGTCCAGCGGTGCTATTCTGTAAGAATCTCACCGTGAAAACTTAGGTGAAGTGAGTTTGGTTTTGCTAGGAATTGACACTATTGACAGCTCACTCCACGCTCACTTCACCCACTTTCTCCCACCGAGAGGAGGTCTGTATCCCAGCAGTGGGAACATTATAGGTTGATTATGTATCCTTCGGTAATTAACTAGTAAGATTATCGTAATATGAAACTGGTAACATTAATAATGGTGTTGGAAGCGATCCAAACACTTAATGTAATTGTTTGTTTATGGAACGGACCTTGTCATGTACTCTGTGCCTTTTTTGGCAGTAAAATAGCTATAGTGTCTTAGATTATAGAGAACTGGATATGTTTTATTGACCTTGGATGTAACGAAGTCAAAATTGTTGGAAATTTTTAACGGAAATTAAACATTGACTATTATTACTCTTAGAGAGGATTTCACTTCTCGAAAACTATAAGAAAAACCACCACGACCACACCCATACCACCCGTCCTCCTTCACCTTTGTACCTATTTTTCTATAATAATAATAATAAAATAATTTATTTGCGTAAAACATGGTATACAATGGTGTTAAGCATAGGTCAGTATTCTTTTTTTTTGTCTGTTTATATACAGGGTGAAATTGAATACATGCGACAAACCGAAATGGGAGATTGTACTCATCATTATGAACAACTTTTACTAAGGGACCAACGCTGCAATCGCGAAAAAAAATCTGCTGTTCCCTAAATTTTATGTTCGCCTAACTCGACAAAATGTAGGGAACAGATGATTCTTTTTTCGCAAATTATTAAATAAATAAGAAAAGTAAATTATTCATCATGATTTTTGGCAACTACTTATTGTACATTTTTTTGTTCTCTCATTTTTATGCTTCATGCATAACCACATAACCAGCTAAAGTTCATTACGTTGATTATAAGATACGCTTTTACAATGTATTGTTTCAAAACAGTAGTTACATATATCATTACAATAACCAAAACACAATGCTAGAGTCAGGAAGGAACAAGAAATCCACTACATATCCAGCTCTCAACATTCTAAGTACTGGCGATTTTCCTTAGCCAATAGATACTTACTTGAGTCCGGTATCATAAGTGGAATACATTCAGGGTCACCATGCTACTTTTGACAGGAATTAAATCTCTGAAATATAAGATTTGTAAGAATCTGTTTATCTTCATAATCTCTTAACTATTTACACTTTTTTTTTTGCGGATGGGGAAATCATCAAATGACCCCTCCCGCTCTGGGCACTATTTACACTAGGTACTAAATTAAAAGACAACTATACAAATCTATGTATATAAATAAAACAAACTCGGGTTAGTTACACCATTTATAACTCAAGAACGACTGGACCGATTTTTATAATCTTTAATTTGTTGCATTTGTCTTCGCCACGAATAGCATAATAACTATTAAAACATGCGAGAAATTCACAAAAAAAAAATTAAGATAATTAATTTTCTCATACATTCGTTCATAATGATTCTTTGGCGGTACGAAGTTCGCCGGGTCAGCTAGTAAATAAATAAACAAAAGGATATTTAGGCGTCGAAGTACTCGTCCGCATTGCTGTCATCCGGAAACGTGCCCAGAAGACTGGCAGCATCGCCACGTTGAATGGAAATGCTAATTCTTTGGTCAAAAACGACCCAGCACTCTTGTCACGTGAAGTGATCGACACTTCACGTGACAAGAGTGCTGGGTCGTTACACACGCTAGCCGGCGAGAACTTTCCATGACCTAAAGCGCGGTGACTGTCGGACTGCATAAATAGAAAAGAAAGAGAAGCGCGATAACACAAAACTGGTACTTACCTAATTTATTGTAAAACTAGCTTCTGCCCGCGACTTCGTCCGCGTGAAATTTCACCCTCTTAGGGGTGGAATTTCGAAAAACCCTTTCTTAGTGGATACCTACTCTTCACAAAGAACACACCCTCCAAATTTCATGTCTCTAGGAGCAGCGGTTTAGACTGTGCGTTGATATATCAACAATCAGTCAGTTTACCATTTTATATATATAGATATGAAGAAATTATGTATTTACAAAAACTATTTAATAATAAATAATCCATCACTGAATGCAGTTTGGCATTAGTTTAATGGCATATTTTTAATTATAATTAAATTTTTTAATGAAGGGATAAACTGCTTTTAAAAGACAATCGTACTTGAAGATTTTTTTGATGCATTAATGTATGTTTAATTATGATTTGAGTTCCATCACTGTATTAAAATAGGACTTGAAAATATCATTTTTTTTTGGTCAAAATTATTTACGGTTTAAGCGTTTACTCGGGCCCCATGACCCGAGTGTTTCGATAGGTTTGGGCTAACAATGGCATTTTTGGGACGCATTGAGTAAAAAATTCTAATAAAATAGCAGATATTTTTCAAGTACCCTTAGTTATGGGGTTATAAAATTTTGGGATAGTTGGGACAAGAAATGGTTTAATAGTGTGGTTAATATTATGATCATTTTATAGTTTTGCCGGGTAGCCTTTATGCACGAGCGACAATACATTATTGGACGGAAATAGCCAATCCTCGATCATCAGCATATAATATTCCCACTGGGAAGTTCCCAGGTGGGAGGGAGTGGGCCGTAATCCACCACGCTGGCCCAGTGCGGGTTGGTAGATAGCACATGTTTTCAAACTGGTTCTAGGACATGCTGGTCTCTCACGATGTTTTCCCTCATCGTTTTGAGAGCAGTGGTGATGATATATATTTTACACAAAGTAAAGCGCCTGACTGGGTTCGAACCTACGAACTACAACTCGTAAGTCGCGGCCGTGACCACTGGACCACCACTGCTCAGTTCACGGGCACAAAAAGAAATAGTCAAAAGCTGCACGTCGGCGTCGTGACAGTGACAAGAAGGCTTCCACTCAGCATAATTCTATGCTATGGGGACCCACAGCACGGCACTGATTTTCAATGGTTAACCGAAAAGGACGTACGGAAACCAAGTCAGATTTAATGAATGGTATAAATAAATTAAAAACAAACAGTACTGTGAAGAGCTGATGAGCTCTTCTAATTTTAACAAACACCAGTCTGCCCTCACATTCTATTCAAATTCCGTTCTACGCTGAGTTAGCTCAAGGTCAAAGCATTACCACCGACTTGCGATATACACACTTGGTGAAAGCACCAACATAAACTCAACACAACAAATTACATGATATTTCGTAAAATACGTGCGTAGCCTTGCAACTTGGCCATCAATCAGGCTAAAATAAACAACTCGCTTCATATTGCGTTTGTCCTATACAAAGAACATAAGAATTTCCTCAATCCTCTCCAGATTATGTGCCCAAGTTACTGTCATCCCATATAAAAAGCGAACTTTATTATTTCCAAGACCCTTTACTTTTTAAAGTGAACACATTTCCTTTAGCAGCCTTTCTTTAAGGGAGACCCATATCAGGTCTAAGGCGGCTTCTACACTTACAATAAATTTTGTGTAATATTTTTATTGCATATTAAATGATTGAATCACTCCTTGCACTCAAAATATCAATTACTAGCTGCGCCCCGCGGTTTCACCCGCTTAAATGTCGATCCCGTTTGAATATCGGGATAAAAGTAACCTATATGTTAATCCAGTGTGTCAGCTACCTCCATACAAAATTTTAACAAAATTGGTCCAGCCGTTTGAGCGTGAAGAAGTAACAAACAAATAAACACACACACACCGTCACACACACTCACAAACTTACGCTTTTAAAATATTAGTGCGATTTTCACGCAATAACATTAACTGCCCATTAAGCTTCAATGTTTTCATCTTAGGAAAATGTTTTACTTCACATAAACCTACATGGGCACTTATGAAACGTTAGAAACGACATTCGCGTCATGGTCGTTTCCTGTAGAAAAGAGGTAGCAAGAAACTCTACGAGTATTGTAAGTTATGTGTAAGTGCAGATAAAAAAGCGCATTATTACTGAAACTCGCTCAAACTTTTGTTCAATGATAATCATCTACTTATACGATTTCTATAAATATTCAGGTCGGTTTCCAGGCTACCGCATACCGCAGCAGATTATCATTTTGTGTAAGTGTGTATTATTGCTGTGTGTATTTAGTTGGTAGACCTTTAAATAAAAATAAATAAAACACTGCGCAATTCGCGATATTGCCCAATATTATTGTAGGTGTGAGATCCGCCTAAGATTGAACAAAAAACCTTTAGCGACCTCTTCTAAAAATTATTCTCCTTGGCTGGGTTCAGTCCGATACCATAATAGTTTTCACCTTGGGTTCCATTAGCACTAAAAGTATATTATATCATCTGTATTGACAGCCGCCATATTGCCCATATTTATGGTTTGGTTGGCCAAAATTATGGCTGATAAAATTAGGAATATTTTTTTCTTTATTATTATAGGCAGTATGGTGCTAAATGCTGATCATTAGTTTAACGTTAAATGATAAATGATAAATGATAAATGATTTTATTTCTGTAAGTAGGTTTGTACAAACACTTTTACACGTCAATCATATTTTTTTTTTAAACTAGATGAGGTCGGCGTTTCCTAACTGACTATTCTGAGAAGAAAGGCCGAAACAAACTCAGAAGTCACAGTCTCTTTTAAAGTCCAGACAAAATCTTGGTCAGATCGTGTGAAGACCATGTAGATTGGTGTCTGAAATGGTCTTTTGAGGAAAGAACCACACAGATTGAGCGGACCTGTCCAATCAGTGCACGCATTTGTCAAAAATCGTGCAGCTCAACTCAGAACTTGAGGAGCTCAACGATTCGACGAACAATACCAAAGACAGGACATTTGGGTAGGCCGCATAAACTACTCAAACTGCCAGATCATGATTAAAACTAAGAAGGAAAAAAGAAATGACCCACATAGTCCTCACATTCACAATAATTAAATAAAAAATAATAATAAAAATTACTTACAAAGTAAATATTCATGTCATTGTCTAAATAAAATTCATCAATGTCAATGTGTATATAAAAAATCCGCCATAATCTTTGAGGACCATGTAGATTGGTGTCTGAAATGGTCTTTTGAGGAAAGAACCACACAGATTGAGCGGACCTGTCCAGTCAGTGCACGCATTTGTCAGTAACCGTGCAGCTCAACTCAGAACTCAAGGAGCTCAACGATTCGACGAACAATACCAAAGACAGGACATTTGGGTAGGCCGCATTAACTACTCAAACTGCCAGATCATGATTAAAACGAAGAGAGAAAAAACAAAAAATTACCCACATAGTCCTCACATTCACAATAATTAAAATCATATAATACTTTATACAGTAAATGTACATGTCATTATTTAAGTAAAAAGATACTTAAAAAAAAAAAAAAAAAAAAAAATTATTAAAGTGTAAAATAGCAAAAATAAAAACAACATTCTAAACCTATTGGAGCAGCTCAATCCCAAGCCTTTTTGTCCTCAATATAGTCTTTTACAGTATAATAGGCTTTCTGACATAGTTTTCGCTTTATAAAAGATTTGAATTTATTAAGGCTTAGTTCTTGAATGTGGCTAGGAAGTTTATTATAAAAACGTATACATTGGCATCTAAACGAGCCACCTATTTTTTTGAGCCTTGTTGTAGGAACAACAAATTTGTGTTTGTTCCTAGTATTTATGTTATGGATATCACTGTATTTTTTAAACAGATTAATATTTTTATGTGCATACAAAAGATTATCATAAATGTACTGAGAAGGCACAGTCATTATATTAATCTCTTTAAATTTGTCTCTGAGGGAGTGTCTGGGACTTAATTTATAAATGGAACGAATTGCCCTTTTTTGTAAAATAAAAATTGTCTGAATATCGGCGGCATTTCCCCACAACAGAATACCGTACGACATCACACTATGAAAATAACTAAAGTATACTAAACGGGCTGTCTCTAAATCAGTTAAATCACGAATTTTCCTAACGGCATATGCTGCAGAGCTAAGCTTTTTTGACAATTTATCTATATGGGGGCCCCATTGAAGCTTGGCATCCAACGTTATGCCTAGGAATACTGTGGTATCTTCAGGTTTCAACTCTTCATCCTTAATGAGAACACTAGTTTCTACTTTTCTAACGTGGGGTATGGTAAACTTAATACATTTCGTTTTTTTTCCGTTAAGAAGTAGGTTATTGACATTAAACCAGTTAACTACTTTTGCAAGGGCGTTATTTACATTGTCAGTAACCAGCTGCTGACGTTTGAGTTTAAATAAAAGTGAAGTGTCATCTGCAAACAACACTATATCATGTTCATCCCTTATAAGGTAAGGCAAGTCATTTATATAAATAATAAATAAAAATGGGCCGAGAATTGAGCCCTGGGGGACCCCCATTCTTACTACAGATCCGGGTGACCTTTTTCCGTTAACATCAACTCTCTGAATCCTATCACTTAAGTAAGAAGTAAGAAGATCCAGAGAGGCGTTCCGGATTCCGTAGTGGTGCAGTTTCCTGATTAATGTTTCATGAAGAACACAATCGAATGCCTTGGACAAATCGCAAAAGATGCCCAAAGCATCGCATTTATCCTCCCATGCATTATAAATATGTCCTAAAAGTTCAACTCCTGCATCGGTAGTCGAACGACCCCTTGTAAATCCGAACTGTTTGTTATGTAGTAATTTATTTTTATTAAAAAATCTTTGCAATTGATTTAAAATAAGTTTTTCAAAAATTTTACTAAAGGTAGGTAGTACTGAAATAGGTCTATAATTAGTAGGGTCTGATGTACTTCCCGATTTAAACAACGGTATTATTTTACTGTTTTTCATAAGATCAGGAAACTCACCACGGTCAATACAATTATTAAATATAACAGCTAAAGTAGGTGCTACAATGTCTATAATCGACTTAGCAACATCCACAGAATTACCCCATAGATCTGCGGTCTTTTTAACATTTAACGTGTGAAAAGTTTTAATTATATCTTTACAAGTTACATATTGGAAGTGAAATTCTGAATCGAAAACTGGAACGTTTTCTTTAAGTAAAGACTCTGCAGCAATGGGTGATGAGTTAAGAGATTTAGTAGTTGATACGGGAATCTCTGCAAAGAAATTTTCAAAGGCCGCGGCGACTTGACAATCTGATTTAATTATATTGTCATCAATAACAAGGCTGTAGTCACTACTTCGGGTGCATGACCTTCCCGTTTCGCTATTAATGACATTCCAAGTCGTTTTAATAATGTTACTACTATTTTTAATTTTTGAACTCAAATAACGTGACTTGGCAATACTACAAACTTTTTTAAATATTTTAGAATAATTCTTAACATATAAATTAAATTCAGCAGTGTTTATACAAATCCGTTCTTCATATAATTCATAAAGTCGTTTTCTACTTTTATGTATACCAATGGTGGCCCAGTCACTGAAGGAAGCAATACTATTAACCGATAATGTTTTTGGAATAAATGTGTTATCAAATTGTGTGCAATACATATTAAAAAAATCATTATATTGTTGATTAGGGTCATCATTAGTGAACAAAAGTGGTAATTTACCCATGAGTTTAGTTTTAAATGTTTCCAAGCGATTAGTTGTTTTTGGATTAACAGTGATATCTTTTTTAGTAACTTTTTTGTTTTTATTTGGAATAGTGATTAATTGTCCACAATGATCTGAGTCTATTAGGTTAATAATGTCTTTGTGGGTTGGTATAACATCTGTATAAATGTTATCTAGGCATGTGGCACTAGTAGGAGTTATTCTAGTGGGCTCCAAAAATTGGTTTGCAAGATTGTATGACTGAAACAAACTTATAATTTTAGTACTTAACCCAGAATTTTCTAACAAATTAACATTAAAATCACCACAAATGATGATGGACTTGTTTGTATTACAGATTTTGTGCAACACTTCATCCATAACTTTTTCAAAACAATCATACAATCCTGAAGGAGGTCTGTACACACTTAATATAATGAACTGCTCCAATTCTATACAGGCTATTTCAATTGTCCGTTCAACAGAGAGGCTCACAATATCCTTTCGGTCTTTAAACTTAAGCTGGTTATTTATTAAAATTAATGAGCCACCATGTATAGCATTTACTCTGCTGAATGAACTACCAACCTGGTGATTACTAAAATTGAACATGAACTGGTGACTTTTAAGCCAATGTTCTGTCATACAAAGAATATCTATATTGTAACAATTCAGGAATAATTCTACTTCTAAGTCTTTGTTTGAAAAACCTTGAATATTTTGATGCACCAGATTGATACTATTTAATTTTTTTACACTTTCATTTGACTTATTTACATTTTTGCAAGAGGTTGCCTCTATTGTCTTAATTTCTAATTTAAATGATTAATGTCAATAATTTCAACCAAATTATTACCAGAGTAATTTAAAAAGTCATTGCATTGCTCAATAGGAGCAATTTGTTTAGCCAAATGTTTGGCTGAAATAGAAAAAAAAATATGATAGCGACACAGCTATCTGTCTTTTTTGATAGTTAGAAAGATAGTACATAACAATATTATATCTATCTTTTGTCAAATATAAATTATTACCAACATAATAGTTAGTATCAATTAACTGGAATAAGTTATCATTATATGTCAAATTGTGCAATGTCATGTTTATATCAAATCTTAAGTTATTTTCTTCCTGTGGCAAACTGTTACTGTAAGGTAATGTAAACAAAACAATTTTAAGTTTAAGTGTGGCATTACTAGAAATCGCACTCTCGTTGAAACAATAATAATAAATCTCTTTGCACTTAGCTGAAACTGTTATTTAGCGGCACATTTTATGCGACCAAACAATTACTATTTTTTCATTCGAGTTGCGACATCGCGGCAGACCGAGACGAAGATGGCGGCATGAGCTGGCTGGACTCCTTCAACAAGAATAGCACCCTATTTGCGTAACACACTATAAATCTCAACCTGAATCATTTTGAAGGCTAATCCTTGCTATGCTTCATAATAATATGTTCGAAAAATGTGTCTACTCAACAACTTAAATAACGCAATGAATGTTGTTGAACTGTCAAAGTGAAACGCAATGGGTTTCACTTTTCACCGAGTGTGTTAAAAACTACCGCTCTGGTCCTTAGCAGCTTAAACTGACTCCGGAACCAGGTTGGCCGAAGTAAGAAAAACCTGTTCAGGTGGAGATTCTTAGACGACTCCGCCTTGGAGTGAAAATGTGGTGCTGTTCCACAAACGATGGGATCGTGTCCTGCGTGTCCTGTCAGCTGCACAGCACGTTACAGGAACTAGTGGACGCTGGTGATGGCGCCAAACAAGTAGCCGAATTCTGGGCCGAGTCCATTTAGATTGCCATCGACACGCTAAAGAACAAGACAGAGAGAAAGGAATGAGAATAGGGAGGGCTTTGCCCTGCAGTGAGACAAAGACAAAGTGAGGCTTTTGCTAAGTACGAGTTGAAACAAAAGCATAGTAGAAGAGAATTTTAAACAGATAATCTGACTGTTTTTTCAAATAACATTGAACCCAAATCTATGATGAGTAAATTTTTTTTTTTTTTAATTTGAAATGGGTTTGCTCTTGACTCTAGTCTGTAGTAAATCTGCATTTTAGGGTTCCGTACCCAAAGGGTAAAAACGGGACCCTATTACTAAGACTTCGCTGTCTGTCCGTCCGTCTGTCCGCCCGTCCGTCTGTCTGTCACCAGGCTGTATCTCAAGAACCGCGATAGCTAGACAGTTGAAATTTTCACAAATTATGTATTTCTGTTGCCGCTATAACAACAATAACAATTACTAAAAGCAGCATAAAATAAACGTGTTTTTTCGGCGTTTTTGCCTTATGGAACGGAACCCTTCATGTGCGAGTCCGACTCGCACTTGGCCAGATTTTTACCGACTTCACAAAAAGGAGGAGGTACTATGTTCGGGTGTTTGTATGTTTTTAAACCCCATGTTAGCGATTCTGATTCTTTGTCAAAAAAGAAACAACAACTTCAAAACCACCTTGCAATTTACGAGAAAACCACCCTAGATACCATACCGAACTTCATATCCCTTCCTCTAAGATACTTGTATCATAAAATCGAACGCAGTCATGGAAAATTCACCCTAACACCCAATCTTATGGTATGTATCGTAGGAGATAAATAATGGCCGCATCGGACCAGGGCTCGGGTGGTGAGGCCGATGAGGCCTCGTAAGCATACAGGAAAGGGATTCTCGAGCAAATATATCATGTCTTGACGCTGAATAGTTAGGTAGCTAATAGCTATGCAGTCATGAGTGGTAGCGTTTTATGAATAAATAAACAGCTTTTGCTAGGCGGGAGAATCTTAAAGTATAAGGAGTAGTGGTGGCCCAGACACACCTGACGACCCCATCACCATACTCCAAGAGAGTTGTAGGGAAACCAGTACCAGACGTAATAAAAACAAATACAAACCGCGTATCCGGCCCCGCCGCCGAGGCCCTCCGCGACGTCCCTGTAACATCACAGCCCGACCCTTGCTCGACGAGCCAGCCCGCGTAGCTGAGCAAGTAGCTTTAAATTCCCCAAATAATAATCAGACCCAGCCTGACCATTGCTGTCCTCCCCCCAATGACGCACTAAGCCGAGGCCCGAACCCCACAGGGGGTGCCCTTAGTGTCGGCTCATTTAATGAAAAATCCTAGTTTGTAAGCCCTGGCTGGGGGCCTTAAAGTAATTTTTGGCCACCACAGGATAGTCCGGTTAAGCAGAAAGGCAACCGTCTAGAGTTGCATCTGCGAGTGGTCATATCAAAAAAAAAAAAAAAAACGATGGCCCAGTGGTAGCGGCTCCGACTTACGAGTGGTATGTCGTAGGTTCGAACCCACTCAGGCGCTTTACTTTTTTTTTGTGTAAATAAATTCTTCAACACTGCTCTCCAAACGGCATAGCGAAACCGAACCGGCATGTCCTAGAGCTGAAAATTCGAAGACCAACCCGCATTGGTCCCGCGTAGTAGATTACTGCCCTCTCCCTCTCACAGACTCACAGAGAGGAGGCCTATGTCCCAACAGTGGGAACATTATAGGCTGATTATGCAAAATCCCAAGTTCTACATTGTAGGCACCTGTAACTTGGTAAGTTTTCATACACATTAGTTTTCCGGTTTCCTTATTTAAATGCTTGTTATTTGAAACTGAAATTTTTGTTTAATTTTTGAGCCGTCTGTTCCTCTACAACGACGTCGACGTGCAAATTGTAACCATGAAATCAGCACATGATTCTATACCCCCTAGCGTAGAAATATTTCGTCAGTTAAAAAAAAAAAGGTTTTTAATAGAGAAGTGCAATAGAATAGAAAACTTTTATTTCAGACAGGACTCCATAGGATTAGAATCCGCGCAATACCTACGCGGTTAAAATATATAGAACAGCATTTTTTTTCTAATAACCGACGAATAATTTCAATTTTTTTTTTTGGCGCAGCCGTGAGGCACACATTCCTGCTAATTTCATATATCGGAATTTGCACTTTTTTTTTTTTTTTTAATATCTTTTTTTGTTTTTAACTGATGTATGTACGATTACTGTCTAACTATTTGGTGTATTGTGTGTCTTTTAGTCTGTGCTAAATAAATGTATTTTCTTTCTTTCTTTCTTTCTTCTTTCAACCGCCCGAGGTATTTAGAATCATGTACTAAATCCATGGTACAGTCAACAGCAAAAGTAGATGATCAAAATCAGAAATTCAATACTAATGAACGGAGTTCGCGTCAGAACTGTGTGGCGTCGAAGTACTACTACTTATAATACTTACTACGTAGAAAACTTTTGAATTACTTACGCCACACAGTTCTGACGCGAACTCCGTATTGAATTTCTGACTTTGATCATCTATTTTTGCTGTTGACTGTACAAATTTGCGTGTTGATGTCTCTGCCACATATTTATTTTATTGCTTTTGTACCCAAAATCGACGAATTTCTGTAAGAAAATAATATTGTAATACAGAATGTTATGTGCGGGCTATGCTTGGAGTCCCTCTGAGGGATTGAATCCGCAACGAGGTGATCCGGCAGAGAACCAAAGTTGTCGACATAGCTCACAGAATAAGCAAGCTGAAGTGGCAATGGGCCGGCCGTATTAGCCGTAGAACCGATGACCGTGGGGTAGACGTGTTCTTGAGTGGAGACCGCGAATCGGTAAACGTAAGGTGGGACACCCTCAGGCTAGGTGGAGCGACGATCTTCGCAGGATGGCTGGTAGCAGCTGGATGAGAGTTGCCGAAAATCGAGTTGAATGGCGTGCGATATGGGAGGCCTATGATTAGCAGTGGACTGATGATGATGATGAATACAGAATGTTTGCATTATTTTGGAATCATTATGACTGGATATCGCGATACCCGCTATCGCTTCCGCCTGTCGTAC
Source organism: Oligia fasciuncula (assembly GCA_963082905.1). Taxonomy (NCBI): domain Eukaryota; kingdom Metazoa; phylum Arthropoda; class Insecta; order Lepidoptera; family Noctuidae; genus Oligia; species Oligia fasciuncula. The sequence goes on from OY720401.1 coordinate 3,468,140, forward strand.
GTCCTAATGTTCTGTAATCTATTGAATTATTCAAGGTCGTAGTTGGCGGATATTCGGCGGTCTCAGTTGAAGCCTTGTAAATCTGGTTCCACACTTTTGGATCTACTGTCTTGTTAGCATAATGGCAAGTAAACTGTTCAGATCGTATACTATGAATTTTCAAGGTTATTCTGTGGGAAACTTTGTTGTTAAGGGGCTTACAGGACCTACACACAAAAAATTCAAGTTTTAGAAACAATAACAGTATATGATCGACTACAGTAAACCAAATCAGAAAAATATATGATATTCTTTATGCTAGGTAGTGTGTTGAAAACATAATACAACTAATTTGATACGATAGAAAAAAATCATGAAGATACTAAAAACTTTCTTTTTACAATAAAAACCATACTATTATACATACAATCATTCTGATTTTTTGTCAGATTATTCTACAAGCAACATACTAAAATACTAGTGTTTTAATTGTTTCGTCCAAACAATAGATTTTTTGTAGTTAAATAATTGCTTCATATTTTACAATAAATTACCAGCGTTGTGTCACCGCGCTTCTCTTTCTTTTCTATGCAGTTCGACAGTGACGGAACGTGCTATAAACCTTTTTATTCATATTTCGTGAAATAGACATTAAATAGGATTATAATATGAACTTAGAGGGATGTAATGATGATTTCAATGATTAATTCTGTAAAGGCATATTTGTTAGGCTCGCGAATCATATTTTAATCAACATTCAACATGACACTGACCTTCAAATAAAAAAAAACGTAAGAAAATTTAAATTTGCAGGCGGGTAGCCTGCAAATTTAGCTTTCCGGAGCTTTCCCCTTAATGTTTACAAATAACAAAATCAGCCGGTCGATTCTGTAAAAATTTCACCGTGAAAATTTAGGTGAATAGATTTTTTTTTTGCTAGGAATTGACACTATTGACAGCTCACTCCACGCTCATTTCACCTAAGTTTTCACGGTGAGATTTTTACAGAATAGCACCGCAGGATGTGCTTACTTAGCGAAGGAGGTGGCGGGACGGCTCAGGGAGAGAGCCTCCCGTCCCAGCCGCCGCGGGAGACGCTCCGGGCGTCGGGAGCCGCGCGACGACTCCCGGCCACCGTAGGCGCGGGCCTGCGGGCGGAGAGTAATGGGTAGCTCACCGTCCGATCAGGACCAGGCCCGTGCCGGACGGCGCGTACGTGTTCCACGCGCGCCTCAAAGAGATGTCAGCATCGAGGACCCGGCAGGCTTCGTCCCGCAAAAAAAAAAAAAAGGATGTGCTTACGAAAATATGATATTTTAATCTGTAGATACCTGTTTTTCCATAACACTTAAGAACAGCACCCAAATTGCATAACACACTTTTCTAATCACAATCCGAAAGATTTTGAAGAAAATTCTAAAAAAATGAATTCATTTTTGAAAAATTCCTTTGTTCAACAAGGTAAATAATGCAATGAATGTTTTTGAAAGGCAAGAATGAATGAAAGGCATTGCCATTATAAGTGTGTCTCGCAATTATGCCAACGGACGGACGGCCAATTCTTTTTTTTTTTTGGGTTGTTATTTTTTTTTTGGTTGTCAGACTCTTACTGACTAAAACCCACCCGTGTTCCTTCCTTAGCCCTTTATGTTCCGGGCGGTAACCCTTTCGGACAATCCCGCTGACCCGGCAGGCTTCGGACCTAATGGGCCCCTTCAGATGATGCTGACATCTCTTTGAGGCGCGCGTGGAACAAATACGCACCGTCCGGCAGGAGCACGTAAGTACTTAAAAAACGTTCAAATTCAAGGCGCAATCTCATCTAAGCGACAATCAATGCCAAAAACTTGTCCAAAATATTGTGTAAATAAATTTTATTTTTGACAGATTGAGACTGATATCAGCGGTTCTATTCTGTAAAGCAGCAGTGATGGCCCAGTGGTCACGGACACGACTTACGAGTTGTAGGTCGTAGGTTCGAACCCAGACAGGCGCTTTACTTTGTGTAAATTATTTCATCACCACTGCTCTCAAAACGGTGAAGGAAAACATCGTGAGGAAACCGGCATGTCCTAGAACCAAAAATTCGAAGACATGTGACATCCACCAACCTGCACTGGGCCCGCGTGGTGGATTACGGCCCACTCCCTCTCGTTGAGAGGAGGCCTGTGTCCCAGCAGTGGGAACATTATAGGCTGATTATGGTTATGGTATGGTATTCTGTAAAATCTCACCGTGAAAACTTAGATGAAGTGAGCGTGGAGTGAGCTGTCAATAGTGTCAATTCCTACCAAAAACAAATTCATTTCACCTAGGTTTTCACGGTGAGATTTTTACAAAATCGACCGGCACACTGTGAACGTTCTTAAACGTAAAGGAATTGCCCTCTGGACGCGTACCGCGCGGGCTGGTTCCACAGATGTTTTAAAAATGCAAGAAAATAGAAATTTCACAACGATGGCAATGTTTCCTTTTAATTCGACGCTGCGGAACCACAAACAGACTACCGTACCCGTTCAGTTCTATTTCCAGTATTTTCTTTCAGTTTGCGGCGATTTTCTCGAATTGAAGGATTTTCTTTAATTCCCTCTGAACCGAGTAGGAAGAGGAATTGTGTCGTCTGAAAGATACTCTCCGTACTACTGCGTAAAATACAGTGCAGAAACAAACGGCTTTGTTTTGTATCTTTTAGGAATAAGAAAAATAGTACATAAGCGTAAATTGCAAATTAATTATGGTAGCATAATGTTTAGCAATTTCCTTATTTTTATGAATGTTTGTTTTACCTACATTTTTGACAAGTTTTTGACATTGACTGTCACTGAGATAAGATTGCGATTTGATTTTGGACTTTTAATTACGAGAATTGGCTTATATTGGGTTTCCCCTGCACACTATTTAATTGCCTAACACACTTCCTATCACTGAAGGATTTTGGCTTAAATTTAAAACTCATTGCTTCGTATGTTTGAAATTTTAGTCTGTTCGACAACGTAAATAGCGCAATGAATGTCGTTGAACTGTCAAAATTAATCTCATTGCTGTTGTAAGTGTGTTACGTAACAATTACCCCACTGATTACTTTGACACCTGTCACCTGCATACAGTGACGGCTGCTAATAGTATCCTATTCCTATTACTATCTTGTCAGCTGTGAGTTGTTATGCAAACTCAAGATATTGAGGTGGCTTCAGGCACACTTAGTGCATGATGCAACTATTACAAAGCGCCTGAAGCTTGAATTAATTAGGTAAACGTGTAATTTGAAGCTGAGATTGTTTGATGTTCAGCTATCAAGATAATAGATAGATATTGACGGTATTTATCAAACCAACAATGATGCAATTCACTATCTCCACATATTATAAAACGAAGTCCCCCTGCCTCGACTAACCTGTCTAAACGTGATAAATAGTTCCTGGAAGGAATTCGAGGAGGCTAGCAATAGTAAATAATAATAATTTATTTATTTATTAGGTTGGTTACAAAACACTTATAAACTATGTTAGTAAAACACACAAAGAATAGAATAATAAAAACTTAAAAATATTCTTGCCTCACCAGTATTCGCATAAAGTGTTACAAAAAAAAGGTGAGTCAAGTTTATTTGTTAACATCTTCAGAACGCCATTTCAGCCCGACCGCGCCCTTTGCAAAAATGTTGGTCAACTGTCAAAATGAAAGCCGTTCCTACTGTCAGTTCGTTACGCAATTACCCCGCAGGCATCCACATCCATACTCATTACTATTTTACTCCTATTTTAGGGTTCCGTACATCAAAAGGAAAAAACGGAACCCTTATAAGATCACTTTGTTGCCCGTCTGTCTGTCTGTCAAGACCCTTTATCTCGGGAACACGTGGAGTACCGGTTTGTGTGATGGAAAGGCGTTATAGGTTTAAACTACATAGTAGACGTACTTAAGTTTGATACCAAAGGGCTATCTATCCAGGCCCTTTTATGTCATTTTTAGGGTTCCGTACCTCAAAAGGAAAAAACGGAACCCACTTTGTTGTCTGTCCGTCCGTCCATCTGTCTGTCAAGATCCTTTATCTCGGGAACGCGGAGAGGTATCGAGTTTAAATTAAAACCATATTCTTAGGTCTACAGTCCCTTGAAGCTGTGAAAAAATCAAACTTCTAAGTTAACGTACAAAAAGCTACGGCCGTTTATGCCGTAAAAAACGTATATTTCGACCCTCTCAAGAGAATCTCTCTCAAAGGTACTTCCCGTTGTCCCATAATAGAATCATGAAATTTGGCAAGAAGCAAGGTCAATGGGAAAAATCCGAAAACCGTAAATTTGTAGATACATTATTAAAAAAAAATCCCTAGATAAACTATACATATAAATTACCCGGTGCGCGAGTCCGACTACTCGCACTTCACCGGTTTTTTCTTAAAAAAAAATTTCATCAAAATTAAATATTAATCAACTGAACTTTGCTACTCTGTGTCGTTCCCGGCTGCATTAATAATAACTTGTCACCCACTTCTTTCCTTATTGGCCGAGTCGTTTCCCTAATGAAAATCTTTGAAGGATCCTTCCACCCCTCTTCATTACCAAGTTTGAATGAATAATGTTTATAATTCTAGGTTTTGGTGAACAGTGAATAATCCCACTCTTTGTTGTCCGCGCCATCTCGGAGTTAGGAATAAGTGATTTAATTTAAATAAATATGCTTTTGTGGATAGCTTGGCAGTGGATGGGATAAGGATTTAATCAATTGTTCTGTTTAGTTCAGCGGGTTTCTCGATAAGAGTTGATGATAATTATTTTCTTCAGAAAATATAGGTATGTAGACCTGTATATTTTACTTAAAAAAAAATATTTTGGGTGACAAGACTTCATTATTAACCTTTTAACCGCTTTTGTCGCATTTATGCGACACATAATTATTTCCGTGCCCCTACCGCTCGTGTCGTATTTCTGCGACAGAGAACAGGCATGATTTTTTCGTTCTATTCAACGATTACTCCTCCTTATTTACTGTAGGTATTATTTTATAGATTTGTAGCCGCGCGCTAGGGGCACGGCAATTGATATATAGCCAAGCGTTTAAAAGGTTAAATGAAGTCTTCAAAAAACACATATTCTTATCTACCAAAAAGCGCTAAGGTAGCCCGCGAAATTATTTTTTTTTCTATTTTGCTGGTCAGTAATATAAAGTTGTAGGTACGTTGATTAAAACTATGATTCGCGACCGTAACAAATATGTATTTACAAAATTGTAATCATTAGAATCAGTACCTAATACGACTTGTTGATCTTCTGATGAAGGCGGGTTTCTAGTATTTTATAAAACTCACGAGCAAAATCTACCTAAAACGTACCGAAAAACTGTATTAATTATCTTAAAATAGTCGTTTATGTTAAAAAAGTCGTGTCATATCGTTAATGAAAGTCCGTTCTACATTAGCATATCTTTTTAATTAAGGTCTGACTACAATTTAATCAGTTCGGTTGTAGACTGAGGCGACATTAGGTTAATTAATATTAGCGTTATATTTTGAGGCCTCATGGCTAGCGAAATATTTGGCGGCGAAACAATTCGGCTCAACTTTCAAATTTTTTTTCAGTTGTTTGGTAATGAAAGTTTCACATAGTTTTTAGACTAAAGTTTTTGGTAAGTTATAATTAGAGTTCAAATATTGCGTAACACTCTATCAACCACAATCTGAATATAAACATAATATCTAATATATTAAATATAACAAGTAATAATCATAATACTTATACTAAATATATGCATGAAGCAATGGATATTGCTGATCACAAGGCAAAAATGCCGAAAAAACACGTTTGTAGTATTAAATATTTATTTTATTCTGTGTAGCATGGCCTTAACGTGCGTGTTCGAACTTGCCCTTAAGCGCAGCAAACGGGAGACGACACCTCCGCCCGCGACCGCGCGCCCCCCTCGGCTAAGGCAGTGGACGAAGGGACGCGGGTCGGTACGCCACGCTCGCGAGCCGCTCATAAGTTTTAGTAGTTCATTTCGATTGTTTTTATATATTCTTTCTATGATTCCTGTTTGTGCCCATAAACTGTGTTTTACGAATATATACTTTCACTGACACGTGCGTTCTAATAATTACAAGAGACCCAACAACACCCCTGAGACAAAAGACACTCTACAAGTGTCGCCCAACTCGTGGCCAAGTTTTCAGTGAAAAACACGTAAAATACAAAACAGTGACAATAAGTGCTAAATCCTATCGTGCTAACACATACTGTGAACCCTTTCCGATAGTGCTTTCGGTAAATATCTCCACAAACAGTGCAAAAACAATCAGCAAAACTTTGGGCGAGTCCACTCTTCCCGCCAAAAATTCTAAAGGACACGCGCGTGGCATTTTACCGCACGTGGTGTTTTTGGCGCGAACAAAAGGGACATCAACGCTTTCACTTTCGTGCAACGGAATTAGTAACGAACACGTTGTTCGTTACTTATTACCACCCATATAACCATCACCCGTGTTGTTCGAGCGAGTAACAGCAGAGGTAGTGCCCTGTTACCATGCCGCCGAAACTAACGAAAAAATGTACCGGAAGAGATGATGGGTCGGAGTCCGACACGGACGTAGAGCAAAATAGGACGGTGGTCGCATCATCACCATCGTCTCCGAGCATTGCCATGTCTGAGGACATGCTTCAGAACCTTGTGTCCAGTATAACAAGGAACCAAGCGGAAGCGAATCGCATTCTCATCGAGAGCATACTGGCGAACAGGGATGAACCGTGCACATCATCACCGCAGATACCCAAGACGCGTGATACCGCGCGGGGGTCAGGCAACTTCGCAAATTGTACGGCGCGTTTCGACGGGTCATCGAAGAACGCGGAAGAACTCGAGGCATTCATCGACGCTATCGAGGTATACCGCGACTGCATCAACATCAGCGACGAGCACGCGCTGCGGGGACTGCCTATGCTGCTAGCTGGCGAGGCCGCCGTCTGGTGGCAGGGCGTGAAGTCGTCGATAGCGTCGTGGTCCGACGCGCTGCAACGTCTTCGAGGGATGTACGGAGTGCCGCGACCCGGATATAAAATCTTACGTGAGATTTTCGGTACCGAACAAAATAGTGAACGGGCCGACGTGTTTATTAGCAAAGTGCGCGCTTTAATAATGAAGTTACCGTATGATGTGCCGGAAGTGATGATGTTAGATATAGTTTACGGATTGTTAGATCGTAGGATAAGAAAACGAGTGACTCGCGACGCGGTGCACGAGCTGGATCAGCTAATAGCGAAGGCCAGGTTAGTCGAAGAGTCGTTGGCGGAGGTAAGCGTTTCTACCCATTGTTATAATACTAGAGACAATGTAATCGATAACCATTCCGTCACAGCGCAGGAACGTTCGAACACAAACGTTAACCCTACGAACACCATAAGTGATCTGCCTAAGTCAAGTACTAATCAACGTGTTGTTAAGCCGTCTGACTCGCATGCACTAAATGGGGAAAATAATAACAATAGTGATGGGCGAAGGCGTGCTAGGCCAAAGTGTACTTATTGCAAGTTGTTCGGTCATACGGTAGACGAGTGCCGCAATAAGGATAAGAAGGACGGAAAGGTCACTGACCCGTCTAATAAGTCGAGCAAAAGTACCGAGTTACGTTGTTACGGATGTGGTCAGCTGGGAGTGGTGCGTTCAAAATGCAGTAACTGCAAAAACGCGTCGACTTCAAGCAAGTCGGATTTTTTTAGCGCTCAGGTAGCCGATACTGACGAACCACGGCCGCTTGTGGAAATTCAGGTCGTGGATCGCAAGGGGGTAGCTATTTTAGACACGGGGGCCACACATTCCATCGCGGGCCCCATGCTGTACGACTTACTTCTTAAAGCCGGCGTCGTTTTTAAGAAAACGGTACGTACTATAGGGCTGGCCGACGGATCACAACAAGTAGTCCCTGTACTTGAGTGTGATACCAACGTCATATTAGAAAACCGCGTTATACCTACCACATTCATAGTCTTGCCGGACGCTCAAACCCGAACATTGCTAGGTAGGGATTTCATCATGAAAGCAAGTATCCTGTTGGACTTACCACAGAGCAGCTGGTGCTTTAACGACGAGCCGGAACGCTGGCACCCGTTTATCACCAGCTTCGACTTACCTACTGGCGGCCAGATGGAGCTGATGAAGGTAGAAGCATCAAACCTTGTGCTAAGGGATGATGAAGGGACCAAGTTAACAGCAGATCAGAGGATCCAACTGAATGCGTTTCTGTCGAAAAGGTCCGACCGCTTCGCAAAGGATGGACCACCAACGGAATACGCCACGCATCGGTTGAAGATAGACCCGAATCAGGAACCCATCGCCTCACCGCCTTACCGGATGTCTCCTAGTAAGAGAGCGATGCTGGAACAAGAGTTGCAGAAGTTGCTGGATACTGACGTGATCGAAGAATGCGAATCACCTTGGGCTGCCAACGTGGTCCTCGTGACGAAGAAGGATGGAGGGGTCCGGCTATGTGTAGATTACAGGAAGCTGAATGCTGTAACCGAGCCTGATCGCTACCCACTTCCACGCATCGAAGACGTTCTCCACGCAGCCAAGAACACCAGTTTTATGACGACCTGTGATCTCCGATCAGGGTACTTTCAAATTGCTGTAGAACCGGCTGACCGTGACAAGACTGCGTTTGTAAGCCCACTCGGATGTTTTAGGTTTAAGAGGATGCCAATGGGTTTGCGGAATTCAGGAGCGACTTTCCAGCGGCTAATGGATCGATTCAGGTCTGGCAAGGAACTGGCCGATGTTTGCATGCTAACGTACTTAGATGACGTCATTGTCCTGTCGGAGTCGTTCCCCAAGCACCTGGAAGACTTGAACGCTGTTTTCGACCGGCTTGAGATGTACAACCTGCGAGTGAACCGCGAAAAGAGCTGCTTTGCTCGCGAGTCGGTAAAGTTTCTGGGCCACGTGATCGTACCAGGTGGAGTTAAGGCAGACCCCGATAAGACAGCAGCTATCGCGAATATGTCCCCTCCTGAGAACGTGAAACATGTGAAGACCTTTCTGCAAACGTCAAGTTGGTTCCGGCGCTTCATTCCCAATTACGCCGACGTAGCCAAACCTCTGACGGATCTTCTTAAAAAGAACAGCAAATGGGCCTGGACTTCGAAGCAACAAGACGCCTTCGACTGCATTAAGGAAAGGTTAATCACCGCTCCGATACTGCGCCAAGTTGACGAATCGATGCCGTTTACATTAAGGACGGATAGTAGCGGTTATTGTCTCGGAGCAGTACTGATGCAGGGGGAGGGTCCCGAGGAGAGACCAGTAGAATACGCCAGCCGTTTGCTGAATAGCGCGGAGAGAAACTATAACACAACGGAAAGAGAAGCGTTGGCAGTTGTATGGGCTGTCACCAAGTTCCGCGCATACATCGAAGGATCAGAGGTTGTGATAAAGAGTGACCACCAACCTCTGCGATGGTTGATGACTGTAAAATCGCCAAGCGGCCGGTTAGCTAGGTGGGCCCTTACTCTCCAGGAGTACAATCTCCGCATTGAATATACACCTGGCAGGTCGAACGTCATCGCCGACACACTTTCACGACCGCCTTGCGCAGGAGAAACGGATTGCGATATCCGCTACGCCGAGGTCGATTTCCCGTCAAGAAGTCCCAAGGATGTCCGTGAGAACCAACTGAAGGACCCTGACGTGCGAAAGATCGTTGAGGACCTCGAATCAACCGACGATCCGTTTAGGGGGAGGAGTTGGTCCGACCGCGGTTTCATTATGTCGGACGGCATATTGTACAGGTATGGACCTGACGAATATGGAGAAGAGACAGGATGTCTCGTTGTCCCGGAGCACGAACGTGATAAAGTCATGGCAGAATATCACGACGCGCCAACGGCTGGACATTGCGGAGTAGAGCGCACACTAGATCGAGTAAAGTCGAAGTATTACTGGCCAGGTATGCGGCAGTACATCGTTAGATACCTGAGGAAGTACATAGAATGTCAGAGGTACAAAGCCGATAACAGAAAACCGGCCGGACTTCTGCAGACTCCCGCAACTAATCGCCGCTTTGAAGTCGTCGCCGTGGACCTTTTCGGTCCCTTGCCGGAGACCGCCGATAAGAACAAGTGGATCCTTATCGTAGAAGACACGTGCTCTCGATGGGTAGAGTTGTTTGCTCTTCAAGATGCTACTAGCTTATGCTGTTCCAAGATCCTGATCTCAGAGGTTTTCCTGAGATATGGAGTACCAAGACGGATCTTGAGCGATAATGGTGTACAGTTCATAAGCGAGATAATGCAGCAGGCATGCCATTCATTTGGCATTACTCAATCGCTGTCGCCTGTCTACCATCCGCAGGCGAACCCGGTGGAAAGAAAAAACCGTGATCTAAAACCCCAACTTGCTATTCTGGTAGGGAAAGATCACAATACATGGGACGCGCACTTACCCGCGATACGTTTCGCGATGAACTCTGCAGTGACCAGCAGCACCGGATTCTCGCCGGCTTACCTGACGTTTGGACGAGAGATGCGTGCACCGGCCGACGTCATCGCTGATATGCGCAACATTATTGAGAGTGACAACGTCGTGACGAGTCTTACCCCTTACCTTCAAAGATTGTCAACCGTGCTATTTGAAGCTAGGGACGTACATGAAAAGGTTCAAGCGAATCAGAAACGTTATGCCGACGAGGGTCGCAGCCCTGCACCTGATTACGCAATCGGTGATTTGGTCCTTTAGAAGACCCAGGGAAGTAACGACACGACCCGCGGACAAACGCCGAAGTTCATACCGCGACGGGACGGACCCTACCGTATTAAGGAACCCGCAAGCTCCACCACATATGTGTTGGAGAAGGTAAATAGTGGTGAAACGTTAGGGAGGTACCACGTCTCCCAGTTGACCCCATTCGTAGGCGACGTACCGCCAGCGCCAGTCAACGAAAAGCGTAGGCGCGGTAGACCTAAGCGTTATTTGAACTGACTCAGACGCGTGGGCGTATGTCTGGGTCAGAGGGGGAGGATGTAGCATGGCCTTAACGTGCGTGTTCGAACTTGCCCTTAAGCGCAGCAAACGGGAGACGACACCTCCGCCCGCGACCGCGCGCCCCCCTCGGCTAAGGCAGTGGACGAAGGGACGCGGGTCGGTACGCCACGCTCGCGAGCCGCTCATAAGTTTTAGTAGTTCATTTCGATTGTTTTTATATATTCTTTCTATGATTCCTGTTTGTGCCCATAAACTGTGTTTTACGAATATATACTTTCACTGACACGTGCGTTCTAATAATTACAAGAGACCCAACAACACCCCTGAGACAAAAGACACTCTACATTCTGTTTTTAGTATTTGTTGTTAAAGCGGCAACAGAAATACATCATCTGTGAAAATTTCATCTGTCCAGCTATCACGGTTCATGAGATACAGCCTGGTGACAGACGGACAGACGGACAGTGGAGCCTTAGTAATAGGGTCCCGTTTTTACCCTTGGGTACGGAACCCTAAAAATGAAAGTACTCGTTACTTTCATTCACTATTTTTTTTTAACTGATTTCTTGTCTTGAACTACAGGGTTTTCTTTCTCCGTATGAAAAGTTTTTTGTATAAATATAAATAAGGAAATTATGTTTTGAATTGGTTTATCGAAGCCTCGTTTTCTTAAATCTGCACCTCTTTGCCTCTAGGACCATACCAAGATTACTTTTAAAACAAAATTGAGAAAAAAAAATCTAATAATTGATTTTGAACTAGCAGCGCCCCGCGGTTTAACTCGCATAAGTGTCGATTCCGTGGGAATATCGGGATAAAAACTATCCTATGTCCTTTCCCGGGACTCAAACTATCTCTATACCAAATGTCATCTAAATCGGTAAGGTAACAGACAGACAGACATACACACTTTCGCATTTTTAATATTAGTATGTATTAATTTCACGAGACTTCATTTTACTAAAATATCAGCACCTTTTACATACAACTCTGAACAATGGCCTATTTTAATGGCCTACTCAAGTAATTATGGCCTTAGCTAACATGGCCGCCCAATTTGAGGCCTCAGCGTGTTTACTGTGTAACATGGTTAAGGCGTGTGATCCTATGAGATCCTATTAATTGCAGCCAATAGCCTTACAATGGCCTAGAACATACATTATTCCCTTTGATCCTCTGATGAGCTATAATCGTCCTCATTTATTCAAATCTATTTGGGGTCAGCACAGTTTGTCTTTTTCTTTCATACATATAAAGGTATGAGGAACAGGGTGTAAAGTTCACTCATAGTTAGTAGAGTTAAGACTATGGAAGCCTCATGTTATAAATGTTACCTCAATCAAACGGAAAAATCTATTAAAAATAATCCTAAGCATTTTTGGACCTTTGTTAAAAATCGCTATAACTCTAACGCTATTCCTAACACATTAAATTACAACGATGAATTATTGCTCACTGGTGATTCTATTTGTGAGGCTTTTTCTTCTTATTTTCTTTCTACCTTCCTTGATTCCACCTCAACTAATAATCCCAATTCAGCATCTGCTCTGTCCTCTAGCACTACTATACCCTCGTCAGACATTTGTCAAATAGAAGTAAAGATCGATGTGGTGACTGGTTTACTCCGCAATTTGGATCCATCAAAAGGTGCTGGCCCTGATAATATATCTTCTAAATTTCTCATTGAATGTGCGTCTTCCATAGCCCTACCTATCTCAATCTTGTTCTCCAAGTCTTTATCTCAAGGTGTTGTCCCCAGAGTGTGGAAATCTGCGTTTATTACACCCATACATAAGAAGGGGTCCAAAACTGATATTACTAATTATAGGCCAATTTCCAAACTGTGCATTATAGCTAAAATATTTGAGAGGATTATCTATAACCAGCTATATCCCGCGCTTGCTAGCTCATTTAGCTCTTTCCAGCATGGTTTTTTAAGGGGACGGTCCACCACTTCGAATCTTGTCTTATTTAACGACTTCATTACCGAGGCTATGGACGATGGTGAGCAAGTCGATGTGGTTTACACCGATTACAGCAAAGCATTTGATCGGATCGACCACGACACCCTTATAAATAAGCTTAACCACATGGGCATTCGTGGAGACCTCCTGAGGTGGTTCTCATCTTATATAGACAATAGGTCGCAAGCAGTAGTGCTCAACAATTATATGTCTAGATGGGTATCTGTGCCCAGCGGAGTACCTCAGGGTTCGTTGCTCGGTCCCTTCTTATTTGTGGTGTATGTAAACGACATCGATCAGTGCCTGCATTCATCCCAGTTATTATCCTTCGCTGATGACATGAAAATTTTCATCAAGGTTTCATCGCTAGATGATGAGTTAGCACTTCAGGCTGACTTATATCGGCTTGAAGAGTACTGTCAGGCTAACAAACTCGATCTCAATCCATCAAAGTGTTCAGTGATCACTTATACTAGAAAACGAGCTATCCTAGCCACCACCTATACTTTGGCGGGCCAAACCTTGCCTAGGTGCGATATTATTCGTGATTTAGGCATCTACCTAGATAGTAAGCTAGTTTATGACACACACATTGACGCCATTGTCAAAAAAGCCTCTAAATTGCTTGGATTTATAATGCGTCTCTCTAAGTGCTTTACAGATGCTAAAACACTTAAGATATTGTATTGCACTTTTGTTAGAAGCCAGCTAGAGTATGCATCTCAGATATGGAACCCACGTTATCACAAATACATTGACCGCATTGAGAACATCCAAAGACGTTTCATAAAATATCTTTGTTTCCATCAAAAGATTCCGTACCATTCAATGGATTATCTCCGACTCTGTAAGAAATATCATTTACTACCACTCAAAGATCGACGTGAGATTGCTGACTATTTATTCCTATTAAAAATCTTTAACAATAATATTGACAGCCCTGAGTTATTATCTAAATTTTACTTCAATGTTCCAAACAAAACATTTTGATTTATACAACCTTTACGTGTACCTCATAGTTCTACTAATTATAGGCAGAACAGTTATATTGTGCGTGCGAGCAAAAATTTTAATAAAATATGTAAACAGCACGATTTGGATCTCTTTACAACCAGTGCGACCTCAGCTAGAAGGTGTTTAAGCCTCAATTTTTTTTAAATAGCTGCAGTGCTTTTTGATTTATTTTTCTTTTCTTTTTCTCTCTCACTTTTTAATTAAGTAATAATAATAATATTTATCTGCTTAAAACACAAGTACACAATTGCAAAAACAAGTAGTTATTCTAATAATTCTGACTATTAAATAGAGTATAATTAAAGTGAATGTTACTGCTTGTATGCTCACAACACAAATTCTATTCTAAGTCTAAACGCGAAGACTTGTAATTGGCTTTCTGTCGACTATTGTTTCCTTTTTTTTTATGTTTCCTTTAGCTGTAAGTCTTCCATGATGTAATAAATAAATAAATAAATAAATACTCTATAGAAAAGGGAGGACCCTCCGACCAGATGGGTGTTGTGTCTGGCGGGCAACTGCCCGATGATTCATGTCGGGCCGTTTTATCTATGTTAGTTGCGCGGTAAACTCTGCTTGCGAGATGCAGGATTTTGTTCGTTTTTCTCATCGTTTCTCATGGGGCGTTGTAGATACCGCTACGTGCATAACTTAGCCCGTGGCTAAATAATAACAGCCGCACAGGTCGATCGATCAGGTTAAGCTACGCTTGCCGCGATTGGTCTGTGGATGGGTGACCATCTTTACATACCGTGACCCCTCCGTGCCTCCGAATTTCGGAAAGCACGTTAAGCCGTCGGTCCCGGCTGTCATTCAGCCGGAGCGGGCAATCAGAAGACCGAAAGTCTGATAACCAGTCCTACCAAGGGGTATCGTAACTATCGTATTACCCAGTAACTGGGTTGTGGAGGTCAGATAGGCAGTCGCTCCGTGTAAAATACTGGTATTCAGCTGTATCCGGTTAGACTGGAAGCCGACCCCAACATAGTTGGGGTAAGGCTAGGCAGATGATGACATAACATAATCAGCCTATAACGTTCCCATTGCTGGGACATAGGCGTCCTCTCTGTGAGAGGGAGTGGGCCATTATTCACCACGCAGGCCCTGTGCAGATTGGTAGAAGTCACATGTCCTCGAATTTCTGGTTCTAGGACATGCCGGTTTTCTCACGATGTTTTCCTTCACCGTTTTGAGAGCAGTGGTGATGAAATTCAATATACAAAGTAAAGTGCCTGAATGAAAAATCTATTAAAGAAATTTGACACATTGTAGTATCTTGATGTGCTGGTGTCTGTAAGTACGTCCCGAGGAAAGTCGAACACATCCTAAGCGGGGATTTTTTTAATAATAAACGAAACATGCGCAGTGTCGCTTACGGTAACAGTGACGCGAGTTCAATGATTTTTTCCCATATCAAAAAATGCCCGACGACGTTATCACTTAAAAAAAAAACAGCCACTAGAAATTTATAGCTTCTTCTGCAGATGTTTTTATTACAGGTTCCCTCAGGTATTTCTATACTCCCAGTACCTGTAATAAAGAATGTTTCCACAAAATCTGAACGTTGAAGACACCTTTAATTTCCAAGATTTACATACCACGGCTAGGTGTACTCGTAAAATGGATTGTAATACGACCTCAGAGCAATCGCGTTGCGGTCCCATTTACAGTTATACCTCGAATTTGCGTTGTAAAACTCAAGTGCTGTGGTTAACGTGAGGCCTTATTCTGGTCGTCTTAAGGCCACAAATTGGTAATTGGACTTGTGATGTCATGATTGTACTAACGGTTTTGGGTAATGGGTTCACAAATGCGATAATGAATTGCTTTTTGGAGGTGATTTTAGGGCGATAAACGATGATCAAGCCAGGTTTCAAAGCAACTGGAAGTGCTGGTAAATGTGGCTGCCCATCAAACCGCAGATCGTAGCAAATGTCGTCATATTTTTTTGCTCCTATCCCAATTATGATGGGGTCGGCATAGCATGTCTTTTCCCATACGTTCATAAATATATTTTTTACATTTCTATTCTATTCTTCTTCTTAGAGTGTCGATAGCAATCTAAATGGACTCGGCCCAGAATTCGGCTACTTGTTTGGCGCCATCACCAGCGTCCACCAGTTCCTGTAACGGGCAGCTGACAGGACACGCAGGACACGATATTAAGTGTCCCATCGTTTGTGGAACAGCACCACATTTACACTCCAAGGCGGAGTCGTATATGAATCTCCACCTGAACAGGTTTTCCTTGCTTCGGCCAACCTGGGTCCGGAGTCTGTTCAAAGACTTCCAGGTTACCCAAGGTAACTCATGTCCAGG
The DNA here is from genome assembly GCA_963082905.1 of Oligia fasciuncula. NCBI lineage: Eukaryota > Metazoa > Arthropoda > Insecta > Lepidoptera > Noctuidae > Oligia > Oligia fasciuncula. The sequence goes on from OY720401.1 coordinate 3,484,381, forward strand.
TGGGAGGTCTTTAGCGGGGCTGACGAACGGTTTGGGTAAGGAAGCACTGTCTCGCCAAAGCTTCAGTTTTTCTTGTGATGGTTCGCCAGTGAGTGGAACAAGGACGAGGAGGAGTCTATTCTATTTAAATTAGTCGTCATCTAAGTAGACATTATTAGTACCTATACAGATGCACTAAATTATGAGAAAGAGCGATATCGTAAGCATACTATTTACCTTTATTTTGTTCTCGGGGGAAACCTTCAAAAGGCGCCTGGTATTTGGGGATAAAACCAGGGAGTGTGGGATTTTTACCTCACTAAAACAACCCCGGTGGTCACCATCTGCATGTAAGGGATCTGTATGGAAGGGACCTACCTCTCAAAAAACCAATCCGGAGCCCCCTCAGTGCAACGCCTGTTAGGGCACATCTCTGGGGAGACTGTAAAGGGGTCTCCCCAAAACCTAGCTGAGCAAGTGTACAAGGCAGCACATGACCACTGTGCGCCGTCTTCCCTAAAGTAAGCATACTATTTCGTCATTTCAGCCGAAATACGTCCACTGCTGGACATAAGCCTCCCCAAAGCACCTCCATTTCGACCGGTTCTGCGCTTCCCGCATCCAACGGGTTCCTGCGGCCTTCACAAGGTCTTCGGACCACCTTGTGGAGGCCTTCCAACGCTTCGTCTTCCGGTACGAGGTCGCTACTCCAGAGCCTTTCGGCCCCATCGGCCATCTGTTCTGCGAGCAATGTGCCCTGCCCACTGCTACTTAAGTTGGCCATTCTTCGGGCTATGTCGGTAGCATACTATTATACCGACAATAAATAAGACATCGGCTGTTTCTGATTGACAACATGTATCTATACATTCCAGGCCAGCTTCGTAAACGTCATGCCCAGATAATAATTAATGTCGATCATCTAACACACCGGGCGTTAGGTGTCCTGAAAGGCTGATGAAATTTCTGAATAGTTAATCGAATAACTAATCAGACGATCTTAACTAGCTAACTTGATTTATTTTACTGGCAACACTTTATAAGCCGATCAGATAATTATAATACTTATTTATTTTTATTCTTCACATGAATAAGTTGCTGAAATTAAATAGAAATTTTTTATTAACATACTAGCTGTGCCCCGCGGTTTCACCAGCGTAAATGTCGATCCCGTGGAAATATCGGGATAAAAAGTTGCTTATATGTTAATCCAAGGTGTCAGCTACCTCCATACAAAAGTTTATCAAAATTGGTCCAGCCGTTTGAGCGTGAAGAAGTAACAAACATATGAACACACCCCCATACACATACACACACCCCCTCACAAACTTTCGTCTTTTTAATATTAGTGTGATCATCACGCTGGTATAATACCCGAAGGCTAAGGCAGAGGTGTAGGTACCTATAGTAGGTAAACCCACATTTCGCCAGTTAAATTTAAAAGTCCCATATGGGGCGAGCCTATTACCATCAACCGGGCACAAATCCAGATTCCGGGAGTCAAAGTACCAATCCAGAATATCCATACTAATATTATAAATGCGAAAGTGTGTCTGCCTATCTGTTACCTCTTCACGCTTAAACCCCTGAACTGATTTAGATGAAACTTGGTATAGATATAGTTAGAGTCCCGGGAGGATAGGATAGTTTTTATCCCGATATTTCCACGGGATCGACCGTTATGCGGGTGAAACCGCAGGGCGCTGCTAGTATTAAATATGTATGAAAAAAATTATTGGCTCGGGTATCACAGTACAAAAACAGCCCTTTCAGAACGAAAAAAGACCTATTACGATATACGAGTACAGTTGGCAAAAACGGACTGGCATTATAAAAAAAGTACCTACTACTTACATCTAAAAAAAAGAATACATTTTAAAATTTTCCGAATTTAAGGTCAGGCAAGTTAAAACGGTGAAAGCCTGTAACACCGAACACATTCGTGCGAGTCCGTCCGATGTTTTACGATCGGCGTAAACGACAGCTGTGTGTAAAAAGTTTATTCAAATTCACCTTTTTTATTGTTCTGTTATCTTTGTATAGGTCAGCTACGTTATATGAAAAAGCTTGAAAAAATTGGTTGTTCTTTTTCAGCCTGGATTTTTTTTTATGTTGATCTTTTGCCAATTTCTTTGTGGTTATGTAGAAGTCATGCGTTTGATAAGGTCTTTTTGGTGGACATATTATTATGTACAGGTAAAGGAATAATTTTTAAGCTGAAGAAAAAAAACCATTAGAGTAATATAATATGTGTTTGTAGTAATAAAAGTACGCTTTTGTATTGCGATATTCCAAAATATCTGATTCGGTTGCTCAAAATATTATAATAATTAAATCAGCTTACAACTCGAAAGGGCTTTTAAGGTCCGTGGCATACCTATCTGTACGCCATTTTGATTTTTTTCAAAATGGCGCCTTTTTTTCCAAGATTTTTAAGTGCAGCCTGGCATACCTAATTACCTATGCCAGACTCCATTTATAAATCATCGATTCCCTTTATCAAATGCGTTGAGTACCTATACTGCTAGCTTTCACTTTTTCGCCCGTTTCTATAATAAATAAAAGCCATGTAAATAAGTCAATATAATAGATAATATTGCAACCTTTCTAAGCATCCCTATATTCATAATGCCAACAGCACACTTCCAATAAATACGGTACAGGGACCCAAAAGTTCGGCGTCATAAAAAATCCATTTAAAGTTATTTTGTTTGCCGCCCCTCGTTATCATAATGCGGGTAGAAAAACTATTAAATGCTGTTGTTTGATAACACTACCAAGATATATTTATGAAATGGTTTTATAATGGCAAACGGTTCTATGTTCTATGTTAGGGGTTTGGTTTCCGCACTTAGTCCTTCAGTGGACCATTGTGCGTGGGCCATGGCGGCCGTCGGTGGTTATTCCAACCAGCCCACCTCCCTCCAGAAGCTGATCAAATCTCCTGGTCTGTTAAGAACATCTGTGTACGATCTGGGTGTCCCGAGGGTTTCTGACCTTATCTGGGTGACGCCTGTGCACTCAAAGAGCACATGTGCAATGGTTTCATCAGCCTCCATGCAAGCCCTGCACAGAGGACTGTCTGTTATGCCTAATGTGTGAAAATGTTTATTTAGTGAGCAGTGTCCCGTGATGGTCCCCGTCACCAGGCGCAGGCCTTTCCTGTCCAGTCGTAGTAAGCGCCTGGTTAGCCTGCCATCCAATAACGGCATGGCTTCTTTGGACTGCCTGCATCCTGGTGACGACGTCCACCAGCTTTCTGCTTGTGTGTGGGTGTGCTCCTGTAGCCACCTGCGTAGTTGGTTGAAAGGGATGGGCACGATAGGTTCCGGTCCACAGACTGACATACTGGAAGCCCTTCTGGCCAGCTCATCAGCTGCGTCGTTGCCTAGCGATCCACTGTGTCCTTTTATCCATTGTAGTGTCACTGTATTGCGGTTCGATACAGTTACCCGCTCGAGCGCATCGTGACATTCTAGTATTAGGTTCGATGTAATACATTTTTTGTCTAAGGATTGAAGGACTGAGGCGCTATCGGAGAGTATGCGGACATGAGTGTCCGTGACTCTCCTGGCCGCTATGGCATAAGCCGCTTGCATTATGCCCACACACTCTGCTTGGTAGACCGTGTTGAGCATTCCTAGCGGTTTGGATATTTTTATGTTGAGGTCGTGTGAGAAGACTCCGACTCCAGTTCCGCAGTCGGTCTTTGAGCCATCAGTGTAAATTCTAAGTTCTTTCGGGCCCGAGTGGTCCCACCGCTCCTCTTCAAGCACAATGTTGTAATGCTTTTGGAAGCAGTATTGTTTCGGGGCTTTGTCGCAGGGTGATGCCATCATTGGCTGCCGTTTGATCGCATCTTCTTTTAAACGTATGTGTTTGACCCTAGAGTCTTTGCTCAGGTTCCCTGATTTGAAGAGCCTAAAGGCAGCCAGGGTCGCCTCCTCCCTCACTATGAGGTGTAGAGGCGGCAGCCCGAGCATAGCCTGTAGGGCAGCAGTGGGTGTAGTTCTCATGCAGCCAGTGATTGCCACACACGCGAACCGCTGCAGCTTTTCAAGGTCTTTTTGGGCTGTGCTCAGGTCTGTTCTGGGCCACCAGACTAGTGAGCCGTATGTAATGATTGGTCGGATGACTGTGGTGTATAGCCAGTGGGTGACCCTGGGGCTAATCCCCCAATTCTTGCCAAGCATTCGCTTGCATTGCCACAGGGATATACTGGCTTTCGTGGTAATATAGCTTGTGTGTTTTGCCCAGTTCAGCTGTTTGTCCAAAAAGATGCCTAGGTATTTGGTTTCAGTTGATAGGCTTAGGGTTGTACCAAAGAAACGTGGTAGTTGTAGTGTCGTCAGTTTCCTCTTTTTTGTGAAGAGGACCAGTTCAGTTTTTGTGGGGTTCACTGATAGTTGGTGTTTACCACACCAGTTTTCCACTATTTTCAGGGCCTGGCGCATTAGATTGCACAGGGTGTTTTCGTGGGTGCCATTAATTATTATGGTTATATCGTCGGCGTATCCTACGGTATAGTAACCTTTGTCGTTGAGTTCTTTTATTAAACTGTCTACGACCAGGTTCCACAAAAGCGGCGACAGGACGCCCCCTTGCGGGCAGCCCTTCGCCACTATGGCTCTTGTGGTGTCGTTTACGGTCACTTGTACTGCCCTTCGTTTGAGCATGTTGGTGATCCAGCCGCTCAAAGACGGGTCTATGTTGTGTCTGTCTAGGGCCGTGCTGATGCTGTTGAAAGTGGTTTTGTCAAAGGCGCCCTCGATGTCAATGAAGGCTGCCAGTGCTGAGCATTTGTGGTCCACTGCGCATTCAATTTTGGATACCACGCTGTGTAGCGCAGATTCCGTTGATTTGCCTGTGGAGTACGCATGTTGTTGTTTGTGGAGTGGCTTTGCCCGAAGAGGTCCATCCCGGATATGTCGATCACAGAGTCTCTCTAGGGTCTTTAGTAGAAAGGATGTGGCAAACGGTTTTGGAAATTAAGAATTCTGAAGGAAATTTCTCGTAATTTGAAACGTTTAAAATCTAATCGCAATCTTATCTCGACGGCATACAAATGTCAAAACTTAACAAAAACTGTAGGGATAATAGAGGTACTTTTGACAGATTGATAGACATCAAGAATTGCCCCTCTGACCTCGGGATAGGGTAAGGCCTAATTATTTTAGGGTTAGCTGTCAGTCTGACTAGAATTCTAGATCATCACCATTTTCAGGCCGCAACAGATGTGCCTGAATATCATTTAGCGTTTTATTATGGACTGCGGCCATTTGACTTTAGCTAATCTAACTGGCTGAATAACTGAACAGGGGGCCTAAAAAGGCCACTTTGGAGAATCATAAAAGGATAACATTATGAATCGTAATATGGCGAAGACCGTCCGTGTTTTTCTTTTTTTCGCTGCACTACGTAGGTATAATCAAAGAGATTGGGATTGTATTTGGATCGGATTGACTGGTATTTTAACACTGACAAAAAAAAAAAACTGAAAAAAGGCCGCATAAACTACTCAAACTGCCAGATCATGATTAAAACTAAGAAGGAAAAAAAAAGAAGAAATGACCCACATAGTCCTCACATTCACAATAATTAAATAAAAAAAAATAATAAAAATTACTTACAAAGTAAATATTCATGTCATTGTCTAAATAAAAGTCATCAATGTCAATGTGTATATAAAAAATCCGGACATAATCTTTGAGGACCATGTAGATTAGTGTCTGAAATGGTCTTTTGAGGAAAGAACCACACAGATTGAGCGGACCTGTCCAGTCAGTGCACGCATTTGTCAGTAACCGTGCAGCTCAACTCAGAACTTAAGGAGCTCAACGATTCGACGAACAATACCAAAGACAGGACATTTGGGTAGGCCGCATAAACTACTCAAACTGCCAGATCATGATTAAAACGAAGAGAGAAAAAACAAAAAAATACCCACATAGTCCTCACATTCACAATAATTAAAATCATATAATACTTTATACAGTAAATGTACATGTCATTATTTAAGTAAATAGATACTTAAAAAAAAAAAAAAAAAATATTAAAGTGTAAAATAGCAAAATAAAAACAACATTCTAAACCTATTGGAGCAGCTCAATCCCAAGCCTTTCTGTCCTCAATATAGTCTTTTACAGTATAATAGGCTTTCTGAGATAGTTTTCGCTTTATAGAAGATTTGAATTTATTAAGGCTTAGTTCTTGAATGTGGCTAGGAAGTTTATTATAAAAACGTATACATTGGCATCTAAACGAGCCACCTATTTTTTTGAGCCTTTTTGTTAACTGTACATTATGTTATCCTTTTATGATTCTGTCAAACTGGCCTTTTTAGGCCCCCTGTATTGCTTTTAGCGTTATGGTATGGCCACACATCGTACCTACATAACATTCTGAATTTTGTGAAATAAAAATTAATTGGTATGTAACCTCTTTATAGTACAGACAAACCACCCGAAACTGTAAAATTTTCCCAATCAACTTTTAACCTTATGCCTTAGTGATAAAGTTGAAAATCTATTAAAGAAATTTGACAGATTGTAGTAGCTTGATGTGCGTGTGTGTGTGTGTGTCTGCAAAAGGGGCATTGATGGACAAACGTGAACATGTGATCCGAGGCAAAGCCGATTCAGACATATGTGAGTTCATCAATGCCTATACACCCTAATTGCGTGACACGCTATCAATCACAATCATAATCATTTTGAAGGATATTGCTAATCCATTGCTTTTTATGTTCGAAAAAAAATCTTCTCAACAACGTAAATTACGCAAATAATGTTGTTGTACTGTCAAGATGATAGCTGATCACCCCGCTGGTTGCCGCTAAGGCTTGTATACTTTTCCCAAATAATGCGCGGAAATTCAAACTAAGTTTTATAAATTCCAGAATCAATGGTGTCGATTCCCTTGTTCACAAACTAAACTAAATTTATATTCAGTGCATCTTTTTCTTTCTATTTAATATTAAGAAAAGGACAGAAGATAAATTTTAGTTTAGTCCTGCTAAATTAATCAACGAACAAACTCAGAAGTCACAGTCTCTCTAAGGTCCAGTCAACATCTTGGTCAGATCGTGTGAAGACCATGTGGATTGGTGTCTGAAATAGTCTTTTGAGGAAAGAACCACACAGATTGAGCGGACCTGTCCAATCAGTGCACGCATTTGTCAAAAATCGTGCAGCTCGACTCAGAACTTGAGGAGCTCAACGATTCGACGAACAATACCAAAGACAGGACATTTGGGTAGGCCGCATAAACTACTCAAACTGCCAGATCATAATTAAAACTAAGAAGGAAAAAACTGGCCAAGTGCGAGTCGGACTCGCACACGAAGGGTTCCGTACCACAAGGCAAAAACGCAGAAAAAAACACGTTTGTTGTATGGGAGCCCCCCTTAAATATTTATTTTATTTTGTTTTTAGTATTTGTTGTTATAGCGGCAACAGAAATACAACATCTGTGAAAATGTCAACTGTCTAGCTATCACGGTTCATGAGAGACAGACAGACAGACAGGCGGACGGACGGACGGATAGCGAAGTCTTAGTAATAGGGTTCCGTTTTTACCCTTTGGGTACGGAACCCTAAAAAGAATATAGTTTTGGTTTTCAGCCTGATTTCTCATCTCAAGAACTCATTGTATCCAAAGTTTCAAACATGAACACAAAGCTGTCACTAACGAAGTCAAAATAATATTATACCCAGGACATGACACATAATTAAATCCTAAGAACAGATAACTTGCTAACGAGGGATTTGTCCCTTATTGACGAGATACCTGTAAGCTTTGGTATGAAAGGACTACGGTATACGAAGCTGCAAACAATATTGTGGGTTTAAATTATTATGTAGATACCAGGAAGCAAGCTGTTACGGAATTTACAGCTAACTAATAAAATGTAGTTGGAACATAGTATATTTAATGACGACAAGACCAGGGGGCTTAAAAAGGCCACTTTGGCAGAATCATAAAAGGATAACATTATGAATCATAATGGACAGTTAACTGTTAAGTTAATCGTATCAAATCCATTCCAAAAAAATAATTGATTTTTCAGTTTTTTTTTTGTCTGTGTTAAAATACCAATCAATCCAATCCAAATCCAATCACAATCTCTTTGATTAGGTATACCTACGTAGTGCAGCGATAAAAATAAAAACACGGACTGTCTTCGCCATATTATGATTCATAATGTTATCCTTTTATGATTCTGACAAAGTGGCCTTTTTAGGCTACCAGTACCTATCTCGTGAAGGAACATTACTTGTTGTTGTGTTCTTGTTCTCGTAGCGTAGTGGTCGTTATTTATTTTCGTTGTTTATATATACAGGGTGTTGAAGCTGAGTGCAAAGCTTTAAGGGAGTGATAGTTTACACCATTTACAGCATTTTGAGCCATACTTGTTTTTTTTAACTTTAACTGGGAAAAAAATAAAAAACATAGGTATAGGTATAGGTAGGTAGGCTCCTTCCAGTTTTGACGGAATCTATCCAGTTCATCTCGTCATCTCCTTTGTTACCTGCCGCAACCATCTCAGAACAAACTGCAACAATAAAATACTGCTATTCTCAAAAATTTAAATAAAAAAACACAAGGTTCTGAAAACCCTCCGTAAATTTCCGACCTCCTACAAAAGTAATTTGCCAAAAATTCTTCGTCACAAACCCTAATGTGCTCCGAACAAATTACAGAATGCCTGAGTGACATACATCAAGACATTACTCATGAAATTCAGCGATCATCACATGTACTCGAGGCTTTTAAGCAAATTATGTGAGCGTCGACAGCTAACGTTTTAGTTCAGTGGCCCAGAAAATATCTTTTGTCAACTCTGTTCATTCACATCGCTGTCAATATGGTATACTTTTTGTACCGGTTTGTGTGATGGAAAGGCGTTATAGGTTTAAACTACATAGTAGACGTACTTAAGTTTGATACCAAAGGGCCTCCTATCCAGGCCCTTTTAAGTCATTTTTAGGGTTCCATACCTCAAAAGGAAAAAACGGAACCCACTTTGTTGTCTGTCCGTCCGTCCATCTGTCTGTCAAGATCCTTTATCTCGGGAACGCGGAGAGGTATCGAGTTGAAATTAAAACCATATACTCAGGTCTACAGTCCCTTGAAGCTGTGAAACAATCAAACACCTAAGTTAACGTAAAAGCAAGATCATGTAGCACATGTAAAGGGAAAAATCCGAAAACCGTAAATTTTAGGTAAATTAAAAAACAATATATGTTAAACTATTTACATACCTACAAAGTACGGAACCCTCGGTGCGCGAGTCCGACTCGCACTTGACCGGTTTTTTTTTTGTAATGACATGTGTGTTTTGTTTGTGCAGAGTCAACAAGTTTTCTTTTTTTTCTTTCTTTTAGGTATCGGCAAAAGATCGACATCATGTTCGGAGCCGAAAGACGACCACTGTTGGACGTTGCTTGGGCTGCCAATGTTCACAAGAATCGTCAAAATGGCCAGCACATTCTTCATCCAGCAGATTTCCGCGACCTTTACTTAGTCGTGGGTCCAAGCTTATTCACCAAGTCTTGAGGGCCTACCTGAATAAAATTTTGTCTTAGGGCCGAAGCCTGGCGGGTAAGCGGGATTGTCCGAATGGATTACCGCTGGCCCGGAACATAAAGGGCTAAGGAGGGAACATGGGTAGGTTTTAGTCAGTAAGAGTCTGACACTCCCTTCCGCTCCGCCCAGAGCGGGAGGGGTCATTTGATGATTTCCCACCCAAAAAAAAGAAAAGAAAAAGGGCCTACCTACGGAGCTTACCTATTCTAGAACTTTAGGGCTCCCATCGGACATTCGTTTAAGAAATAATCAATCGCGATATCTCCTCCTCCTCTCCTATCATTGGTTTCTATTTGTAAGGATCGTGACTCCTCATGTGATAAGTTGATGTTGATAACACGTTACTTACTCATTAGTTATCTCTAACTGCTTCACCGACGCTTCCAGTTTTGCTTCGATATCTGGTTTGACCATCCCTCTGGGATATATGAAAAAAAAATTAGATTCCTCATATTCATCATTCTTATAAATTCTTCGGGCCCCGAAGAATTTTCCCAATCTCCTAAACTATAAAAAATCGCGGAACAAACATGGGGTATTTTCGGATACCCCTAGTTTTGAGGAATCTAAATTTTATTTATTGACGTCACTATTTGGATCACCCTGTATAACTCCACATAATTTTTCAAAAATAAATTGATGGAAATAAAACTCCATTGTTAGGGGATTGGGTAATCAATACCCAATCACTCGTTAATTAGTCGCCTCACAATCGTGATGTGTGTTCACTCGACTTCCAACCAATTGTTTGTTGATCAACCGATTTGTTGATGAGACTGGTTGATTGATTTACAGTTAATCGGATAATGCTTTTGGTCCATTGTAATGATGTCAGATTCAAGATAATCTTTATTAAAACGCAGGTATAATGCTAAAGTCGGGTCAGTCGTTTCGATGACAAACTAACTACTATAATTATATTGTTTAGCCCTAGAACTTGGCCACTTTGACTTTGTAAGTTAATTTTTAATATTTCTACACCGGCAACGGTAGTGTATGTGAAACTGTTTAATATTAAGATCTTAATGTACACATCAAGCTACCCGAAACTGTCAAATTTTCCCTATCAACTTTGAACCTTATGTTCTAGCGATAAAGTTGAAAATCTATTAATTAAATTTGACAGATTGTAGTAGCTTGATGTGCTGGCGGCGTCTGTACCTCAGAAATAAAATTTATTTATTTATTACCTATGTATATCTTTTACTTACATGGGATCTAGCTACAATCTTTTGTACGTTTCTTGAGCCAAACAATCATAATCAATTTGCTGAACCGCGCAACATTGCCATATTAGTACAATTAGCACCAATAGTGCCGGATTAGCCCATAAGCAAATTAAGCAATTGCTTAGGGCATCACGTCTCGGGGGGCACCATCAGGCAGAAACAGCACCGAAACAGTATTTGCTAGCACATGAATCGCTAGGCTGTTTATCAGCAAGATATTACAAGACCCAAAAGTCACTCTAGCTAGAGATGTGCGCCAATCTTTACAAATCGCTCGTCGATGTTTTGGAAAAATACGAGGCGACTAGTCGATAGGAGGGCCTTCAGGCGTGGATTGCTTAGGGCATCAAGTAGTCTTAATCCGGCACTGACCAATAGGTACCTTTAAAATTATTTACACCCACTAAAATGCTTTAAAACCGACCAATAAACAAATCTTGCTAATAATCTTTTAGATCATAAAATTCTTCAAGAAGAATTTCTAGGTAGGAATCCCATTGTGCTGGCAATTCCAAGTTAATCTAGGGGTATGTCGGGGCCATTCAAAGCGCTGTTGATAAAAATACTGTTGGAAAGTATCCGGACTGCGCATTGTGGAGATAACTAGAAATAGAATACTTAGGTATTGAAATATTCAGGTCTCTTTGTGGAAGAAAACTTTGTATCTTAATATGTTTTTTTTTTATTCAGGTTTGCAGTAAGTATTACAAATAATGTTATTTATACTTTATGTATTATTAGCATTTATAAATAGCATAATCAGCCTATTATAATGTTCCCACTGCTGGAACACGGACTGTATTCGTCTCTGTGCGTATGCGGGTTGGTGGATGTCACATGTCTTCGAAATTTTTGGTTCTAGGACATGCCGGTTTCCTCACGATGTTTTCCTTCACCGTTAAGATGCAGGGGTGATGAAATTAAATACACAAAGCCCGTCTGGGTTCGAACTCATGACCTATTACTCGTAAGTCGAGGCCGATACCACTGGGCCACCACGTAAACTGCTTCCAGTACCCATGTATTTTTACGTGTTTTTTTTGTGTTGGTTTGCAGCAAGCAATTTTGTAGTAATTTAAACTTTATGTTCATCATTATTTCAACCAAAATACATACACTTTTGCCTGTTTTGCGACTAATTGCCTCGGTGATGATGGTCGTCTTCACTGCGTGATGACCCCATCTGGCCCATCTGTCCTGATGCATCCAGTGGCCCACCCACTCCCATTCACGCTCGCGGTCTTATCGAAAAATATTATTAAGAATTAAAAAAAAAATGTTCTTACTTATACATAATCCCACTAAGAACAGAAGATAGTGTTTTAATCCACAACGGAATGAGATCGCAGTAATAGTGCGCAGAAAGCTGATCCTAAAACGAAATGAGCTTTGACACCTTCATTATAACGTTGTATTTCGTTTCTGTATGTGTAATGTCACACTAACATTAACAGTTATTATTGTATATACATATAAGTAGTTGTATATGTAGTTAATTAGGTACCCGGAACTAAATATGGCACCGCATTTTAGAAAAAAATCTGTAAATTAATGGACATGAGTGCATTCTATCTTTACATACGGCGCTCAAACCTGGGGGGGCCTAAAAAAGGCCACTTTGGCAGAATCGTAAAAGGAAAACATTATGAATTATAATATGGCGAAGACAGTCCGTGTTTTTCTTTTTTTCGCTGCACTACGTAGGTATAATCAAAGAGATTGGAATTGGATTTGCATTTGATTGATTGGTATTTTAGCACAGAGAAAACAAAATAACTGAAAATCCTTCACCAATGGGATTTGATACGATTAAATGTCCATTATTAAAAAAAATAAAAAATAATATGATTCATAATGTTATCCTTTTATGATTCTGCCAAAGTGGCCTTTTTAGATCTCCTGGGGCCCTGGTCTTTGACAGTTCAGCAGAGGACCAAGCTCGAGGTTTACCAGCAAACGATGGAGCGTAGTATCCTTGGAGTTGCACTTACCGACCGAATACGGACCACGATACTGCGCTCTATGACACAAAATACAGACGTCACCCAAAAAGCAGCCAAGCTCAAATGGGACTGGGCTGGACACATTTGCCGCATGTCGGATACATTGTGGGCAGACTACCACAGCATGGGTTCCTGAAAATCGCGGTAAGTTGGAAGACCCAGGCGGGACGAACTTGACGCCTATATGAGGGATTGGTCCATAAGGTATGTTGGGGTAAGATCGTTGCTGGGGTAAGACCGTAAAAAACAAATCCTTTGCCTGCAAAATTAAATAATGCTCTCGTCGTAGCAGAATGAAAATAATGATGGAGAACACCAATGTTTATTCATCATCATCTGCCTAGCCTTTTCCCAACTATGTTAGGGTTGGCTTCCAGTCTAACCGGATGCAGCTGAATACCAGTATTTTACATAGAGCGACTGCTTATCTGACCTCCACATCCCAGTTACTGGGTAATACGATACCCCTTGCTAAGACTGGTTGTCAGACTTTCGGGCTTCTGACTACCCGTAACGACTGTCAAAGATCTACAATTGACAGCCGGGATCAACGGCTCACGGTATGTAAAGCTGGTCACCCATCCACAGACCAACCATGGCAAGCGAAGCTTAACCTGATCGATCGACCTGTGCGGCTGTTATTATTTAGCCACCGACCCCTCAACACCAATGACGGCACGGATCACGTAGATAAACTCCAATCATAGCGCTCCCCGTACCTTCGGGTGACTCGCGAGCGACCTCATTTCAGGGGCTTAGGTCATCAATGGCAACACGCACAGGGCTCTCGGAGACACTGTGATGGTATACAGCACATAATTCTAGATGGGTAGCATAGAAATTTTTCGTCGGAAATAAAAAACGAAACTGCTGTTTTATAAAAAAAACTGACCAATTGCGGGTCGGACTCGCACACGAAGGGTTCCGTACACGGAACAGATAAACCTTATTTATCTATTCCGTGGTTCCGTACCGTAAGGCAAAATCGTCGAAAAAACACGTTTGTTGTATGGGAGCCCCGCTTAAATAATTATTTTATTCAGTTTTTAGTATTTGTTGTTATAGCGGCAACAGAAATACATCATCTGTGAAAATCTCAACTGTCTAGCTATCACGGTTCATGAGATACAGCCTGGTGACAGACGGACAGTGGAGTCTTAGTAATAGGGTCCTGTTTTGACCCTTTGGGTACGGAACCCTAAAAAGTGCTATACCTACGCGGTCAAAATGTACTGAACGGCTGTATGTATATTTTTTTTTAAGAACCTCTGAAAATTTAATCTCAGAGATGTACAGAATCATAACCTAAATCTATAGTAACAGGTTGTGCCATCCTCTTTGAAACGAGAAGATAATAATTATTCCGTAGCTTCCCGAACGCTGTCCAGCTGAGTCGGATTCGACGATTGACCTCTTTCTCGAAGTTGGACCTACCTAACTAATAACTACCTAACTAAATACTGTAAACAATTTTTAATTTATGGAAACCAATTAAATTGTTCGAAACAGGTCAGGTACTCCTGTTACAAAGAAAAGCCTGGTATTGTCAGTACTTCTAACTTCAGTTAACCCTGTTCAATGGCTAAAATAAAATCAATAAAAACTTGAAGCCACAAAACAGTATTTAGTATACTGAAACAATGTAGTCGAGAAATAAAACTACTAAGTAATACAATGTTGAACTAAAAGAACAGAAAACGTAATAGCTGATTAACAGAGTACCCATTTTCTTAAGAGAATTTAATATGAATTCTAAAGTAGTGCAATGAAATGAAATGATTTTATTTTTTGTAAGTAGGTTTGTACAAACACTTTTACACGTCAATCATGTTTTTTTTTAAACTAGATGAAGTCGGCGTTTCCTATCTGACTACTCTGAGAAGAAAGGCCGAAACAAACTCAGAGGTCACAGTCTCTTTTAAAGTCCAGACATAATCTTGGTCAGGTTATATGAAGACCATGTAGATCGATGTCTGAGATGGTCTTTTGAGGAAAGAACCACACAGATTGAGAGGACCTGTCCAGTCAGTCAGCAATGTTTTAATCATATCTAATGTAGGCGAATAAAATTGTTTGTCAGGTACACTGAATATCCGCTCCGATGTCGCGAAATCTAAAGATCGGTAACAATAGATTAAAAAGTAATTGTGTCTCATTAGTGACAGTTGAGCTACTACAACAACATCAACTTAACTGCTACAACAACATCAGCTCAACTATCACTAATGCAGTTGAGCTAAAGTCCGCGCGGTACTAGTTGGCCGCGCCTTAGGTAGTGAGCGGTGGGACGGAGGGGCGGGGGCGCTTTGTCATTACTCAGTACGTGCGTTGCGAACACTAGGCAACCCCGCCGCCCTCACCCCCGTCCCCACCTAAGGCACGGTCAACCAGTTCCACGCGGACTATACTACAACAACATTAGTGACAGCTGAGCTACTACAACAACATTTTCAATGAAGTTTACTGCTGCTTCTTCTTCTTCTTCTTCGTGTTGCTGGCTTCGCCACTTCTACGGCGTCGTTGGTGGCAGCGCAAAGGTCACTTTGACTGCAAGTTTTGCGACACAGACGGCAGGATAGACGGTGGAGCATAGTTTGCGACCTAGCTCTACAACCACACCCTTTTGCCATCCGTCGAGGTAGCTCTACTTTACCAGGTTGGAGTTACATCTTCCTACTAATAACTATAACTTGCGTTCGAATTGACGCGAATCCCGCACGGGATGCGAGACGTGACGATGATTTAAATGCTAGGAAGTCAGACATGCTACACACCTTTTCGGATTGGCATGATTCGGCACAAGTAAAATATTTATATTCGATTTTGCCGCTCGCTTTGTGTCCCGCTGATCTATTCAGTTCCAGAGCTTAAACCCAGATAGAACAATCAAGCATTTAATATTTATATCGTATTTGCACTAATGATAAGCAACGCGGAAGTTTTCCGTTGAAACTGCAGGCTTTAAGCCGTTACCTCTAATTGCATAGAGATTCTACGTACTACTGCACTGTATAATGGGTTTTAGGAAACAATGGGTAGCTGGTTGGTATTCTGTGAGCAGCTAATAGCCTGGGTCCGACTGGATAGAGAGATATTCGATGATTTTTTGTATGATATTGTATTAATAACATATCATGACGCTAAATAATAATAGCCGCACAGGTCGATCGATCAGGTAAAGCTCCGCTTGCCGCGGTTGGTCTGTGGATGGGTGACCATCTTTACATACCGTGACCCCTCCGTGCCTCGGAAAACACGTTAAGCCGTTGGTCCCGGCTGTCATACGTGGATCTTTGACAGTCGTTACGGGTAGTCAGAAGCCCGAAAGTCCGACAACCAGTCATACCAAGGGGTATCGTATTAATCAGTAACTGGGTTGTGGACCAACCCGCACTGGGCCTGCGTGGTGGATTACGGCCCACTCCCTCTCATTGAGAGGAGGCCTGTGTTCCAGCAGTGGGAACATTATATGCTGATTATGGTTATGGGTTGTGGAGGTCGGATAGGCAGTCGCTCCATTTAAAATACTGTAATTCAGCTGCTTCCGATTAGACTGGAAGCCGACCCCAACATAGTTTAAAATAAAATAGTTGGGAAAAGGCTAGGCAGATGATGTGTGTCGTAATGTTCATGCAGCTGAATACCAGTATTTTACATGGAGCGACTGACTATCTGACCTCCAAAACCCAGTTACTGGGTAAGACTTCTTGTCTGACAGCCTTTTGGGCTTTTTACTACCCGTGACGACTGTCAAAGATCTACAAATGACAGCCGGGTCCAACGGCTTAAATTGTTTGTAGTGGCATCTACACCGCCACGAACTACTTATCACACTGACGTCACTCAAAATCCTGCATCGCGCAAGCAGAGTTTACTGCGCAACTAGCATATATACAACACTCGGGCAGTTGCCCACCAAACACGACACTCGTCTGGTCAGAGGATCCTTCTATGGAGGATGAGTGAACTTTACACCCTGTTCCTCATACCTCTATATTCTTTCGGAGGCACATAAGGGTCTCGATAAGTAATGGGCGATCGTTTATCCACGAACCGATCGTGGCAAGCGTAGCTTAACTGTTATAATTTAGCCACGATCCCCTCACGTACGGTTTACTGTACTACGAAAAATAAAATCACTATAATTTCCACCCCACACAGGTAACAAACTAAATAAGTCAACATCATCTTATCGATCGGCCTTAACGCAAGGCGTTTACTTAAAAGTTATTATTCCCCACAACACAAACAATTTGACGTTGAAATGTTATGACAACGCAGTTCATTCAATTATCCCTAATGGCTCCCGTAGCTTAGCTTATGGGGTTCATGGGTAAATAACCCTTAGTAGATATAAAAGTCATAGGGCTTTACAGAATAAACACGTTGAAGGACCAATGGCCTGGCATTGGTCCTTCAACGGCAATGGCAGTAACCATTTATGAGCTTAGAAACTTATTTTCTTGGATTTATTTGTTTCTATGAAAATTTTCTAAGTTTATCTTGGACCTCATCATCGCGGAAGATGGCATGGCATCGAGGAAGGACAACCACCGTCCCCATCATTCAGTCATCGTTCATCATTATTCAGTCATCGTCCATCATCATTCAGTCTGAAATCGCCAACCCGTCCTCAGCAAGTGTGGTGATTAATCTCTCTTGCCTTCTCTATATGAGATGTGTACAGTGGCAGGGAAAATAATATTCCCGGTACGGGTAGTCAGAAGCCCGAAAGTCTGCAATGACAACCAGTCTTACCAAGGGGTATCGTATTACCCAGTACCTGGATTGTGCAGGTCAGATAGGCAGTCACTCCATGTAAAATACTGGTATTCAGCAGCATCCGCTTAGACTGGAAGCCGACCTCAACATAGTTGGGAAAAGGCTAAGCCGATGATGTACGAGTGTGTAAAACACATTATTTCCTGAAAAAGAAAACTATGTTACGAAAGCAGATTGTAATTAAGTAGCAGATACCTACTCCGTTTTCCTCGAATTCCCAGTCTAGAATATTCAACGAACACAAAATGTAAGAAAAACATTTTCTAATAAGATTCTGCAGAAGGAAAAGCCGAAGTTACCCGGGATTTATCGGACAGCGGTCTTACGAGCTTTAAGCGATATCTGTATATTTTCATCTGCTTCACCGCAAGTCGATTTTAATAATGATCCAGGTGGAGGTTTATGATAGCATGTAGAAATTGGGTAACTAGGAGATATATTTACTAATTTAACTAGCCTATATTTATCCCATAGCTGGGCAAAAGCTTTTTCTCATTTGTCAACTACGCATCTGCCTAGCCTAGCCAGTTATTTATTTACTAGCTGCGCCCCGCGGTTTCACCTGCGTGAATGTCGATCCCGTGGGAAAACTATATGTTAATCCAGGGTGTCTGCTACCTCCATACAAAATTTTATCAAAATTGCTCCAGCCGTTTGAGCGTGAAGAAGTAACAAACATATAAACACACACTCACAAACTTTCACCTTTATAATATTAGTGTGATTTATTTATTTATTGGGTAATACGACAACCAGTCTTACCAAGGTGTATCGTATTACCCAGTAACTGGGTTGTGGAGGTCAGATAGGCAGTCGTTCCATGTAAAATGCTGGTATTCAGCTGCATCCGGTTACACTGGAAACCGACCCCAACATAGTTGGGAAAATGTTAGGCAGATGATGACATCTCTATTAGTCGTGTAGTCACTCCCATTACTTCATAACCAGCGTTATTTATCAAGACGCGGGTGAGACAATTATTTACAGCGGTGCTATTCTGTAAAAATCTCACCGTGAAAACTTAGGTGAAGTGAGCGTGGTGTGAGCTGTCAATAGTGTCAATTCCTAGCAAAAACAAACTCACTTCACCTAAGTTTTCACGGTGAGATTTTTACAGAATCGACCGGCAGGACAGCTCATGTGCACCGCAAGTTGAGATGACAAGAACAGTTTCATCGCACATGGTTCAAAATCGCTTGACACTTCGCATGACGCTTCACTTCACATTGTTTTTTAATGTACAGACGCCAGCACATCAAGCTACTACAATCTGTCCAATTTCTATAATAGATTTTCAACTTTGTCGCTAAAGCATAAGGTTCAAAGTTGATTAGGAAAATTTGACAGTTTCGGGTAGCTTGATGTGCTGTCGTCTGTACTTAGGCTTTTCTACAATATCTAAACATTTTTTTTTTACTTCATGTGTAACGCTAAAGCTTCCGCCCACGACTTTATCCGCGTGAAATTTCTTGTTCCTCCGACCCACCCCATCGCATCGCATCGCCCGTCCTCGCTTTTACTTCTTTTCACTTAGCGTTGTTTGAAAGGCTCCTAACGTCAAAGATCCGTCAAACGTCAAAGATCCTAGCGTGATATTTAATAGACTATAGCCTTCCTCAAGAATTGGGCTATCAGAATCAAATGCAAATATAATTTTTCAAATCCGACTGGTAGTTTCAGAGATTACCCCAGAATACAAAAAAAAAATCTACCTTTTTATAATGTTGGTTTAAATATTTATAATATATATTGTCCTGCTACTAGTTGCATATAGTATGCCCCCACATTTTTGGTTATCTTTTTTCTCTGAAAGCAGTATAACGCGCCCTTAAGGGGCTCACAGGACCTAAACGCAAAAAATGCAAGTTCAGCACGCAAGCAAGCTGCAAGTGCAGTGTTTCTAAAAACAATAAAAGTATAATATGATCGACTACAGTAAACAAAATCAGAAAAATATATGATATTCTTCAGGATATATGCTAGGTTGATACTTGATAGTGCGTTGAAAACTTAACACAACTAATTTGATACGATAGAAAAAAATCATGAAGATACCTTTAAAAACTTACTTTTTACAATAAAAACAATACTAACATACATACAAACATTCTGATTTTTTGTCTGATTATTCTACAAGCAACATACACTGTACACACACCCCCCACACACACACACACACACCCCCACACACACACACTGTACACTGTGTTTTAATTTTTAGTCGAAACCATAGATTTTTTGTAATTAAATAATTGCTTCATATTTTGCAACAAATTACCAGTGTTGTGTCATCGCGCTTCTCTTTCTTTTCTATGCAGCCCGACAGTGACCGCGCTTTAGGTCATGTAAGCCCCTTAGGGAAACCAAATTAAAATTACGTAGTGGGGTTTTCTGCATGACCACGTTGTTTGCCGTTAAATATATCAAAGCTATAAATCCTTGATACTTCATTTTACCAACAGCTGTGCCCGCGACTTCGTTCGCGTGGATGTCGGATAACAATAATGTGTCTCTTTTTCCTAGCCTTAGTTACTTCTTATAACATCAGCTATCTACCAGTGAAAGTCCCG
Organism: Oligia fasciuncula; assembly: GCA_963082905.1. Lineage (NCBI taxonomy): Eukaryota > Metazoa > Arthropoda > Insecta > Lepidoptera > Noctuidae > Oligia > Oligia fasciuncula. The sequence continues at coordinate 3,504,532 of OY720401.1, forward strand.
TCAAAATCGATCCAGCCGTTTCGGAGATTAGCGGAACAAACAAACAGACAGACAGTAAAAAAAAAATAATAATACTGTAAGTATGTAGGTACTTACCGTCTAAACTTTCATTATGCATTTTGCAAAAAGCAGTTATCTTGACATTATAAATAAGTAGACACTTAAATTTTATTTATTTGCATAGTAAGATCATTTTTTTAAAAACTCCACAAAACCTGCAATATTCCATATCCTTAATTCGTACTTCTAAAGGTCCATGTTATAGTAAAACATACTTTATAGAGTAATATATTACGGTCCGTTATCGAGTCATTCATATTCCGTGTGCTTACTCTATCGATCGCGGCGGAACTCCTCGGAATTACTCGCTTCATGTTACTGGGCCACGCAATGACTTTATATTAGGGTTCCTTTGCCTGTTACTGTCATAGTATTAAGTGGGTTAAAAATGAGACGATTGATAAAAATAGACTATAGTACGAAAATGTCCGTCGAGAGAATGCGTTCAGTTCTAGTGACTACAATGATAAAGAAGAAAAGAAAATAAGTAAGACCGGCCTACAAAAATAACCGCACTGGGCCCGCGTGGTGGTTTACGGCCCACCTCTCGCAGAGAGGAGGCCTGTGTCCCAGCAGTGGGAACATTATAGGCTGATTTTGCATGATGCATAATGCAGTGTCCTCCAATCGGTTAATTATAATTTATATTGTAAGTAGCAATCACTGAATTAGATAACTTATCTGTTCTAGAAAAATATGTTGAACGCCTACTAGCTTCCCGGAACGAAAAAATGCATGATATCCGTCAAATACAGCGATAGGAATAGTTTTGATAATTTTTACCGACTTCAAAAAAAAGGAGGTTATCAATTCGACACGTATGTATGTAATATTATTGCAATTGCATTATATTCACACATGACAATCTATTAGAGCTTCCAAACAAATATACAAAATTTTATACGAGTCGGCGTCGTTTCTTGGTCCAACCTGTATACAGGGTGGCAAGTGTCAGGGTGTCAGGTGTCAGGGTATCAGGTGTAAGGGTGTCAGGGTGGTGGGGTCGCAGGGACATCGACGTGCAAACTGTAACCATGAATTTAGCACAGAATTATTGTCAAGATTCATCATAATAAAAATGTCTGACGACCAGTCTTACCAAAGGGGTATCGTATTACCCAGTAACTGGGTTTCGGAGGTCAGATAGGCAGTCGCTTCATGTAAAATACTGGTATTTAGCTGCATTCGTTTAGACTGGAAGCCGATTTCAACATAGTTGGGAAAAGGTGATTCTTGAGTAAAACAAAAATCGTCTGTTATCAAAAATAAAATCTGCTGTTTCATAGAAAAGTACAATACCCCCGCGGTCAAAACGTACGGAAATACAATTTTTTTTTTTAAAACCCTACTATAAATTTGAACTCAAGGGGTTTCAGAATCCTGCCAGGGTCGCGGGTTGTTCGAAAGAGTTACCGTGGCCCTGGCACAGACTACTGAAGGAACACGGGTGGGTTTTAGTCAGTAAAAGTCTGATACGGGGCTCCCGCTCCGCCCAGAGCGGGAGAAGTTATTTGATAATTTCCCACCCAAAAAAAAAAAAATGCTGTTTCAGAATTACCTATGTACTCAACTACTGGGTACATGTTGCGCGTCGATGTTTCCACCCCTAATAGCAGCTTACCAAAATTAGTAGACGAAACTTTACTGTGTTTTGGGAGTTGGTATCTGATACAGAGTTATTGGAAAAACTCCTACAACCTTTTAAGAGGTCATTGTACTCATCATTATGAACAATTAATATGAGACCAAACCTGAAATCGCGAAAAAAAAATCAGCTATTTCCTACATTTATTTTCGTACCTCTATAACTCGTCAAAATGTCAGCTGATTTTTATTTCGCGATTTCAGGTTTCAGGTTTGGTCCCATAGTAAAAGTAGTTCATAATGATGAGTACAATGACAGTAGAGGTTGTTGGTGTTTTTCCAATAAGCCTGTAGATGTATAACAAAAAAAAAAACATTTTGTAAAATTATGATTTATACTAGAAATCGTGAAAAACTCTCCACCATTTCCGTATATTTTCATACATACTTATTTTTTTCATAAGATTAGCGTCATTGATTGCTCCACACAGAGTGCACATGTAGTCAACTTCTGGCGTTTCTTCTATACCGTGATATGAATAGTGATTGGTCCACTTAAAGAAATCGTAATACATTTCCTTGTTTTTGATGGAATCAACTATTTTGTTTACAGTCTTCCTTATCTCTAGTTTACTTATATCCAAATAGGATCCGTCTGGCAGAAACCTGAAAAATGGAACGAACTTATTTTCTGTTTGTTTAAGTAAATATGCAGGCGCACAAAGATAGGGATTTTAAAGTAGACTAAGGTCTGTTTGCTGAGAGTTGATAAATATTATGATACGTCTCCGAATAGCGACTGTCGCAAACTGTATGGCGGCTGTCGCTTATCTCCCGCTTTTGCCATCTTCGTGATACGAGGTACGCATTATGAACTGCGGGTCGAACGGCGAGCGGACGCGGCACGGCCATATTGCCATTGCGTTCAGAGGGCCTAAAAAGGCCACTTTGGAGAATCATAAAAGGATAACATTATGAATCGTAATATGGCGAAGACAGTCCGTGTTTTTCTTTTTTTCGCTGTAGGTACTACGTAGGTATAATCAAAGAGATTGGGATTGGATTTGGATCGAATAGATTGGTATTTTAGCATAGACAAAAAAAAAATTGAAAAATGCTTCACCAATAGGATTTGATACGGTACTTAACGGTTAACTGTCCATTATGTTATCCTTTCATGATTCTGCCAAAGTGGCCTTTTTAAGCCCCCTGGAATGCGTTTCGAGTGAGTCGTTTGGGTGTTCGCGTGTTGTTTTCTGGGGTCTCCCTTGTTTCATCGAAAAGAAATTGCCAAATTATCGCTTCCCAAATAAATATCCGCATAATTTAATTTGCCAAATTATTACTTAGCAAATAAACTTTTCACAAAAAATTGTAACGCAAACCTAATGTTTGGCAAGTGAACGTTTAAACAATAACTTGCTTACCAAATAGTACTTTTAGCAATTTTAATTTAGTCAAATATTTCAGTTGGATATTTATAACATATTTTACGCAAAATACCCCCTATGTCTGTCTGCCTATGATTTCAATTGGCCCTGTTTAATATGATATAAGGAAAAGGTAATTGTAATCTCATTCGCTAGCTCTTGCATCAAATGTCGACAAAAATCGACATTGACACTATTTCAGTGAAACAGGTTTAAAGTAGACGTCGCCTATCAACCGATCGCAACCATGCAATGTAATTAAAAAGTAATTATATAAGTAAAAACCATGTAATTCTCAAATTAAAATATTTTTTTTTCATAACAAATCATTTGTCTAAATGTTTATTGTCTAAAGATTGTTTGCTGTAATAAATTATTTGTTAAAAGACCAAATGCCTAAATGACATTATCCTTGATAATATTCTGCCGAGTAAAAATTTGACCAAATGAAAATGTGCGTACTAAAATCATTCCAAACATTGCATTGGTATAAAAAAAGGTTGCTAAATTTTGTTTGGGTAGTGAAATTTTGGCAAAATATTTTCGACAAAACAGCAGGATTCCTGTTTTCTGTTTCATACTGTTAATAATTGTTTGAAATTGTTGTTATTATCGTTGTTTTGTTATTGTTGTTATTAGCGGGGCGCAATTTGTAATGAGTTAAGAAACCCTGACTTTATCAACTCTCGGCAAACAGACTGTAGTCGAAGCAAAAACATGTTTGTTGTAAAACGTTCAAAAGATACATAAAATTGAGAAAATCTTGCTACAATATAAGTACAGCCGGGTGATTGCGTAACACACTATCAGTAGGAATAAGTTTCATTCTGACAGTTCAACAACATTCATTGCGTTGGTAGTTGAGCAGACACATTTTTCGAACATATGAAGCAATGTATAGCAATATCCTTCAATATGATTCAGATTGAGACTGATAGCTGGGGGCCTAAAAAGGCCACTGTTGCAGAATCATAAAAGGAATTCATCAAATCATTATAAATCATAACAGACAGTTAACAGTTAAGTTAATCGTATCAAATCCCATTGGTGAAGGATTTTCAGTAATTTTTTTTTTGTCTGTGCTTAAATACCAATCCAAATCCAATCCCAATCTCTTGCAACGAAAAAAAGCAAAATACGTTTATGTTTCTGCCAAAGTGGCCTTTTTAGGCCCCCTGATAGTGTGTTACGCAATTAGGGTACAGGCCCGTGACAGTCACACTTATATGTAGTTATGTGTAGGACTGTAGGTTAAGCAAATGAAACAAATGAAAAATTAAGATCAGCCGGTCGATTCTGTAAAAATCTCACCGTGAAAACATAGGTGAAGTGAGTTTGTTTTTGATAGGAATTGACACTATTGACAGCTCACTCCACGCTCACTTCACCGAAGTTTTCACGGTGAGATTTTTACAGAATAGCACCGAAGTAGTAGTAACTTGTAGTGTGTTCTTTAGTCTGAATAAATACTTCGTAGTGTAGACGTTTCGTTTTATTTACTTTAGACCCCTTCTGTCACTGGTTGGCGGGTTACAATGGATTCAGTGCATGATTCTGATTTCCCCTGCTGCGGTGAAATTGTTCATTGGTTATTGCATCTATCATTTCATTATCCTTTTGTGTGCGGCGCTATTTCTTTTGAGTGCACGAAATAAATGATTTATCTATCTACACACCCACTAATTATGCACACTTTTCTTACAAAAATAAATTCGTAATAATTGTAATATGGTAATGCGCAGACTTGTTTAAAACTAATGATGGCGTGCATACGTTTGGGGGGAATACATATAAGGAAAATTACAATCACTAAAGCTATAAATACCACATTTGGTAATCAGGAATACTGTGACGAGGACAAAAAACGACGAAAATATGTGTGTAACCTAACCTGGTATAGTTAGCTCCGCCATAGACTATTGGAACGGCATAGTGCTGCACCGCATTCAGTAGCTTCTCCGTAACGTAGTCTTCACAAAGAGAATTCTCAAAAGACAAATAGAAGTAGTAATCTGTATCTATTTTACGCAAGCACTCCGATCCTGATAGATACGATTTTGGTCCCTTGGGACAAGACTTTGTTCCATTCCATTCACATTTTTCGCTGTATATGTCTAGTACCAGCTCGTGCTTAGCTAGTTCTTTCTGCAATTCTAATGCGATCGTCTCTCTTCCGCTATTTGAATGACAATTTGATACAAACCACGCAGCCGCTAGTTTTTTACTTTTCAATTTGTTTCTGAAATCACTGTCTACTGCTTTCATGTCCTTCACTTCCATCCAATGCATATGTTTTTTAGGCCCGATGACCTCACCTTTTTTGTTTTTAATTACGATGTAACCAAAATATATATCGGAATTCAATTTATATGTATAAGTCCAGTTAAATACTCCATCGTATCTCCGTGAATCTAAGGGATAGTAAGCTGGGGATTCTCTGCTAGCAAACACATATTTTTGGTGAAGTGATCTTTGAAGTGGAAAAGATACATATTTTTGACAAAACTCAGGACCATAGAACAAGACGGCATCAAAATCGGTCACACTATTCAATAAAGATAGGTTAGGGGTTATAAAGCAATTATTGACAGGACACCTTCTCTTCAGAAACTGTTCTTGACCCTCACCCATAAACATAAAGGGATCTGTATTCGGACTTGTCCACTGTAGAATATATTTCATTCCGGTTTGTTTATCCACATTTTTGTTTTTTTCGATAACAGTTGCTGGATATCTGGTTAAGAATAAAATTATAAAGACACCAATAAAGAAAATCCCAGCAAACCAGCGAAATTTTAGCATCACGTTACTTGTAAGGAATGGACAGGTAGGCCGCTCAGACCGTCTTACTGTGGACGCAACCGGTGGCGGTTGCATCTGGTGTATGTTTGATGACGTGTTGCGTTTCCTTTAGCACCCGCGGAAGCTCCTCCCTGAAACAGAGGAGCAGTTCCCGTATTTCTAAGAATGTTCATATTCTAATCTCAATCTCCATTTGTCAAAAAACCGGGCAAGAGCGAGTCGGACTCGCGCACCGAGGGTACCATCATATTATATGTTTTTAAATTTTCATCGGCGAGGCCTACAGGGTTATTTGTAAAACACCAGCAACCTCTTAAGAGGTCATTGTACTCATCATTATGAACAACTTTTACTATGGGACCAAACGTGAAATCGCGAAAAAAAAACAGCTGCTATGTTCGTATAACTCGTCAAAATGTAGGAAACAGCAGATTTTTTTTTCGCGATTTCAGGTTTGGTCCCATAGTAAAAGTTGTTCATAATGTCGAAAATTATCGATTTGTCGAAAATTTTATTCAGACAGTGAGTAATTTTAAATATACCTACGTCTTTCAAATCGAAAATTAATGTCGCCAGAAATTTGAAAAAAATCATAATGGCTATCTATAATGTAATTTATTATCATCTTGCATGCTTCTATATGTATACCATGTTTATACAAATATATAAATCTCATCTTATCTAATCTAATAAAGATGCACATCATGGGGGAAGACCCAAGTCTCATGAAGCGCTAAAACATCTGCAAACTTACATATATATCTCAATCACTATATAATGACCTCTTTAACGATTTACAATTAAATGTTACAAACCTGTTTGGACACGCTTGTTTCAAGTACCTCTATCAATTACTTACGATTGTTTCTAAATGATATAGCCGAATCAGAATTTACACTAACTCTGTCTTTATTTTTAAACTGCACAAACTGTCGAAAGTAAATACCTTCCAGCCAAAGAGCATCTTCCAAAAACAACGGCAGTTTGCCTTATACAACAAAGAATTTATAACAACAATAACCACGCTCCTTCTTTGATATATTTTTTTTCAACTTAACAGTAATATGGGTCTTATCGCGGATATAGTTCTCAATATCATCATCACTAGTTTCCGTACATATGTTAGAAATATAAAGAGGTACCTGAGTCCACGCTGCTATAAACTTCGTATTTAAATCATAAGTTGCTTTTCCCGTGTTACTCAAAAACTTATTCCATAGCCTCTTTTTATTTGTTACCACAGTCCATTCGTCACTTTTGTTCCCTACTATCTTACTTGAATTCACAAATTGCAAAGTTTTTCGATTTACACTCGCTGCCAGCGCCGACGCACCCCCATACACAGCCGTATTATTCACACTCGCGTTCGGTTCGGGCGCACTCGTAGCAGCGATCTCTAGGCCGCAGGTGGGGGACACGGGTGTGCGTGTACTGAATAACCGATCGCTCCGCTCGTTCGAAACCGCTTTCACGCGCAGCTTGTCGTCTAAGGGCGATGCCCCATTATTGCGTTGCGTTGCGTCGTTGCGACGGATCAATGCATTGTATGCCACACCTGTGTTGAGTCATTACGAATATAATAACGACTAATAAATTAGACATTGTTGACTAATTTAATTGATATAATAATTAAATTGTCATAATTTAATTAATCATTAGTCAGTATTGATTCGACACAGCGACGACGCTGCGTGGACGCTTCGCTCTTACGATGTCTTAGTGCGTTTGCTCGGTGCAACCGAAAGCCTCCACGTGGATAATATCCTGACCTTGTACACTCATGACCGCATTATTTTTTATTATGTTCACGGTAGACGTATCTTGTGTAGAAGTCATTGTCTTATTATGTAAATATTCTAAGCCTATAGGACCACTGTCACTCTCAAAACTATTAACCATGCACGCTCCACGTCTTTTATTTATTAACAGGATCGAAATGCATTTTGTTTAACTGTTTAAACAACAGCGATGTAACAAATTCATTTTTTAGTCCACCCACCTCAGCCTGTAAGTTTGAAAACTGATCTTGCAATTTCAAAATATCTTTTAACAGACGTGTCGCATCCAAGTGGTCGAAAGTTACGGGAGTTAATTTGTGCAGCTCTCTCGCCACGAACATGGGTAGTCGCTCAGGGTCTGCTGCAAATCCTTTCGTGATTTGTCATCCTTCTTTCTACTTATCATTTTCTTCATTGGAACAGCTTCAAATAATAGCTTTTTTTCTATCAATACAACGTTATTTTTAGTATATGCGAAACCTGAATATAGTTTGTTCAGAATAAATAACTGAATCGAGTCCAAAAAAAATTACCGATTGTTGTATTTTATCCCAAAAATATTTAAAAAAGGTTAAAAGTTGGACACCGAGCGATACTAAGTAGGTTATCCAATCTCCGCCGAACGGTTAGGTACCTAGGTACTATTATCAATGAGCGCAAGACGGCGCGGCGCGAGCGGCGCGGATGAGCATGTTTTTGTACGGACAAGCTTATAACTTTGTGATTTTACATGATACAGTTTTGAAATTTTGTACATAGATTCTTTACATAAAAATACTAGACACGTGTTTCGGGTTTCGCCTATACTAAAAATAATGTTGTTTATCCTCAGCCGTAAACGCCGTTGTTACACATTATCCTTGTTATACAAAAACGCAAGCACTTCATTTATAACAATGTTGCACGAACAACATTTTAAAATATTCGACGTCATTGCCCCGACAACTCGTTAACGCGCGCACGATAAAAGTTGCGTAGGTCTGCCCTTGATCAGCGCATGACTGAGACTGTGCTTATGCAATGCCTAAGTTCATGCAGTATTGTGACGTCACCGCGAGTAGTGGTGAGGATATCTGCACTTTATTTGCGGCGTATCTACTTCCACTCCACTTTCCAGGAACCTGTTCCAGTCCCTGGTACATCTTCGCAGACTTATACTGGTTTTAGTAGTGTTAATAGTGTTGCATTTATCAGTACGTTAGAAATATCTCATTCTAGAGTATTGAAGTTGCTCAAGTCCTTGGACCTTTCTAATTCAGGTGGCCCGGATCTCATACCTCGATGTTTATAGTACACTGTACAAACGCCAGCATATCAAGCTACCCGAAACTGTCAAATTTTCCCAATCAACTTTGAACCTTATGCTTTAGCGATAAAGTTGAAAATCTGTTAAAGAAATTTGACAGATTATAGTAGCTTGATGTGCTGCCGTCTGTACAATGTTCTGAAAGTTTGGTTGCCCCATTAAGTATCCTATTCAATCGATCTATTTCTGAGGGTATAACCGCATGAAACCGCGGGGCGGAGCTAGTGTTTTCATATGACCTTCACGCTCCAGAAGTCTATAGTAAATTCAATCTATTGTCTCAACTGACTAACCTTGGGCAAGGTTAATAGCACTAGGGACTTAGGTATTATACAGGATAGCAAATTACTATTTGATCAACACATTGACAGTATCGTGAGCAGGGCTTCGAAAGCACTAGGATTTGTAATCAGAGCCTCCAGTCCGTTTCCGTTCTCTGAAGCCGATCAAGGTTTTGTACTGTTCATTCGTGCACAGCCACTTGGAGAATGCATCGCAAGTCTGGAACCCTCAATATGGGATCTAAAAAGTTTCTGAGATATCTCGATTATAATAGCAAGTATCAATAGATTCAGTCACCGTTGCAAGTGGTACGATTTTCTGCCATTGGATCGTAGGCGACTCATTAATGATGTGTGATCAACATAGCGAATGGCTCGATTGCCTGCCCTGAACTATTATCAAAATTAGCATGTCGCACTTACACTATTGGATTACGTAAAAGGTCGCTTCTAGGTGTGCCTTCTGCCACTACTAAATTATAGGCGTAACGAGAGGTTTTCTTTTTGAGTATTAAAAAAAAAATTGTTTCCAAGAACTCTGTAGATGGCGTTGTACTGACTACGTTACTAGGTTCCAAAGTCAAAACGCTTGAAAAAAAAACATTGCGTCACGTCACATACGCTCGTTGACTGACACTTTCGTTTGCTTTCGTTTTACGATCTCAAAATTACATCCAAGTGAAATAATCAAAAAATGATGTGAAGTTCCGTTCCTTGCAGTAACTTACAAAGGTCAGCGCCATCTATCCAGCGACTAGGGAAGAGTTAAAAAAAAAAGGAAAATCCCTCATTATTTTCTTATAAGAAGCGCTCGAAGCTTCACTGATGTATCTTCTGAACATGATGTTGACTTATTTTTCACTAAGATATGCAAACTAAGGACGTTCGGACGCTCTTAGCCAAATCATTTTTTGTGAATGATGCGCCGGCTAGTGGTTCTTATACTCATATGTAGCAACATAAATACATAAATAAAACTAAATCAACTAAGTAGGTTGAGTTTATGTACACAACTAGCTTCCGCCCGCGACTTCGTCCGCGTGAAATTTCACCCTCCCCCCATTCACCCTCTTAGGGGTGGAATTTCGAAAAATCCTTTCTTAGCGGATGCCTACGTCATAACATCTACCTGCATGCCAAATTTCAGCCCGATCCCTCCAGTGGTTTGGGCTGTGCGTTGATAGATCACTATGTCAGTCAGTCACCTTTGAGTTTTATAAGTACAGTCACGAGCATAAGTATGTATACATTTGGCTTTATACAAAGGCGATTTTTTCCTTTATTTTTGAATGAAATTTTATATTATTACGAACATAGTATTATCGAACCCATAGGTTTATGTTAAGTGTCGTATTTAAACGTTGCATTCGTTATTTCGTGACAAAATCGCAATTGAAAGTTGGCAAGTGTTGACATATTATTGCTCGTGACTGTACACAATTTATAGACGCCAGCACATAAAGCTACCCGAAACTGTAAAACTTTCGCAATCAACTTTGAACCTTATGCTTTAGAGATAAAGTTGAAAATCTATTAAAGAAATTTGACACTGTAGTATTTTGATGTGCTGGCGTCTGTACGTTAATTGTTCGGCTTTCAGTAATTGATGTTATATATATCTGTGGAGTTTTGTTATTAGCAACTTGATAATGTGTTAGGTACAGTCAACAAAGGAGTTAAGTATACAGGGGCGTCGGATATTGTTGAAGTTTACTAAGAAACCGATGGATATTCTCGAATAAAATTTTAGTTTATTAATAGAAAACAAACAGCTCATTTATTAAATTAAATTTCAGTTCAGAACATCCATCGGTTTCTTAGTAAACTTCAACTATATCCGACGCTCCTGTATACTTAACTCCTTTGTTGACTGTACCTATTATTTGTAATTAGTCTGTAAGCCTTCGTAATATATGCTGTGGATAATGGTGTGAGTTTCACATTTATTATAATATCTTTGTTTATATTATTTGCGCAGATATAATGTGTTACTCTTTGTTTGTCCCAAATAAATAAATAAATCGATGCCTCCCACGCAATAAGTCGTAAGGCTAAAAAAACATTAATATCAGGAGAGCTTTTTTTTTACGTTAACTTATAAAAAATGCCCTCCTGACATTAATGTTTTTGCGTCGTTTTTCGTGTTTTTAAGGTCGTAAGGCTAAAAAACATTAATATCACGAGAGCATTTTTTTTATAAGTTAACGTAAAAAAAAAAGCTCTCCTGATATTAATGTTTTTTTAGCCTTACGACCTTATGCGTGGGAGGCATCGAAATAAAAGTAATAATTAAATAACTTTTTTGCACATGCGGGATCGATGGGGACTTTTGACATTTCTTTTATATTGATGATAAAAACAATCAAACCGAGATTCAGCTGTATGGGAATGTGCGAATTAATGTAACCTTGAATGTCTATTTTGACCGGAATACTCGTAACGTGCGGCGCGCACCGGCCGGCACCACACTGCGTCTGCGTCATCGTCCGCGCTACTGGATACTAAGTACTGATCGATTGCATAATTATTTCTTTCTCGCCAATTCAAGAATGAGGGGGGAACAGGGCATGCGATTCTCCATACAAATGAATTCCTCTTTTGTTCTTCCTGAATAATGCCTTTAGAGTAGGTACCTAGTCTAGAGCAATATTTTGTTTTTTTTTTTTCATAATAATTATCAAGGTCTGCTGTAAACATATCCCTGTCAATTTCTTTTTTTCAGCAACTTATTTGTAACGAAAATATGACCCTCTAAAAATTACAAAAAATGCCCTATTTTTACCGCCGTGATTAGAGGACTACCAGACAAATTAGAAAAGATTTTAACATAAAAAAAAGTGTTAGGAACCTAGGTATTACCTCCTCCTCCTTAGTCGTTCACTCTTGACAGAGTGGTCGTGGTTGAAGATTCTGCATTTTCTTTGGCCAAAGTAGTCCTCGCGATGCTCCTCCACTTCTTCCGGTCTTCAGCGTCTCGGAAACTCTGGACTATGGAGGTTTGTGTTGACGCTTTGATAAGGTCTATCCAAGGCGTAGGTGACCGACCGCGTGACCGCTTGCCTTCCACTTGTCCCTGGACAACGAGTCGCTCCATGGAGTGTTCGTTACGAACCACGTGGCCGAAATATTGGATAATTCGTGTTTGCACAGTCGACGATAATCTCTGCTTGACTTTTAGCTCCTCCAGGATCGAAACATTGGTCCTAAACGCTGTCCAGGGAATCCGCAGCAGTCGCCGCCAGCACCACATCTCCAGTGCATCGATTTTGCGTCGGTCTTTGAGGCGAACCGTCCACGTTTCTGCGCCGTACAGGAAAATCGGGAAGACTAGGCTTCTCATTAGGCGGACTTTTGTGGCTTTGGTAATATTACGGTTGCACCAGACTCTTTTAAGCTTGTCAACGGCAGATCGTGTGATAGCACATCTCCTTCGAATCTCGTCTTCACATCCTCCAGTGTTTGTGATAGTGGAACCGAGGTACACATAAGATTGGACAACCTCACAGTTGCCAACCATAGAGATGTCAGGATGGTTTAGTTCAGCTCGGTCCACGATCATCATCTTGGTCTTGTCTCTGTTGATCGTTAGTCCGAAGGAGAGGCTTGTTGTCTCTAGACGGGTCAGCAAGTGTTCCATGTCTTCTCTTGTTTGTGTGAGAAGAGTAGTGTCGTCGGCATATCTTAAGTTAGATATCTTCCGACCTCCCACTGAAATACCCTTGTCCCATTGATCCAGAACGATTCTCATAATACATTCCGTGTAGATGTTGAAAAGGAGTGGAGAGAGTATGCACCCCTGTCTGACACCAGCGTGCGTATGAAAGCTTTTCGAGTCAACGTCGTCTATCCGAACAGTCGCAGTTCCGTCCTCGTAAAGTCGGCGTATGAGACGAACTAGGTGGATAGGTACTCCCATTTGAATGAGTACGTCCCATAACTTATAAATGATAATGATAAATGATTTTTATTTCTGTAAGTAGGTTTGTACAAACACTTTTACACGTCAATCATATTTTTTTTTTAAACTAGATGAGGTCGGCGTTTCCTAACTGACTATTCTGAGAAGAAAGGCCGAAACAAACTCAGAAGTCACAGTCTCTTTTAAAGTCCAGACAAAATCTTGGTCAGATCGTGTGAAGACCATGTAGATTGGTGTCTGAAATGGTCTTTTGAGGAAAGAACCACACAGATTGAGCGGACCTGTCCAATCAGTGCACGCATTTGTCAAAAATCGTGCAGCTCAACTCAGAACTTGAGGAGCTCAACGATTCGACGAACAATACCAAAGACAGGACATTTGGGTAGGCCGCATAAACTACTCAAACTGCCAGATCATGATTAAAACTAAGAAGGAGAAAAAAAAAAGAAGAAATGACCCACATAGTCCTCACATTCACAATAATTAAATAAAAAATAAAAAAATAATAAAAATTACTTACAAAGTAAATATTCATGTCATTGTCTAAATAAAATTCATCAATGTCAATGTGTATATAAAAAATCCGGACATAATCTTTGAGGACCATGTAGATTAGTGTCTGAAATGGTCTTTTGAGGAAAGAACCACACAGATTGAGCGGACCTGTCCAGTCAGTGCACGCATTTGTCAGTAACCGTGCAGCTCAACTCAGAACTTAAGGAGCTCAACGATTCGACGAACAATACCAAAGACAGGACATTTGGGTAGGCCGCATAAACTACTCAAACTGCCAGATCATGATTAAAACGAAGAGAGAAAAAACAAAAAATTACCCACATAGTCCTCACATTCACAATAATTAAAATCATATAATACTTTATACAGTAAATGTACATGTCATTATTTAAGTAAATAGATACTTAAAAAAAAAAAAGAAAATTATTAAAGTGTAAATTAGAAAAATAAAAACAACATTCTAAACCTATTGGAGCAGCTCAATCCCAAGCCTTTTTGTCCTCAATATAGTCTTTTACAGTATAATAGGCTTTCTGACATAGTTTTCGCTTTATAAAAGATTTGAATTTATTAAGGCTTAGTTCTTGAATGTGGCTAGGAAGTTTATTATAAAAACGTATACATTGGCATCTAAACGAGCCACCTATTTTTTTGAGCCTTGTTGTTGGAACAACAAATTTGTGTTTGTTCCTAGTATTTATGTTATGGATATCACTGTATTTTTTAAACAGATTAATATTTTTATGTGCATACAAAAGATTATCATAAATGTACTGAGAAGGCACAGTCATTATATTAATCTCTTTAAATTTGTCTCTGAGGGAGTGTCTGGGACTTAATTTATAAATGGAACGAATTGCCCTTTTTTGTAATATAAAAATTGTCTGAATATCGGCGGCATTTCCCCACAACAGAATACCGTACGACATCACACTATGAAAATAACTAAAGTATACTAAACGGGCTGTCTCTAAATCAGTTAAATCACGAATTTTCCTAACGGCGTATGCTGCAGAGCTAAGCTTTTTTGACAATTTGTCTATATGGGGGCCCCATTGAAGCTTGGCATCCAACGTTATGCCCAGGAACACTGTGGTATCTTCGGGTTTCAACTCTTCATCCTTAATGAGAACACTAGTTTCTACTTGTCTAACGTGGGGTATGGTAAACTTAATACATTTCGTTTTTTTTCCGTTAAGAAGTAGGTTATTGACATTAAACCAGTTAACTACTTTTGCAAGGGCGTTATTTACATTGTCAGTAACCAGCTGCTGACGTTTGAGTTTAAATAAAAGTGAAGTGTCATCTGCAAACAACACTATATCATGTTCATCCCTTATGAGGTAAGGCAAGTCATTTATATAAATAATAAATAAAAATGGGCCGAGAATTGAGCCCTGGGGGACCCCCATTCTTACTACAGATCCGGGTGACCTTTTTCCGTTAACATCAACTCTCTGAATCCTATCACTTAAGTAAGAAGTAAGAAGATCCAGAGAGGCGTTCCGGATTCCGTAGTGGTGCAGTTTCCTGATTAATGTTTCATGAAGAACACAATCGAATGCCTTGGACAAATCGCAAAAGATGCCCAAAGCATCGCATTTGTCCTCCCATGCATTATAAATATGTCCTAAAAGTTCAACTCCTGCATCGGTAGTCGAACGACCCCTTGTAAATCCGAACTGTTTGTTATGTAGTAATTTATTTTTATTAAAAAATCTTTGCAATTGATTTAAAATAAGTTTTTCAAAAATTTTACTAAAGGTAGGTAGTACTGAAATAGGTCTATAATTAGTAGGGTCTGATGTACTACCCGATTTAAACAACGGTATTATTTTACTGTTTTTCATAAGATCAGGAAACTCACCACGGTCAATACAATTATTAAATATAACAGCTAATGTAGGTGCTACAATGTCTATAATCGACTTAGCAACATCCACAGAATTACCCCATAGATCTGCGGTCTTTTTAACATTTAACGTGTGAAAAGTTTTAATTATATCTTTACAGGTTACATATTGGAAGTGAAATTCAGAATCGCAAACTGGAACGTTTTCTTTAAGTAAAGACTCTGCAGCAATGGGTGATGAGTTAAGAGATTTAGTAGTTGATACGGGAATCTCTGCAAAGAAATTTTCAAAGGCCGCGGCGACTTGACAATCTGATTTAATTATATTGTCATCAATAACAAGGCTGTAGTCACTACTTCGGGTGCATGACCTTCCCGTTTCGCTATTAATGACATTCCAAGTCGTTTTAATAATGTTACTACTATTTTTAATTTTTGAACTCAAATAACGTGACTTGGCAATACTACAAACTTTTTTAAATATTTTAGAATAATTCTTAACATATAAGTTAAATTCAGCAGTGTTTATACAAATCCGTTCTTCATATAATTCATAAAGTCGTTTTCTACTTTTATGTATACCAATGGTGGCCCAGTCACTGAAGGAAGCAATACTATTAACCGATAATGTTTTTGGAATAAATGTGTTATCAAATTGTGAGCAATACATATTAAAATGTTATTATAAAATTAAATTATGCCATCTCACGGTGTCGAAGGCTTTGCGAAAGTCAACAAAGCATATGTAGAGTGGGATGTTAAACTCTCTAGACTTTTCAATTATTTGTCGAAGACTTAAAATCTGCTCTCTTGTTCCTCGACCCTTGACGAATCCCGCCTGCTCAATAGCTATTTCGGGATTCAGAAAAGCTCGTAGTCTGGTATTAATGATATGAAGGAGTACTTTGCTGGCGTGTGTAGTTAGGGATATAAGTCTGTAGTTGCCACATTTCTTCGTTAATCCCTTTTTGTGCAGTGGTATGAACACGGAGTGTGCCCAGTCTCGAGGCCATTTCTCTGTCTCCCACACACGGTTGCAGATGAAATGCATTATGTCAACTCCGTATTCACCCATAGCTTTAAAGACCTCTATTGGAATGGCATCAACACCTACAGCCTTATTCCTCCTCAGGTGCTCAAGTGCGGCTCGAACTTCACTTTCCAGGATTGGTGGTTCCATAGCATCCTGTGACAGTGTACTAATGTTACACGATGGTATTGTGCTGCTATCCTTGAAAAGTTGCGCGCAATATTCGCTCCACACTCCCACAATTTCCTTGATTTCTGTTACGGTCACTCCATTTACATCCTCAATGGCCCAGGTTTTCGGTTTGAATTGACGGGTTATGGTTCGAATCTTCTTACATAAATCTTTAGATTCGTGGCGCTCTGCGTTCTTTTCTAATTCTAGGCATATGTTTTTGAGATGGTTATTACGAAGGTATTACCTACTCTTTCTTAAAATGTTAATGTAAAAAATAATTGAATCGCCTCAGTTTTCGAGGAGAATAAATGGGAATACGAAACGTCGATCTCGTCAAATTTTTTGTGATAATTTCGGTCTGAGCTACAGCTGTCCCTATCACACACTACGGGGGCAAACTTGAGGTAAGGCGACGGCAATAGTTTCTTCAAATACCTATTTTTAAAATTCCTCGCAGGCCCCGTCCCCTCTTAGGATAGTTTACAGTTTGTTTTCTTTTGTTGAATCTTATAATATAATACAGTACGAACCATGTGGTACCAACCAACCATTACCAAATTACCGTGTTTTAGTGCTCGTACCACCTGGAGGATATTACCCCATTCTTCTCTAACGTGCTTTTTTAAGGCATGGAGTGGACTTGGTTCTTAGATGTTCCCATCCACGGACCGACCGCGGCAAGCGTAGCTTAACCAGCACTCTAATTGCGTAACACACTATCAATCGGAATCTGAATGATTTTGAAGCAAATTGTTAATCCATTGCTTCATAAGTTCGAACAATTTGTCTGTTCAAAACGTAAATAACGCAATGAATGTTGTTGAACTGTCAAAATGAAACCGATTCCGATTGATAACGTGTTACGCAATTAACCCGCTGATCGATCGACTCGTGCGGCTGGTATTACTTAGCCTCTTCACAAATATAACACAGCAACAAAATAAAGAAAACTCTATAAATTTTACTTTATCGTAAACCGTTAAGAGCGTAGACGGGCTGCATTTTTTCCATACAAACGTATTCCCATATTCTCTTCCTGGATAATGCCTCTAGAGTAATCCTTTTTATTTTTAAAAATCTAGGTCTATTGAAGGCATGCCCCTGTCATTTTTTCTTTTCAAAAATTAAATTAATAATTAAACTTTGTTACCAGAGTAATCTCCTCTAGTTTTCATCTCTACGCAGATGACTTGCAGCTGTATCGACATTTTACTGTAGCTAACGCGAGTTCTGCAATTGCTGCAATGAATCTTGACCTGGCTCGCATCAGCGTTTGGGCTAAATCATGTGGTTTACAAATTAACCCAACTAAATCCCAGGCCATAATCATAGGCAGCAGATTCGTTCGCAATGCGGTTGATGTTAAATC
Source organism: Oligia fasciuncula (assembly GCA_963082905.1). NCBI lineage: Eukaryota > Metazoa > Arthropoda > Insecta > Lepidoptera > Noctuidae > Oligia > Oligia fasciuncula. Next base: position 3,522,633 of record OY720401.1, read on the forward strand.
TCTGATGCCTTTATATCTCGATAATGTTCGCATCGACTATACCGAAACCGCTAAAGATCTAGGTGTAGTTATTGACTCCAACCTTTCGTGGCGTGCTCAGGTCAATGAGGTCAGCCGTAAGGTGCATTTCTCCTTTCATTCGCTGAAATGCCTTCAAAGTCTTCTGCCCTTGAAGACTAAAATTTCTTTGGCACAAACACTTATTCAGCCGATTATAGATTATGCCGACGCCTGTTATCTGGATGCTACTGAGGAGCTATTAAACAAGCTTGAGCGCTTGCAAAACCTGTGCATTCGCTTTGTTTTCGGTCTTCGAAAGTATGACCATGTTTCTCACCTTCGCAAGGAACTCAAGTGGCTCCCAATCCGCCTTCGCAGGAATACTCGAATTTTATGTCTCCTCTTCAACATCTTACACAACCCGTCTTATCCTTCCTACTTGCGTGAGCGTTTTTCTTACGCTCGCCCTAGCGACGCACCGTGTAGGTCTCACCTAAGATCCCTCCTTAAAGCTCAGCCTCATAAAACAAGCTACTATTCTTATTCCTTCTCTGTCCACGCTGTAAGATTGTGGAACTCACTTCCGCCTAGCATTCGTGATTTAAAAACCATTTCTCTATTTAAATGTCGATTAAAAGAGCATTACCTTTCCTCTATACTGTGAGTATATATATATGTATATATATATGTTTATATATTTTAGCTTTATGTATTTATTTAAGTACTTATATGTGTAGGTTTATTTAATATTCTAGTTTTAGACTTCACACATTCATATTTTCTCTTCTTGTTCTCACACACTATTGTCTACATTTCTTTTTTACTTCTCCTTTCGCAGGTCTGCTGGAAGAAATTTCTTAAGAAATAAGCAGTACCTTTGTACTCAAATTATAACTATGTCATATCCCTATGTATTTTACTGTGTGTACATAAATTATAAAATAAATAAATAAATAAATAATTAAAATTTTGATACCAAAAGTATTTTAATCGGCTTAGGTTTCGAGGAGAAAACAGGGGAATACGAAACGTCGATCGGTCATGGTTTTTTCTAGGTAAAATCGTTCTGAGCTGCAGTTGTCCCTATCGCACTCTACGGGGGGAGACGAGAGAGACAAAGAGAGACGGCAATAGTTTCTTCAAATACCTATTTCTCAACTCACGCGCAGCCCGTCTGCGCTCTTAAGTAGTCAATTATAAACTAATAACTATGAAAAAGAAAACTCGCGTGGCAAGGGTTCCGTACCTTAATGGAAACATATTTTTTCGTTTTCCAAGTTTTTTTTAATAATACAACAAATAAAAATATTTATTGGAACAAAAACATAATTATTACAATTTTTGTGTACGTTAATACTGCGTTAGTCTAGTAACTGTGTCGCAGTTATTTGCGCCCACCCCAGGAGCGAAAGACCAGTAAGTTCCATAACCACAATTTTGGTTTTATAGGTAGAAACTAGACATAAACATTAAAAATAATAAAAAAAAAAACTATTTTTTATATTTTTAAATATTTTATATTCTAATATTGAAAAATATAATTTATATGTCTAAAATGAAATAAAGGAAATAATAATCCCTGAAATAAGAACCCTATTACTAAGACTTCGCTGTCTGTCCGTCCGTCCGTCCGTCCGTCTGTCTGTCACCAGGCTAGCTATAGCTAGACAGTTGAAATTTTCACAAATTATGTATTTCTGTTGCCGCTATAACAACAAATACTAAAAATAAAATAAATATTTGAGGGGAGCTCCCTTAAAACAAACGCGATTTTTTTGCCCTTTTTTGCTCGATATCAATAATGGCAGTTGTATTTTTACTTTATTAATAAATAATAAAATTAAAATAAAATAAATATTTAAGGGGGGCTCCCATATAACAAACCTGTTTTTTTCGGCGTTTTTGCCTTGCGGTACTGAACCCTTCGTGTGCGAGTCCGACTCGCACTTGGCCAGTTTTTAATACACTCTCGTAACGAGAGCGGATTAATTTATATTTATTTTAATGATGGCACGGTTGGCGCAGTGGTTAAGCGATTGACTGCTGCGCTGCGTGTCGCAGGTTCGATTCCCGCACGGAACAAATATTTGTATTACCTACAAGTAGTTGTTCCGGGTCTGGCTGTTTGTGTATGTGAGTTTAAATGTTTGTAAACGCACCCACAATACAGGAGAAATTCCTCGTGTGGGGCAAAGTTTAAAAAAAAAAATGTTGGAACCACATAACTAAGTTTGTTTATACATGGATTTTGCTAATTTCTAAAAAAACTGCCAGTAAGAGACTGTCTTTTCCAGAACAAAGAAAGATCTCAAAACTATTACCTTTTAAAGAAATAAAAATAAATCCTTCCAAGGTACGAAAATCTTCGGTGCAGGAGACCGACACACACTTTGCTGGTTTCTTGTCTATCACTAAACACTTTTATAAAAATCTCGTTATTCACTGATTTATCACTATTTCGCTTACCATTTTAGTTAGCTCTTAATCAATGCTTAACTTTTCTTCATTTATAAACGCTAGTTGCCAGGCTTCGATCAACAAAACGAACTAGCTAAATGCTGTCGGCGTGAATATTTAATTATACAGCTACATTTGTTTACTAACGAACTGAGATAAAAGTTATAAAACAGTTTTAAGTTCAACCTAATTACAACCGTGGCACCTAGTAATAAAGTCGCAAGTCTTCAAAATGTTATCTTATACTTAATATCAGTCACAAAAAACGAGAAAGCATTAACATTACTCCTGTGTCACTTAGAAATGAAAAGACATAAGCTAAATATCATTTAGTATGAAATCAACCTTAGGCGGCAACAATTAAAGTACTTTTTACCGTTAAGGCATTGCGAGCTACATCGTTTTGTTTCATTTCTGTTTGCTTTTTCGAATTTTACTACAGGAGATTATGGAGTCGCGTTGAACACTAAAATAATTTATAATATGAACGTAAAAGTTTAGTTAAAATTATTTATAGTTTTGGCATCATGTTTGCTAGTATACATACTTATCATTTTATTAGCGTTATGTTTTTGTGTATAATATGCTTATTTACTTTATCAGTGTGTTTATGTGTCGTACACAAAAATGTAAGCTTGTTGTTTTTTCAAATTTATGTAATGTCGGCGGCTGGCAAAGGTGTCTATCGTTGGATGTCACAAATATAAATATCACTAAATTCCACATAAATTTATAATCATCTTTACAATCTTCTTATTACAAGTATAGTTCAGTGCAATTATTAAATAAAAAATTAAAATGTTTATTTTTCATTCTGCGTACATGAATTATGTAATTTCCTTTAAATAAGTTGAGTTTGTTGTACATACAATTGTCGTTTTGATTTGTTTTTGATATCGACGTCGGTTATTATTTCCGAATATATCCGATTTATCAAATTGATCCGAAAATTATAACCGAATTCTAAGCTAGCTTATAAAAGTCATCTCTTCTTTCTCTGACGACAATCGAGATTCATTCATAAATCATTTATCATTATTTATTTATCATTCTGCACACCTAAAGCGATTGTTTGAAAAGCTAAAATTAAAAAAAAAGGAAATTTTAGTACCTATCTAATGAGAGTCCAACAAACAGACACAAAAGTAGCATTAATCAAATTTAAAGTTTTGGTAACAAATTATTAAAATTTATTACAATACAAATCTACTCCATGCATCTACTGTTCTGTTACACAAAAGTTTGTGCGTGTATTGGCTAACCTTGGCCAAACATTTGATGATCTATTTCACGAAGTCTGCTCAGCCAAGGTTGTAGTAGTGACGTGCCTAGGTAGCGTTAGGCAACCGCCTCGGCGGGCGCCTAACACGCTGAAACCCCGCCTGCATAATATAAGGCGTGAATTATACAGAAATGATGTAAGGTGAAGGCGCGGCTCGCACACACGTTCATTTTGTATGAAAACGTTTTGAAGCGGCATCATTCCTGCGTTGCGCTTGCGCCGCGCTTCACCTTACGCCGCCGCCGTTTCTGTATACTTCACGCCTAAGGCAGGCGGGAACTTTCGGATCATGGCCCTATAAGGGGCACCGGTGTGAACGCGCCCCAGAAGGCGGTAGCCATAAAGCTTATCTAAGGTTACCGCACGATCTCAGGCGAGGCGGCAAGCCTCCTTGCCGGACTGCCGCCATGGGATCTGAAGGCGATAGTCCTCGCGCGCCTGTATGAGTGGCGCGTGGAGGCACTACGCCGCCCGGGGGGAAACTCCGCTTCCGCGGCAAATCGCGGTGGAGCGGACGGACCTCCGCGGCGCGATCCCATGAGCGACTGTCGCAACCCAGCGCAGGGCACGCCACTATAGTAGCGATAAGACCCCTCGTTGAGGAGTGGCTAGAGTGGCGTTTGTTGTATGAGAGCCCCCTTAAATATTTATTTTATTTTTAGTATTTGTTGTTATAGCGGTAACAGAAATATATAATTTGTGAAAATTTCAACTGTCTAGCTATCGCGGTTCTTGATATACAGCCAGGTGACAGACAGACGGACGGACGGACAGACAGCGAAGTCTTAATACGGTCCCGTTTTTACCCTTTGGATACGGAACCCTAAAAAAGAAACTTGTCTAATACTCTAATTTCTAATACAATTAAGTAGGTACAACTTCTGTTTTCATAAGTCACTTAAAAATCATGACTGATAAAGTTAATTGATTGTTGTTCTTAGGGTTCCGTACCTCAAAAGGAAAAACGGAACCCATATTATAAGATCACTTCGTTGTCCGTCTCTCTGTCCGTCGGTCAAGACCCTTTTTCTCAGGAACGCGTGGAGTTATCAAGTTGAAATTTATAGCAATACTTTAAGACTGCAGTCTATTGAAGCAGGGAAAATATGAAACTTCTAAGTCAACTCAATCGAAAGATCCGGGCGTATAGTTCCGGTATCAAAACCTCTAGAGTACTTCCCGTTGACCTAGAATCATGAAATTTGGGAAGAAGCAATTTCATGTAGCACAAGGAAAGGAAAAAATCCGAAAACCGTAAATTTGTAGTTATATTACAAAAAAAAAATACATGGAAACTGGCATGTAGAAAGAAACGTTTTTTAAAGGTTTAGCCAGGGCTCGGAAACCGGTTGAAATTCTTAACCGGTTACGGTCATTGACCACAAACCGAAATCGATTTAGGTGAAGGTTTGCACTTTACCGGTTTTTATCAGTTTATGTGGGAAACCGGTTTTTCAAGAATTTTGGTTTTGATAGTGGAAATTAACCGGTTAAAACCAAGTTTGAACCCCCCCCCGGACCCCGCCACTCTCGCGAGCACGGTCTGGACGTTGCGATATCATTCGCAACGTCCAGACAAAATTTTATTACGCAATTAACCGGTTAATTTGGGTGTCAAAACCGTTTGTGCTGAAGTAACCGGTAACCTTTATTATTTGGGTTTCATAAGAACAGTTCACTTGTTTAACCGGTTAGTAAAGGAACGATATATTTACCGGTACTTAATCGAAATTAACCGCTCTTTTTAAACCGGTTCAGAGCACTGGTTCAGGCACAGAGAAGAAAAAAAAAATTGTAAGACTATCTTTGCCTTGTTTATACTCAATTTCCTTTGTATTGTATAATTTGCATAGCACAGATGTGAGTTCTATGTTAAATGTACTAAAGAGCTACTATTTACCGGGTAATATGTCTTTGTCTTTGGAGAGCAGTGGTGGCCAAGTGGTAACGGCCGCGACTTACGACTTGTAGGTCGTAGGTTCGAACCCAGACAGGCGCTTTACTTTGCGTAAATTATTTCATCACCACTGCTCTCAAAACGGTGAAGGAAAACATCGTGAGGAAACCGGCATGTCCTAGAACCAAAAATTCGAAGACATGTGACATCTGCCAATCCGCACTGGGCCCGCGTGGTGGATTGATTACGGCCCACTCCCTCTCACCGAGAGGAGGCCTGTGTCCCAGCAGTGGGAACATTATAGGCTGATTATGGTTATGGATGTCTTTCATTGACTTGAATGTGCCCTGGCGGCTGATAGTATGTCATGCTCACACAAATGTCTCGCTGAGACGGTGGCGTGTGTGTTGGGTCATTTAGCTCCCTTCAAAATGGTTGAGTTAAATGGTGCTGATCTATGCGTCATGTTCGTGAACGGGCGCCGTCAATTGGGGCTGGTCATCACTTAGCTGCCTCGGCTAATTTTTAATCAATTTATTTTTGGTTTGTTCTGTTACTACTTATTTGCTGTACTCTGGACGCTTTTAACGCGTACTTCGTTTTTACATCGTTCTCACATATACATAATTAGAAATTCAACATTAATGATGTAACTAATATCTTTGTAAAAATATAATTTAAAAAAGTGTCCATGGAGTTTCTTGCCCGTTCTTCTCCATAGGTACCTACGCTGTGGAATGGGCAACTAGCTTCATATTTTATGACTGACCGACTTCTTGACAATTTTCAAAATTGCCTGTAAATGGTAAATGCTTTGAGTTTGAGTTAATAAAATTTATATGGGACCACCCCTGAGGCATACCTTATCCATTAAAATAATAAACCCAAATTCATACACAAAAGAGCTTTTTTTTTTCAGGATGGGAAATCATCAAATGACCTCCCGCTTTCGGTGGAGCGGAAGGGAGTGTCAAACTCTTACTGACTAAAACCCACCCGTGTTCCTTCCTTAGCCCTTCATGTTCCGGGCCAGCAGTAACCCTTTCGGACAATCCCGCTGACTCGGCAGGCTTTGGCCCTAACGGGCCTACTTTTCCTACCATTTTCTACTCCCACTTCCTACTATCCTACTATATCCTACTTCCTACTAGTAGTATAAACGCGAAAAATTGTGAGGATAGATGGATGTTTGTTACTCTTTTACGCAAAAACTACTGAACGGATTTTGATGAAACTTTACAGTAATCTAGCTTATACATCAGAATAATCTAAAGGATACGTGTTATCCCGATACTCCCACGGGATCGACACTTATGCGGGCTAAACCGCGGGGCGCTGCTAGTTTATAATAATCTAGAGATGTGTTCGCCACACTTCATTCTCGAGTGAGTAAGTTACCTAGACTGGTGAGAGAGTACCTACTTAGATAGGAAAAGCCAACCTCATCTAGTTTTAAAATGCTTATGATTGACGTGTAAAAGTAGGGGCTTGTGACTACTTAATCACAAGCCCCTACTTTTACACGTCAATCATAAGCATTTTTTGCGACCTGTGCGGCTGTTATTACTTAATAACAGCCGCACAGGTCGATCGACCAGGTTAAGCTACGCTTGCCGCGGTTGGTCTGTGGATGGGTGACCATCTTCACATACCAAGACCGCTCCGTGCCTAGGAAAGCACGTTAAGCTGTTGGTCCCGGCTGTCATTCGTGGATCTTTGACAGTCGTTACGGGTAGTCAGAATCCCGAAAGTCTGTCAACTAGTCTTACCAAGGGTATCGTATTAAACAGTAACTGGGTTGTGGAGGCCAGGTAGGCAGTCGCTCTATAAAATACTGGTATTCAGCTGCATCCGGTTAGACTGGAAGCCGACCCCAACATAGTTGGGAAGAGGCTAGGCAGATGTTGATGATGATCATAATCATCATCATCATTTCAGCCGAAAGACGTCCACTGCTGGACATAGGCCTCCCCCAAGCACCTCCACTTCGACCGGTTCTGTCCTTCTCGCATCCAACGGGTTCCTGCGGCCTTCACAAGGTCGTCGGTCTACCTTGTGGGAGGCCTTCCAACGCTACGTGTTCCGGTACGCGGTGGCCACTCCAGAACCTTTCGGTACTTTCGGCTTTTGATGACAATGATTGACGAGAAAAGTGTTTGTAGAAACCAACTTACAGAAATAAAATCATTTATCATTAGTGTTCACCATCGTCGACTACATTATCGCGTTGAATCGGATGAGATAGTGTTCAAACGCGAATTAATCAAAATTTAAAAGAAAAGATTTTACTTGGGGGGTTAATAACCTTTTTTTTTTTTTTTTTTTTTTACGTGGAGAAATGCTCATGCATTCTGCACTACCACGGGGAGATAGTGCAGTTATGTGGGACTCTAACCCACTAAAACTCCACGGTGTCCTCCTCTGCCGCTTATGGCGGGAACACGGGCACGCGTTAGCACTCATCCGTGAACCCGCCGCGGCTGTCCGTCACCGGACCCTCCTCCGGGGAGTACTCCCCATCACCGGCGCACCAGAACACATAGCACGCCGTGACCACCCCAGGGACCAAACCAGCACATGGGCGCCAGACGACCCCGTCTCTACCACCCTTGGTCCCCCTGCGACGGGTCAGGTCATTGGCCCCGCCGCCTGCCAATTTTCGGCCGCAGAGGATAGGGAGAGTGGCCAACGTCATACCAACACTCCTCCTCCCCTGCGGCCCCACCGCGTCCGCCATCGAACGGTGGCGACCCCGTCAAGGCCGCGGAAGGTAGGGAGAGCGGCGCACCGTAATACCGGCACTCCTCTCCCGCCGCGGCCTCCAACCCTCAGCCGCGATGCCTCCGGTACGACATCGCGGCCCGCCTCAGTTGCGATGTCGCCCAAGCGGCACCGCAACCTACATGTTGGCCGCTACGTCGTCGGCTTGTCGGCAAAAGCCCTGACGAGCGGCCCCTCCTCGGGTTCCTCTTCGCTTCACCGTGGGTGTCCAAGCCACGGCTACTGAGCCCCCCCGCCTCGACAATGCGGGAACCCACCGGGGGGGGGGGGGGTTAATAACCTCACCTAAGCTCTTCAACCTGTATGTGAATGAGCTGATCGTTGAACTCAGCAGCAGACCAGTTGGATGCAAAATAGATGGCGCTAGCGTCAATAATTTAAGCTATGCTGACGACATGGTGCTGCTGGGTCCAACGGCTGGCTCAATCAGGGAGATGTTGAATGTCTGTGAAAGGTATGCGGCAACCCACGGCCTGTTATATAACGAAATAAAAAGTGAATACCTGATCTTTGCTGCTCCCGGGAAATATTTGAATTACGAGCCCTCAATATCCCTCAATGATCGACCACTTAAGAGGGTCAGCCAGTTTAAAATTATTATTATTTACGCTTTTCTGATACTTAGGTCTGATACAGAGTTCACGTTATCAATAATAAAATACACAAATATAACACACAAAACGACTAGGAACAAAATAAAGATCTCACGATATTTGACTCGATTGTTAACCATTATGGAGTTAATTAGAAACTGCAGTTTTAGTGGTTTTGGCAAAGTGATGGCAATAAAAGCGGCAAAGTGTGACTCGGATTAGCGCACCGAGGATTTCTTTCCTTGAAGGAAAAATACTGTTTCGTTTACAAGAAATTAAGTTACTCCATCACTAAGTTTTTTCGTAAAATTGCAAGTAATCCTACTATCCTACTAATCCTAGGATGGATGTTTGTCACTCTTTCACGCAAAAACCACTGAACTGATGTGGATGAAATTTGGCACACAGATAGTTTATAACCAAGTTTAACGATTTATTCCGGTCTGATCCTCTGAAAACCCCCTTCACCCCCCCCTCTTCGATTCCCTGCTAGTTCGTCTTCTGTTTTAATCTCTGTCTTTTCCACTTTATCTAGGTTACTCTTTTTAACACGCTTTTATTAGGTCGACCTGTATGTAACTATGTAATGGAATCTATGGTAACTAATTTAACCATCTTCCAAGGGTCGTAGCGTAATGAAAATTGGCAGCTGTTTGTAGTTCAGATGACAATACAATAATATGGTACTGTCGAACTGATCTGATGATGGAGCCGGAAGATATGAACTGGAACTTCATGATGGAATTTTTGTTTTTACGTGCATTTATCAAAGCGTGTTTTTCTAGTGTTTTCTAAACTATTAATTTATTGACAGGTAAGTAGGTACAGTCAAGAGAAAATAAACGTTTCAAGATTTACAAACATAGTATATTTTTTATCCTGATATTTCCACTAGATTGAATCCTACGCGGGTAAAGCCGCAGGCCCTGCTAGAAGAGAATATTTTTAGAAATGATGAAAAATCACCAAAGAGAAAATAAAAAAAATATGCCTTTGAAAATAAAAAATATGTTTTCTTCCAAGGTCCGGCCTTCTGTCTGTTTTTGTCATACAAAACGCCTTACTAACTTTTAGTAATCAGAACTATCGAATTGCACACTATTTTTACAGAACATGACGACTATAATACTAAGTAAGTATAATATTATTATGATACTGTGAATGTCTGAAGCGCCATGTATCCTATGACACTCTGATGTACCTATCTATGTTAAAATTCACCAAACTTGCTGGTGAATGACTGCAATTTATTCTTATCACTAGCGAGCGACCCGTTCCTACTTCGCCCGATTTTTTACTAGTCTAAGCATCGAGATTTCTTCATTAATAAGCAGTTTAATAATATTTTTGTGTACCTTGTTGCGGTATCTACAACGCCACATGAGAACAACACGTCATACTGACGCGGACGTCACGCAGAATCCTGAATCTCGCAAGCAGAGTTTACTGCGCAAATAGCATAGATACAACGGCCCGACATGAATCATCGGGCAGTTGCCCGCCAGACACAACACCCGTCTGGTGGATCCTCCCTTTTCTATGGAGGTTGAGTGATCTTTACTCCTTATACCTCTATACTAAAAACCTTTTGGAGTAAATTATCTAACTGATAGTGCAAACCGCATCAAAATCCGTTGCGGAGTTTAGAAAAACACGACCGTGTTCTTCTTCTTGCGTGTCTGTATGTGTGACCACACAGACAGACACGCAAAACGACTTTAATTTATAATTTGTATAGATAGATAAGAATGACCGTCCCAGGACATTCCTAACATGGGTCGGTGACCGAAATCGTAAACAATCGTTATCGATATACCGGATGATTTTTTTACCGGTTCCAAATTTTTACAGGGTGTTCTACCCATGAATATGAACAACTTTTACTATGGGACCAACTCTGAAATCAGGAAAAAAAAAACAGCTGTTTCATACATTTTAGTCAAGTACCTATAGGTATTGAACTTTTGCTTGCTTGGTGGCTTAGCTTGCAGCTAAGAGATGACCAGTCCCAACTGACGCCTGTTCACGAAAATAACGCATGGAGCACCACCATTCAGCTCAGGCAAGTGGAGGGCGCGCTTGTTAATAAACACTGATTCACCACCTGCGCCCTCACAAAAAAAGAAATCACGAAAAAAATCGGTGTAAAAACTAAAAAAAAAACCCTTGTCAAATACTTGACCTCCCGTTTTTTTGAGTCGGTTAAAAATTATGACTAATAAACGTTAATTGACTCTTTACTTCATTTCTGATATACGAATGAAGGTTTTTTTATTATGACATAAAAGATTTTGATTACAATATCATACTAATGCGTAGCGTTGTTAATTTGTAGCGTCCAACTACATAATAATCTCTGACCATAATCTTTCTAATGCATAAAATAATAAAAAAAAAAGAAATAAATTGGCATGTAGAGAGATTGCACGAGAGACAAGAGATTCATCATCAGTGATTTTTTTTTAATTTGTTAATTAACAATAATAAATCATTACTTACTGTATGTACTCGATAGATCGAACTCAAATTCAAAGCACTTTAAAGGACATTGGGCATATCTGACCCGCTTTGCGAAGAGTAGTTTTAAACTAAAGGGAATAATGTGACCTTTCGTTGTATATAATTATTTGATAGAAAATCGATGGAAGAAAATGTAGAATCGTTTAAAAAAATAAAAAAAACAGTTTCATAGGATTTTATTTCATCTTTTATTGGGATAAAAATAATTGAATAAAAACTCTGATACCATACACAATAAGAAGCAACAGATGAACCCGCTGCCTTCGATCTACTTAATTATTGATTTGGATCAAGTTGAAGAATAAAAATATTATAATGAATTAATATTTTATTCTTCTTCCCTATATCGCTTTATAAAATTGGAACACGTATGCTACACACACTTATACACTTAAACCACATACACTTATAACATTTTTAAAACACTTGTAGGTACATTGTTACTAAATTGTATACATACATAATCAGCCTATATTGTTCCCACTGCTGGGACACAGGCCTCCTCTCGGTGAGAGGGAGTGGGCCGTAATCCACCACGCGGGCCCAGTGCGGGTTGGCAGAATATGTCACATGTCTTCGAATTTTTGGTTCTAGGAAAAAATAAGGTTTCCTAACGATGTTTTCCTTCACCGTTTTGAGAGCAGTGGTGATGAAATAATTTACACAAAGTAAAGCGCCTGTCTGGGTTTAAACCTACGACCTACAATTCGTAAGTCGCGGCTGTTACCACTTGGCCACTGCTCCCTACTAAATTGTATATTTTATACTTACGATAATTTAACGCCATAGTTATTTTATTTTCAATTCTCAAGCTTTATGTACAGTATTAAAATAATAATAAGAATATGTACAAGTATATAAAAAGGAAAGGAAAGAATCAAAGGGCATCAAAAAATTCATCCGCATCCTTGTCAACAGGAAACGTGCCCAAAAGACTGGCAGCATTGCCACGTTGTATGGCAATGCTGATTCTTTGGCCAAAAAATAGGCCAGCCCTCTGGTCACGTGAAGAGTCGACCAACCGCTTGGCGATGTCTCGAAATACCACGTGGGCACTCGGGCCCCATGGCCCTAGAGTTTCAACCCCAAACGGCTCAAACATATACGTTCCAAAGAGATTGGAGTATTTGCGCCGTTTGAGGTTTTCCGCACCTGCAGCAGCTGCCCCAGCACAGCTCACCGTGCTTGGAAGATGGGATGGCGCAAGGGTGTCGACACACGTTGCATCCCACACCAAAGGCCTACCAACCTTCCAAGGCATTATGGTCATTCCGTCTGGTCTCTTCCCATCGTAACGTGCCAAGCCATTGGGTTCTAAAACAGCTGGCACCCCGGCGGTGACAAAAGCACGAAGGATGATGTCATTGATGCTAGCATGCCGTGCTATCCGGCCTGCGCTTTTACTGCAGGATAAGCCATGGTGTCCGAGGCAGTCGACACTTTCACCGCATTGGCTGCGATGCGGAGCCACGCAAGGGGCGCCCAGACGCAGACAAGTAGCGAGCCGGAAAGTGGAATCACCCAGCAAAGTGCCTATGTTGGGTGACGGTAGCGCCTGAAGCCAGAGACCCGACTCCTACTCACCCACAGCCAGTAGGCGGGCACGCTCAGCAGTATTGGTGGACGTATTAATAAGATTATTCCGTACCAACCTGCAGAGCGGCTCATCCCACTGCCTCTGGGTAGATGGGTTCGCGGGCCGATCTGTATCCGGGCAAGCCATTTTCCAGGCGTTCACCGCGTCGGCCAAACACGGCACTTCCGAGTCAACCAGGGAGGGGGCTAAAATCTTCCCGGTTAACTTTTCGGTGCTGTGGACAGAGGACAGGAACGCCGGTAAGCTAATGCTGGTAATTTTGCGGACGCCGAGGCCACCGAAGCGGATGGGTAGTTTGGCTTGCAGCCACGTTCGGTCGTCCAAAACCACATTAAGAATGGATGTCAGTGTGCTGCGAATAATTTGGTCAATTTTGTCCAAGAGGTGTGGCTGCTTCCATAAAGGGGATGAGCGTAGAAAATACATAAAATTTGGGCCAAAACAACAGTATCTAATCAGGGTGAATGCCGAATGTAAATTAATTTTGGAAAGTCTGTCCGAAATGTCGTTGAAATTTTTGATTTTTTCTTCGATGAAAGGCGAAAAACTATCTTCCAAAATTGGGGAACCTAGGAGGTGCAGTGAGCTTTTTTCTAAAAAATTTATTTGTGGGGCTATTACATTAAATTTCTCTAGGGTCAATTGTCTGTCGGTAATGTCAGAAAGGTAAATTTCGCATTTTGAGGGGTTAAGGTCCAAGCCAATAGATTTAAATTCCTGTTTGAGAAGTTCTAGGTCATCCAAAACGGTGTCTACATCACCTCCTAGCGTTCCATCATCTAGATACCACACGTTGAATTTTGAATTTAGTTTCTGGATAATTGGGTGAATAGCTAAACTGAAAATGACAGGACCGAGAGGGTCACCTTGTTGGCATCCTACTGCAGATTCCAAAATATTGTCCTTATATAATAATTTAGAAGGGTGTCTGTAACACTGCCACAAGAAACCATAAATTTCGGGTAGTTCCTTTTTGACTTCAGCCAACAAAGTGTTTACAGAATTAAAGGCGTTCTTCACGTCAACCTTGAGGATGACCTCACCTTTATTCGAGTTTATGAATGTGGAAAGGGCATGGACGGCAGCCTCACAGCCCCCTTTTGAGCCAAAACCAAGCTGCAGGGGCTGAAACTTAGCTGCAAGTGATTCGCTATACAGCTTACAGCATATTTTGGCTGCCATACGCCTGTAAGTGCACCCAACGGCGATGGGACGAATGCCGCCGTCCTTCTTGCGCAGGGCACATAGGTTGGCCCCTTACAAGACATCGACGACGGCCTGGTTCACACCGCCGGTGAGCATGAGGTTAATAAGGGCCGCAAGCTCTTTCAAAAGCGACTCACCAGCTTCCCCGGCGCCTGAACTCAGTAAATCCTTGAGATGTTGTGGAGTCAGGCCATCGAGGCCGCCGGCGGAACCACTTCGGAAAGAGCTCACGGCAGCAATTAACTGAGGGGCCGAAACATTTAGAAAGGTTGAATTTAGGTCGGGAGGGTCGGGGGGGGTCGGGAAAGGTGAGACCATCCGCAGGCGCTGGGTGTTTACTCTCTAGAGCTGATAGCGTTTCTGGAGAGTAAGGCGCCACCACATCGCTGCTGAATAATATCCTAGCCGCTCCCTTGATGTCACCTTCACTTAATCTCGATTCCACATGTGAACACAAGCTTTTTTGTGATTGGTTGTTAAATGCAGGTAATTTTGGATCTAAAATTAAGGTCGAATTGTTACAGTTGTCTTTAATTTGGTTTGTTAAGGATTTTTTAGTTGCTAAATTTTTCTGGACATATTTTTTTTTCGAGATTCCCGTGACTCACATTAATGGGATTAATGCCATAGTAAATCAGAGCCATAAATCAATACATTCTGCTATATTTCGTTTGTGTCCGCCATGGGTATGGTTTCCTTACTAAGATGCCCAATGACCTTTCAATTAAACCTTGTACGCCTGTACAAAGTTTAATTGAAAGCAATTTTGAATCATTAAGGAGTCGATCAGTCAGAAATATGAAGCTAGTTGCTCATTCCAAAGCGTAGTAAGTACCTATGAAGAAGAACGGGCAAGAAATTCTTTGGACCCTCAGACGAACCATGACAAATAATTCTCTCACATCTCGAATGACAAACACGTGCTGAATAACTTGCACACCATATTCGCATCTAATCTCGCGTGATTAATTCGGTGTGGTTTTCAGACCGTCTTGCGGGTCCCTAAGGATATACCCTAGCTTAAGTGTTGGAAGGCTTTCGGGCCGTGGCAATAAACTGTCTGTGTTTATGAGGCTGATTTAGTGAAAAGGCAGTGTGACTGAAAAATTATGTTCTTTTTTTTTACCTAAAAAAAAGAACATAATTTTTCAGTCATTTATAGTCATTACTGAAAAATTATGTTCTTTTTTTTTACCTAAAAAAAAGAACATAATTTTTCAGTCATCTGAAAATAGAGAAAAGAAAATACGTTTACTTGCGGCAAACATGACGCATAAAAATAAAAACACAAACAAAAAATAAAACAAAATAACAATTTGGGAGAAAGTATGCGTCACATCTACGCAAAATGGCCATCGCGTGATGACGTCAGCCAGCCGTCAGCCGTTGCGTTTTGAACTTACTTTGTGTTTACTACACGAAACACTTCATACTATTATTTTTACGATAAGGTCAATGAAGTCGCTAAAAGCGTCTATAAAAATTTAATTCTGCTTAGGTTTTTTCAATCACTTCGCACAGTGCTCTAATAAAAGATCATTAAAAAAAAAAACTACCAGGGCTATCTAAAAAAATTAAATTGATAGCCCTTTTTTTTATGATTTTTTTCTTTGAGCATAATTATTATTAATCAATTATTTTATTTCAGATAAAGTCAATCCATACAATTACAAATTATAAACACACAGAAATAAAACTATACGAAGTGATTGAAAAAAACAAAAATTGGTCATAACTTTTGAAACGTAAAAAAATTCACCGACATTCTCAGGGTTAAAAGTTTGGAAATGACCTTGCTTACGCCCCTATTCGATTTGATCCATACTTCCAAGGACATCCAGTATGTATATTGGCATTGTGCGCTTTTGTAGTCTGCTGGATGTTAATCGTTGATGTAATGGATAAACGCGAAAGTACAATACGATCGACGTAACTTGACAGGCCTGAACTTTGCGCAGAAGGCTGTGCAGTAAGATTTTTTAGGAACCAAATGGTGACATGAGGCGAGTGCGAGGTCGGTCGTATTGTAACTCTGTTACTTTTGAACCAATTGATAGACAGGTAGCCTCGGACCTGGAGAAGGACACTGGCTACTTTCATCGTGGTTAATTGTATTAAAAATTATAAACTGCAAAATACCCACAGACGAGATCTTTGGGTAATACCTAGTCTTTTAGCCATACTGATATTATAAATTCGAAAGTATCTCTGTCCGTCTGTCTGTCTGTATGTTACCTTGTCACGCCTAAACCACTGAACAAATTTCGATAAAATTTGACAGAGAAATAGACTGCATAAATCCGAAACACATGTCTAGTATTTTTATGTAAAGAATCTATGTACAAAATTTCAAAACTGTATCATTAATAATCACAAAGTTATAAGCTTGTTAAGTTACCTGTTTGTCCGTACAAAAACATGCTCACCCGCGCCGCGCCTAACAGTACAGCCTAGGTACGTAACCGTTCGGCGCAGAGATTGGAGTGTCGCTCGGTGTCCAACTTTTAACCATTTTTAAATATTTTTGGGACAAAATATAACATGACCCCATGATAAATTTTGTCCCAAAAATATTAATATAGAAAAGGGGATTGGAATTGGAATCGATTCAGTTATTTATTCTGAACTCTACTAAAAATAACGTTGTATATTAATCTAAGAGAAACAGGGCCAGATCAAGTACTGGCTCGTGTAATGAAACCATATCGAGATTCAGGATTGGCGGCAGGACACATCTATCTTCTTTTTACATCCATCTATCTTTTTAATCCATCCAAAGGTTGTCTTTAAAAGATCGCTTTTAGCGATAAGACCGCCCATTGTGTCACCCTATGTACAGTTTCTATTTTTATGTCTGTAATTTATTTTGTGTACATAATAAAGAGTATTTCTATTCTATTCTATCTTTCTGACTCTGTGAGTTTGAATTGTAAGGCGAAAGCGCTAAGATAGCCCGCGAAATTAAATTTTTTATACGTTTTTTGCAATTTGCTGGTCAGTATTAAGTTGTACGTTGATTAAAATATCTATGATTCGCGACCGTAACAAATATGTATTTACAGAGTTATAATCATTAAAGTCATCAACACAACTCTCTAAGACCAACTAAATGACTATTTCATGAAATCTTGACATTTTATAATTATACTAACTTAACAAGTTGTATTACTGATCCTAATGATTCTAATTAACGGGCCCCTTCACATCAGTGAAGGGGCCCCTTCACATCAGTGAAGGGGCCCGTCAGGGCCAAAGCCTGCCGGGTCAGCGGGATTGTCCCAAAGGGTTACCGCTGCCCCGGAACATAAAGGGGTAATTAAGGAACACGGGTGGGTTTTAGTCAGTAAGAGTCTGACACTCCCTTCCGCTCCACCCAGTGCGGGAGGGGTCATTTGATGATTTCCCATCCACAAAAAAAAGGGCTACTTTTCTCTACTAATAAATTGCACGATAGTATCACAGACAGATAAACAGACAGAATTACTTACGCATTTATAATATTATAGTATGGATTGCTGGACGAAACCGGGTGAAAACTTTGTCTCTCCAAGACTTCTGGATCACATCCAAATGCCGTATTAGACTTTCGAGAAAGCATCTTGAACGTTGCGAATTCGAAATTGGAATGTTTGACAAGTTTACGAATGAAATAAAAAATATAGGACCGACTGTGTTCCTTGCCATGAAAAATACGCTGAGTTTGTGTGAGAACGTTTTCATGGCACTTGGAATAAATGACTGCATTCGATCTATAGATAAATAGAACACTCTTTGTTATGTACAGTCGCCAGCACATCAAGCTACTACAATCTGACAAATTTCTTTAATATATTTTCAACTTTATCGCTAAGGCATTAGGTTCAAGGTTGATTGGGAAAATTTGAGTTTCGGGTAGCTTGATGTGCTGGCGTCTGTACACATACAGGGTGGCATCGACGCACAACCAGTTACCATGAATTCAGTATATGATTCGAAAAAGAAAAGAATTTTAAAAAATATTACAGATACAGAAAGAAATATTACAGATTTTTTATCGTGTGTGTGTGTTTGTGTGTCGATCCCTGCCACCTTATGTAAATGTGCATTAGAATTAATACTTTATTTATACATTAAAGTCAGAGAAATTAATTGTTAAACACAGCCGCATGCGGCATTAGCAACACGGCAAATTAGCTTTCAGGGCGCGTTCCCACTATGTCGTGAGTGTCGTGACGACAGATTAAGCGTCGTGGCTTGTATATTTAAATGGAGGTGTTCACATATAGGACTACACGATTAACTGTCGTCCACGACTTTTTTTGCAGTGACGACAGATTGTCAAGTCAATGGGAACGGTTAACACAACAGTCGTAAAACGATAAAAAAAACGTCACGACTTTGGTGATTATGGTGAAGAAATCATGTGTCGTTATTGCGAAAATTTATCGTAGCACGTATCACACAAAGGACAAGGTGACTGCCCTGAACAATAAAAATGTCGTCACGATCCAATGGGAACAGCTAGTAACTAATACGACAGTCGTGCAACGATAAAATATTTCGACGACACAGTGACGTTATACTGTCGATATAATGGCAACAGCTAGAGACGACAGTCGTCCAACGATAAATTAATCGTCACGACATAGTGGGAACGCGCCCTCACAGACACGGCAAATTAACAGACAGTCGTCTGTGACTATGAATATACGGACAATTTATGTTGGTTACAGTCAATTTGTTAAACAATTAAGTTCATTGTCTTTACATTATTATTATATGGCTCGAAACATATTCCTCCTTAGTCATTATCGTTTCTTAAAGGTATGTCGTCACTCGTACGTTCTTCGTTATTTGTCGTGTAGACGTCTCATAACATTCAGAAACGTTTATAAATAAGGAGAATTATGTTTAACGATTCGTTGCCTACAAATGCCCTGTAATCAAGTCCTGACAGTGAGCGCCGGGCCTAAAAATAAGGCCGATATTTATAAACGTTACTTAGTACTTTGGCTAGGTCCCTGTGCAGTGGACAATACAATTCAAAATGAACCAAACCAATCACGTCACAGCATACGGTCACAAAATTCAATACAGAGAGTACAGAAGGCAATCACATGTACCTATGTACTTCACTTTTCTTAGTACGCTCGGCGGTCGCGCTATGGTTGTCAACTTTGGCATGCACAAAAAGCTATCGTGGTAGTGGCACTCGTAATATTGTTTGATTTATTGTTGAGCTTATCCTACAATATTAAAACAAAACAATAAACATAGTATTACAATACAAAAAGTTTACAGAACAACAACATACTTATAAAATTTTATATTTGTAAATTTTCACCATCGAAAATCCCTAATAACGTCAAAACGGATTACCTTTACACAATTTATTTTGCCCTATCTGTTTTAGACCTAAACCTATCAAATGATAGTAAAAACAACACAATATCTACACAAACAAAAAATCATGTTTTCAACTTACGTAATAGTTGGAGGCGTGAATTTACCTTACAAAAAAGTTACTTCATTTATACTGATTCAAAAAAAATAGGAAACATATAAATCGAGCTTATATTATAGCCATTTTTTGTTGTTCCATTTTTGCACTTCACAGACGCGTGTCTCAAGCGGATGGCACTCGCGCTCGCACTAGTCCTAACCAGCCCGAGATTACGTGTACGTGAGTGGTGTCTATGTGTGCGTTGCACGGGCGCACTTTGTACGTAGATAGCCTTCTGTACTCTCTGTTTTTGTGATACGCTCTGTCGCACAAGGTCAATCTCGTTCCGCCACTTGCGTTCGTGTCATCGGGAGCGATATACAATGCGTAACATAATGAACGCAAGACACACCCCAATTAGAGTATTGAGTTAAAAGCATAATACAATGATCAAAACAATTTTTTTTTAAAGCTAACTATTTTTATTAAGTAAATTGTGTTGACCCTATCATTACTTTATGCATTCAAAATTGAGTCTTATTGCCTTGACATAAGATTAATTTTTTTTGGGTCAACCGGCGATCAGTATGGCAAAATACATAATTAAAAAAAAATACCTATCTTAAATGTTACCGAAATTGATTCAGTAATCAATTATGAACAAACTACTTTCAGGACTTGCGTTTATTCTGTTACACCTTGTATGTGATTTTATTAATGTGGCATTGTCTCTTCATCATCATCATCTGCCTAGCCTTTTCCCAACTAGACGGCACGGTTGGCGCAGTGGTTAAGCGATTGACTGCTGCGCTGCGTGTCGCGGGTTCGATTCCTGCACGGAACAAATATTTGTATGACCTACAAGTAGTTGTTCCGAGTCTGGCTGTTTGTGTATGTGAATTTAAATGTTTGTAAACGCACCCACAATACAGGAGAAATTCCTAGTGTGGGGCAACGTTTTTAAAGAAAAAAAAAAACTATGTTGGGGTCGGCTTCCAGTGGCATTGTCTCTTAAATATTGTAATTATGTTACTTTCTTTGTTTTTAAATTTTGACTGCGATTACCCCATGGGCTGAATTTCATTGCCCTCATACGTGGGTAATTGAAGTCAGAACGACTTTTTCGTTTTTTTTTAATTCTCACTAAGGGACTGGTGATGTTAACCAAAAAATACTTATATAACTTACTACTTACTTATATTACTTGTGCTCGAGTGAACTGAGTTTTACTAACATAGTTTTAAGTTTATACACACACATTGTATTTTTATAATATACATATAATATGTTAGTTTGTATGATAAGATCTATGGGCCAACGTAGCCTGAAAATAAAGGTTTTATTATTTTATTATTATAACTTGATAGGTACGTGCGGTGCTATTCTGTAAAGATCTCACCGTGACAACTTAGGTGAAGTGAGCGTGAAGTGAGCTGTCAATATTGTCAATTCCTAGCAAAAACAAACTCACTTCACGGTAACTGCTAATTGGTGATTAAAGCAAAGAGTTTTTCTTATGTGGCCTCCATTCCCCTTCGCTCCCCTACTGTGTGGCATGTCACTATGATTTGTATAAGATGACGCAGCGTCACCGATCAGGCGTAGCAACGCAGTGGCAACGCATATGAGTTAAGTAACGTTTAAAGATCTCTACCGTAAAGTCATACAACTGGGAGTCTAAACTTTCACACGAGTCTTCTCGCATTATGACAAACTTTAAATTGCAGTAATTAAGAACTCACTCAATGTCTTTAAAGTCACATTAAACTCACGAATGCATGCATTATGCTAACACTCGTGTTCAGCGCTAGTAGTACTAAATTTGGTTGGTGACAGAATAGATCTTTCTCATGTTCACTTAGCGAGTTTGCAAGGGTAACGTTACACGTGTTATGTTTTAAATTTGTAAATCTTGTATGGCATGGATATTAATATGTTGTAAATTATTTCATGACTGGTTAATGAACTACACTACCGAATTAGGACACTGTAATGGTAGCGTCATCAGCTGCCTAGCCATTTCCCAACTATGTTGGGGTCGGCTTCCAGTCTAACCGGATGCAGCTGAATACCAATATTTTACATTTAGCGACTGCCTATCCGACCTCCACAACCCAGTTACTGGGTAATACGATACCCCTTGGTAAGACTGGTTGTCAGACTTTCGGGCTTCTGACTACCCGTAACGACTGTCAAATATCCACGAATGACAGCCGGGACCAACGGCTTAACGTGCTTGCCGAGACACGGAGGTGTCACAGTATGTAAAGATGGCCACCCATCCACAGACTAACCGCGGCAAGCGTAGCTTAACCCGATCGAACGACCTGTGCGGCGGTTATTATTTAGCCACGGGCCCCTCTAATCATAGCGTATGTATGGAAATACTAAAAGAAATATTTATGTAGGTACAATCAGGGAAATTTATTGTTTAACAAAATTGACACACTACGTAAATTTTCCGCGTCATAGCCATTTCATACAACTGTCAAAGAATGACAGTTGTTATTCGAATAAACGGACAATTTATGTTGGTAGTAAATTTGCTAAACAGTTAATTTCCCTGACCATACTAGCACAATTATTCAGCTGGACTATAGCACCGCTTTATATGCAAATCGGTTGTACTATACACATTGACAGTGTACTTATGTATGATAGAGCCTAACATTGTTATTAGGATCACGCATAGCTACATAATGTCAATCTGTAATACACTGCTACAGCTCGTTGGTAGGGGCAAAAACAAGATGGCGGCATTAGTTCCAATTTTGTCCACGCACCAAAAGATACGCTAGCTGACTTACGGAGCCGAAACGTGGACACTCACGGTACGGCTGGTTCATAAATTCGGCCTTGGTATGTAAAGATGGTCACCCATCCACAGACCAACCACGGCAAGCGTGGCTTAACCTGATCAATCGACCCGTGCGACTGTTATTACTTAGCCATAAGCCCCTCTCTCCGTAAACGTACCTCATATATAAAGAAAAATATGAAATTTCTTCGAAAATTTGGTTTCCTATGATAACTGCCGGTCGGAAACCAGCTGTCATTAGTGTCAAACCCAAAATGAAATGAGCTGTCATTCCACCTGCTTGCTACTAAGCAAGCAAGTGGAATGACAGCTCATTTCACCTAAGTTTCCTGAGTCTTCTGGGCACGTTTCCGGATGACAGCGATGCGGACGAGCTTCGACGCCTTAGACAGAGTAAACTATAGACTGCTGCATATCTTCTTTTTCATTCCCACAAGAAAAAGAGAAATCAAAGAAAAGAGACAGAGTAAGAATATTTCTGTCCCTTACTGCGTATCGGCTAAGCACATCAATGTGCACAACAAGTTTGACGTTATGAATGAAATATTAAAAAACTACACCGCGATTAACCGGAAAATCTTTTTCGTGCATAATTCAATAGTAGTACATATGCGCAACTGTGAAAATGGTAAGGTGCAGTGTAAGCTGTATGATGTAGTATGATAGTATGATGAAGATTGCTGGAATTTTTGTCCCTTTCGGTGACACGGATACCATGAGTCTATAGATCAGATTACTCTGTCTACGTTCGACGGCTAAGTGTCCTTTGTTGTTGCAGGTATAGGAAGTTAGTAGTCGTTTACTTAAGTGTCTAGTGTAAATAGTTTGTATTTGTTTGATAATTAATTTAGTAGTAGGTAGTTTCCATCTATTGGGAATACCCATGTTTGTAAATATCTATCGGATAAATTCAATTCTGAACCAATGTGAACCAATGTGAAGTTTTAATTTTAAGATTTTTAGAGAACAGACTGGCTGGTTTCAATTTGCAAATCCTAAAAGGCCTAATTTTTGGCGGTAATGTCATTCTTGAACCAGTGGTTGTGACTGTACTTTGAATTAAGAACCCCACTGCCACATAAATGTAGGACAACGCTTTTAAATACCGGCCTAGTGCGAGTCGGACTCTCACGAGGAGGGTTTCGTACCACCGTACAATATTTTTTTTTTTTTTTTTTTACACATTTCTTGTATTCCTTTAATTTTAGCGCCCCTCTTGTTATAGCCGTCATAATAGGACACACTCTGTGAAAATTCCAAGACTACCTTTTACGGTTCAAAAGATACAGTAATAGACACACGGACGGACGGATCGACAGACGGACAGTGGAGCCTTAGTATTAGGGTCCCGTTAGCACATTTTGTGTACGGAACCCTACAAAAACGACTTTCCTATTCTGCCATCACTTCGCTACATTTTAATGCCTACAACATGCCAAATGTGGTTACAAGACATTCTTGGCACTTGTAAGTTAGCGTGTTTACCCGTCAAGGCTCGTTAATTGTACATACATAACAATTTGTTTTGATATATCTTGGATCAGTGAGCAGTGGTGGCCCAGTGGTCACGGACACAACTTATAGGTCGTAGGTTCGAACCCAGACAGGCGCTTTACTTTGTGTAAGTTATTTCATCACTACTGCTCTCAAAACGGTGAAGGAAAACATCGTGAGGAAACCGGCATGTCCTTGAACCAAAAATTCGAAGACATGTGACATCCACCAACCCGCACTGGGCCCGCGTGGTGGATTACGGCCCACTCCCTCTCACCGAGAGGAGGCCTGTGTCCCAGCAGTGGGAACAATATAGGCCGATTATGTATGTATACAATTTAGTAACAATGTACGATATATGTGTAATGAGAGGGCTCATTGAGAGGAGGCCAGTGTCCCAGTAGTGGGAACATTATAGGCTGATGATGATATCTTGGATCTATGCCTGATTTTAGTACCATTTTAAGCCACTTTTAAGCCACTTTGCGCACTGCATCCATACCGAATCCGAGAAACGACGACGGGCCGAACTAACCGCAGTACATTCAGCCCCAAAAGCATGTACAGACGCCAGCACATCAAGCTACCCGAAACTGTAAATTTTTGCCAATCAACTTTGAACCTTATTCTTAAGAGATGAAAATCTAGTAAAGAAATTTGACAGATTGCACTAGCTTTATGTGCTGGCGTCTGTACCTATATATACCTACGCGTACCTCGAGGGCTGGTTCGCAATGGCGCGGGAATAGTACCTGGAAGGATTTGTGGGAGACCTTTGCCCAGCAGTCGAACAGTAGAGGCTAACAAAAAAAAAAACACATCGACAAGAATTTATTTTAAAGAAAGAAAGAAAATACACATATTGATAAATGATAAATGATGATAAATGATTTTTATTTCTGTAAGTAGGTTTGTACAAACACTTTTACACGTCAATCATATTTTTTTTTAAACTAGATGAGGTCGGCCTTTCCTAACTGACTATTCTGAGAAGAAAGGCCGAAACAAACTCAGAAGTCACAGTCTCTTTTAAAGTCCAGACAAAATCTTTGTCAGATCGTGTGAAGACCATGTAGATTGGTGTCTGAAATGGTCTTTTGAGGAAAGAACCACCCAGATTGAGCGGACCTGTCCAATGAGTGCACGCATTTGTCAAAAATCGTGCAGCTCAACTCAGAACTTGAGGAGCTCAACGATTCGACGAACAATACCAAAGACAGGACATTTGGGTAGGCCGCATAAACTACTCAAACTGCCAGATCATGATTAAAACTAAGAAAGAAAAAAAGAAATGACCCACATAGTCCTCACATTCACAATATTCATGTCATTGTGTAAATAAAATTCATCAATGTCAATGTGTATTTAGCTCACACTAAAAGGCACACAAGTAATATTCTGCAAATTAGCAAAGTCAAATAAAAAGTGTAAGGTCAGAAATGTCATGTCTACAATTTCTGCAGCCTAATTGCCTAACACACTATCAATCGGAGTCTGAATCATTTTGAAGAAAATTGCTAATCCATTGCTTCATAAGTTCGAAAAATTTGTCTGCTCAACACGTAAATAACGCAACGAATGTTGTTGAACTGTCAAAATGACAGTTTCATTTTGACAGTTCAACAACATTCATTGCGTTTGATAATGAGTTACGAATTTGCCCCGCTGTTCCATAATACTGTATCATTATGTAGCTACAGTTAATTATACACGGTGTAACGTGTTTTGTGGCTTCACATTGATACAATATTATAGAACAATGCGTGTGGGTAATCTAATGAATTGTATATTGATGTTAACATCTCTTTGAGACTGACTGGACACAACAATAATATATAATACAGAATAACAGAATACGAGGGGCCCGTGGCTAAATAATAACAGCCGCACAGGTCGATCGATCAGGTTAAGCTACGCTTGCCGCGGTTGGTCTGTGGATGGGTGACCATCATTACATACCGTGACCCCTTCGTGCCTCGGAAAGCACGTTAAGCCGTTGGTCCCGCCTGTCATTCGTGGATCTTTGACAGTCGTTACGGGTAGTCAGAAGCCCGAAAGTCTGACAACCAGTCTTACCAAGGGGTACCTATCGTATTACCCAGTAACTGGGTTGTGGAGGTCAGATAGGCAGTCGCTCCATGTAAAATACTGGTATTCAAGCTGCATTCGGTTAGACTGGAAGCCGACCCCAACATAGTTGGGAAAAGGCTAGGCAGATGACAGAATAACAGAATACAGTAATACCTTAAGGTTACGATAGTTATAATTAACCAAAGTCGCTCCAAATTAATTAAGGAAATAATCATAATAATAAAAAAGGTGCCTCTAATTGGATTTGTCGAGATATCTTACCAGTAACGGGTGTAAAAAGACGCCTAACGAAGCCGAGAGTGCCTCGTTCTTCCCACCATTGTTTTAATTTTTAGTTAACTATAGCTGGGAGTCTTTTGGTTACAGAGATGTTGAAGGAATTCTTCCAAGAATTTTTTGTCATATTTAAAAAAATATTATTGATGTGCGTGTGTTTGTACAAACTTCATAATCATAATCAGTCTATATTGTTCCCACTGCTGGGACACAGGCCTCCTATCTTCGGGAGGGAGTGGGCTATAATCTACCACGCGGGCCCAGTGCGGGTTGGTAGATGTCATATGTATTCGAATTTTTGGTTCTAGGACGTGCCGGTTTCCTCACGATGTTTTCCTTCACCGTTTTGAGAGCAGAGGTGAAGAAATCATTTACAAAAAGTAAAGCGCCTGTCTGGGTTCGAACCTAAGACCTACAACTCGTAAGTCGCGGCACACAGCCACAGCCACAGGCCACCACTGCTTACACTACAAACTTACAGAAATAAAATCATTTATCATAGAATCGAACTTACTATCAAAGCTGAGATAAAAAAATCACACATCAACCAAAACAAGTTAAAAGGTGCACATTTATTTTAAAATATTCAAGCTCTGAAATCTACAACTATTCAAATATAGGGAAACTTGTTAGAGTTTGTAGTTGGGGCTGCTGGGGCCGCTGGACACCGGCCAGAATTCAGGCAAGATTGAAACTGGGGACATTCGATACATTCCCGACAGACTGCACTGTGTAACTTTGTTTATGTTGCCTATTTATTTCTGGATTCAATAAACGGGTATATGTGTAGCGGTATCTACAACGCCACATGCGAACAACGCGTCATACTGACTTCACACAAAATCCTGCATCTCGCAAGCAGAGTTTACCGCGCAACTAGCACATATATATAACGGCCCGACATGAATCATTCATTAGGCAGTTACCCGCCAGACACAACACCCGTCTGGTCGAAGGATCCTCCCTTTTCTATAGAGTATGAGTGAACTTTACACCCTTTTCCTCATACCTTTATATATGTAATTTATATTCACGTGAACCAGGCGAAAACGGTGCTTGCTCAACGTACTCAAATATCCAAGTAGCAAATGGGAGTTGTGGTAGCTTTGTGGTCTCAGGCCCCGACTTCTAGGTCGTGGGTTTGAACCCAAGCAGGCACTGGATCACATCATCTCTGATTCTATCCCTCAGCATTTGCTTGGGTAGCTTGTTCCATAGCTCGCTGAGCGACCTTGAATTTATGGAACTGGAAGGACGCACTGATTGAAGACACTTAGGTTATGCGGAGGAAATTAGATTAATGAAATAAAGCAAACTAGGTACAAACACGCAATGTAATCGATATCAATGTGCACTTTTTATTCAATCAAGTTTTAATTGTTGAATACTTCAATATTAAATATCTCTTCTTGTTTGGTAGGTAATAAAATTCTATTTACCTCTTAAATAAATTGCAAACTGTAGTTTTGTATAATTTAGAAGCATTTTTTTTAATGTTGTAAATGTTTCTGTTTATTATGATTTTTTGATGTTGACTTGAAAGAGCATGGCAGTTGAGAACGTGTCATGCTCACTTAAATGTCTCACTGATGGTGGCGCGTGTGTTGGATCATTCGGTTCCCTACAAAATGGTTGAGCTGGATGGTGCTGATCCACGCGTCATGTTCGTGAACGGGCGCCGTCGGTTGAGACTGGTCATCTCTTAACTGCCAAGGCTTAGGTATTTTTAATCTTATGTCTTGAATTGTTTCTTCATTTCTGTCTTTTTTACATTGTTCTCACATATAGAAGCAACAAGAATAATGTACCCAGGATTTTGTAATATCTTGATTTAAAAGAGTGTCCATGGAGTTTCTTGCCCGTTCTTCTCCATAGAGATCTACGCTTTGGAATGGGCAAGCTTCAACTTTCTGACTAACTGACAGACTATTTAATTTTGACAATTCAAAAGTGCCTGTACAAGGTTTAATTGAAATAAATGATTTGAGTTTGAGTTTGACTTTATAGCTGCCGGGTACACTAAACAATGTTTTATTACGACTACCCTCACTTTATGTTCCGATTGTATGTGGTTTATCGAGGTATTGTTTGTCTAGTTGCGGACGTGATCGTGACTTTATATGTATGTGTTAGAGCTGTGCTACAGTGGGCACAGGTTCAGTAATAAAGAAACTGTTACGTCTTATTTTACTAACCGTATTTAAAAAAGGAGGTTCTGTATTCGACCCGTATGTATGCATGTTCGTAAGTCGGCGATTCTCTCAAAAACTAATGAACCAATTTTGATCTTTCTTTCACTATCGTGATCTACATACTTTCAGGAAGGTTTTAGTATATAACACATTACGTAATTATTCTTAGGTACGAAGTTATATGCATAAATGTACTGCATATCAGTGTTGGGCGTAATTAATTTACTTTTGTAATTTAATTACTAAATTAATGAAAAGTAATTGAATTACTATAATTAAAATTACATGTAATTGAAATTACTGTTATTCAATTACATAAGTCACAAGTAATTCTAATTACATTAATTTGTAATTCAAATTATCCAATTACTGTTTAGGGGATAACATTGCGGGTAACATACAAAACCACCTAAATTGTGCGGTTGTTCGCTTGCTGCGCGCATGCAGCACAACACGCGTACAAATAACATTGGATAGAACGAAGAATCTGAATATGAAGTAGACGAATTGATTTCTGTAGTTAGACAAGAAAGCAGCACCAGTAGCAGCACAAACCAAGTGCTTATGAACGACATAGATCCATTGTCCTTATCCATGGAAGATGCGACTACCGAAGAATCAGCAGCGCTGCCACCATCAATTCGACAGTTACCATCTCACTTAAGATGGTATGCTCACAAACTTAGTTTGTGTTGCACTTCGGACAGCAACAAAGTTTTGAACGTACCTAATACACGACTTTCCATCTTCTATATATATAAAAGAAGAAACTGACTGACTGAATGAATGAATGACTGACTGACTGACTGACTGACTGACTGACTGACATATCAACGCACAGCCGAAACTACTGGGTCTACGAATGTGAAATTTTGCACACGGCTTCCTTTTATAATGTAGGGGAGCACTAAGAAGGGGTTTTTGGAAATTCAACCTTTAAGGGGGTGAAAAGGGGGGATTTCGTTTGTATGAAAAATCTTATTCCTTGAGTTAATAAACTTGAAACTTGGCACAAATACTTACCTAAGTAAATTATTAAGTTTGGCATTTTTTGTTTTTCTTAACTACCCCTAAAAGGGGATTGGGGGGGTGTCAAAGTTTATATGGAAGAATTTTAACGGGCTGTCCGAATATCTCGAAACTCAGTATTTATACTTAAGACCAAAAATAGAGAAAAACGTGTATCATGGTTTTCCAAAAATGTACCCCTAACGGGGTTAAAAGGGGTAGTTAATTTTACAGGAGAGAATTTTACTGCGTGGCTTGATTAACTCGAAAATTGGTACAAATAATCTTTGAGTCAAGTAAAGAGCACATCCCAAAGGATTTTTCGAAATTCCACCCCTGTGGGGGTGAAAAGCGGGGATACAGTTTATATGAAAAATCTTATTCATTTGGTTAATAAACTTGAAACTTGGCACGAATACTTATCTAAGTAAATTATGAAGTTTGGCATTTTTTGTTTTTCTAAACTGCCCCCTAAAAGGGGATTGGGGGGTGTCAAAATTTGTATGGAAGAATTTTAACGCGCGGTCCGATTAACTCGTAACTCGGTATTTATACTTAAGACCAAAAATAAAGAATAACATGTATCAGGGTTTTTCGAAAATCTACCCCTAAGGGGGTGAAAAGGTGTAGTTAATTTTACAGCGGAGGATTTTACTGCGTGGCTTGATTAAGTCGAAAATTGGTATCAATAAATCTTCGAGTCAAGTAATAAACACATCCTAAACGATTTTTCGAAATTCCACCCCTGTGTGGGGGGGGGGGGGGGAAAGCGAGGATACAGTTTATATGAAAAATCTTATTCATTTGGTTAATAAACTTGAAACTTGGCACGAATACTTATCTAAGTAAATTATGAAGTTTGGCATTTTTTGTTTTTCTAAACTACCCCCTAAAAGGGGATTGGGGGGTGTCAAAATTTGTATGGAAGAATTTTAACGCGCGGTCCGATTAACTCGAAACTCGGTATTTATACTTAAGACCAAAAATAAAGAATAACATGTATCAGGGTTTTTCGAAAATCTACCCCTAACGGGGTGAAAAGGTGTAGTTAATTTTACAGCGGAGGATTTTACTGCGTGGCTTGATTAAGTCGAAAATTGGTATCAATAAATCTTCGAGTCAAGTAATAAACACATCCTTAACGATTTTTCGAAATTCCACCCCTGTGTGGGGGCGGGGAAGCGAGGATACAGTTTATATGAAAATCTTATTCATTTGGTTAATGAATTTAAAACTAAAGGGAGATTGGGGGTGTTTAAATTTTGTATGGAAGAATTTTAACGAGCGCGTCCAGAGTCCAAAATAAATAATAAAGTATTTCAAAGTTTTTAGAAAATCTACCCCTAACGGGGTGAAGAGGGATAGTCAATTTCATAGGGGAGTAGATTTGATTGAAAAATTGGTATAAATAATCTTTAAGTCAAACTATAGTAACATCCCAGACAATTTTTCAAAACCCTTTAGGGATAAAAAGAGGGGATACAGTTTATACGAAAAATCTTATTCATTTGGTTAATAAACTTGAAACTTGGCAATATTTGGCTCAGTATATAATAAATAATGTCACTTTTAGTTCAAAAACATACCCTCACAGAGGATTTAGAGGGTGACAAAGTTAATAAGTTAGAAAAATATGTAACCCGCTGTCGGATTAACTCTAAAAAGTAGGTATGTGTTTTAGGGTTTTTCAAAACTCTACTCCTACCAAGGTGGAAAAGGGTAATTTTTTTTTTTTTTTATTTATTTATTTATTTAAAACCACAATTATAACACCTTTACAGAATCATCCAAGGCGATGTTATAAGTCACTACGTCTATTCATTTACAAAAATAAAAATAAAATAAAATCACCTGCCATGTAAGCAAAATTGCAACAACGATATAACGCTGCTGGAACCCCGCCCACATGGCTTGAATCAATCATTATTATAATATCAGACCTTTTTCAATTAATAATTGTGCCTTTTTAATGAATCTCGGCAGGTTTTGCCCAAATATATCCTCCGATACTGTACTAATGTTAATAATACGTGCGGCTCGTGACATAGGGGCAAACTTGAGTAGGTTTGTCCTAGCCGCTGGCACGTCTAACAGAGCGGGGCGGCGGCGCGCACCTACACACCCGTCCGGCGCGCGCAGCCGCAGCTCTGCCAGCACCTCCGGGTGGTGCAGCAACCCTAGCAGTACACTCGCCACGTACTTGACCAGCGCGACGTCCCTTCTTACTGCCAGCCTGGTGTACCCGACCATGCCCAGGACGAACAGACTCGGGTACATCAGGGGATAAAAAGGATAAACCCCATACTGCTTACGGTAAAGAAATCTAGCAAATTTGTTTTGAATTTTTTCCAACATGAGGCTGTATTTCCCTTCATGCGGATTCCAAATGATTGCACTTGTTTCTAGATGGCTCCTCACAAGTGCATTGTATAAAACTTTAACAGCTGCAGTATCGGTAAAATCCTTACACTGTCTCAAGATGAAACCAAGATTTCTGAAAGCCCTGGCGCACATCTCAACTATGTGTTTGCGGAACGTCAGCTCAGATACCATCTGTACGCCCAGGTCTCGTACAGTTGAGACACGCGGCATACCTTCGCTGTCCATCTCGTACTGATGCTGTAATGGAGCACGCGCCCGGCTATAGCTCATCACACAACACTTTCTAATATTAAAATGCAGCTTGTTGGATTTACTCCATTGGACTACGTTATCAATGTCAGACTGGAGCTGATTACAGTCTGCAGTGTCCTCAACTTTTAGAAATAATTTCAAGTCATCTGCAAACAGTAGACACTTCGCCTCTTTCACAACTGTAGGTAGGTCATTAATTACTAAAATGAATTCCAAAGGTCCAATATTACTATATTGTAAATAAAGTTTAAGGGGTGGATTGCTGGGAAATATAGTAGGAAATGCTGTATCCACTAGCAGGAATAGCGCCTCCAGTGTTTCGCAGAGCACTGGCTTCAGCGAAAGAGCCAAAATGGTCTCCGACACACGACCCTTTGCACGACAACATCCTTGTGCCTGTGCCACAAAGGCTGGAAAGCCGAAACAGTTTTTTAAAGTGTGTCGTCCCACTCACTGGTGAACCATCACAAGAAAGACTGAAGCTGTGGCGAGACAGACCTTCCTTACCCAAACCCAAAATTTTTATAGGAAAGTACGAAATACACGCGGACGAAGTCGCGGGCAAAGTGCTAGTAATACATAACCAAATGTTACAAAAATGTACCACATTATGGAATGCTGCTAACCGACCAAAATCTGCTGACATTATTCAGAGCATCATAGGACATACACTTTCAAGACCTGGGATGTTTGAACAAAGAGTAGTGTTATAGTCTAATTTAAAGTAAATCACTTTTTTTAAATAAATAAACACATTTGATGAATCATTCATCGTTTTATTTAACTTACTATCTCAACTTTAAAAGAAATTATATACATAAGTAATTGAGTAATTGCAAATAACAATTACAATTACTAATTGTAATTGTTAGTTGAATTACTTTTCAATAATTTCAAGTAATTTGTAATTGAAGTCGCCAATTACAATTTGTAATTGTAATTGTTAATTTGTAGTTAAATACATTTTGCCCAACACTGCTGCATATACAGCATTTCTATGCGAATTTTGATGATTCTTCTAGTGGGTGTCTTCAATTCTTCAATGCAATTGTATGTATTATGTATTGTTTTTAATGGATTACCTGAGGGGTGGTCCCATATCATCATTTCAGCCGGTAGACATTTGACCAGTTCTGTGCTTCTCGCATCCAACGGGTTCCTGCGGCCTTCACAAGGTCCCATATAAATTTGATTAACTTTGCTTGGGTAGTTTTTGGGTTAGCTTCATTATTACGATTTTAATAACTTTCTGACTCTGATATTTATATAGCAAGTAGTGTTAATTGAATTTGTGTGGGGTAGGTACTGTAGAGGTTTGGTCTGTGTTATGACCTTAAAGTTACACTGGCAGGTTATATTTGTTGTTGGTTGATATTCGAAAGTTGAGACGTATGTAATAGAATGATAGATGGTTTTTCCTGAGATAGAAAATAAGTTTTATACTAACCGTATTGAAATAATATTCCTTGAAACAATATATATCTAAACTGTGGAGATCCCGGTTGGATCTTCACAGTACAACTAAAAAGTGAAAAATAAAAACTTTTTTACAAAAAAAACAACCGGCTTCCAAAAAAACAACATCGTCGCATCGTGAAAAATAACTTTAATTTCGGAAGTCGGTGTTAAAAAACGAAAATGCGGAACCAACGACACCGACTTCCGAAATTAAATATGTTTCACTTGTGTTTTTTGTACCTACAATGTATGCAAATAAATTTTACTTTACTTTAAAAAAATATATATTCCTAATAATAATGTCACAGACATGTGCCAAAAAAGATAAGTAGGTAAGTTAATTAGAACAAAAAAACAAAACTGATCTATAATAACCAGTTTAAGGGGTGGCAAGGCAACCTATTTATTGTATTAATAGTCTATATTAGAATTCGTTATTTTAATCACCGAACTGGAATTTTAGGGATCATCCCTAACCATAATGAAAGATTAGGTTTTAATTAATCGGTGGTAATAATAAAGTGGCTTATTAATAACAGCCGCACGTATCGTATTGGCCGGTAACTGTAACATTTAAAACACTTGTACCCCAACATTTTTGGGAAAAGATTAGGCAGATGATTATGAAGAAGAACACACTATTAATCTCAATCTAAATCATTATTCAGATTGAGATTAATAGTGTGTTAGGCAATTAGGATGCTGTGAGCAATGGATTAGCAATATCCTTGCCTTAATCGCTTTGCATTGTAATATTTTTTAAATTATTTATCTTCCTTTGTTAATATAATTAACTGGGGTCTACTCCGAAGCGATTAACCACTGTATCGGCCGAATGTTCGGTCATTTTCTACTACCATTAATTTCCTATATTGACTATTGGTCCCGACCAAACTGTGCCAATCCGAACCTTTTTAGAACCCTTAACCCTTTTTTTACCTTTTTTTTTTTTATTCGTAGTAGGACAACAATATTCGAATCAGAAAATAACCGAACATTCGGCCGATACAGTGGTTAACCGCTTCGGAGTAGACCCCCTGTACGTTATTAGTATGTTACTGCATGTTGTTAACACATACCTACTTCATGTATTAAATATTTGCATGCCATTATTACATGGCGGAATGTGTCTTTGCACTACAATTTTATATTATCATCTTTTGTACCTACCACATTTTATGCAAATAAACGATTTTGATTTGATTTGATTCATTCAGTCTCAGGGTGTGGCCAGTTCGTTTGAAGTCAACTCGCACTGAAGCTTTTATATTTTACGATTTTACCACAGACAGAACTTTTTGCTGTACATACCTCGGATCCATATAAAAACACAACAATGCAGCTCAACTTTAGCGTCCTTTCAAAACCATTTTTACCGCCTTTTACAACGAAAAAATCTCGGAAGACGGCTTTGACCTCTCCCATTTACTATTTTCGACACAATCGGCTCATACAGGTATCTACATTTTCCATCAAAAATTGGCCTTTACCCTGCGACTTCTTCCACAAATTTGTATTCATCGCGTGTGGGCCGACCATCGGGGTCGGGCAGCAGATTGGGTCTATTATGCCCCGCACAATATCCTACGTTCTTCGGTAAAACTCAATGTTAGGAGGGTTAAAAAAGGGCTTTGTGAAAGGTATACACTTGAGGTCGTATTGCGGTTGAAATGCGGGTTTTACGCCCATGTGGTTGATATCTGACAGTCGTGTGACCTCACTACCTTATAGTTTTAAGATAGTCATTGAACGGATTCGAATTTGGGTGTTGTTACTACACAATCTTGGTAAGTACGGAAAATTAATTTAAAACTACCAATTGTGCAACTCTGAATATTTATCTATGTAAATAAACAAAGTCGGGTTAGTTACACCATGTATGATTCAAGAAGGGTTGGAATTTTTTTTATGATCTTTGATTTTTCTCCGCTCCGAATAGCGGAAAAACTATTAAAACATGAGAAAAATTCACGACAAGAAATATTTCTGAGGCAGTACGAAGTTCGCCGGGTCAGCTAGTTATATACCTACATAATTCTGTAAATGGGTTTAGATATCTTTATTGGTTTACTGACATTAACTTTTACAATATTTATCACAACTAACTATTAATAAATAATAACAGAAATAATAATAAATAATAACAGTCGCACAGGTCGATCGATCAGGTTAAGCTACGCTTGCCGTGGTTGGTATGTGGATGGGTGACCATCTTTACATACCGTGACCCCTCCGTGCCTCCGTGTCCTAGGTTCGATTCCCAGGCCGGGCAAAGTGTTATTGATTTTTCCATTAGGATTTTTTTTGTAACAGCCCGGAGTTTGGAAATTGGCGGAGTTATACCCCCGTGCCTTGGAAAGCACGAGAGAGAGTGCGCCTGTGTATGCGCACACACTTCTGCCACAGCTTCTGCACTATAATATCTCCTGCGACGAATTCAAGTCTACGCCGCCATGGCCGAAATACGGTCTGATGAACTATTTAACTATAAAATTAATACCTACACTGTAAACTGGGGACCTAAAAAGGCCACTTTGGAGAATCATAAAAGGATAACATTATGAATCGTAAATATGGCGAAGACAGTCCATGTTTTTCTTTTTTTCGCTGCACTACGTAGGTATAATCAAAGACATTGGGATTGGATTTGGATCGGATTAATTGGTATTTTAGCATAGACAAAAAAAAATAACTGAAAAATGCTTCACCAATGAGATTTGATACGATTAACTTAACGGGTAACTGTCCATTATGTTATCCTTTTATGATTCTGCCAAAGTGGTCTTTTTAGGCCCCCAGATCTTCTGCAAACAATTTCTCATTCACAAACAGCTTTTAGCTAAGTGGACCGTTACAGTATTGTATATAATTAATCTTGTATTTTGAGAAGGGTCTAAACTGAATTGTCTTTGACGCTAATATTATTAAGATATCAACTGTAGACCATTCTGTAACGATAATACTCATAAATCATGAATGTGTCTCACGCAACAAAATTAGAAGATTAACTGGAATAAGACTATTTTGGATGAATAATCACACTTCACACTAATAACGGCGAAATAAAGGCGAAAGTAAGTGTGTTTGTATGTTTGTTACTTCTTCACGCACAAACGTACACTCCATGTAAATTACTGGTATTCAGCTACATCCGGTTAGACTGGAAGCAGACCGAACAAGGTTAGGCAGATGATGATGAATGTTGCATGCCTTTTAATCTGTGACCAATAACTATATTTAATTTCTTTATTTCTTACTTTGACACCACGCATAGCAGTTGTGAATATACTAACAAAGCTCCTGACTGCTTTGTTAGTATTTTCCGTACTTAAGTAGTTTTATATCACCTGTCTAGCCAAGGTCAGACGAAAAAAAAAAATTAAAACGTTAAACCTTTCAAGTAAAATAGGAGCCGCCAAATTAGGGGTACATTCTCAACATTTTTGACACACGCAGGCGTAACTTCGGCCTTTGTAGAACTCTTCTATACCCTTACTGGGCAAAAATTCAAAACAATGATCTCTAACGATGGGACAATAAAACAGAAAGAATTTCAACATTTTTGTACTAGGGTGTGGTCAGATTAAATTTGAAAACACTGGGTACAGACGTAGACGCCAGCACATCAAGCTACTACAATCTGTCTAGATTTTGAACTTTATCCCTAAATCTTATGGTTCAAAGTTCATCATCTGCCTAGCCTTTTCCCAACTATGTTGGGGTCGGCTTCCAGTCTAACCGGATGCAGCTGAATACCAGTATTTTACATGGAGCGACTGCCCATCTGACCTCCACAACCCAGTTACTGGGCAATAAGATACCCCTTGGTAAGACTGGTTGTCAGACTTTCGGGCTTCTGACTACCCGTAACGACTGTCAAAGATCCACGAATGACAGCCGGGACCAACGGCTTAACGTGCTTCCCGAGGCACGGAGGGGTCACGGTATGTCAAGACGGTCACCCATCCACAGACCAACCGCGGCAAGCGTAGCTTAACCTGATCGATCGACCTGTGTCGTAGATGATTGATGTTAGATGATTAAGTAGACCTACCAAAAAATACGGGTCAGGGGGCAACTGGCCTCTGGTCCGCGGCCCACATTACACGGAGTAGGAACAGTAGTGGAAAAGTGGTATTTACTGCCAATGACTTTTTGGCAAAAGCATTTGACTTCTGTTTTTTCATTAAGTTCCTTTTAACTTTTGAGTGAGTCGTTCCCCCGAACGTTACCATTTTATAAATAATACTAGCAGCGCATGTTTCGATCCCGTGGGAATAACGGGATTAAAGTATTCTATGTGTTAAACCAGGAAATGTGCCAATTTTCCATCCAAATCTGTTCGACGGTTTACGCGTGATTGAGTAACAAACATAGAAACATCTTCACAAACTTTCACATTTATAATATTACTAGCTTTTGCCCGTGGCTTCACTCGCATTAAATTAAATAATGATTCGAAAGATATGTAGAGCCATCTATAATCATAATAACGTTATTGTTGTTTTCCTTGGGAACAGCACTTTTTTTCGGCATGAAAGTTACACTATGTCCGTTTCTGTACACCTGGCAGCGTGATGCTTTCAAAATGATCGGTTTAATGGTTTAGGCGTGAAAAGGTAACAAATAAACTTACTTTCGCATTTATAAATTAGTTAGGATTATGTTCCTAAGTAAAATATGTAGGTATGTATCGATTATTAAAAGACCCCTTTATGCGAAGCTGCTTCAAATAAAACAAATTAATCTACCAACTTGAATTCCGTGTTCTAATTCATTTAATCTAAAACTTTCCCCGGCATTTCATTGACATAGAAACACAATATCACGGAAGTTGATATTGGTTGCTTCGACGCACCTGTGTCAACTGATAAATATGTATACATGTATGTTAGTTTATAAATGTTTAACTGTCAATTGAGCTCATATTGATTAACGTAAGTGTTTGTATCTTGATACAAACGTATTATGTTGTTAGTATTGAGTATTTGTGTCATAACATAAGACCCTTTACATGGCACAGTTTCTTCACCGTACGGCGTATTAACCAATCAATCGGCTCAGCCTATTGCAGTCCACTGGTGGACATAGGCCTCGCCCAGGCTGCGCCATAACACCCTGTCCTCCGCCTTCAGCATCCAGTCAACCCCAGCTACCTTCTTTAGGTCGTACGTCCATCTAGCTGGGGGGCGTCCCACACTACGCTTGTCGATACGCGGTCTCCACTCCAGGAGTCGTCTGTTCCACTGGCCATCTGTCGGTACGCCGAACGTCATTTCATACAAACTTTCAAGCTCTTGTTTTCCGAAATGAACGAACCGATTTTAATGAAACTTCATTCGCATAAGCAGGATACAAAGGTCTAAAAAGTTAGCAGAGAACATTTTCGAAAAATAGTGTTACAGCCAAATTAGACCGATTTTAAACTTTTCATAGAAACGCAGATTTCCAGTTATCTTTTTTTAAATAAGACATTTCGAAAATGTTCTCTGCTAACTTTTTAGACCTTTGTATCCTGCTTATGCGTATGAAGTTTCATTAAAATCGGTTCATTCATTTCGGAAAAAAAGGGCTTGAAAGTTTGTATGAAATGCCGTTCGGCGTAAACGTTCTTAACAGCGCCATAGAAAAAACGTGCCCGTCAACAAGCTTCCGTTGTGATCCATACAACACTGATGACCGTGCCTACACACGGCGAATAAACCGTAGTTTTTCACTGCAAGAAAAACGTGTATGTATAGTCGCCAGCACATCAAGCTACCCGAAACTGTAAAATTTTCCCAACCAAATTTAAACCTTATGTTTTAGTGATAAAGTTGAAAATCTATTAAAGAAATGTGACAGATTGTAGTAGCTTAATGTGCTGGCGTCTGTACAAAGGGGCCTTAGGGAAATATTCGACACGTTATGGAAGAAGAGGGAAATATTTAACTAACCCAATAAAAAAAACTTAAATAA
The DNA here is from genome assembly GCA_963082905.1 of Oligia fasciuncula. Taxonomy (NCBI): domain Eukaryota; kingdom Metazoa; phylum Arthropoda; class Insecta; order Lepidoptera; family Noctuidae; genus Oligia; species Oligia fasciuncula. The sequence goes on from OY720401.1 coordinate 3,562,317, forward strand.
ACCTATTTTTCTTTCTTTCCAAAAACTTACTGACCTTCTAATGATATAAAAAAAAACTGGCCAAGTGCGAGTCGGACTCGCACACTAAGGGTTCCGTACCACAAGGCAAAAACGCCGAAAAAAAAGTTTGTTGTATGGGAGCCTCCCTTAAATATTTACTTTATTCTGTTTTTAGTATTTGTTGTTATAGCGTTGTGTTTTGTCTTATTTTTGTTTATTTTTCTATATTTTATTTTATTTCTAATGCTATTGTATTGTATGATCCAACTGTTGATCGAAATAAAGGAATTGAATTGAATTGAATAGCGGCAACATAAATACATTATCTGTGAAAATTTCAACTATCTAGCTATCACGGTTTATGATATACAGCCTGGTGACAGACAGACAGACAGACGGACAGTCTTAGTATAGGGTTCCGTTTTTACCCTTTGGGTACGGAACCCTAAAAATAATATTATTATGCTTTTTAAAATTAATTAACCTATAAAAACTTCTTGGTCTTTTAATGATGCTCACTTTTTAAATAAATGAGCCAAGAGGCTTAAAAGAAAAAAGATAAAAAGAAGTTAAAAAGATTTAACTTTCGTGCTTTTGCTCACAGTTTGTCTTAGTAACTAAGCTAGGGAATCGAATGGGGGCTGATCCTGCTCGGAGAAGGAGGCGTCGGGGTGGCAACCGCCTTGGCGCCTAACACGCCGAAACCCGCTTACCAAACAAGGTAGCGCCCGTGACCTTAGGGGTCACGGGCGCACAGAATGGGGACTCTGTCCGCTCACCAAGTGACCCCAGGGAAGACGGTGGCACAGTGGTCACGTGCTGACGTGCATAGCGAGGCTCAGGGGAGGCCCCTTTACAGTCTCCACAGGGATGTGCCTTACAGGCGTTGCACGGGGAGGTTGCGGAATTGGTCTTTTAAGAGGAACCGGGACCACCCCTATGTACTGATGGTGATCACCGGGGTGGTTTTAGTGAGGTAAAAACCCTACACTCCTGAACGCGCCTAAATGCGTTAATACGAACGCGCCCGGAGCAAGAGGGGCGCGCGGGGGCGACGCGGCCGGCGTCTGCAGCAGAGCGCGCGCACCCGCCATTCGGCCAAAATCAGCGTTTGCGCATGCACGTAATCTTTAATGTCGCGATCGCGTGTGTCCGCCATTATTGTACAATGTAAAGCCGTTTCATTTTTTATACAATATATTTTAATAACAAGAAGTTGAGACGTTTATCATTCCAATCCTCAACATATGGCGACCGTGAACAAAGAAGAACCATAAAACAAGGTCAGACCGTGGAAAACCGGCACGTTTTTGCGGCCCTCTCGAGTCAAGAAGATGGCGGCGGTAGCTGTTCGTCGGTGATCTCTGCGTGTCTCCGAGTCAAAAGGTTCCTGGTGATCTCCATGCTACGTCTCCGAGTCAACCGCTGTCTGCAGTCGTCGTGTTAGCGTGGGTCTCAAACCTCTAAGCTGCGCACAATTGGCACCAGCAGCGGCGTGGCGGCGTTGGTATCGATATTGGAAGTAAGCCCGTTCCTTATATACTCTCCTTTCCCTGTTTCTTTTTGGTGTGTGGGTGCCTGGCTCGTCAAGCTATTTTCTTTAGCATAAAGCAACCTAGGTATTTGCGTCTATACTGGCGCAACTCATTGCCACATACCTCTATATAGGTTCTTATTTACTGCCTTTAAAGTCACTATTCGGTACTATACTGTACCTACAGTCTGCTTGGCAAAAATATTAATTACAACATTGTTTGTGAGCACGTGCTTGGGTGTGCGTCTATTCTGTCGCAACTCGCTGCTATATACCTCTAAATAGTCTTATGTTATTGCCTGAGAGAGGTCACTATTCGGTACTATACTGTACCTAATGAGCTAATAACGCATGGCTTCATCGCTCAAGAAACTAATGTTCTAGTGCACGTTGCACGTAATTTTCATAATCGATTCGTTATCGATAATATTCTATCATCATTTGTTTTCTTAGAGCATAATAACTATTTCTATGGTTCTTAGTACTCTAGAGCTAAGTCGGTCTCTTTATTTGAGTAAATTCTAAGTCCTAGGTATCCTAAAAATACCTACATTTTCGTAGGCGTGTAAAATCCTAAGGTAGCATTATATTCAACGACATTTGCCGAACATTCCAGCGTTTCCGGGTCCGCGTGTACGGCCCGCGCGCTCAAGTACTTCGTGTCTCGCGCCTCGCTGCGACCGACGCGCGTTGCGGTTGCTGGTTGCTGCCACGTGCTGTTGACGAGCTCGGCGACAGCGGGTGGCGGGTTCGGCGGCAGCGGCGTGGTTTGAGCTGGTTTGTCGGCTGGATTGTATAACCGGTGGGATTGCACATATTATTTAAGTAGTTTCCTACTATCTGCAAGGTTGCCCGACTCATTGTTTGCGCGTGTTGTTAAGTAGTGTTTCTTTCATTTCACTCAAAATGACGGACGATACGATTACCTCTCCTAATGTGGAGGGTAATGACAATGTCAAAACATTGATTCGCAGACGTGGTGGTATACGTAGCAGATTAACAGTATTTAAACATTTTATTAGTAAATACCAAATTGAGAAAGCCTCTAGTCTTAGTCAGTTAGAAGTGAGGGAGCTGTCTTTGCGACTCACACAGCTACAAGATTTAATGTCAAAATTCGACACAATTCAATCTGAGATAGAGGAGATTGCTCATAATATTGATGAACAAATGTTAGAGAGAACTTCTACAGAAGGTGAATTCTTTGCAATGATTTCTTTCACACAAGAATTAATAAGTACATGTTCAACAAATAGTAAAGGAAATTGTGAATCTGTACATTCCAGTTGTAGCAAAATGAACAACTCTGTTAAATTACCAACCATAAATTTGCCCACTTTTGATGGGAACTATTCTAAATGGCTAGAGTACAGAGACACATTTGACTCATTAATTAATAATAATGAGTCTATACCATTAATAAATAAGTTTCATTATTTAAGAAACTCATTAGTAGGTAGCGCTTGTAATATAGTAAGGTCCATAGACTTTACTGCAGCGAACTATCAATTAGCATGGAAGTCTTTATGCGACAGATTCAATAACAAAAATATTCTTATAAATAATCACTTGCAGGCATTAGTTACTATCAATCCGATCCAAAAAGAATCTTTCAAAGCTTTAAGATATTTGATGGATCAAATTCAAAAGAATTTATATGCTTTAAATATATTAGATATTCCCACAACTGGCTGGGATCCTTTAGTTATATTCTTGATTTCTGCTAAGCTAGATCCCAGAACTAAGAGTAAATGGGAAGAACACAAAGGTCATTTAACACACCTGCCTTCTCTTGAAGAATTTGTAAAATTTTTAGATAATCGAGCAAATGTCTTAGAGACAGCTAATGGTAGTCGATATTATGATAATAAAAATTCAGTTTATAGTAAGGAAAATAAATCTGTTAAGTCATTAGCAACTACGTTGGCTGGTTTTCAAACTAAGACATGTTTTATCTGTAATAAATCACATTATGTACATCAATGTCATAAATTTAAGGCTTTGAGTTTAAATGATAAGCTGTCTGAAGTGGCTAAGCATAAGTTGTGCACAAACTGTCTTCGTGGTGGTCATAACAATTCAGAATGTCCATTGAGTAGTTCTTGCAGGACCTGTAAGGAAAAGCATAATTCAATGTTGCATAACAACAGTACAATTACTAATGTAGTCACAGAAACTACAGAAACAACTCAGCCATCAACTAGTAATCTTCCGGTTAGTTTGTCAGCTCGCTCGCCAGGCCAAGTTTTATTATGTACTGCACAAGTAAAAATAATTAATACACGTAACAATAGTACTCACCTTGCGCGTGCGTTGTTGGACACTGGAAGCCAGTCTTCATTTATAACAAAAAATCTGAAAGAGAGGCTAGGGTTACAAGCAACACAAATAAGTTCTTTTAATGTAAGTGGTATAAATAATGCAGCATATAAAATAACAGAATGTTGCAATATTGTGTTAAAGTCTAGAATTAGTTCATTTAATAGAACTGTTAATTGTCTAGTAATTCCTAAAATTACAGGAACATTACCCGGCGTTCAAGTAAATGCTGAGCGTTTGGGATTGCCCAATGGGGTAGTTCTGGCAGATCCCTTGTTTTATGAGCCTGCCGAAATAGATATCTTGCTTGGTGCAGACCACTTTTTTGATATTGTAAATAATAATAGGATAATCTTAGGAGTGAATAAGCCTATATTACAGGATAGCCAGTTAGGATGGCTAGTTACCGGCCCTGTCGGTGAATCTTATTTTACTCATAATGTACATTGTAATTTAGTAAAAAATGATAAAACAGTGTCACTTCAAGATATCCATAACTCTGTTAAAAGATTCTGGGAGGTAGAAGAATTACCTACAGGTTCTACTAATTATTCTATTGATGAGCAATATTGCGAGTCTCATTTTATAAAAAACACTTGTCGTTTACCAGATGGACGATTTTCTGTAATGATGCCGCTGACGGAGGCCCCGGAGGAGGCACTTGGCAAATCGTTTCCTATTGCAGTTAAACGGTTCTTAAGTCTAGAAAATAAATTAAATAAAAATGTTGAAGTTAAGAAACAATATAGTGAATTTATAAAAGAATATAGTAGGTTAGGACATTTAAGCGAAATCGAAAGGCCCAAGTTTGGTTGTTACTTACCTCATCATTGCGTCATTAGGGAACAACATGATACCACCAAGCTGAGAGTAGTTTTTGACGCTTCAGTTAAAACAAGTTCAGGGAAATCTTTGAATGATATCCAGGCTGTTGGTCCCACTGTACAGAGCGATTTATTATCTATTCTTATTCGTTTCAGAATACATAAATTTGTTTTAACAGCAGACGTCGAAAAAATGTACCGACAAGTAGCCATAGATAAATCACAGCGGCACCTGCAGCTTATTTTGTGGAGGGATCAAGTTGATCAGCCTTTCAAAATTTTACAACTCAATACTTTGACATATGGGATGGCTTCAGCTCCATTCTTAGCTACTAGGACTCTGGTGGAGCTGGCTGATAAATGTCAGGATAAGACTATTGCCAATGTCATTAAGAACGATTTTTATATGGATGATCTCAATACAGGTGCCTCAACTGAAGAGGAATTAAAACATATCTATTTAAATGTCACTGAAACATTAAATTCTGCTTGTTTCCCATTAAGAAAATTTCGCACAAACTCTCATATTCTTAGTGACAAAACAGAATTATCTAATTGTCTTAATTTTCATGACGAAGCTAATGTCTTAGGTCTGAAATGGTCACCAAAGACTGATGATTTGCATTTTCCAAATGGAATTGAGTTCACTTCAAAGGTTACTAAACGAACTATTATTTCCACCACATGCAAAGTATTTGATCCTTTGGGGCTAGTTAGTTGTTGTATCATTAAAGCAAAAATTTTATTGCAACATTTGTGGATTGCAAAATTAGACTGGGATGATCCCGTACCCGAGCCTTTTGCTAAAAGATGGTTTAATTTCATCCAAAACTTGCATCATTTATCTGATATTATAATACCTCGTTGTGTTTTAGGTGATAATTTAGAAACCCAGTCAGCTGAGCTACACTGCTTTGTAGATGCAAGTCAGCAGGCATATGGAGCGTGTGTTTATTTACGTTCCCAAGATAGTAAACATAACATTACAGTAAGGTTACTATGTGCCAAAACTAGAGTTTCTCCAATTAAGGAGCTCACAATCCCGCGTTTAGAGCTATGTGCTGCTCTGTTAGGGGCTCAAGTTAGTGAGAAGGTATTACAGTCAGTACCATGCAATGTTACACAAAAATATTTGTGGACTGATTCCACAGTTGTACTCGGATGGCTGAAAACTCAGAATAAAGTCTTACAGACATTTGTACGTAACCGAGTCAACAGAATTACTGAAATTACCAAAGAATTTGAATGGAAACATGTTCCAACACAGTTAAACCCAGCAGATTTAGCTTCTAGGGGCATTGACCCACAGCATCTGCAGTCATTACATTTATGGTGGGAAGGTCCTTCATTCCTTAAACAGGACGAATCTTATTGGCCTACCCAACCTCACACTATACACAAAAACTTACCTGAAGTCAAAGTATTAGTATCTGTTGATGACATGTCTGAAAATAAATTATTAGTACCATTTGAAAAATATTCAAGTTATATTAGACTTAAAAGAGTTTATGCGTATGTTTTACGTTTCATTAATAATAGTAAAAGTAAACAGTTGAAACTAAAGGGACCTTTGCAAGCTAACGAATTAGAGAACTCTTTAATACTATTACTTAAAGTTAGTCAATCAGAGTCGTTTGCAAAGGACATAAAACTCGTTCAAAACAAATTGGAACTGCATCACAAAAGTAAAGTATTATCCTTACATCCACTGTTAGATACCAATGGTTTATTAAGAGTGGGTGGCAGGCTAAGTCAGTCTGATTGTCAGTACGACAAAAAACACCCAATTTTACTGGATGCTAAACACCACTTTACTAAACTTGTAATGAAATACGAACATTTACATTTAATGCATGCAGGTCCACAGCTGCTTCTGTCGTCAGTCCGCGAGAGATTTTGGCCACTAGGTGGTAGAATCTTAGCTCGCACTATAGTTAGACAGTGTGTTGTCTGTACTCGAATGAAAGGTCAGACTGCACAACCTTTAATGGGCGACTTGCCGAGTGTAAGAGTCAACCCAGATTTTCCCTTTAATTCTTGTGGAATTGACTTTGCTGGACCCTTTATGATTTCTTCCAAAAAAGGACGAGGTAATCGTATCACCAAAGCCTATTTATGTGTATTCGTATGTTTAGTTACTAAGGCCCTACATTTGGAGATGGTAAGCGATCTCACCACTGAGGCTTTCTTATCATGTCTGCGCAGGTTTGTGTCGCGTCGCGGCAAGCCCTACGCCATCTACTGCGACAATGGAAAGAACTTTGTTGGCGCTAACAATGAGTTGGGTAGGGTTATACAGTCTAGCGTTCAGGCGGTCTCAGATTATGCAGCTAACGAGGCTATTCAATTCAATTTTATTCCCGCGTACTCTCCACATTTTGGTGGAATTTGGGAAGCCGGTGTTAAATCCGCGAAATTTCATGTAAAACGCGTAGCAGGCAATGCTTCACTCACGTTTGAAGAGTTAGCGACGCTCTTCACCCAAATAGAAGCAATCCTAAACTCCCGACCTCTTTCCCCCCTGTCATCAGAGCCCACTGATACCAATCCTTTAACTCCTGGGCACTTTCTGATTGGACGCCCGCTGATGTCTGTACCTTCACTACCTGTGAAAACGTCTAGACCCAACAGGTACCAGCTTATAGAACAAATACGACAGCGGTTCTGGGAGAGGTGGCGACGAGAGTTCATGGCCGAGCTACAAAACCGAGCAAAATGGAGAAGAGGGTACGCACCAATCAATGTCGGAGACCTCATTATCCTGAAAGAGGACAACTTGATGCCGCTTCACTGGCGTATGGGTCGAGTCTCCAAATTATTCCCCGGAGCCGACGGGATTTGCAGAGTAGCGGAGATCTACACTGCTACCGGCACCATCAAACGGGCAGTCAATAAAATGTGCCCTCTACCTGTGGCTGATCAAGAAGAGTTGAAAGATTTCAACGGCGCGGAGGATGAACGCGCCTAAATGCGTTAATACGAACGCGCCCGGAGCAAGAGGGGCGCGCGGGGGCGACGCGGCCGGCGTCTGCAGCAGAGCGCGCGCACCCGCCATTCGGCCAAAATCAGCGTTTGCGCATGCACGTAATCTTTAATGTCGCGATCGCGTGTGTCCGCCATTATTGTACAATGTAAAGCCGTTTCATTTTTTATACAATATATTTTAATAACAAGAAGTTGAGACGTTTATCATTCCAATCCTCAACACTCCCATCCCTGGAGGTCGAGTGCCTTTTCCTTTTCCCACAAAAAAAACCGGGCAAGTGCGTGTCGTGTCGGTCAATCAAAAGATATGGGCATCAATCAAACTTGCAGCCCTGAGTATTTAATATTAATTTCTACTTGATAACTCCATGCGTTCCTGAGAAAAATTGTCTTCAGAGAGGGACAGACAGACGGACAGCGAAGTGATCTTATAAGGGTTCCGTTCTTCCTTTTGAGGCACGGAACCCAAAAAAATAAAAAAATAAGCTAGATGAGGTCGGCGTTTTCTATCTGATTACTCTGAGAAGAGAGGCCGAAATAAACTCAGAGGTAATTTTTAATATTTGACTTTTGATTTTGATTTATTAAACAATGAATTTTCCTGACTGTACTCATTATCAAACGCTTTTTCTTAACTCAAAATCCATTCCCTTTCATTGTAGCTAAATTAAAAAAATCTTCTAAAGCAACAAACCGCCATAGGCAGAGTTATTAAAAAAATCTGAAAGAGAAAGGATTGAGTCGAAATTCAACCCTCGACTCTCGTAATGAAAACTCTTTGTTTTCGTAATTTTATATCCGAAATAAGTTTTCTCTGAAGCCCGACAGTGAAATAATGTTATACTTTCTAACTCTTAGTTACGAGTGGTGCAGATGAGCGACTTGTCGCTGCGACTTTTATGATGCAGATGGTACCGATGGCGATTGACGCTAAACGCGTCGCAGTGTAAACGACGACGCCTTAATCAACAATGGTGAGGTGTATTTGTTTTTTGAAGTGAAACTTCTTTAGGAGCGTTGCACATTTTTTGAGATGGGAAAAACCGTTGAACTCGCGCCAATGTTACCGTAAGCGACACCGCGCGTGTTTTGTTTATAAGACGATTAAAAAAATACCCGCTTTGGATGTGTTCGGCTGTCCTCAGGATGAACTCTATTCTATTCTATTTTTAAGAGGTTCTGGCGGTTTTAATGTATATCCGATATGTCAGTGAGATATGGCAAAGTATTCTGTTTGTGTTTTGTTTTCACTTCTGTCGGCACTCCCGGAGTGCCATTGTTTTTTCTTCTTCATACCTGCCTAACACTGTGGCAGTCAAAAGGTTAAAGAGAAAAATTAAAATTTGGAAAGCACTTTCAGCGAAGTAGTAGTAATCCACTACTAAGCTGAAAGCGCTTTCGAAATTTTCCAGCAATTAGACAATTATTCAGTTTCGATATTCATATGAAGCACTTCTTGAAGTTATAATTGATTAATTTGAAGCGCTTACGAATGCTTCCAGCGATCGCTTATGCAGAGTAATGAAGCGTTGGAAAGCTCTTTGAGCAATTATTTGGTGTATGTAGACTTTGTAGAATGCTGGAGTGTTATAATTGGCACTGCAAAATGTTAGAAAATCATACCTTCCTACATAGTTACTTTAGATGTGTTGGTAAATGGCCTACTTTGCGACTTTTGCAATACCAATCTATTTATTTGCAGGCAATCTCGATTCGTTCACATTCGTAATCTTAACATCCTTCACCCCTAATTTGTATGTAGGTAAACGCGTGTTATAACCAATCAATTATAGTTTTTTTAATCGTAATGAATGTGAAGTAAAATAAGCTAAGCTGTCTCTTAAGATACAGGTTTACCTAGTTTAAGAGGCAAGGTTATAATACTTGAGTACAGATTTTAACATAGAACCAGCCGGTCGATTCTGTAAAAATCTCACCGTAAAAACTTAGGTGAAGCGAGTTTGTTTTTGCTAGGAATTGACACTATTGACAGCTCACTCCACGCTCACTTCACCTAAGTTTTCACGGTGTCATTTTTACAGAATAGCACCACATATTTCATAATGAATTACCTAGGTTCCCATCTGTATTTTTATGACAAATAAATTTATTTATTATAAATAAAACATAACAAAGTCGTTCGTCTGCGACATCCTAAGACATCAAAAAAAAAACTGGGACAATGGACTCTAGAATTTCATTTAACTTTTAGGGAGGCAGAGAAACTTTGTACCTAAACCATGGGCAATTCCAGCCATCATCACTCATAACCAGCCTATTGCAGTTCACTGCTGAACAAAGGCTTCTTCCAATTTATTGTAAGGTGACTACAAGACCTAAAGCTCGGTCCTTATCGAACTGCATAGAAAAGAAAGAGAAGCGCGATGACTTCATCCATTTACTACAGTTCTTCCACAGTTATTTTACCTCTGATTTATCAATGCCAAAATCACAGTGATCTATATTGTCGTTGCAATAAGGTTGTTGTTGGTTTGCTGCCATTGACAAGTTTGTCAAAATCACAATGACTTTTATTTTTGTTAAAATAACGTTGTAAAGTACTGTACTACGGGCGAATTTCACCAATATAAAACTGAACTCGATCTAAACGCGATCAAAAGCTGCCTGTGTAATGACATCACTGTGTTCAGCTTCATTTTTAAAATTGGCTCTAAAGTGGCCCTGCGAAGTTCGATGCTCCACCTATGGCTAACATTTTTATAACTGGCCAAAAATCCTCGTGAAATATCACTGAAACCCGTTCCAATTTTAAATACAACTAAAAAAAGAACTGGCAACGCACAAAGGCGCGATGCGTTAAAAGTCCATTTTCCATTTCAGTTCATTTTAAACTCACTATCTAGAATGCAATAGAGTTACGGCGAGGTCTGAACTAAAGCTAAGCGAGAAATGAACGCAGCTTTGATTAAAATATAGTAAAAAAAAATTGGTACGTTTACCGAGCACAGCTCTAATCACCGTTCCTACTGTTACTGGGAATCTCTTGACAGAGACTCTTTGCCTGGCCTGGGTTACGACTTCAAGACTTCTTGGTAACACTACCTAACTGTAGCCTGCAGGGTAATTGTGTAACACATAAACAGTCCCAATGGCTTTAATTTTGACAGTTCAACAACATTCATTGCGTTATTTACGTTGTTGAGCAGACAATTTGTTTGAACTGAACAATTGGGCTAAGATGGCGGGACAAGCTTGACTCCTACCGTAGGGACTAGCCGGCACTCGCAAAAGACAGAATTGTGTGGAAAAGGGAGGCCTTTGAACTGCAGTTGGACAATACAGGCTGGTTAGATTACATTAGAAAATCAGTTTGTCTGTTGATCTTATCTAAAAAAAAAACAATGGCACTCTGGGAGTACCGACAGAAGTGAAAACAAAACACAAACAGGATACTTTGCCATCACTCACTGACTTATCGGATATACGTTAAAACCGAGTACATCCCGAGGACCGCCGAACACATTCAAAGATTTTTTTAATCGTCTTATAAACAAAACACGCGCGGTGTCGCTTACGGTAACAGTGGCGCGAGTTCAATGGTTTATTCCCATCTCAAAAAATGCCCAACGCGCCTAAAGAAGTTTTCACTTTAAAAAAAAAACTCGATGTTTTGTCAAGTTCTAACAACAGTGCGTAGCAGGGGCGGGTCGCTAGTCAAGAATAAAAGATGGCGGAGCTAAGCGATGAATGACATATTTGGCAGCACTACCTCGCAAATCCGCGTGTTTTTTAACAGGAACGAATATAAATGGGTCGTTCAGGCCGCATCAAATTATCCGGACATTGAACAACACGTTAGCCGGTTCTGTTGGTCGGTTTAGAATGGGATTTGATGGCGACGTACTCACACGTTATTGAAAAAAATATCGGTCTGTTACTTTTCCAGGAGCATAGACTTCATCTCAACGAGCATTGATCATCACGCTTCTGACTAGTGCGTAATCTGATTTCAGACCTTTTTTAACCGACGAAAAAAGGAGGAGGTATTTTTTTGTATTGTTAATGGGCCGCTCTTGACCTCGATCACGCCTGACAGAAAGCGATGCACGAGGTCCATGATGAAACGAGCGTGCCCAGAAGATTCCAAAGGCACTGGCTCTCCAAAGGCATGCATCGACGAAACACAGCAGGTTGCTTGACGCCGGACTCCGGTGGGAGGATAGTCGCAAACCAGGCGGGCGTAAGCCCTACCACCGCTCAGCGGGATTGTCCGTAAGGGTTACCGCTGGCTCGGAACATAAAGGGCTAAGGAAGGAACACGGGCGGGTTTTAGTCAGTAAGAGTTTGACACTCCCTTCCGCTCCACCCAGAGCGGGAGGGGGTCATTTGATGATTTCCCATCCGCAAAAAAAAAGCTCTACCACCGCAAGAGAAGAATTGGTCAGTCAATTTAGGTGTTGAGTGTGAATGTCCAAGATGCGCCGAGTGCTCGGTTTAATTGAGGAAGTGGCGGAACAAACTGCGTAACACGAGGAGGCTTCTTCATGCATCCCCAGAAAGGTTCTCAGGTCGACGCGTTTTTTGTTTAATAATATGTAGTTACTGCATTGTTGTCTTTCACAATCAGTTGGTAGAACTAGAATTAACGATGATTTTACAAATTATTTAGTGAGAAAAATACAGCAATTATGATAAAATTGAAATAATATATAGTTTTATTTATGACTAGCTGCGCCCCGCGGTTTCACCCGCATAAGTTTCGATCCCGTGGGAATATCGGGATAAAAAGTAGCCTATACGTTAATCCAGGGTGTCAGGTACCTCCATACAAAATTTTATCAAAATTGGTTCAGCCGTTTGAACGTGAAGAAGTAACAAACATATAAACACACCCCCACACACCCCCACACTCAAACTTTCGCCTTTATAATATTAGTGTGATTTGTATTAAACTCGTCAAAACAAATCATATGAGCCCAAACTCGAGGGATTTACTAGTAGCTAAGCCACTGAAGAATTTTACTATCCACCTCCTGGCTCCATCATCAGATCAGGGGGCCTAAAAAGGCCACTTTGGAGAATCATAAAAGAATAACATTAGTTTGAGTTTTAGTGACTTGCCTGCTTTAAGGCTCCTACAAACAGGCGCGACACGCGATATAATCGCGCACGACACAAAGGCACCGCTCGTTGCGCGACTTGCGGTGCCTTTGTGTCGCCCGCGATTTTATCGCGTGTCGCGCCTGTTTGAAGGAGCCTTTATCCGTCGGGGAATAAAGACGTCTTAATTATTATGTAGAAAATTATTTACGCACTACGCAAGTTACCCAAAACTTCTTAACACTATTAGGTAAAAGCCACTAATATATTACTTAGTGGCCGAAAATAGGCAATAGAGTAGTAAATCATTCAGTAACTTAAGCCGAAGTTGTAGCGAGTAACTATCGTATTGAGTTATCGTAGAGACGTGATAAAGAAATAGACCAGAAGAATTTATGATCGTGTTTAGAGTATGGCCGGAGCCTAACAATGTATGTTATATTTGTAAAATTCAAAGCATTTATTTCAAACTAGTTCCCGCCCGCGACTTCGCCCGCAAGGTATGTCGATAAAAACTAGCCTATGTCCTTCCACGGGATGCAATCTATGTCTCTGCCAAATTTTATCGCAATCCGTTCAGTGGTTTAGGCGTGAAAAGGTAACACAGACAGACAGACAGAGTTACTTTCTAATTTATAATATTAGTATGGTTGGATAGGCACATAAAAGGTACTTTTAAACGTCAAAATCTATTCTAATAATAAATCTGAAGAGTTTGTTTGAACGCGCTAATCTCTGGAACTACCAGTCGGAATTGAAAAAAAAAAACATTGGCACTCCGGGATTGCCGACAGAAGTGAAAACCAAACACAAACAGAATACTTTGCCATCACTCACTGACAACGGATATACATTAAAACCGAGTACATCCCGAGGACAGCCGAACACATCTGAAGCGGGTATTTTTTTAATCGTCTTAGAAACAAAACACGTGGTGTCGCTTACGGTAACAGTGGCGCGAGTTCAATGGTTTTTCCCCTATCAAAAAATGTCCAACGTACATAAAGAAGTTTTCACTTCAAAAATATTTTTGCATTTGATACAAATGTTTGTAATTTAGTAATCTTACGAAGGAATATAAAGTTATTTTCACACCACCTGCTCGAAAATGTTAAATTATATGTCAAGCAACCTTAACCTAAAGTGAGTCATTAGTGGCCAGGGGCACAGCCGGTCAATAATGTTGTACTGGATTTCATTATGACCCGCTGGTCAATAATGTGATTTGAATTTGGAATCTCACATGCTCAGCTAAAAGTATAGTACTAACAAACACCCTTTGGTGCCAGAAAGAGGAAAGCTATTCTCGATACCCTTACTACGCGTGGATGATATTCTCGATTGCCTACAAAATCATAACGACTGCTTCTTCATATCGTTGCCATGTTTTCGAAGACATAATATTGTAAGAATAATTAGATAACTACGAACCATTTTTTAAAAGGAATGGAATAACATTAAAACTGGCATTAATAATAACAAATACCGTACCGCGCCGTAATACCGTAATAGTAATTGGCTGTAACATTAGGTAATTAATTTTAAGTAAACTGCGCAAAGATTGCTGTGGATTTTGTGAATAAATAATAAAACCTATCTATACTTCAGTCGATTTATCACATTTTATCAAAAATACTCTATTTTCACGAGCGTCTCCAATGACGTTCTAAATTCAAAATGCATACAGCCAATCATCCAAAACCATTCTACCAGCCCTGTATAAAGCTTAGTTTACACAAACGCCACTTCCATGAGAGTTATATCAATAGACACACACGACAAAACCGTAGAAGAGACTTTTTTTTTTTGAAAATCGAATTGATCGTGTCTTGGCTACTTATTGGTAGACGCAATAAAGGCGTGAACTTTTGGCATTTAAACTTTAAATTTATCAACAAATATGTTATTCTTACTGTTTGTTTATTTAATAAATACTTTGTTTTTCGTACTATGGCTATTATTTTCTCACAGTAGGTGTAAAAAGTAGAGTATCCTCCTCTGGGCTAAAGGTGTCTTTGCCTTGGGCTAGCTTGAATCCCTCGCTGCATTCAGGATTCTAGTATTAACTCCCTCGCTTCGCTCGTGAGTTAAATCCCGAATCCTTCATTGCGCTCGAGATTCAATATGACGCCCGTGACATAAGACACAACTTTAGCCCCTCGGTGCATAATCTACTATTTTCTTTGACTAATATGTAGAAGCCATTTTAATATGTAGAAGCATTAAGAGATAAACAGCAAATTGGATGAGCTAAATGCACAAAGAGTGCGTTGAGATTGTGCACACACAATGTCAACACACATGCACATATGCAATGAATATATAATTGAAACTTTAGAGCTTTTCACACACACACACTTACACCCTGTCAAAGCAGCCAAACGTCTTGTCATTCATAAACGACAGCCACGGCTGCAGGCGGAGCCGCGCGCTCGGATCTTTTAAGTGAGGCGCCACTGACGCGTAAAATATGAATGATTCAATGTCGTCTTTATCATTTAGTTCAGCTTCCTTTCAGTCAAAGTGAATCGGATTAGTTAATTCTTCAGGAAACTTACAGCTAGAGGTTACAAATTAAACATTCAAATGAAATCACATTGTTTATTCTGTAAAGATATCGGAATCACTTTTAAACGTCATATTATAAAAAAAACGATTAAGCTAGATGGGGTCGGCGTTTGCTATCTGACTACTCTGAGAAGAAATGCCGAAATAAACTCAGAGGTTCACAGTCTCTTTACATACCGAGACCCCTCCGTGCTTCGGAAAGCACGTTAAGCTGTTTGTCCCGGCTGTCATTCGTGGATCTTTGACAGTCGTTACGGGTAGTCACAGGCCCGAAAGCACAGAATAAATAGTATACGTACAAGCCGAAAGTTTCACAACCAGTCTTACCAAGGGGTATCGTATTACCCAGTAACTGGGTTGTGGAGGTCAGATAGGCAGTCGCTCTATGTAAAATACTGGTGCAGCTGCATCCGGTTAGACTGGAAGCCGACCCCGACATAGTTGTGAAAATAAAGCAATGACAGGTAAATTAATTATGTGATAGAGGGGCCTGGATATGTAAAGATGGTCACGCATCCACGGAGCAACCGCGGCAAGCCTGATCGATCGACTCGTGCGGCTGTTATTACTTAGCCACAAGCTCCTCAACAAACCCGCAACTCTAAGTCAATGTCTATCAATAAACGATACCAGTTTATTTTCTCCACCAACAAATCTATCTGTATTTCATCACTTTATCTTATAACGGGGAAAATAACTTGATACATTATTTTCAATACATCCGCTGATTTTAAGTTCACGATGTTTCAACCCAATGTTACGGATCACCAATTTATATTGCACTCCAACCACTCAAAATTGATCTCTATTTTCTTGTCATAAGAGTGGTATTGATGGAACAAGTGTGTTTGTAACTGAGCAGAGTAGTAAACGCTTGACCTTGATTCGTAAGTGCGTGAAAAATCGCTGTCTTAACTTCTTTACACATTTGGCATAGTTTTGGAGTGAATTCGCAAAAAACAAAACTATCTTCGGAAGAAATATTTAGTGTGAAAACATTTTAGGGATCGCTGAGATAAGAAACATCGCTTGTATCGAAATATGGTACCGTATGGCTAAAATGTATTCGTTTTTCTTTTGTTTTATCGTGACGTTATTGTTACAACTATAAAAGCGACCAAGTGCGGGTCGGAATCCCACACGAAGGGATCCGTACCACAAGGCAAAAAACGCCAAACAAAACACGTTTCTTGTACGGAGAGAGGCCCTATATTTTTAACTTTATTTTATTTTTATTATTTATTATTATAGCGGCAATACAAATACATACTCTGTTAAAATTTCGACTGTCTACCTATTACGGTTCATGAGATAGAGCCCGCTGACAGTCAGATGGGCGGACGGACGGATGGACAGCGGAGGCTTAGTACTTTAGGTACGGAATCATAAAACAGCGATGCTATTCTGTAAAAATCTCACCGTGAAAACTTAGGTGAAGTGAGCGTGGAGTGAGCTGTCAATAGTATCAATTCCTAGCAAAAACATACTCACTTCACCTAAGTTTTCACGGTGAGATTTTTACAGAATCGTCCGGCAGGAAATGGTTTTGACACAAGAATGATTTCGATGGTGTGATGTGCGTGATATAAGGCAGCAGTTTTCCATTGGACAGTAAGGCGACAAAGGCATTTACTATCCACCCTTTCACGAAACATCATCCATTCATATTTCCATCTTCAATGGGTTCTCTGTAAGTGTCTATGTCATTCTACCTATGATATATGCCAAATGGGACTATCTGAAGACCGAAACGTTCGTAGTTATATTAAGAAAGTAGTTCTCGTACCATATATAGGAAGGTATTCCGACTACTCATTCAAGCATATCGTCAAAGGAACTGACCGCACTTTACATACTAGTACATACCGCCCTCTCAGTGATGCCTTTGGCTCTCTTGTCTATAGACATATATGACGGAGAAGGTATAGTGTGTCTCGTTATTATCAGCCATATATTAATTACTGTGGGCGTACTATTGGGTAGTGTTGGTTATTGCGCAATAGACAAACGGTTTGCAGTTCAAATCAGATTATAATTTCATGAACAATTAATCACACTAGCAAATCACACACTGTAGGTAGGTACATGACACAACTAGAATATACACAGTAAAATAATTATGTATGCAAAGTAATTGCAAACAAATCGTAGGATCGGTTACTATTCGTATAGTGACAGAGCCACCCAAATATAGTATTTAGAATACAGGAATTTAACTCCGCAGCATAGCTGAACTTTAATAATCCGAAAGGTTTGTCGGGACCTAGTGCTCTGTAAGGAGTCGAGTCCGAAGACTGACTCTCGGCACAAATGAATGCGTAGTGGTCCACGCATAAAAAGTAAAGCAAACCCAGATTATAGTTCATCTATGTACCAATTTTGATCGAAACCCGTAAGTGCCCCCCAGCTGGTAAGGCGTGATAAGTTCACGGACTAACGGACAGAGTTACTGTCGCATTTATAATATAGGTATGGAAATATGGATTCCCAAGGCCCATATATTCAGCATCGGATACTGCGCAGACGTCGCTCGATACTCGCATCCGTTCGGAGCCAAACACATGACCTATGGCCGATTGCCAGATGTCACAGCGCTCTGTGTATTCAACTACGGATATCGTGTTAATATGTCTGAACCTGACAAAAATTTAGAGAAGAGACATATTTATATAGACTGGGGCCCGTATTCTAGAACGATGCTAAATGATGAATGTCAATTTAGAATTGATAGATTTTAAACAACTCTAATTTACTGAAATACCTGATTACTTCGTGTTTTTTTTTTTAAATTCTAGTTTTTATTACAGGCTTTTATCCACCATGGCATGTCAGCCTTATCATAACTTAAACTATTCTAAACTACTTCTACAAGTATAATAGGTATACATTGTTATTTTCGAAACAAATCCGCAAATAGGTTTGCTATCTCAGGTGAAGGCTGCGACGAGTCCACTGCTGGACAGAGGCCTTCCCCAATCATCGGTCTACCATATGAAAGGCCTTCTAACGCCACGTCTTGTAATATTGTATATATATCTGTAGGTCATTCCTGGCTGTTCTCGTTTAGGAATTTTAAGTATCATTAAGAGGTCATCATTAATGTAAGGAACAATTGTTTACAACAACCCTGACCCACCATGTACCAAACCCGACGACTTTCAATGTTGCTTCGAAGATTGACAGATTTGTCATTTTGTCAGTCAGAGCAGTGGTGGCCCAGTAGAGCAGTGGTTGTCAAGTAGTAACGGCCCCGACTTACGAGTTGTAGGTCGTGGGTTTAAACCCAGTCAGGTTCTTTGTGTAGTAACATCACCGCTGCTCTCAAAACGGTGAAGGAAAACATCGTGTGGGCATTGGCATGTTCTAGAACCAAAAATTCAAAGACATGTGACATCTAGCAACCCGTACTGGGCCCTCGTGGTAGATTACACAGGCCTCCAGTGTTTTGAGAGGGAGTGCTCTCAAAACACTGGAGGCCTGTGTCTCAGCAGAACGATAATTATATGCTGCGATGCTATTCTGTAAAAATCTCACCGTGATAACTTAGATGAAATGAGCGTTGAGTGAGCTGTCAATAGTGTCAACTCCTAGCAAAAACAAACTCACTTCACCTATCTTTTCACGGTGAGATGTAAGTATACAGAATCGATCGGCTGATTATGTATGTAATTTTGTCTAAACGTGGATAAGTTTATTATCTATTGCTCTATGTAGTTCTACTATAGGATAATGCGTCCCTTTCTTTTTTCCAATCCTCTCGACCTTGAACTAGTATGAACAAATCTTGCCTAGGCGTCAAGCTCGTCCTGCCGTCTTCACCAGGCTCTGCCACGATTTCGCTGGACGTTTTAAGAGATTGTAATAGTCATTCAAATATACCACGACTTATGGCCCAGATTTAAGAAAAAAAAAAAACATCGACACAAAAACTATCTTCATCGATAGAAAATCAGGTCAAGTATTTTAACTCAAATGCTCTTTCTATCAATCAAATAACTAACATTCCACAGCAAAGTTCTACACAGTATCGGGCGTTGGCGTACTTCCAGAGATAACTGACTCCTGGACAATGCTCATACATAAATTACAGTTTCTGCGAATGCATGCCGGGAACGTTGCCATATCCACATACCTAGTATAAAAATAATGGTGAGTTTCATGCATTTTTCTCTTTTTATTCTATTAAATTTTTGGATGGATTTAGTGTCGTTTTCGTGGTATTTTTTTGAGAGAGATAAATTAATGTAAAGGTTTGTTTAATATTTATTATTAACATACAAATCCCTCTCACCGAGAGGAGCCCTGTGTCCCAGCAGTGGGAACATTATAGGCTGATTATGATTATGATGATGATGATACAAATCTGGTGCTGGACACGAATGTTGAGAATACCGTGGACTGCCAAACGCACCAATGCACAGCTTCGAATAAAAACCTGCTTGTCGACCATATGTCAACAACGCATTCTCTCCTAGTTCAGCCACATAGTACGCAGAGGTGAAGAAAGTTTGGAAAAACTGATTCTGGTTGGGAACACAGAAGGCAAACGATCGCCGTCGTTCACTAACACGATGGACCGAACAGGTGAAGGAATCACCATCCTCTAAATTCTACCCGGTGCTAAGGAATGCGCTGGACAGAAACCGGTGGAGGCGGATCATCCGCTCCGGATGCAACTCCGAAGCTGACCACGATCCTCAGACATAAGGGGCCGACTAAAGAGAGACATTTACATGGAACTACTTGCAATGTAGGTTCTACACAACTGGTAGTATTCCAATTCTATTTCTGTTAACCCTTCCTACTCCTTGTAATATGATAACATGTCATAGTGTAACGAGCAGGGTTCGAATGTAACTGGCTAACTAACAACTTCTCGATTTATCGTAGCATACAGAATACTTTTATCGCTAAGATATAAGGTTCAAAGATACTTGGGAAAATTTGACAGCTTCGGGTAGCTTGATATGCTGGCTTTATAAAATTTTCATAATTATTAGGTACAGAACCTAATAATTATGAACATTTTATAAATGTTATTTAAACAAAATATGTATCTTTCGTAATAACAAAATCACTTCAGACCTAATTCCATAAAAATTAACCTCAAAAATGGTGCGAGAAATTTTATGAAGCACATTTTCTAAAAAAGGTTCGTTCCTTTTGTGACCTGGCTACCATTGCGGTGACAATTCCCGACGTTAAAATATGAATACTCATTGGTATTCCGGTATCCGCCGTCCCCCACTTTAATACCGTTTATCTCGTTACTATAATATTTCCGGGCGTTAACCTCGCTCGGCGTCGACTAAGGCTTCACACTCACGAACGACTTTTCAACGACACTAAAACATGTACGGACGCCAGCACATCAAGTTACTACAATCTGTCAGATTTCTTTAATAGATTTTCGACTTTATTGCTAAAGCATAAGGTTCAAGATTGATTGGGAAAATCTGACAGTTTCGGGTAGGTTGACCTGCTGGCGTCTGTACCACAGAAAATAAAAAGAAAAATAACAATTCTTTATCTTGTACAAACCCCTGACAACCCCTGACAAGCCCTGACACTTGCACTGATTTTCTCCTGAAAAAAAACAGTGGCACTCCGGGAGTGCCGACAGAAGTGAAAACAAAACACAAACAGAATACTTTGCCTTCACTCACTGACATATCGGATAAACATTAAAACTGAGTACATCCCGAGGACAGCCGAACACATGCGAAGCGGGTATATTTTTAATCGTCTTATAAACAAAACACGAGCGGTGTCGCTTACGGTTACAGTGGCGCGAGTTCAATGGTTAAGTTGTTGTAAAGAAGTTTTCAATTCAAAGAGTTAGAAAAGTCGTTGTTGGTTAAGCTGTCACAGCTATCGACCACTTTACAACTTTTTGTCTGAGTTGATGCACCACAAACCAACCACAGAACGCGGAGCGCGAGGCGCGATCGTCATTCCTCGTCCTTCCGATCGGAATGCCGTCCGATCGGTATCTGAATTGTCGTTGGATATTTATTTATTTAACAATTGCTTGCTGCGCGCTTTGCTGTTTACTGTAAGTGCATACAATAAACACCAAAGCGAGCAGCAAGCCAACAAAATAAAAATTAATTAAAAAACTTCATACAAACATTAAACATAACTGCTATACATAAACATGTCAACTTCTGGCTCCTGAGCAATCAGGGCATTCAGTAGAAAGATCGCTTGGGTTGTGGGAGCATAACGAGAAGTACCTATGGGTATGCACTGGCGGCGCCACGAGCAGGCACCACGAGGCACAGGCACGCGACCGCCGCAGCCGGCCCGGAGCAAACAATGAACAGCGAGCTAGTGTAGTCGCGTCAACGATCTTATTATTGAACTATAACTAGTACATCCATCCATTACTTGGGGGATGTAGGTCCTTGGATTCGTAGCCATCCGGTCCTACCCATCTCTAGTTGTCGGTATGCAACAATTGTGAGTAACGGTTAACTTGCGATGTGACAATTTTATTGGTGGTGGTATTCCCAAGAACTGTCATCGAAATCGTTGGCAATGAGTCGTAGGTTTTTATGACTGCTATGACGCGTTTCAATAACAACGCCAGACCACCAGTTCCACCACCAGTTCCACCAGTTCCAGTTTAATAACGCTTTCAGAGCGGTTTTGGCTCTGCCTCGCTACTGCAGCGCTTCACTTCAGGTATGTTCGCATGGGCGCACACGGACTGTTTTTATGCGACCATGCGGAAGCGTTGCGCAGAGTGCGGGCCAGCTCCAATACCGTTCTGAGTATGATAGCCAATAGGTTGGACTGTCCTTACGTGCGGCACTGCTGTGACAGACAAGTTACATATAGTGTCGCTCGTAAGAGGCTACTGTAGTGAGTATGAGTAGATTATTTGTATTATTTTTGATTTGATTTATTTAATTTGTGTGTTGATGTTGTATTTATATTGTATTTATTCGTTTGTATTTATTAATATGTATTTTTGTATTTAATATTGAATAATGTAGGTAATGTAATTGAATTGAATTTTAAAGATGTTTTCTGATATGGGTTATGTGGTACCTGAAATAAATGATATTATTATTATTTTTAATACTAAATTATTACTTTCCACAGACAACGACTTTTTTGTTTTAATTTCGTTGGAAAGTAGTACGTGTGTACCAAGCCTAAAAAGCTTTAAAGGGAAAAAATATCTGCATTTTATAAGTCGCTCTTTCAAACCTTACGTAGCTTTGATAAGGTTTTTAAACGCTTTTGAATGGGATTTGCCTTGCTACTTATTCGTTTTTCTTCGTGTTGAAAATAATTGGAAGATATTCTTAAATGTTTAGCATTTTGAATGTTGTATTGTCAGCATTATAACATTTTATTTTAATTTTGCTGAATTCGTTTATTTATAAAAAATATTAGCATCAGCCCGCGGTTTCGCCCGCGAGGTATTTCGATAACCACTATCCTATGTCCTTCTCCGGGATGTAATCTATGTCTCTGCCAAATTTTATCGAAATCCGTTCAGTGGTTTAGGCGTGAAAAGGTAACATACAGACAGACAGACAGAGTTACTTTCGAATTTATAATATTAGTATGGATTCTTTAACCTACAAACGTGACTTTTATCGTGCTCTCATGTTAAAATTTATAAAATAAGATCAAAATCTACACACACATAATTTTACAACTAAATACATAATTGTTTTACAAAACATTTGTACTTAAAAAGACGCACAATACTGTTACATCATATAAACCACTAAAAGCCCCACTGATCTCGTAAGCAGCAAAACCAACAAACATACACACACACTCACTATTATAATACCAACTTTAGTAGATAAGTACTTATGATGAAAAATTTCAAACATGCTCGCAAGTTCCGCGATTGCTTTCAGCGTATAGAGGGATAAAAGTGGGGTGAGGGGTGGGGAAAACTTAGCCTGTTTATATTAACTGCATATTGTACGACAAATCAAGTGGATACGACATTTTATATGGCATACTTATGGATACCAGCTTTCGTAGTAATCTCGTAGCGAGTCGTAGCAATTTCGTAGCTTCGTAGGGATTTCGTAGCAGTAGTTTCGTTGTTGAAAAATGTTAGTTTTTGTTTGTGTTTTTTGTTAATAATTTTGTTAATCTTTTTATTATTTGACATTATATACAGACAATTCTAATTTTTCTCCTCTTTATTAGTGGTTGTAATGGCAATCATATCACTTGGTTTTATAGGTTTTTATATTTTATTTATCCTTTTGATAGATTCTTATTTTGTAAATGTGAGGACTTTCTAGGCCTACTGTTATTTGAAAACATTGTAAAAGCCAATTATTTTTTAAAAGAGGAACCGTGGAGTTTAGTTTTAGTAACGACCAATTGGAACCGTGCACTTAGCTTCTGACGTTTCATAGGTGCCCATGTAGGTATATGTGAAATAAAATATTTTGTTTAATAAAAAAAATATTTGCTGTTCAGTACATTTTGATCGCATACCTTTGAACGCAGGGGCAGTTCAGAATAATGTGCTAAATCTATAGTAACAGGTTGTGCGTCGATGATCCTTCACCCTATGTATTAATCCGTATACTTATGTATACGAATTGTAATTTTCTGATAAGCTAATAATTACGTGATTTGCCCACAACTCCAACTATCTCAATGAAAATTTTTTTGACGTTCAAAAGTGCCTTTTATGTGCCTATTTGAAATAAATGATTTGACTTTGACTTTGACTTTGACTTTGAAACCCATGTAACTGACCGAAGCAGAGTGTTCGCTACTAAAACAGTTAGCAGATAATCCGACTCGGGACAGTCTCGTGACGTCACTACTACTAAATCTGACGTTAGAGGCTCTATCTTGAGCTGAAAGCCTCTTAACGTCGCATCATAACGTCTTTAATGTTTGTGTTTGATTTTGATTACAGTTTAGCGGGTCTGGTACCCATAACGTTATTTTTAATGGTTTGGTTTAGTTGTAGTTTAGTTAGTGTAGTTTATAGGGAGTTATAATGATGAAGAGAGAGCATTGGTATCGGCCCCGACTTACGAATGGTAGGTATTGAGTTCGAACCCAAGCAAAGACTTAACTTTGAGTATTAAAACTATTAAAAAAAAACCGGGCAAGAGCGAGTCGGACTCGCGCACCGAGGGTTCCGTACCATCATATGTTTTTAAATTTTCATCGGCGAGGCCTATATTCATCAGAGAATTTTAACACTGTGCACTGCGGTGTAGAATATTGAAGTTTTATGTCAGCGCCATCTCTTGACCTATAGTGGAACTAATGTAACTGTTGTTGATGATTTCTGAAAAAGTGTGCTATTTAGAGACTTCACTTTATTTTTCCTGAAATCTTTACATAAACTTCTATCACATAGAATAATTTCAGATTTTTCTTTTTGCAAACTTCGGAGATAAGGGGCCCCCCCTACGGTACTTTTACGGTATTTTTTTTTACATTTTTTACAAAAAAAAAAGATTTTTTTTTTTGAGAATGTGCAAACTGCGCTGTTTCATATGATACCCCACATGCCCTAGTAGCCCCACTTCGAATTTTTCAGAACCCCTTTCAGTCCCTATTGCAAAAAATATACATATATTTTTATTTCTTTCTTATTTGCAAAATAGTTGGGCAAACGTCATCTAAAACTTTTCTAAATTTCAAGTTGATAGCATTAGTAGTTCTTGAGATATCCAGCTGTGACAGACAGACAGACTTAGTCTCACCATAAGGGTTCCGTTTTTACCATTTTGGTACGGAACCCTAAAAAGTAAATATTGTTTTTGTTTTGAGAGCAGTGATGATTAATTTCATCATCACTGATCACAAAACGGTGAAGGAAAACCTCGTGAGGGAACCGGCATATCCTAGAACCAAAAATTCGAAGACGTCATGTGACATCCACCAACTCGCACTGGGCCCGTGTGGTGGATTATGGCACAGAAAAGAGTCCTTTGTCCTCGCAAATTTATCAAATCGGAAAGGGGTCCTTTAAGTAACTTTGTTCCTTAATACTTTAGTCTAGAAAGGAATAAAAAAAATGGTTGCCTGTAAAGTCGGTTTTACGGGCGAAGATTTTACGTGACAACGACCGATCATCCGATCATAGTTGAGTGGGAGAGAGACGCAAGGCATTCGGCGGGCCTCTCTCTCGTTCGGTGACTCATCGTAACGTTACCGAGCGTTACACTTTTTCATAAGTGACTCCCAGCCGCAACCTAATTTAAGACGTTGTCACGTCAATAATGACAAACCGTGACCGAGTAGGCTTTGCTCGAAAATAAGTGGATTTTGCCAATGAACAGTAACAGCAGTAAATAATTGTATGTATATCACCACTAATGTAGAATTGAATTTACTTCTGAAGAAAATGGATGAATTGAAAATTCCATAGCATAATCAAATCAGTCTATGATGTTCCCACAGCTGGGACACAGGCGTCCTGCCTGTAAGAGGGAGAATTCAATAAAACGGTTTCGTTCCTGTACTTCAAACACAAATACACTCTCAAAAAAAAAAAAAATCCGACGAACTGAGAACCTCATTCTTTTTTTGAAGTCGGATAAAA
The DNA here is from genome assembly GCA_963082905.1 of Oligia fasciuncula. NCBI lineage: Eukaryota > Metazoa > Arthropoda > Insecta > Lepidoptera > Noctuidae > Oligia > Oligia fasciuncula. The sequence goes on from OY720401.1 coordinate 3,588,169, forward strand.
ATAAGAAAAATCACAAATACTTACACGGCTTACGTTGAGGCTCATTCGCGTTCGTAATCTGCCACTCGTCAAACACTCGTTTAGATTTAAGGATAAAGAGGCTTATTTGAACACGATGTAAAAAATGGATGGCTGAAGATGTTAGGGTATTAATACGAGTATATTTATTCTTACTGGAAAATACCTTTGACTTAGAAATAATTTTAGACTTACCTACAAGTCTAAATTTACAATTACAGCTTACACAATACATTGTGCAAGCTTTGGGAAAATATAAGTGACGTCTGTAGGTAAAAATACCGGAGGTGTTTAGGTTGCAGGGAAATAAAAGTTATGTACTGTATGTCTTAGCCTTAAATCGCATAAGATTTGTCATTATGAACTCGCCCAATCAAAATGGTAGGCCAAACCGATTGATTTGCTAGTTTGCTAGTTAGATCAATAACATAATTCTTCCTAAAATCCAGTACAATACCTACACTAGGCAAATACATGACCTAAACCGCGGTCACTGTCGGACTGCATAGAAAAAAATGAGAAGCGCGATGACACAACGCTGGTAATTTATTGCAAAATATGAAGCAAATATTTAATAATAAAAAATCTATTCTTAAGTGTATGTTGCTTGTAGAATAATCTGACGAAAAATCAGAATGATTGTATGTATATTAGTATGGTTTTTATTGTAAAAAAAGTTTTTAGAGGTATCTTCATGTTTTTTTTCTATCGTACCAAATTTGTTGTATTATGATTTCAACACACTATCTGTGATGTTCACTGGGATGCTTAATAAAACACACTTTGACAGATACATAGGTAAGGTAGCATAAACGGAATCCAGAGACGTCTGATGTCGGCTACGGCCGGTAAGTGACTGACCTGTCAATGCTTTCCGCATACACTACATCCCTCCTTTATTTTTATTAAATTGAAATGTTGAATTGATTCTAATCGCCGATTCGAAAAGGTAGTTTTCGTATGGAGAAGAATGGGCAAGAAACTCCATCGTTACTCTTTTAAAATGTTTTACAAGTTCTTATAACCATAATATTTAATTATATGTGAAGACGATGCACTCAATTCTGTGATAGATACATCGTGCTCACATATTTACAAATATTGTAAAAGTAGATGATTTTCCTAGAACTTTCGCTTTGATAAATCCAATTTAATGGAGTGTTACATATGGTTTCCTCATGATGTTTTCCGGTTTCCTCACGATGTTTTCCTTCGCCATATAATGGATGTCCAAATGCGTCCAATTTAATGGATGCCCATTGCGTCCAATTTAATGAATCACATGTCTTCGAAGTATTGGTTCTCAGACATGCCGGTTTCCTCACGGTGTTTTCCTTCACCGTTGATGAACAGTGGTGATGAGTGAAAATACACACAATGCCTGCCTGGTTTCAAACCCACGAACTTAGTCGGGCTAGACCATCACCACGGTTGTGCTGAAATTAAATGCTATTATTATGTGTATGTGCCTACGTGTGACATGGTGAGTGATCTTGTCTGTTCAAACTGTTAAATAGCAAGGTGTATTATTCTTTTGACAATATTTAAATGACAAATTTTAATTATACTTTTTAACTTAATCCAATATAAGCTCATGTTAAGACATACTAAATAATTTTGAGTATTGTTGTATGTTTTTTTTTTCACATGACATTATGGAACCTTTGATATTTTGTATGCCTTTTGGCGGGGCACAGCTCGGATCTTATGTATTTATAACACCTTTTGTATGTACCCTGTGTTCACGAAATAAGTGTATTTGAATCTGACACAACTTAACTTGTTTGGTAAACAATAATTATTGAGATCTTCTACTATTTTACATCTGTCATTGTGGTTGTGTCCTTACACCTCCTACCTAATATATATCTTACTTCGTTTCTTTCCATATTCAAGAACCTACCTTTAGATTCAACGCTTGTATTTCTATAATAAGGTCCCAACAATTGCCATGGAATTTGAACCTTATCATGAAGGTATGACATTAAGTTTTGTGTTCCCAAAATTGATAATTATCTGAGAGTCTGAATTCGAATATACTGAGACTTCTAATTACTCAGTTGATTAGATCATCCAAACAGTACTAAAGAGCTTCCCATATTTCGATATAACTAGGTACTACAGTAACTTAGTATTCCAGTACTAAGCCATCTCCAAACATCGTTTATTTATATCGTTAAATAGATAATATAATGGTTCTAAGCAGTAGGTAAGGTATACTTGCAGAAGTATAATTTGTTTGAGATCCCTATCATCACATAGTTTTGAATATTTGCTGTTTATATGTGACGGAAACTTTGACAAATTTATACTTTTGCTATGTTTTTGCTGTTGTAATGTTTTATTATTTTTAAACAGCGGATGTGTCTATGCTTAGATTTATTTATAGTGTTCAATGTGTGTAATGTGATTTACCTGAGTTTAGATTGGTTCAAGGGCCAGTGTTGGTATTAACTTAATGACAACAATGATGTTGGCATGTGCCTAATACACATCATGGAGTTTGTATATGTGTCCCAGTATTTATAGAATAATTTTTTTAGACAGATGTCACATTCATAAACGTGCTTGTAATTCTGATCGTTTGCCTGTGCGGATGCACAATATATTTTGGAGTCTAATATGGTATTTTATTGAGTAGTCCACGGAATTACCAACAGCGCGTATCTACCTATTTCTGTAATTATTCTTCCTTTTTTTTTTTTTTTTTTTTTTTTTTTTTTTTTGAACAATATTGAAAAATTGAACAATAATAGATTTAGAAGATATTTATGAGTCAATGCGATTTTTTTTTTTTTTTTTTTTTTTTTTTTTTTTAGGGTTATTTTTAATTTAGTAGTATCAGTAGGTACTTTTAACCACTTCAATACCTATTAGGTACTACTTGACAACATTTCCGGTAGGTAGTTCAAGAAATTTAATCTGACAAAAGTTGTATTTTTGCCTGTTGGTAAAATATTATTTATTTACGTTTGTTAGTTAATTACCATAACATTGAATCATCAAAATAATTTATAATCGTATCATGTTCTAGAATACTGGGTTGTCCTGGTGATGATCGCTGAGCGAATTGACTGCCCCTACATTAGGAAATGCTGTAGCAGACATGTATAGCCAGTGCACTTAGTTTTAATTGACATTGACATTATTATCTTAATTTTAATTCCATTACCTTTTTAATTTTGTATTCGTTAATTTGTTTTATTTCTATGCATTGAAATTTTATTCTGTGGTAGTAGGCATTGTAATATTTTAATTTCATTTGGGTCTTGCCTGAATTAAATGAATTTTATTTATTTATATTTTTATTTTAAAGCTGCATCCTAACCAACTTTCTTACGGATGCAGCCGAATAACAGTATTTCATATGGGGCGACTGCCCACCTGACCTCCAGAACCCAGCCACTGGGTAATACAATAGGTACCCCTTGGCAAGACTGGTTGTCAGATTTTCGGGCTTCTACCCGTAACGACTGTCAAAGATCCACGAATGACATCCGGGACCAACGGCTTAACGTGCTTTCCGAGGCACGGAGGAGTCTCGGTATGTAAAGATGGTCACCCATCCACAGACCAACCGCGGCAAGCATAGCTTAACCTGATCAAACGACCTGTGCGGCTGTTATTATTTAGGCCTACTTGTACCCCTACTACCTACTGCGTAAGCAATACTTGTACGCCTGGCAAGGCAGCACATAGTGACATATTTTTTTCCATCATGGGCCAGTATGGTATATCTATGTGTACAAATAAATATATTTTAATTTGAGTTTTAACTAATCTTCCATCAATATAGACTGACTTCTAATGTGACAAACAATACAAAAGATGGTGCCAATCTCATACTGAAGGTATCAATACTTTCACTCAGACCATTGTAATACTAGTAACAGGACCTCACCTAAGGCAGTATTATCAACTTTGTGATACTTAAATAAGAATTATAATCTCATAACCACATCACGCCTGTACCTATGTTTGAATAGGTAAGCAATCTTTATTGTTATAAGTACATTATTGTCTTGGTTTCACATAATGATACATGGCACCTGTAACTTAGTGACCTTTGATAGTACTACCACAAAACTCCAACAGAAGAAGGGAACTTCTCTTCTCAAACAAAATTGATTTACCGATTCATCATATCATAAGAAAATATTATGTCATACTAATTCATGTTACAGGTGAAAACAGTTTTACTAAACATTTTGTTCATCTATCTACCCTTAAGGAATCACTGGTCCCCAAGTCACAGGCTATAACCTAGTTTGGGTGCCAGGAGATAATACTCAATGCACTTTATGTTGTACCATATTACTGTACTTGTAACCTTTATGAACATTTTACTGGAAATAAACATTAGTATTATTATTTTGAGTGTCTTTTTTTTCTCACCTCTTAGGCTGGTTTTAGCTACATTTACGGGCCAAAGTCAAGTAAATGCAGCGTATGGTGTGTATTAGAGTGTTTTCTTCCTCTAACTGTATGAATTTCCTAACTATTCTGCAGGTGTTTAAGATGGCAGCTTTCTGTTGTTATTATATTATTATTAATTAATCATTGCAATAACATCAAACAGCAGTTTACTGTTATTGTGACTTTTTATTTTCACTTTGCCCCTATTTTATTTCAAAGTATGTATACTTATTATTTTAACTGGTTGGTAGGTACTAGTACCTAATTATAGTAACAATTACATAGCTTTTGTCTTTCCCATAGTCTGTTGATACCGATCTAAATTTAGATCGGTATAATGTCACCCTAGAACTCAGGTACACATGTTAAGCATTATCAGTAGTACTCATTAGTTACTTATTCCTACACGCAGGAAATTTTCCTCTGTGGAACGGGTCTACAATAAGAGACTTTTTACTACCATCAAGTACCTAATAACCCATATTTTTTTTTGCATTGTTTATGTTTAATAGATATTACAATGAATACATTCGTTTGGGTGATTCTCCCAACATGGAGAAGAGTAGCTCGTTTCATAAATTTCAAGTGCCCTCTTCCATTTTCTCCAACTAGTGCCGACAGATGTCGGATCGCCTTCGCAATCAAAATGGTTTTAGTTGGGAAGTGTGGATGATGCATGAGTCATTTTGCAGCTTGCATTAAAATGTATTGACTCTTATTTTTGCGTGGCTTTTACTGAAAATAACAGTAACAGTATTACAACTGCATGCCCTATTATATTTTTGTAAGTACTTATTGCGTGAGTCATTTTTTGGGGCGACCTGTAACAGGATTTTGAGACTCGTATGCGTGGCCTTTTATCTTTTATATAGATAACAGTATGCGTAGCCATAAGGTACTTGTTAGTATATGCGTGGCCTTTAGACCATTTCGGATTCAGCATGACCTTTGACTTATGTGTAAGTATGACTAACTAATTATACTGAATAACTTTATTCAGTAGCGTTACTTTACTATTATTATGGAAATTGACTGATAATAACCTTTATCTATTAACATATTAGGTTTATTAACTGGTTGGCAGTAAATATGCTAGTAATTAAGCCATTATTATCGCAATGGACTGCGATAGGCTGAGTTGATTGATTGAAGCCATTATTGATGCTACACGTTGACTGCCAGACGACAGACACAATAGAAAATCTATTGTTTGCGGTCACCGGTGACCGCGCTGGCAGTCAATGCATTACACTAACATTTCCCGGTCTTTTCTCACATTTATCCGTTATGCATGGTCGTATTGAGAATAGTATTTGCGTGACCTTGATATTTCTGTGTCGAAATGCAAACAATTGATCCTGGCAAAACCAGTGACCTGATTAAAATAGTATCCAATGATTTTGTTTTATTTTTACAATAGGTGGGTATGTAGGTTATTTACAACAGAAAAGTTAAGTATGTCCAAGATTTATGATATTAATTGGTTATTATTTTTATTTAAAATAAGAAGCGTGCAAATAACTCAATTATCTTGTTATTTAAATGAGAACACTTACCCAATAACAATAATTTACTGTTTGCATTCCAGCACATTGAAATAATTGCGTACTATTCAGGCATAGCCCTTTGTTTTGTTGTAACACTTGTAACCAACACTTACTGCATGGCCTTTGTAACATTTACGCAATGATATTATATTTAAGGGGTAGATATGGCACTAGCGGGCGCAAATTGTTGCAGGCAAATTTAGACAATATTGTTGTAGTTTCATTTAGTCCGCTAATAGCAGCAAGCAACACAATACATATAGCTATCTCTTTCTGTGTCATACGTTCCGCACTGTCTATCGCAGTAACTACTTTGTAATAACAACGCAACAATACAGAACGTCGGCGTCGGCGTCGCTCAGTATGAACGTAGCGTATCTTTCCTTTATAATATCATTGCATTTACGCTTATAAGTTGTTTACATCAATCGAAGCAGAATTTATTTTTCGTAACTTAATCATACGAAACTTAGGTAACAAAGCAATCATTAGATGTAACCTTTTACCTTGGTAACGATTTATTTACGTGTAGGTAGGTAGGTACAGCGTGACTACGTTCTGTTTTTACTTTAGTATCCAACTATTAACGATCCTTATCGAAATATAGTCGCTTAACTGATCGTAAACAACTATCAACGTGCATTATTTTTCAGCCTGCATTCTTCCTCTTTTTTTGGTAAATGTTTTCTGCACTTACTTTTATCCTCGTCGCCACTTGTGATGTTCACTGGGATGCTTAATAAAACACACTTTGACAGATACATAGGTAAGGTAGCATAAACGGAATCCAGAGACGTCTGATGTCGGCTACGGCCGGTAAGTGACTGACCTGTCAATGCTTTCCGCATACACTACACTATCTACCTAGCATATATCCTGAAGAATATCATATCATCATCTGCCTAGCCTTTTCCTAAGAATATCATATATTTTTCTGATTTTGTTTACCGTAGTCAATAATATACTTTTATTGTTTTTAAAACTTGCGTTTTTTGCGTTTAGGTCCTGTAATTCCCTTAATAAAACCTACTTTAGACATAGCAAATAACGAACAAAAACTAAAATACCACACAATATCACAAGACCACAAAAGCTTTACACTCTACAAAACTTACAAGTATTGTGCAAAACGTTCTTGTGCAAGTGGATTGCATAAGTTGGCGACGAACTTGCAGGCGTAATACGCAAGTTAAGTTGTTCTAGCAAGTTACATTCGACTCGCTATTGGAGAGTTTACGAGTTTGTTAATAAGGCATTAATTGCTGAGGGCTTTAGAGTTGAGTGCTCGTAGCCATGGTTTTGATAAGTTAATTTAAACTGCAATCGAATTCGACCTCAAAAGGTGACTGGAACAAACTAAATGTGTATGGCTGCAGTTCATGTGTTATTCTGATGTATAAGATATATTACTGTAGTTTCATAAAAATCCGTTCAGTAGTTTTTGCGTGAGAGAGTAAAAAACACCCATCCATCTATCCTCAGAAAATTTCGCGTTTATAATATTAGTAGGATTTATTTTCTCCCATAAACTAACTATTGTTACAGGTTTCATTATAACGGATGACTTTTTTACCGTCTGGACAAAAACAGGATTTAAGAGGTGAACAGAGTAAAAAAAAAGAGATTTCCGTGCCCTGGGCTTCTATTCCGTTCACCTTTCATATTCTGTTTTTGTCCAGTGGATGGTTAAAAAGTCAGCCGGTATAATGTTTAGAGGTCGCAGCCCTTTGTGATGAACCCACCAGATAAGCTCTTCTCTTGACACGAAATTTCATGATGCGCTTCACCTGGCCAAGGATAGACAGAGATGGCGAAACATCGTCAGGGAAAAGATGTTTTCAAGGGAGGATCACGACCCTCAGTAATGGGGATTACGACTTGAGGAGGAGGAGGATAATGTTTAGAAAAAAAAAAAAAAAATATCTCATTGTATTATAGGATCGCCTCATATCTAATGTCTTGTAAATTTCTAATTACTTGAAATGCGATTTCATAACATCACTTCACTCTCAATAGGTAATTTCGGAGAAAACAAAAGTATTATAATATTAATAATTAAATAAATATTTGTTTATTTATGGCAACTAGGCCCAATTGTTAGTAACATTGTTCTTAAAAACTATTGTTAGTAAACAAACACAGAAACAAAAACAAAAAGAAAATTGGAAGGTTAGCTGTGGGGTCTTCTGACTAGAACCTCCACAGCGTCCGACAACCAAGGTGCTTCGTACTTTTCTATCAACATACCATTGACTGACAGAATCGCAGTAAGCCCGGCGTCGAGGGAAATCTATATGCGAATGAATTGATGTCGTTGTGACTCAATTGAAGCTTTATTACGTTTGTATACTAGTGGCAATGGGTTTCAGAATGCCTTATTTTTAAAGTGTTAATAAATTTTCTTCTGCTGGTCCACAAATTCAAGGTCACTCAGCGCGCTATGGAGCGAGCATTGCTCGGAGTCTCTTTGAAGGATAAAATTAGGAATGAAATTATCCGAAAAAGAACCGGAGTTACCGACATAGCTTGCAGAGTAACCAACTGAAGTGGCAGTTGGTTGGCCTTGTTTGTCGAAGGACCGATGGCGAGTGGAGCAGACGAGTCCTGGAGTGAACACCCCCCAGCTAGATGGACGGACGAACTAAAGAAGGTCGCTGGGACGGACTGGATGCGGAAGGAGGAGGACAGGGTGTTGTGGCGCAGCTTGGGAGAGGCCTATGTCCAGCAGTGGACTGCAGCAGGCTGAGTTGATTGAAATTTTCTTCTTCTTCGTAGCACTCTTGTCAGAGCGGTCGTGGTCCTCGTGTAGTTTCTTGTCTAAGGGCTGATGTGATTCACCTCACAATGCCTCTCCACCTACTCCGATTTTTGGTATTTATTGTGCACTCATTCAAGGGATCGCCCCCTGCGGATTTAATTTGGTCAGTCCATCTCATGGGTGAGCGTCCGCGTGGTCTAGTGTCTTCCACGCACCGCACCGTGGTTCGTGAGCTTGTCCCGAGGCGAGGCGATTGCGTTACGATTCCGATTAGTGTGCGTTACAGTAGGGAGTTTCATACAAAGAATACTAAATGGTTCGAGTTGATAAGGTGACGATCCCTTTCCGAGTTGATATGTGTGTGCTATGTACCTTTAATAAATATCTCTACCTATAAATGAGAAGCTCATTCTGCAACGCCAATACTGGTCTAACTATGTTGAGGTAGACTTCCAGCGTAACCGAATGTTGCTTAATACCACTATTTTTCATGGAGCGACTGCCTATCTAACCTCCACACAGCCCAGTTACTGGGTACTACAATACTCCGTCAACACTGATGCAAATAATTTTGTAATAATGTTGAATCTCTGAAATATTAACTCACCTTTTAAACCTTTTCAATCAAATGTTTTGCGAGTACCTTTCACAAAACATAATTGTGATTATAACTCATGTGTGTGAGTTAGGGATTGGCTAGACTAAATTAAGCGAGATAAAAATTGAAATAATAAAGCGAAGCTATGGTTGCAAAACGTGTATTCCAAAGCAGACAGGAGACCAATTAATCCAATTATAAAAGTGCTCTGCGCAGAAAACAAAATTAATTTTGACACATATGTTTCTCGTCGAGTCGTCGCGTTCGTCAACATGACAGAATGTTGCGTTCATATTTCTTTATCCACAGCCCGGTAACTGAGGTTCAAATAATTCTGAAATATTAACTCCAAACAGTTACACTTCCAAACAGATGGTGTAGAAAAACTACCGTCACGGTGAGTACCTTTCACAAAACGTTAAATAAAACCAGCCAAGTGCTAGCCGCTAGTCGGACTCGCACACGAAGGGTTCCGTACCACAAGGCATAAAACGCCGAAAAAAACTTTTAATTTTAACTTTATTTTATTTTTATTATTTGTTGTTATAGCGGCATCAGAAATACATCATCTGTGAAAATTTTAACTGTCTAGCTAACACGGTTCATGAGATACAGCCTGGTGACAGACAGACAGACAGATGGACAGTGGACTTTGGGTACGGAACCCTAAAAAAAACAGCACTAAAAATTTTCCTCATAAACCCATTACATTACACCTTAATAATATGAACAAAAGGCGCTAAAATACTTAAGTAGTTCCAAAGAGTTTCATTGCAAAGACTACAGGCACATAAAAACCTTCTTTTGTTTATTTAATCAGCCAATGGGCGGGGTTGTGGGGCACAGAATTAGAAAACTTTTACCCTTATTTTTACGCAAACAACATTTTTATTCAGAAGTGTTTAAATATTAAGTTTGTTTAATAAAGCCATGACCTCGGTCCGCTTCCGAAGTGGCGAAAGATGGCTGATTTAAAATGTCATTACTGAACGTTATTTGAAGATTAATTTGGCATGGATTTTTATAATTAACGCCTTTTTGATTGGGTCGGCTAAGTTCTTTGCGTGGGAGAACCGTCGTTGTGGATGTGCGTTGGCATAATGACGATCCCTTGAGTTCTTATCAATCAATACCTACTTATACTCGTACAACATACTGGGTCTGTATAAAAAAAAATAAAAAAAAAATGGGAAAAAAAATGGTTGCCTGTAAAGTCGGTTTTACGGGCGAAGATTTTACGTGACAACGTCTTTTTCTCGGTAGAATATTTATTGATATGAATATAATTAAATTGCACAATAGGAACAAGGAATTAAATGAAAATAAGAACGTAACGTTACCGAGCGTTACACTTTTTCATAAGTGACTCCCAGCCGCAACCTAATTTAAAATAAGAACGTAACGTTACCGAGCGTTACACTTTTTCATAAGTGACTCCCAGCCGCAACCTAATTTAAGACGTTGTCACGTCAAAAGATAAAATTCAAATTCAAAAATTCCATTCTCTGGTCTGTCAAACCTAGATAATGTGGATAAGACAGAGATTAAAACAGAAGACGAACTAGCAGGGGATCGAGGAGGAGGAGAGGGGAGGGTGGAGGGGTGTTCAGGGGATCAGACCGGAATAAATCGTCTGGTCTGCCTTGGCAAATTCTTGATTCACCGAATTACGTTTCTTTTTTCTAGTTTATATAAGTTTTTCTGATGGAGGTCACAGGAATCCGATGAATGCAGACAACCCAGAAGTATTTTTTTTTCTTTTTTTAAAAAACGTTGCCCCACACTAGGAATTTCTCCTGTATTGTAGATGCGTTTACAAACATTTAAAGTCACATACACAAACAGCCAGACCCGGAACAACTACTTGTAGGTCATACAAATATTTGTTCCGTGCGGGAAACGAACCCGCGACACGCAGCGTAGCAGTCAATCGCTTAGCCACTGCGCCAACCGTGCCGTCATAGATGGTGGTTGTAGACAGTGGTCGCCATAGTGGTCATTGTAGAGGGTTATGTCCTGCAGTGGACATTTTAGAGCTAAGATAAACCGATTCCAACTGTAACTGTCATACCATGTACAAGCACCAGCACCTCAAGCTACTACAATCTGTCAAATTTCTTTAACAGATTTTCTACTATATCGCTACAGCATAAGGGTCAAAGTTGATTGGGAAAATTTGTCAGTTTCGGGTAGCTTGATGCGCTAATCTGTAAGTACTATACAAATGATGTAAGTTATGTTCGACCGCTAACTAGCAAAACTGTACACACACACACAACACACAAACAAATGAACAAAACACATACTAACTCAGTTATCACACAGGCAGGTGCGGTTTATAATACTATATTGAACAAGACAATTCATAATAGTATGGAAATCAGCTTGCTGCTCCCCTTGTACAAGTTTGTGAACAGTTCTGAATAGCTTATTATGAACAGATGTGTCGGCTGTCTGTTGTGAATGAAAGAACTTGTTAGTTCCTCTCGATTCAGCGGGATATAATATGGGACGGGTTAATAGCATTTCGAGCAGGTAAACGTAATTTTCGCAGTGGTGGCCCAGTGAGCAGTGGCGGCCCAGTGGTAACTGCCGCGACTTAAGAGTTGCGGGTAGTAGGTTCAAACCCAGACAGGCGCTTTACTTTGTGTAAATTATTTCATCGCCACTGCTCTCAAAACGGTGAACCAAAAATTCGAAGACATGTGACATCTACCAACCCGCACTGGGCCCGCGTGGTGGATTATGGCCCATTCCCTCTCACAGAGAGGAGGCCTGTGTCCCAGCAGTGGGAACATTATAGTCTGATTATGCTAAACGTAATTTAGAAGTGTTTTTTAAAAGCATTTATTTAGTGATTGTTAGATATGGGTTTCAAAACGACCCGAGGGGCCCGTGGCAGTAGCTTGATGTGCTGGCGTCTGTATACTCGCATTTCGCCCGACCCTATTGCTGCTAACCGGACAGACATTCAACTACGACTGCAGCTAATTATTCTTCTACGGCTGATTCTAATACGTGCTGAAAAAATCCTGATGGACCAAACTCTATATTCATTTGACCCAGCGGGTGATAAATTAAAAAATAATGTGTTTTTTATAATTCGTGTACTTGTTAAGTACGTATGTGGAATAGAGATTTAACATTTTGGTATATGTTTTTTGACTTTTTGGTATCATGTAAAAGGAAAACACGATTCAATGATTTTTTTCTCGATACAAAAAAATAGCAAAGTTACTTTTTTCGACATCACGGCGTAACGCATAAGAGCTATTCAATGGAATTTACTTTCAAACATAGAGAATTATCATATAAAAGTTTCCTCAAAGTAGTTTTAAATTTAATTTATTTATTTTGTTAAAAAAAAAGTAGATAAATTCGTTTTGGCACATAGGTACGTCGTTTTATTCCGAGCGCACGCACACTATAGCCATCACTCTCCTTTGGCGTTTCAAAAGTAATTGCATCACTTTCGCTCGCTTAGTAGGTTTTCGAGGATTTTAGATTTACGAGGTAGCGCCATATCTCTTAAGATTTTGTTAAAAATTATTAAATTGTTTCTTAGCGATACGCTAACTCCACCGACTAATAGTTGCAAAATACCCAAAATGCCAATATCAATTTCAAAATAATAATAGCCAATGTTTTGTATTAATGAAAAGCGTCCATCTATTTCGAGACACAATCAACCGACTCCGTGGCGCAACGGTAGCGCGTCTGACTCCAGATCAGAAGGTTGCGTGTTCAAATCACGTCGGGGTCAAAATTCTCTTTTTGTCGATCCAACATTTTTTTTTCCCATTTTATTACAATTTTTAGTCGGAAATAAATCCAAATAGTAAAATATAAGAAAGAAAATTCGTCTTTTCGTGAAGTTTATTGACCAACTATATTATGTACAAATAAAAGAATTATTATTCCAATTTTCGGTGTAATAATATTTGATTATCGAAACTCATACGAAGTCCTATACTAAAACGTTAATATTACCGAGTACCCTTAAACAGGAGGGTTCTGAAGTGCTAAGCAAATATCTTCAGGAGTATCTTATTTAGTTCCAATATACTGCCGTAGAGGGGAAAACACACAACTCTTGGACATAATATCAATAAGTAGGGCTGATCATTGACATCTTGATAGTTTTATTTACGAGAATATATTTGTTGGGCAGGGTATATTGTCAAGGATATTATTTAATATATTAAGAGGCAACAGGGCGTGCGATTCTCAATACAAATGTATTCCTCTTTTTTTTCTAGAGCAAAATGTTTTTTTTCATAAAATCAAGGTCAAAGTTTTTCTGTTGTCTGTTTATATATGTGTGTACATAAATGGTTAAATAAATAAATGGTTATATAAGGTCTGCTGTAAACACGCCCCTGTCATTTTCTTGTTTTCACCAACTAATTAATAAAGGAATTATGACCTTCTATAAATTACAAAAAAAATGCCCTATTTTTACCGCCGTGATTAGAGGACTACCAGACAAATTAGATAAGTTTTTAACATAAAAAACAAGATAGGAACCTAAACTTACTCTTTCTTAAAATGTTAATGTAAAAAATAATTTAATTGGCTCAGTTTTCGAGGAGAAAAAAGAGGAATACGAAACGTCGATCTCGTCAGAATTATTGTGTTAATTTCGGTCTGAGCTGCAGCTGTCCCTATCACACACTACGGGATAAGACTTGGGGTAAGGCGACGGCAATAGTTTCTTCAAACACCTATTTTTCAAATTCCTCGCCGTCCCCTCTTAATCTAGGTTGCTCTCGAGGTAAGTGATGGAAAAGGAAAACATCATGAAAAATAAAAGCCGTTTATTAAAAAAAAAAATCGTCATTTTAAAGTACGAGTATTTAACAACATAACTCATATATTCCCTGAAAGGTTCGGATACGGTATACGGTGCACCTATGTATGTATAGTACGCCCGTCACCCATTATAAATGATACTAATATATAATAAATCGTTTATTTCATCATTTAAAATTATACATAATAAACTTGAGATTGGCTACTGTTAAGCTAGTTAGCCTCATCGGGACAAACAAATAGACTAACTAATTAAGGGAAAGCTGAGATCAAATACTAAAATAAAAATTGAGATTTGAGGAGAACAGTTGGTCTGATTTCCGTTTATACACCGTTGAATAGGTATAACATTATGATCATTTTTTTCATTAGCAGACAGCTGTTGGAAGGATAGCGCTCGTCTATTTAATTGAAACTGTTAAAATTATCGGGTTTTGGATTTGTCAATAGCGTTTAAAGGACGCCTACGATAACATTGATTAATGTTCGATATGGTACGGAAGCGTATCGAGTGGTTGTGAATTTATAACTAATATAGATATGTACAGTCAGCAAAAGAGTTGGGTATACAGGTTCGTCGGATATAGTTGAAGTTTAGTAAGAAACCGATGGATGTTTTCGAATAAAATTTAATTTTATAAATAGAAAACAAACAGCTCATTTAGCAAATTAAATTTCAGTCGACAACATCCATCGGTTTATTAATAAACATCAACTATATCCGACGATCCTGCATACCTAACTCTTTTGCTGACTGTACCTATGTGTCTTATAAGTTCATAACCTACTAGCAGCGCCCCACGGTTTCACCCGCATAAGTGTCGATCCCGTGGGAATATCGGGATAAAAACTATCCTATGTCCTTCCCCGAAACGCAATATATCTCTCTGCCAAATTTTATCGAAATCAGTTCAGTGTTTTAGGCTTGAAAAGGTATATTTTTATATTAATTATAATTCTCTAAGTTATATTTTTAATAGTTTTTTTAAATCATTGTTCCTCTCAACCAAAACACCTGCCATCTAATCTCTTCAGCACCCTTGGTTGACTGGCAGAGAATGCCTAAGGCGTTAAGTCCGCCTTTGTACCATTTTTGTGTGCGAAATGCTTAAATAAATAAATAGGGGACGAGCCGACCGTCATCAAACGACCACAATTACAGACTTTCGAAACTACGCTACTGAGAAATTCCAGATGGAAAAACCCAATAATGAAAGTATTTTTGTACCCAATTATCTTTACTACGCACGTTCAAGTAATTAAAACATTCTTTAGGTATATATACTTTTTATTGTTTGTTCAATCACAAAACTTACCTAGTTTGTAATCATAAAACTCACTAGATGCTTCGTAGTTTGTACAATTTCTTCCTCTTTGTGTTGACTGTACTTAAAACGTAAAAGGCGAAACGTAACTTTGAAACTTCAAAGACGAACTCCACACAAGGATTCATCCTGAAAATTGCAATGAGGATTTTCAAGCAAAAGTGTCAAATGCAAATCCATTCTGTAAACTAAAACTGTGAAGAAAAATCGGTCTTGCATAACATCCACATCCAAGTATAATTCCACTTTTTAAGTCGATATTGCATGTTCAACCAAGAAATTACCAAGAAATTACCAAGGAAAATAAAAGAACGCCACCTGCTACGATCGTTTTTTTTTTTTTTGGGTTGGAATTCATCTAATGACCCTGCTCTGGGCGGAGCGGAAGGGAGTGAGAGACTCTTACTGACTAAAGCCCACCCGTGTTCCTTCAATTGCCTGTAACAGGGGCCACGGTATCTCTTTCGAACAACCCGCGACCCCGCCCCGCACGTCGCATATTGTGGTCTGTAATCGCCAGTGAAATTGTAGCTAATAAGCTTCGTGATTAGTAGAGCAGTGGTGGACCAATGGTAACGGCCGCGACTTACGGGTTATGGGTGTTCAGGCCTTAACGCCTTCAATAAAAGCAATAGCAACCACGCGACGCGCTCTGTGATGAAACTTATTATATTAAACCATTAGGCGCAACTTTGCTTTCAAACAAATGTATTGTCATCTGTCAGTGTCACTTGCACAATAACCGTCGTCCGTGTAACATTCTTTTTTTTATACAATAAATATATTTGCGATTCTTGGGACTTTGATTGGCACCATTATATCCTCCAAAGATATAACATGGTGGCCCATGAGGGGAACAAAGAATAATCTGCGGAAATAAAGAAGAAATAAACTTCAATAAAATTGGTACGAGTACGACACGCGCGCAGCGGCAACGAACTCCAAGATTAGGAGCCTTGCAGTGGAGGGATAAAAGCCACGGGTTCCAGCGTATGGAGGACTGTCGCCTGGTCAATACAAGGAGCCAGGATTCGAGCAGTGGTGCAGCCAAAGCATCACATCGAGCAGGGCGTCGACGTGCCGCCTCAAAGTTAAGTGCCCATCCTTTGTTTAAAATCCATCCATTCACCCAAAATACCCATAATACCTATTAGAATATTGAGAATAACACTCCATTTGTGTAAATTAAAGATTTTTCGTGCATATTATTGCCGAAATATCCTAAGAATTGCAAATATTGCATCAGATATTGTTTTTCCTTCAACAAAAAATAAAATCGTCTTAAAGTTTAGAATAACGTTGATTACTTCGTTAAATTATAAAGAATTCGCATTATAAGTGAATTTTTCTATCCTGCTTCGTTATTAAATTAATGTTTTCAGATAAAATAGGTTCAGTCGATGACCTCTTCCACAAATTCTATCGTTTAGTTCTGGCTTTTGGTTTAGCGTAGTGTGCCGACTATTCCAGATCACGCCCCTTCGAGCGGTACCAGCCACCCGGCCCGAGCGTCCGGCTGGCGTACAGCTGATCGTGCGCACCCGACTTCCTTATCAGCAGGTGACACCGAAACGAGGAACGTGAGCCCATTCATTTTCTTATTTTTATTTTGGTAATTGCCCAATATCATCTTTAAAAGTTGACTTCTTGACACTGTTTATTCACAATGGCTGAAAGTAAGCAGCGTTATAAAGAATTGTTCACAAAAAGAGCGTCCGCCAAAGGACAGATTACTAAATTTAAAAATTATTTAAATACTATTTCTAAAGAAGATGAGTTAAATGATATTCAATTAACAGAACTAAACTTAAAACTTGCAAAGTTTGAGGCATTATCCGTTAGGGTTGATGACTTGCAAAATGAAATAGAGGTTCTGAGTCCTGAAAACATTGCGGCTGAAATTGACGAGCGCGATAATATTGAGAGAGAAATAATAATGAACATAGCCACTGCTAAGAATTTGGCTGCCATGTTTTCTCAAAAAAATGAATGCGAACAAAGACGCAATTCTGTTCATAACGCTTCATGTTGTTCAGAGGATCATCACAATGTAGGATTAAAGCTCCCACAAATACAAATAGCCAAATTTAATGGTGAATATTTCCGTTGGTTACAGTTTAAAGATACTTTTGAAAGTTTAATACATAAAAATGATCATATTTCTGAAATTAATAAGTTTTATTATTTAAATTCATATTTACAAGATGATGCGGCCAGAATTGTTTCCACAACTATCACACAACGCCGTCTAGTCTCAAGCTAAGCAGAGCTTGTGTTATGAGTACTAGACAACTGATAAACATACTTATATATTTCTAAATACATACATATATAGATAAATTACACCCAGACACAGAACAAATGATCATGCTCATCACACAAACATTTGTCCTGGGTGGGAATCGAACCCACGACCTCCGGCATAGCAGTCATAGTCACTGACCACTAGACCAACAGGCCAGCCAATCTTGAAGTTTCTGCAAAGAATTATTCTGAAGCTTGGAAGCTGCTTTGTCAACGGTATGATAACAATATAATCTTAATTGATTATCATCTTGATTCACTACTGAATATAAAACAGCTTCCAGGCGATTCTGAAAAATCTTTAAGATATTTAGTTGATCATATAACTAAAAACTTACGTGCCTTGGTCAGCTTGGGACAATCGACGGATAATTGGGATGTCATTATTATATTCATGTTGTCAGCTAAGCTCGATAGTCAAACCTTGTTAAAATGGGAGGAATATCGAAATAGTTTAGGGAATAAGCTACCAAATTTGGAGCAGTTTTTTAAATTCATTATGGATCGTGCTAGTGTGCTAGAATCTGCAAATCGCAGTAATAATAATTCTGCCAACATAGAGTCAAAGAAGCCTACAACTCCTCAACGTTGGACTCCACATAAACAAGGTCAAAGAAAGAGTCAGAATAACAATGTTAAATCTTTTGCAAGCACTAGTGATAGTAATAAGAATAAAGGACAGAAGGGTTACTCGTGTATTGTTTGTGACGAACGTCATAGAATTTATGACTGTCCAACATTTAAGGCTAAGGGTATTGGTGATAGAATGACGGATGTGACGAGGTATAAGCTCTGTATTAACTGTTTGAGACAGGGTCACTCCGTTAAGGATTGTCGTTTCCGGTCATGCCAAGAGTCTGGCTGCACTGAGAGGCATAATAGCTTGTTGCACCAGCCGCAAGCGCCGGTCAGTCTCGCTACGGTTCATGAGCCGGGTGAGATTGTAGCAAACTGTTCTAATAATACAGATCAAATTATACTGTCAACAGCCATGGTGGAAGTATCGAATCCATTTGGCCAGCAAAAGGTCAAAGTTCGTGCACTATTGGACTGTGGCAGCCAATCATCTTTTATAACTGAATCCCTAAAGATCAGGTTATCATTAAAGTCCCATCCCATTGACACTCTAAAGGTCATTGGCATAGGCAACACAACAACAAATAATGTTATTGAAAGTTGTAATATTAAATTACAATCAATAAATAGTAACTTCAACATAAGTTGTTCATGTCTTGTGTTGAAGGAATTGACAGGGAGACTGCCAAAGTTCCCCATAGATATTGTTTCTCTGAAACTACCTGAAAATATTCAGCTGGCTGATCCAATGTTCCATAAACCAGCCGACATAGATGTCTTGATAGGCGCTGACTTATTCTGGGACATTCTAGGTAATGAGCAACTTTCATTAGGTGTCAAAAATCCTAAGATAAGAAGCTCACAATTAGGTTGGATTGTATCTGGTCCCATGGAATCAGTGAAGCCACACAAAAATGTTCACTGTAATCACAGCATAGTTTCCAAATGTGCTAGTGGTGATGATAGCATTGATAAAATGTTATCTAAATTCTGGGATCTAGAAGAAATTCCTGGAAAATCAATTATTACGAGTGAAAATGAAAGTGAGTGCGAAAAACACTTTCTCAGTCACACAACAAGAACAGATACAGGTAGGTTTTGCGTAAAGTTACCGCTTAAGGATACTACAGATTGTTTAGGCGATACTTACAACTTAGCTAAGAGACGCTTCCTTAATATGGAAAAACGGTTAAAACGAAACCATAACTTAAAATTAGAATACACCAAGTTCATTAAGGAATATGAAGAACTAGGCCATTTATCGGTATTAAATGGTCATAGTGATAGAATAAGTCCAAGTTATTACCTGTGTCACCATGCAGTTCTCAAACAGGAAAGCGAATCTACTAAGGTTCGTGTAGTGTTCGATGGTTCCGCTCCCTCCACTTCCGGTTGTTCACTGAATGATATATTAATGGTGGGTCCCAACGTACAGGATACCCTGTTTTCTATTTTGATACGGTCCAGGCAATATAAGTACTTACTCACCGGAGATATAGAAAAGATGTATCGCCAAATATTAGTACACGAAGATGATAGGCATTTACAGCTTATACTATGGAGAGGAGAGGAATCTGAACCCATTCAGACGCTTAGGCTCAATACTTTGACCTACGGAACAGCGAGCGCAAGTTACTTAAGCACACGCTGTCTGTGGCAGGTAGGGCAGGAACAGAATAATGACCTCATTAAGGACATTATTCAAAAGGACCTCTATGTTGATGATTTGATAACGGGTTCGAATGATTCACAGCTATTAATACATATACATAAGGCTGTATCTGAAGCATTAAAGTCAAGTTGTTTCAATTTAAGAAAACTTAAAACAAATCACCCTTCCATTTTTGATAATGTTATTATGAACGAACAAGACAAGTTAATTTTTAGTGAGTCTTCAAGTACATTAGGGTTAGGCTGGACACCTTCTAGCGATACCTTACATTTTCCAATAAAGGGATTTTCACAAGATAATAATCAAATAATAACAAAGCGATTTATTATGTCGAACGCTTTCAAGATATTTGATCCGCTGGGTATATTAAGTCCAGTTGTAGTGAAACCGAAGATAATGTTGCAAAGACTTTGGCAACAAAAAGTGGACTGGGATCAGCCAGTCCCCCAGGAGATAACAGACGATTGGATTAAGTTTTCTGAAAACATAAAATACTTGCCTTCCTTACAAGTGCCAAGGTTAGTTCTAGGTGACTCATTTAAATACATCGAGTTACATTCCTTTAGCGATGCTTCACAAAATGCATATGGTGCGTGTATTTACATGAAAACGATTAGTCATAATGATGACGTCACAGTCAGATTGTTGTGCGCGAAGTCAAAGGTGGCTCCATTGAAGCCTACCACCATACCCCGCCTGGAACTGTGCGCGGCCTTACTTGCTGCTAAACTCACAAAATCTGTTATTAACTCACTTCGATACAAGCCGGATAACCTAGTGCACTGGTGCGATTCGACAGTAGTATTGTGTTGGATTCGTAGCGATGCCAGCAAATTAAAAGTATTTGTAGCCAATCGTATTATTGAAATTAAGGAACTAACGTCTACTTCAGCGTGGCGATATGTTCCAACGGACTCCAACCCTGCTGACCTTATATCAAGGGGAGTAGATGCTAAACGTCTTATATCAATGGCACTGTGGTGGACAGGGCCTAGTTTTTTATTAAAAAATGAATCTGAATGGCCTAAGTTAAACGTCACTGATTCGGAAGAACTACCAGAGTTAAAGGTACATCATTCGACAATAATTGACCAAACCGTCATTGACTTTGATAAATATTCATCTTTAACTAAGTTACAAAGATCATTTGCTTATGTTCGTAGATTCAGATTCAACCTTAAAAACAAACATAATAAACGCGTAGGTATATTGTCAGCTAATGAGCTACGTGAGTCATTCTACTCGCTATGCGTTATCTCTCAAGGTCAGACGTTCCCTATTGAATACGATTTATTAGTCAAAGGTAAATCGTTAACTAATAAAAGTAAGTTATTATCGTTATCGCCGTTTCTAGATGAGTATAGATTAATTAGAGTCGGTGGACGTATAGATATGTCAGGTCATTCTTTTGAAAAGAAACATCCAATTGTACTTCATGCTTCACATAAATTAACTAAATTATATTTCAAAAGAGAACATGTAAGTAATATGCATGCTGGTCCGCAGCTGTTGTTAGCGTCTGTGCGAGAAGCGGTATGGCCAATTAACGGTAGGTGTCTTGCGCGGCGCACAGTCAATAATTGCGTAAGATGTAGACGACTACGAGGCGTGACGTTACAACCTAAAATGGGTAATTTACCGCCCCAGCGCATAACGCCTGACTATCCCTTCATATCTGTTGGCTTGGACTTTGCTGGCCCATTCTATATTAGCAATCGTAAAGGCCGTGGGAGCCGTGTTGTTAAATGTTATTTATGTCTTTTTGTTTGTTTGCGTTATAAGTGCATCCATCTAGAAGCTGTCAGTGACTTAACAAAGGAGGCATTTATAATGACGCTCAGGCGGTTTATAGCTCGTCGAGGTAAGCCAACGGAAATATTCAGCGATAACGGAGGCAACTTTGTCGCTGCCGCGAAAGAGATAGGAGCGTTCATAAGAGACCATCACGAGCCCCTGTCTGATTTTGCGAGTCAGCAATCAATTACATTTAAGTTTATTCCGGCTTACACTCCTCATTTCGGTGGCATATGGGAAGCCGGGGTTAAGTCGGCAAAATATTTTTTAAGACGTGTTATTGGCGATAGCTACTTCACCTTCGAAGAAATTTCTACTTTGTTTGCACAAGTGGAGGCGATTCTCAATAGCCGTCCCTTGTGTCCACTCTCATCCAGTCCTAACGACCTCCTTCCCCTCTCTCCAGGGCACTTCATCATTGGGAGGCCGTTGACCGCTCTGCCAGCACCTAATCTGGTAGAAGTCAAGGAAAGTCAGCTGCGACGGTATCAACGCCTAGAGAAGACACAGCAGCATTTTTGGAAAAGATGGCAAAGGGAATATCTGTGCGAATTGCAACAGAGGACAAAATGGCGAGCAGATACGTCAAAGCTGGATGTTGGAGATATGGTACTCCTAGCAGATGACAACGCGCCCCCGCTTGCATGGAAACTTGGACGCGTTCTTCGTCTTATATCCGGATCTGATGGGATATCCAGAGTAGCAGACATCCACACCAATAAGGGCTGCGTGCGACGTTCACTAGTACGGCTCTGCAGACTTCCCACAGCAGAAGAGCTTAAAGATTGAAAGAAATCTTTCAATGCCGGGAATATGTTCAGGCCTTAACGCCTTCAATAAAAGCAATAGCAACCACGCGACGCGCTCTGTGATGAAACTTATTATATTAAACCATTAGGCGCAACTTTGCTTTCAAACAAATGTATTGTCATCTGTCAGTGTCACTTGCACAATAACCGTCGTCCGTGTAACATTATTTTTTTTATACAATAAATATATTTGCGATTCTTGGGACTTTGATTGGCACCATTATATCCTCCAAAGATATAACACTTTTGTCTGTGCTAAAATATCAATCAATCCAATCCAAATCCAATCCCAATCTCTTTGATTATACCTAGGTACGTAGTGCAGCGAAAAAAAGAAAACCACTGACTGTCTTCGCCATATTACGATTCCTAATTGTTATCATACAAGCACGTCGCATATTGTGGTCTGTAATCGCCAGTGAAATTGTAGCTAATAAGCTTCGTGATTAGTAGAGCAGTGGTGGACCAATGGTAACGGCCGCGACTTACGGGTTATGGGTCGTAGGTTCGAACCCTGACAGCCGCTTTACGTAGTGTAATTTTTTTTTTTTACTCTGAAAACAGTGAAGGAAAACATCGTAAGGAAACCTGTATATCCAAGAACAAAAACTCTCTTACCGGGAGAAGGCTTGTGTCCCGTCCCAGCTCATCATCTGCCTAGCCTTTTCCCAACTATGTTGGGGTCGGCTTCCAGTCTAACCGGATGCAACTGAATACCAGTATTTTACATGGAGCGACTGCTTATCTGACCTCCACAACCCAGTTACTGGGTAATACGATAACCCTTGGTAAGACGGTTGTCAGACTTTCGGACTTCTGACTACCCGTAACGACTGTCAAAGATCCACGAATGACAGCCGGGACCAACGGCTTAACGTGCTTTCCGAGGCACGAAGGGGTCACGGTATGTAAAGATGGTCACCCATCCACAGACCAACCGCGGCAAGCGTAGCTTAACCTGATCGATCGACCTGTGCCGATGTTATTATTTAGCCACGGACCCCTCTTCCCAGCTGTGGGAACGTTATAGGCTGATTATGCTAATCATGGTGATTATACCTTATTCTTTCTCTGTATACGAAGAGATATTTCTCTCCCAAAAATCCCTTCTTAATAGTCTACACTACTCTCAGGCACACAATACGTAGTATAAATAAACAACGTACTTACCACATATCAGACTCCGACTGACACAAACGCCGACATAATATCCTAAGTACGCATAACCAATCTTGGTCCGCAGTGAGGAACATGAGGGCCGCAATCCGAATACAAATAGGATGGACATGGGACAGGGAAATAGTTGGGAGATGGATGAGGCAAGGAAAGTGGAAACGAAAAGAAAAAAAAAACAGAAGGAGAAACATATCAGGGGATGAAAAATAGAATTTACAGCAATGGCGAAGGTTCCATACAACTCTATTCCTACCTTCCTAGTCAGTATTCTACTATAGACAAATAATATAATCATATTAAAGATGTTTAATCCGGCTAACCTCTTACAAAAATTGACCCTTCGCTACGGATTCACAGTGAAAAAGTAGTTATTTTTCCACTCTGAAATCGGCATTTTGTTTTTGTTTTGATTGTTATTTGTTTGTTGTCATTTTGTGTATCGTCTTTGGTCCCTGGCCCTGACACCAAGCATTGGAGGAAATCGTCAACCTTTTATTGCTCAAGTACGAGGCTTTTGGCTACTTTGGATGTGTATATTTTATGTTTTTTTTGTAATGTGCGTTTTGTTTGTGCAGAATAATTTTCTTTCAATGGTGGAAGAGTATTAAATCCGAAAGTCTGACAACTAGTCTTACCAAGGGGTATCGTATTACCCAGTAATTGGGTTGTGGAGTCTGGAGGTCAGATAGGCAGTCGCTCCATGTAAAATACTGGTATTCAGCTGCATCCGGTTAGACTGGAAGCCGACCCCAACAAAGTTGGGAAAAGGCTGGGCAGATGATGATGGTGGAAGAGTATTAACTATAAAGAGATCTACTGGCCATGATTTAAATACATTAAAAGATCATGCGCATTGTATTGAAGAAGACTTCTATTAGAAGCATTTGAAAGGTCGGGATTGATAAACTAAAGTTGACAGCAGCTTAGAATGAATTAAATATTATTTATAAATTACTGGAGTCCAAAATAGTGTCATCTTCGGCATCTTGACATCCTGTTTACATTTTACGCCTATGCATAATCCTCAATAGTATAGATTAGCACCTTAAATGATAATCTTACCTACTTACTGAAAACATGACGAGCACAAAACAGCAGTCCTTCAGAGATACACATATAGCACAGTCCATAAATAAATAAAAACCCAACTTCCACTGGACAGAAAACCTCGGCCAAACCTCGACGTCTTATCCAGAAATAGTACATCCGTATCATCGATTCATGACTTATGGCTGCCTCTACGGGGTCCACTCAATTATTCATGATTTCCATTCTAACGGCAATGGAACATCTTTTTTATATCACTATATATATTTTTTTACATATTCCCTTGAGGAAAGTGTAACTAGATAATAGGATAATCTTACTGTTTTCTGAAGTATTCAGATTTTCTTTGGGTCTGTCTGGTGCCTTTGTTGTTTGGATGATTTTGATATGGATTTTTTGTGTGTGTTACCTTTTTGGATGTAAAGTTTGGGCGGAAGTAATCTTTACCTTTTTTGTGGCTTCCTGATGTTAAGCCTTTAATGCCTACCGTATGTATCTTTTTACAATAGGTACCTAGGATCATAAACGTGACGTCAACGTGATCTACTACATCACGCTTATTACGTAATTTATACCGTATCAGATAATTATTATTTTACTATGTGCCTCAAGCCTAAAGCCCAGCCGCGTGACGACTCCCGGCCACCGTAAGCGCGGGCCTGCGGGCGGAGAGTAATTTGTAACTCACCGTCCGATCAGGACCAGGCCCGTGCCGGACGGCGCGTACGTGTTCCACGCGCGCCCCAAAGAGATGTCAGTATCGAGGACCCCTTAGGGCCGAAGCCTGCCGGGTCAGCGGGATTGTCCGAAAGGGTTACCGCTGGCCCGGAACATAAAGGGCTAAGGAAGGAACATGGGTGGGTTTTAGTCAGTAAGAGTCTGACACTCCCTTCCGCTCCACCCAGAGCGGGAGGGGTCATTTCATGATTTCCAATCCGCAAAAAAAAAAGCCTAAACCGCTAAGTGAATTTATTGGTGATGTTGCTTAGAAAGTTTAGTTGCGTAGTGCTCGCAACCGGCGTGCGTGTATGACCAGAGAGAGGGGCAAATTCTCGTAATTTTAAGAGCGTTCACAGTCTGATCTCAGTCTCAATCTGTCAAAGACACTTCTAATTTCCCTATATTTTTGACAAGTTTTTGTCGCCGAGATGAGACTGCGACTAGATTTTTAACTTTTAAATTACGAGAATGAGAGGTTTTCTTTTTGAGTATTAAAAAAAACATAGTTTCCAAGAACTCTATAGATGGCGTTGAAATGACTACGTTACTAGGTGCCAAAGCCAAAACGCTTGGAAAAAAAAACATTGCGTCACGTCACATACGCTCGTTGACTGACACTTTCATTTGCTTTCGTTTTACGATCTCAAAATTACATCCAAGTGAAATAATCAAAAAATTATGTGACGTTCCGTTCATTGCAGTAACTTACCAAGTTCAGCGCCATATATCCAGCGACTAGGGAAGAGTTAAAAAAGAAGAAAATCCCTCATTGGCCTTCTGGTTTATGAACGTAAACGAAGCAAAAGGAGTATGTAAGGGAGCAGGAAGCGTTTTGTAGTCTCTGCCTATACCCATGGGAAGAAAGCGTGAGTTTATGTATGTGTATAACTATGATGTTTTGTTAGTCAGAGATTGACTTGAAAAGTGTGTTACACAAGATGTATTACATAAACCCCCTTACTAATAATCGTATTATATCAGACGAATAGTTACACATCGATTTCTCTCTTTCAGTCGTCAGTAATTTGACTTTCGAAAGAAGAAGACAAAGCGTTGTGTGTGTAACTATACAGACGCTATACAACGTTTATTAGTAAGGGGGAAAGGATGCAATATTCTGTTGTATTTACCGAGCTTAGCAGAATATAAAATAACGACAGTCTAAGGCACGCGGCGCGGGGCGCGGGAAACGGAGCCAAATTCCCCGCGCGGAAGTGCGTTTTAATGAATTTGAATGTAAAAAATCATGCGCGGTAGCGTTTTTTGCGCCCCGTCGCTTGATGCGTTGTAGTCTGTGATCCGCCTTAAGTCTGCTAAGTCAATCGTCCTACGACCACTGCCTTTGAGTCAATTGCAGCCAAAACTCACTTAAAAAACCATCAAAAAGGTAAAAAAAAAGGTTTTATACTATTTGTCCGTAATCTATTACTTCTACCATCAATATTACGGTATTTCATTGAAGTAAGTGATTTTATCCCAAGAGACACAACGAATTTACCAAAGTGCTCTATGATTGGGCAAAAAATATAATGGAAATAGTCCTCGTGAGTAATGTCTTAAGTGGTAGCTTTAGACTGTGATTACCTTTCATTGTTAACGTTTAGTAATTAGCTGAGGCATGGTAAGGGGTGGAGCACATCCATTAGATTGAAGGAAACAGATTATGTGGACTGAATTATGTTGTTCATGGCAATATGTTTGTTAGCGTGGGGAGCACTGAAAGAAATGGACTGTATTTTAGGCAGTGGCCTATTGCCGTTCTTATTAACCGTTTAAACTGTCCCGGACAAACAATTATTAATGATTTAAGTAAAGGTGACATATTGAAAAAATGTGGTTTTTCCATTTCGTGTAACTTCAAGTATGTGGAATAGGGATTTAACATTTTGGTGTATGTTTTTTGACTCTTTGGTCTAGTATCATGGAAAAGGAATACATGATTCAACGAATTTTTCTCGATAATAGAAAATTTTAAAATTATATATCTATTTTTTTTTTAACTTTTTTCGACATCACGGCGTAACGCTAAGAGTTATTCAATGGAATTTACTTTAAAACATAGAGATTATTATCATATCAAATTTACTCAAAATAGTTTTCAATTTAATTCATTTATTTAGTTAAAAATGGAGTTTTAGAGAATTTGTTTTGGCACATACGTCATTTTATTCGGAGCGCACACACATTATAGCCATCTCTCTTCTTTTGCGTTTCAAAAGTAATTGCATCACTTTCGCTCGCTTAGTAGATCAGTCACTACGATTTATTTTCGAGGTAGCGCCTTAAGAGTATTTTCCGTCACGATAGAGTCCGTTGAAGCGAGTGGTCATCGAGCCGAGCCGTGTCATCGCCGCGCCTCGCCTCAGTTTTCCGATGACGCGTTGATCGCGCTGCCTGCGCATGCTTGATTCCCAACAATGTTCGAAAACACGCTAACAGAAAATATCAAAACAAAACAATAACGTCTATTCCATAACAAAACACCCACATTAGTCAAAGGAATTCTTTGAGCTGATTAACACATTGCATTTTCAATTTCACATTCCACATTTTAGCATGCAAAAAATAATTTAATTTGCTTCGTATTTTCACGAGGACTGGAGTCTCGGGGGATGTGTTTTAATAACACTTTAAAGTCGAGAGCTTTTGTTCTAATTGCTGAAAAGTTTTCAGTATCTCGTAGAGAGCTGTAGGGTATTTTTAATTTTGGTTTTTTTGGCTAGGTATATATGAATTTGGCGAGAAAATGGGTGCTTCCTTGGTTTTGAGTGTGCAAATTTTGGAGAATGTAGTTTTAGACGTAAATAGTAGGTCAGTTTTGCAATTTTTCTAGAAGTAGTAAATTTTAAATTGGTATTATTAAGTGATTGAAAATTAATAATCAAGCTATATATTATAATGTATATAACTACGACCACAGTAATAGGAAAGAAGCCGTGACTACGACAATTTATAATTCTACGACTTCTGACGTTTCATAAGTGCCCATGTAGTTTTATGTGAAATAAATTATTTTGATTTTTAATGGACAAACTCAAACTCAAAACTCGAAGCATTTATTTCATATAAACCAATTACAGGCACTTTTAAATTGTCAAGGGGTCGGTCAGTCAAAATGATGAAGCTAGTTGCCCATTCCAAAGCGTACTAGGTGTCTATGGAGAACAACGGCCAAGAAACATGACGGATATCCTGTACATGTTGAAAATATTTTGGAAGCCATAAAAAATCTAAGATAGAGAAGACTGCCAGCAAACTAACCTTCACTATATTACCACTGAAAGAGTGGGGGAAATCAAGAACACATCGTGAATGTTAAACCATTTCCCGAAACACAAGGTCATCAATACACTGACGGCATTCAAAATTACGTCCTTAAGAAAATATTTCTCGTCCGATCCACTTGATATAACGAACCATTAACTTCTAACAGCCCGTCAAATGATCCAAGGACGGTAGTTAGGCCAGAACCGTTGACAGACTGTAAATATTAAAGGCTTTTAGCCTGACCCGTTAACTGGCATAACCTAAACAAACAATAAAATAGTTAGAACATAATAAAGTTAGAACTTGTAGGCATTAGTTTTTCTTCGTGGTTTAACAGGCAAAATTGTTCTTGAATTGGTGCTAAAAATATACGAACAATGTCTCAACAAAAGATCGTAACTTTAAATTCAATGGATGCTTCGGGAACAGCTGTTGAGTATTATGCGGTTGACATCCAAGATGTGACCTCTATGCAACTAGATTATCTGCGAAACTATATGACCAATTTAAATACTGTAAATGGTAAATCTTATCTCTATGATGTCCTTGTGATCATGAAATAATGTATTTTGATAAGAATTCATATTTTGTTGTTTAAATAATCATCCAAACGTAAGTATGCCGAAAAAATACTTTTTTTAAAGAATAAAAGATAAAACATAAAAGATAGAAATATGGTGTCGCGGACTTTTTTGTAGAAATATTTAAGAAAACAACAAGAAATATTTAACAACAAACCAGGTTGCCATACATTGTTTTCAATTTTAAACAACTGTTTAGGCAGCGCATGCAAATAACTCTGTTTTATGAGGTATTTCTTTAAGACTTGCTAGACAAAAGTTGTGATAGCTCGGTTAATATAGATGTTATAAAAATAATTTATAGTCTATAGCACTCAGGAATAATGTAGCTTTCTAACAGTGAATTTTTTTTTTAGAATTGGATCATTAGTTCCAGAGATTAACCCCTACATACAAACTTACAAACATACAAACTTACAAATTTTACCTCTTTATAATATTAGTATAGATAGTATAGTTAAAAGCGGATTTTAACAAGATGGTTAAAATTTTAATTAAGTTCAACTGATGCATAAACATTGCAAAATGTCGTAATTTGAAAAGCCGTTGTGCCAGATGTTACGAGAATTTACATTTTTCTTTTAACATTTTTGCAGTTTGAAGCAGTTAAATTGCAGTGAACTTGTCTTTCATTTTAAATCTTTAGACTAACTTTGAAGAGACTTGAAGATCAGTCGTTTTGTTTTGTAAATCAATCTCACCATGCAAGCTAAGATGAAGTGTGCTTGTAGTGACGTCTCAATCCTCCTGATGCTAGGAATTGACACTATGACAGCTCACTTCAAGCTTACTTAACCCCCGGCTATCCTTTTCCCAACTACGAGAATGTTGGTGTCGGCTTGGAATTTAGGCTCAACTCACACCAAAAGAGCGTCGAAGCGCGGCGAAGCGGAACGCAGTTTCAGTTTCTTATGAATTTTAACTTTATTTTCATTACTATAATACTTATTATCGCATGAGAAACTCGAACGAGTCGCGCGGATGCCAGCGGCGCCGCTGGAATTCCGGCGAATTGCCTTCTGTACCGAGCGGTTGCGATAATAAGTATTATAGTAATGATAATAAAGTTAAAATTCATATGACACTGAAACTGCGCTCCGCTTCGACGCTCTTTTGGTGTGACTTGAGCCTTAATCGGATACATCTGAGTACCAGTATTTTACATGGAGCCTTTTCCCAACTACGTTGGGGTCGGCTTCGAATTTAACCAAATGCGGCTGAGTACCAGTATTTTACATGGAGCAACCGCAAATCTGATCTACACAACCCAACTAGGTAATACTGTACCCCTTGCTAAGACTGGTTGACTTCATCTAAGATTTCATAGTGATATTTTTACAGAATATAATGGCAGTACAGGAGGGGCCCGTGCCTAAATAATAACAGCTGCACAGGTCGATCGATCAGCTATGCTTGCCGCGGTTGGTCTGTGGATGTGTAACCATCTTTATATTCCGTGACCCCTCCATGCCTCGGAAAGCATGTTACGCTGTTGGTCCCGGCTGTAATTCATGGATCTTTGACAGTCGTTACGGGTAGTCAAAAGCCCGAAAGTCTGACAACCAGTCTTACCAAGGGGTATCGAATTACCTAGTAACTGGGTTGTGGAGGTCAGATAGGCAGTCGCTTCATGTAAAATACTGGTATGCAGCTGCATCTGATTAGACTGGAAAGCCGACCCCAACATAGTTGGGAAAAGGCTAGGCAGATGATGATGATACAGCATTACCGCGCGCGTCACTAGTGCAGACAGCAAATTTATTTTGTTTATTAACCGAGGACGGCCCTAATATTATTACGACTGTGGTTTGACTTGACACTGTATTGTTGTCATTTTGTTATTTTATAGAAAGTAACGATACAACGTTACAACGTAATTAAACATTGCCAGTACCGCAATTAATAATATTTGCTGCAGACGGACTACTTGGTAGCAACACTTCAGATTCAAATAGATGAAGAATAATATATGATTAAGGTGGATATTTCAGGCCAAAATTGTTCCTTTTGAAATATTTTCGGCCCGCGAACCCATCTACCCAGAGGCAGTGGGATGAGCCGCTCTGCAGGTTGGTACGGAATAATCTTATTAATACGTCCACCAATACTGCTGAGCGTGCCCGCCTACTGGCTGTGGGTGAGTGGGAGTCGGGTCTCTGACTTCAGGCGCTACCGTCACCCAACATAGGCACTTTGCTGGGTGATTCCACATTCCGGCTCGCTACTTGTCTGCGTCTGGGCGCCCCTTGCGTGGCTCCGCATCGCTGCCAATGCGGTGAAAGTGTCGACTGCCTCGGACACCATGGCTTATCCTGCAGTAAAAGCGCAGGCCGGATAGCACGGCACGCTAGCATCAATGACATCATCCGTCGTGCTCTTGTCACCCGGGTGCCAGCTGTTTTAGAACCCAATGGCTTGGCACGCGACGATGGGAAGAGACCAGACGGAATGACCATAATGCCTTGGAAGGTTGGTAGGCCTTTGGTGTGGGATGCAACGTGTGTCGACACCCTTGCGCCATCCCATCTTCCAAGCACGGTGAGCTGTGCTGGGGCAGCTGCTGCAGGTGCGGAAAACCTCAAACGGCGCAAATACTCCAATCTCTTTGGAACGTATATGTTTGAGCCGTTTGGGGTTGAAACTCTAGGGCCATGGGGCCCGAGTGCCCACGTGGTATTTCGAGACATCGCCAAGCGGTTGGTCGACTCTTCACGTGACCAGAGGGTTGGCCTATTTTTTGGCCAAAGAATCAGCATTGCCATACAACGTGGCAATGCTGCCAGTCTTTTGGGCACGTTTCCTGTTGACAGCGATGCGGATGAATTTTTTGATGCCCTTTGATTCTTTCCTTTCCTTTTTACATACTTGTACATATTCTTATTATTATTTTAATACTGTACATAAAGTAAGAAAAAAATAATTAAAAATATACAGTTTTGAAATATGTCCATATTTACTCGTGTGGACTTGTGATCAGTGAATATATCTGGGGGCCTAAAAAGGCCACTTTGGCAGAATCATAACAGGATAACATTATGAATCATAATGGACAGTTAACTGTTAAGTTAATCGTACAAATCCCATTGGTGAAGGATTTTTCAGTAATTTTTTTTTGTCTGTGCTAAAGTACCAATCAATCCAATCCCAATCTCTTTGATTATACCTACGTAGTGCAGCGAAAAAAAGAAAAACACGGACTATATTTGCCATATTATGTTATCCTTTTATGAGTCTGCCACAGTGGCCTTTTTAGGCCCCCAGTACGGTATATCGTAGTTCCGTCTTTTTAATATTTAACCGGTAAGACTCCGCGCGTAACTTAAGTGTTACGATACAATAAAAATCTATTGTGTCTCATTAGCTTAATGAGTATTTAATTGCTTTTGTTGAAGTTCTAAAACACACTTCAAAGTGCTCAAATTCAGTGACATATCACATTCTACATTTATTTTCTACATTTTCACAGTGTTACTTGATTCTATACTAGATTCGTTAAAATTTAAGGCCCTAACACAAAGACGAGTGGACAGTTTCAGTTTCAACAATAAATGTGAGAATAATTTAACAAAAAAAGATAATCGAATGTAACTCGTCTGCTTTATACCAAAAGAAAGACACTTAATTTATGCTATCATAAACAATTTATTCATGAGTATATCTTTTGTCTTGTTTCTTGTCTCCTGCCTTTTTTGGAAATTGTCGTAATAAAAGTATTATTACATTAATACACGAACAGGGTTGCCTAAAATATTGTGTTAAAGTTGCCAGTGTTTTTGCGTGGAAAATTTTATTTTCTTCTTCAGCCCCGTCAATACGTATAAATGCTTTTGAGAAAAATAAGTTCTGAAAAACTTTGTTATAGGTATTTGGCTCTAGTGTTTTAAAATAAATAAATCTGCTGGGCAGATGGAGAAGGAACCGCCATTTGAGGGTTACACTGAAAGAAATAAGCAGTAAATAAAAATTAAAAAACATTGATCTGAACTGCTTTAAAATGTTACCGCCATGACAGTAAACTTTAACGTTTCATGTAGACAAAAGGTCACAAAATTAACTTTGGTGCCATCTGCAATTGTTAGCAGTTATATTGAGAAAATTTTGACCATTTACTGTCATGGCGGCGGCAAAAGGCTACATATTGCAATAAATCAATGTATGGTGTGCAACCAAACCAGATAGCCCTGACTATTTCTATTGTTAATAGCAAAAACAATGTGGCCATGTATCGTTGAAGGATTTCCAAATTTATGTATGGCTATTATCATTAATGTAATGCCCATCTCGAATGTACATTGTATATCATACACGTCGCTTAACGGTAATTGCTCTGTCCGTCGCCTATTACCAAGTGGACGTACGCAGCATTTTCAACCTTAAAATAAGTGTAGTAAGAGCGAGATTGTTCTTTTAAGTGTCATTACTATGGAGATGGGCTAAAATTAGTAGTGCAATCAAAACTTTTGCGTTAGCAGTTATTTTTAATGAAAATTTTAAATTTATGCTATCTTGATGATATAATAATGCACCAAACGAGCGTTTTATTTTCTTGTGGTCCCATAACGAGATAAAAATAAAAACAACACGTTAGAAATTTGAAAATTTTGTAAAACATAAAAAAATTAAATGAAATTGTTTGTTCTGTTGATTAGATATCAGAAACACATTTATACGTCATATTATAAAAAAGTAAGCTGAAGAGTAGTGAGAAGAAATGACGAAACAAACTCAAGGGTCAAATTCTGCCAGCCGGGTCAGCGGGATTGTCCGAAAGGGTTACCGCTGGCCCGGAACATAAAGGGCTAAGGAAGGAACACGGGTGGGTTTTAGTCAGTAAGAGTCTGACACTCCCTTCCGCTCCACCCAAAGCGGGAGGGGTCATTTGATGATTTCCCACCCACAAAAAAAAAGGGTCAAATTCTCTGTCATAGTCCAGACGTAATCATATTATATAAAAAAAATCTTTATTTCACCAAAAGCCATTTCATGACAATGTCCAATCTTGGTCAGATCATGTGAAGAGAATGTAGATTAATACCTGAAATGGTCTTTTGAAGAATGAACCAAACAGATTTGCTTGGACTAGTCCAGTCAGTGCAAGCATTTGTCAGTAATCGTGTCGCTCAACTCAGAACTTGAAGAGCTCAACGACTCGACGAACAATACCAAAGAAAGGACATTTGGGTAGCTCGCATAAAGTACTCAAACTGCCAGACCAACATTTACAGAGAAAGAAATAAAAACACACACCCAAAATATTTACGATGTATCCATTGAGATAATAACTTTAGATATTTTATTCGGTTATAAAATTTGTACGTTGTTGGTAAAAGTGGCCTGTTTAAAGACGCCTCATCTTTGAAATTGGTTTATAAATCCGAGATATAACGTAAAACAGGCAAAGATCTATGATATTATTATATAAAATTGGCGTACTAGGTGAAACGATGAGGGTCAAACGAGGTTTAAACGGTTGAACCAACACGAGCGGATGCAACGAACGTGGATGAATTATAAAAAGGAGAAGGCATGTTTTGCCCTTCCATAGGCAGCCTATAATCTTCCCACTGCTGGGACACAGGCCTCCTCTCTTCGAGAGGGAGTGGGCTGTAATTCACCACGCGGTCCCAGTGCGGGTTGGTTGATATCACATGTCTTAGAATTTTTGGTTCTAGGATGCCGGTTTCCTCACGATGTTTTATTCACCGTTTTGAGAGCATTGGTGATGAAATTAACTCCACACAGCAAAACACCTGTCTGGGTCCGAACCCACAACCTTCAACTCGTAAGTTGGGGCCAGATAAAACAGATTTAAGCTGTTAAGTAAGCCAAAGCATGTGTTCAGTAGCTGCGTAAATAATTGTCAGAAAACTAAGGAAAACGATTCGTAAAACCTAACTTTAAAAAAAACATCTACCATATCCACCAGAAAACAACATAGACATCTACATCAACCAAGGCTCCAAGCAGAGGTGTATGACGTCACATCCTGCTATTATAGCACGGTACCCACAATTTGCCTTTAATAAATAACAAGCTGCGGCAACGACCTACACTCTACTGTTTAAGGATCTTACATAATTAAGGCTATTAGAGTGAACTGGCTACCTGTGTTCTAGATTTGATTGGGTCTGGACTAAGTTTAGCAACATTGTTGTAACTGATTACTGAAATAGACCCTTTAAATAGATGAAACGTTCTGTACGGTCTCATCAACCGTACATTTACTTTGCAAACGCAGCAACCTACTTGGATGTCGTGCGTCACAAATATTATGCTATAATTATAACGTTTTAAGCAATGCACGTTGAGTCAGACAATAAGTGTGGAATTAACCACTTGTCAAGGGTTAATCGCTACCACTTTAACTTGTTAACCTTCTGTATTTTAATATACTTAACTTTAAACTCAACTGTGGTTCTTTCTGTGTGCTTCAACATTAACAAAGTGATAGTGTACGGTGCGTACAACCATTGTCTCCTACACGTCCTTTCATCTGAGTTATAATTTAACAACCTGCCAGTAGAATCTGCCTATCTGACCTCCACAACCCAGTTACTGGGTAATAGGAAAACTAAAACTATTACCAAACTATGGCGTCGAAATATTCCTCCGCATCGGTGTCGGCTGGTAATGTACCCAAGAGACTGGCGGCATTGCCACGTAGTTTGGCAATACTTAGCCTCTGGCCAAGATAAAAGGCAGCCCTAGGGTCACGGGAAGTGTCAACCAGCCATTTGGAGATTGCGTTCCTTAGTATAGGAATTACCTAGTCATGAAACACAGACTCCGATAACTGCTCAGCTAATGCACCAATCGAATCATCTCAAAAACGTAATTCTCTTTGCTCTGTTTTATGTAGGTACTACACATTAATTACAAACAATACTTAATAACACTATTGGAAACAGACTAATTTAGCCCAAGAGGTGGCTGTAATTGGACCTGGATATTGAATGGAGCTAGTTTAGAATTGAAGTCGTAAAAATAAAATAGACTCTCGGGAATGCGATCGATTTTAGTGGTTTTCGAGCATAATACTCAGTTAAAGATAGTATTGAAATTAAATGCTTTTATTTACTTACGGGTTAGATACCTAAAGCTTTTATTTCGATAGCAATTTATTAAAAGACGGAAATAAAAAGTTCTTTTATATTAGTTTAATGGCAAGTAAATTAAATTAAATTGTTTATTCTGTCATTGGGATATCGGAATCACTTTTAAATCTTTATACCTAAATATAAAACAAAGTCGAGTTAGTTACACCATTTATAACTCAAGAACGGCTGGATTGATGTTTAAACTAAGATATTTCAATTTCTCATACATTTTTCAATTGATTGATCCCGAGGCGGTACGAATTTCGCCGGGTCAGCTAGTGTCATATAAAAAAAAAGGAAGCTAGATGGAGTCGAAATTTGTTATTTGAATCTGAGAAGTAACGCCAAAACAAATGCAGGGGTCTAAGTCTTTTTTAACTTCCAGAATTCCTTAATCTTCGCTAGGTCATGGAGAACCGTGTAGACCATGTCGACACCTGCAAGGAAAAACATCGTAACTCATTTTTAGAAACTTTTCAGGAGAGCCCGTTAAATATTTAAATCAGGTTTCGGCAAAGTCTTAAAGCCAACCAACCTTGAAAATTTGAGGCAACGAATAGCCATACTTTTATATGATTATATTATAATATTTATATGTACTATTAATAGATTTTTTGTGAGTTACAAAGATATACCACAACTTAAACTGTATAAAATTACATTGTAACACAGACTTACATTTTAGACATTATACCATTTCAAGAACTGCAGTTGACTCGTGACTTACAATTTTTTTTTAACACTTATTAAAATCAGTACCTACGCAAAGAAATTTAGACAAAAAAATCTGTATTTTTTGTACAGCAAGAATATGATTGTAACTGAGGGGTCCATGGCTAAATAATAACAGCCGCACAGGTCAATCGATCAGGTTTGCCGCGGTTGGTCTGTGTATGGGTAACCATCTTTACATATGTCTCGGCATGTAAAGATGGTCACCCATCCACTACCATCTTCTTATTTAGCCACGGGCCCCTCACTGGTCAAACTAACATCTTCAGATATTTCATAATTCAATATTTACACCATTATCAATGTAAGTGAATACAGGCCATACAGGGCAAGTTTCTTAAAGTATCGATGCACTTTAATACATCCCAGAGCTGTTAGCGTTCCGGAAGAATGTTTGTACTTAAATATATGTTCAGGTTACTGTGTATTTAGCTTATTTTGAAGCAATGGATTAGCAATATTCCTTAAAATGATTCGGATTATAATCAATAGTGTCTTACGCAAGTAGGATGCTGGTTTAAACAAGTCAAAACGAGGAGAAAACAAAACGACAAGTTGTAAATACCGCCGCGTAGTTGTATAATATGCTGCCGGGTCAGCGGGATTGTCCGAAAGGGTTACCGCTGGCCCGGAACATAAAGGGCTAAGGATGGAACACGGGTGGGTTTTAGTCAGTAAGAGTCTGACACTCCGCGGGAGGGGTCATTTAATGATTTCCCATCCGAAAAAAAAAAAGGTTACTGTTTTATGCACTTAAATTGCTTCGAAGGGTGCTGGAAAAAGACATGTTTAAACCTCCCCTTTTAGCTAGGAGCCCTCATTTTTATAGCTTGAACGTCCAGGGCATCATTATAATGAAAATGACTAGGTAGGGATACACATCCTTACTATGTATATGGATAGTATGGATCTATCCATACTAATATTATAAATGCGAAGTGTGATGTCTGCTTGTTTGTCTGTCTGTTACACCTTCACGCTTAAGCGGTTTAGATTTAGATGAAATTTGGTATAGAGATAGTTTGAGTCCCGGGGAAGGACATAGGATAGTCTTTATCGACATACCTAGCGGGCGAAGCCGCGGGCGGAAGCAAGTAGACAAATAAGTAATTTAACTCTAACCTAATAAAGGTACTACGTGATATATGTCATAACTAAGAATATGTCAATCTGCACTTTTAAACAACCCCATAGCACTTTCTTAGGATCTTATAAAATATATAAAAAACACTTTACTACTAAGTTTACAACAGCGTAAGAATTTAGTAAAAATAATTTCAGAAATACAATTCAGTGTACAACTTTATATTAAACTTTAAAATATCGCTGACGCGATTCACGAGACCTGACGTTACATAATCCATCGTCGTGGAACAGGTGTTT
This sequence comes from Oligia fasciuncula, assembly GCA_963082905.1. Taxonomy (NCBI): domain Eukaryota; kingdom Metazoa; phylum Arthropoda; class Insecta; order Lepidoptera; family Noctuidae; genus Oligia; species Oligia fasciuncula. The sequence goes on from OY720401.1 coordinate 3,626,801, forward strand.
TAATATTGTCAATGTAGGAGACCCGGTGACTAGCTGACGTGGCATCTGACTGATATTACAGAAGAAGGATAGAAAGGGTTTATTTATAGCCAATACCTGAGAAGGAAGTTTTAACATTGAGAATGTCTGTTTTATACCTGTCAGTCTAGCACGAGCGCGCGGAGTAAATGTATCATCAATTCGGCTCGCAGTATTTTACTCGCCTGAAATTTGGGAATCGTCACTTTTAAAAACATTTTTTTTTTTCTATAGTCGACTCGCACGAAGTAAATTTATTTGTGGGTAACTCCAGAAATACATATTTATTAGACAACACTAGCACATTGTGAATATTATCCAATGAAGTTATCTTAAGAAGTATTTTGTTTACATTTTAAAAGTAACTTTTACGTGTTGTTGCAAGTTTATTGTTTAAATTTTATGTTCGCAACGTTTATAGTGCTCATTTTCTAGCTCGTTTAACGCGAATACAGGGGAAACGACCCCATGCTGGGTAGAATATAATATGTAGGTATAATGCTGCTACACCGTGTAGTAGTTTGGTTTTAAGAAGTTTCGAAGAATCCCTTATTTTCAAAACAGTATTTGGTAAGTCTAGACGAGTAACTAATTGATAATTAGTGAGCCCCAGTTTTTCAGTTCACCTTGAAACGAAACTTGGAATATTACACTGAAATAGTCGAACAATTGTTTTAAAAGCTATTCCTAAGCAAAGACCTCTTTAAAAAGGCAGCGAAAGATACCTAGTATTTTCAAAATTGTTCGAATTTTCGGCTTATTAGCCTATTCGCACGAATTCAATCTCCAGAAATGAGCGAATCGTCACTTTTAAATCAATTAGTATGTATATTACTATGGTTATTATTGTAAAAAGAAAGTTTTTAGAGGTATCTTCATGATTTTTTTCTATCGTATCAAATTATTTGTATTATGTTTTCAACACACTATCTACCTAGCATATATCCTGAAGAATGTCGTGTATTTTTCTGATTTTGTTTACTGTAGTTGATCATATACTTACATTGTTTCTAAAACTTGCGTTTAGGTCCTGTAAGCCCCATAAAACAAAAAATAAAATGGAGTTATCACTTCGTAAATGCTGTAAAAACTTACCGCAGAAAAATATTATTAAGTATAGGTATTTTTGAGCATAGAATTTATTGAGGTGACAAGTAAGAGCTGTGGTGGCCCTGTGGTAACAGACCCAACTTTCGAGTTGTAGGCCGTGGGTTCGGACCCAGACAGGCGGTTTACTTTGTGTTAATTTATTTCATCACCATTGCTCTCAAAAACGGTAAAGGAAAACATCGTGAGGAAACCGGCATGTCCTAGAACCAAAAATTCGAAGACATGTGACATCTACCAACCCGCACTGGGCCCGCGTGGTAGATTGCGGCCCATTCCCTCTCACAGAGAGGAGGTCTGTGTCCCAGCAGTGGGAACAGTGTTCGGAATATTAATGAAATGACTCGCTTGTTACATATTTACTTATTTAATTCCGATAAATTTACAATTACAAATATATGACTAAGATCGTGCGGCCCCGGTACGTCCGCCGATGACCGAGTCTGTAGACGAGTGGTGGGACCGCGGCCGCGGCTGGATCAGCTGTGTCGCCCCTCAACCCGCGCGTCCCCCGTCGCTGCTGGGTCACGCGTATTATGCGTGAACAAACAGTATAGGCTGATTATACAGGGTGTTTGGTGCATCGTTTGCCAAATTGAAATGGTCGACTGAAGGGGTAATCTGCTAGCCTTTCAGACCCCTTAACACCCCTCATGCCCTGTGGATTTTTTTTTATCGACTTTTTATTGTTTTACTAAAAAAAGACCCAAATTTTACATTAAAATACAAATTAAAAAATATGTATAAGGCGTAGACTCTGAATTTTAATTTTATTTCGATGTGTATTGTTTAGGAGTACTTTTAAATACAAAATTAGTGACATTAGTCACCTAGTTTTTTTTTAATTCACTCGCAAAGGTAAAACTTAAATTAAAGCTGTAGATGTTACAGCTGTTTATATGGCTACAAAAAAAAAAACAAAAGCGACCGGGATCTTCCAACTCCCTCATTAATTCTCCAGTCTATCCTCTTGCTAATGATGTGCAACATGCTATAAAAATCTTTTAACAACTTTGTGAATTCACTAGAATTGTGAATCGAGTCACCTAAGGCTAATATTCAAAACTATGATTTAAACAAATATTTGTGCTTAAATGATACCTGACAAACCTATAAATCTGTTATCTCATTGTTATAAGGTAAAATCTGTCTCGTATCTCTATCTTTTCGTGAGATTTACTTGAAATAAAAAAACAAAATTGCATTTTTAACAATTATTTCATAATTGTTACAAATCCTGCTCAAATTGTTGGCCTCTGTTGCGAATGCAGGCCCGACATCTGTTTCGTATTTCGACAGTTGTTGTACGAAGTCGTATTATGTCGCACAATATGGCCCCTTGGTTCATTAAAAGTGACACTGCCAGTCTCGCGTATGTGTCGGTATGTGTCTTGGAAGACTCTGCAGCCAGGTAATCGTCTACCAGGAAAGCGTTCCTGGTAAAGTCGTTGCGCTGCACGAGCGACACCATTGGCGGCTCCGTAAGCCATCATGATGTCCGCATATTCTTCTTTAGAGAATGTCGCCATTGCAATAACAAAAAACTCAACAAAGTTTAACAATAACAACAAAAGTTAAAAAAACGTAACAAGAACCAACAAAACTCAACGATAGTAACAAAATGAAAGAATCGCGGAGTACGGTGAACTAGCACACACGTTAGGTAGCAGAGGCAGTGATGTCTCGACTAAAAAAATGACGGATCCGCGGCAGTGCTTAATTTGTTCAAACCGATTTGTGACAAAACAAATTTTACCTCTTTCTCAAGTAACAGTTACGCAATAAAAAAAAATTCATTAGAATTTGGAATGTGGTCTTATGTGACTTGATTCGCAATTCTAGCGAATTCACAAAGTTGTTAAAAGATTTTTATGGCATGTGGCACATCATTAGCAAGAGGATAGACTGGAGAATTAATGAGGGAGTTGGAAGATCCCGGTCGTTTTTGTTTTTTTTTTTTGTAGCCATATAAACAGCTGCAACATCTACAGCTGTAATTTAAGTTTTACCTTTGCGAGTGAATTAAAAAAAAACTAGGTGACTAATGTCACTAATTTTGTATTTAAAAGTACTTCTAAATAAATACACATCGAAATAAAATTAAAATTCAGAGTCTACGCCTTATATATATTTTTTAATTTGTATTTTAATGTAAAATTTGGGTCTTTTTTTAGTAAAACAATAAAAAGTCGATAAAAAAAAATCCACAGGGCATGAGGGGTGTTAAGGGGTCTGAAAGGCTAGCAGATGACCCCTTCAGTCGACCATTTCAATTTGGCAAACGATGCACCAAACACCCTGTATATGTATGTATGTATGAGGTGACAAGAAGAGTTGTTTTAACTGTCATGGTGGTTACATGAGTAGGGCAGGGCTACTACTGGCCAGTAATCATAAAAATTATAACAACATAAAATAATTCGTAATTTAAAAACTACCGCCTTCGCCCCTCGTCGACATAGGGCTCTCTCTCTTTTCTTCAATTCGCCTTCTCTTTGCACGTTATGGCTCCTACAAACAGGCGCGAAACGCAATATAATCGCGAGCGACACAAAGGCACCGCTCGTTGCGCGACTTGCGGTGCTCTTGTGTCGCGCGAGATTTTATCGCGTGTCGCGCCTGTTTGTAGGAGCCTTTATGATCCGTAACCCCGGCAAATGATCCCTGCGCTGAAGGTTTTAAGGTAAGAATGCTCCAAGATGCTGCTTTAGAAAAATGTAAATAAATAATAAAGTTTATTGAAAATAAAATACGTTCTTAGAACGATAATGCGAAACCAAATACGTGTGTTACATTAATTTTGCTATTATAGTGGCAAGCTGTATAGTAGGTATTTAGGTGATGAACAATGGTCACCTTTTTAACCTGGCTGTCGATATTCCTTAGCCAGGTGCTAGAGGTCAGATGGCAGTCGCTCCGAGTTAAATTTGAATATTCAACCCGCATCAGGATAATAATCTGGGTTAAAGTCGACTCGCATAGTTTACGCTATGCGGATAACAGCAGATAATATTGAATTTTAGACACATTTTACCAGAAAATCTGGAAATTTCCGACACGACAGTGATCGATTGCCTCGATTGTCGGCTAAAACTTTAGTTTAACTTTTAACTGTCTAAACCGAAGTTTCCTCATAACTCTTAAATCATGCAGTGATTTTCGGAAGGCTTATGTCCAGCAGTGGACGTCTTCCGGCTAAAATTATGATAATACAGTGATTTGACTGCTTGTTGCATACACATTTCAAATGTTAATATATCTATACTAAGATCGTCTAATTTAAAATTCAAGCTCCAATTAAACGATATCTTCTATGAATAAGGTAATTTTTTGTACATGTAAAATTATTATCGTCTACCAAAATCCATGTACAGACGTCAGCACATCAAGCTACTACAATCTGTCAAATTTCTTTAATAGATTTTCAACCTTATCGCTAAAGCATAAAGTTCAAAGTTGATTGGGAAAATTTGACAGTTTGGGGTAGCTTGATGTGCTGGCGTCTGTACATTCAACTGTACAGCGGTGGTACAACAATATGTCCTTCAAATTTCCAAACTTTTCATTTGTACCATAAGCTTCCCATCATAATCATGTTAATTAAACATAACTCGTATTGTCTTTTCAGCTAATAACAACTACCTACTACAAAGTGCAACGTTCGACGGCTCATCTTGCTGTGCTGTTGTCACTACATGACGCTGGCAGAATAGTCGACATCGGCTAAGTTGCCAAAAAAAAAAAAAAACTAGCACCAGGAAAGTCCTCCTTAATGCGACGACCATAAAATCGATATAAATGCCCCACACTATCCCTTCAGTAACTCACAACTTTATATACACACAAAACACATGATAGCTATCTCTAAGCCTGCAGTTTTCTACTACATAGAATTTACGACCACAACTCGTAAGTCGTAAGTCAGCGTGTACAAGATACAAAAGTAATAGAATCATAACGAGTTTGATCTTGCAACGTCAACAAACATCCGTGATATCCGCCATGTTTCATTTTACGTCGACTATCAAATTGGTGACGCTATTGTGTAACGTGATATTGTGAGCAGTTGTGACAGAGTCGTATGCAAATGGACTTCATTTAAAGCTAGTGACAATCATTGAGCGCCATTTATCTCTCCACTATCTACTCACTTTGGCAGAATCTTATAAGTATAACATTATAAATCATAATGGACAGTTACTGTTAACTGTTAAGTTAATCGTATCAAATCCCACTGGTGAAGGATTTTTCAGTTATTTTTTTTTGTCTGTGCTTTAACAATCAATCCAATCCAAATCCAATCCCAATCTGTTTGATTACACCTACGTAGTGCAGCGAAAATAGAAAAACACGGACTGTCTTCGCTATACTAACTGACTAACTGCCAGACTATTTAATTTTTGACAATTCAAAAGTGCCTGTACAAGGTTTAATTGAAATAAATGATTTGAGTTTGAGTTTGAGAGTTTATTACTTATTATGATTCATAATGTTATCCATTTATGATTCTGCCAAAGTGGCCTTCTTAGGCCCCCCCTGTCTCTGTCAGTTTCATACAAACGAATACGTGTTTTGCGAATTTGATCTTTATTAGTTACTAAAATAGTCGTCGTAGTGACAGGTGTCAGGGACACTTTCTCTCGGCGACCGGACTGTAATTAATTTATCTGTCATTGCTTCATTTCTAATTGTGTTTACCTAAAGTGGTATAGTAATTATATTCTACCTACTAACAGACCCGAACTTCGTACCGCCTCAGAATTGTTGAGGCTTTTGCCCAGCAGTAGGACAGTATAGGCTAAAAAAAAGTTTTCCCATGTTTTAATAGTTATTCTGCTATTCGTGGCGGAGAAAAATCCAACAAATCAAAGATCATAAAAAACGGTTCAGCCGTTCTTGAGTTATAAATGGTGTAACTAACCCGACTTTGTTTTATGTGTAAAGATATAAATATTGTAGGAAAACATTTAAAAAGAGTAACTGTTGAGGTTTTTGCCCATTCTTCTCCATACGAAACTATCTTCTGGAAGGGGCATATACTCGTAGAATCAATTGTATATTCTTTTTTGACGACCAAAAGTGCCTTCAATGTGCTTATTTGAAATAAATGATTTGACTTAGACTTCATTAAAAAACTAATTGCTTTCTTATCCTCCTGCTCTATCCCCATTTATTTTAAATTTACGCACCTTGTTATTTTCTTTAATACATTTTATTAGTTGCTATCTCAGCGTTCTCCCCCTTTCTAAGCCATATTTACAAAGCTAATTGGTTAACCTTAACAATTCTGTTCGATTTAAAACATTTCAAGAAAACAACCGCAACACAACTGCAAAACAACCGCTATAATTTTCGTTTACAAGATAACAACACCAATTTTTAGCAACTCGAGTTACTCATTTTTTTCGAACATACAACGACACAAGATTCCATCGATTTACGTAATCATGCAACAAAAACTAGTAACAGCAAATACTAGTATATTCGCTATACTCACTTAGAGTTTTACAAAGTTTTTGAATCAAAATTTTTACAATCTGTGACTACAGTAACTCACACACTTGTTAAAATTCTAGGAAAATCATCTACTTTTACAATATTTGTAAATAATTTGTAGATATGTGAGCACCATGTATTTAACACATAATTGATTTACCTGTCATTGCTTGATTTTTAATTCTTTTTACCTTTTGTGGTAGACTAATTTTATTCTAGGTGCATCGTCTTCACATATAATTATATTATATATACAAGACCTTGTAAAACATTTTAAAAGAGTAACGGTGGAGTTTCTTGCCCATTCTTCTCCATACGAAAACTACCGTTTGGAATGGGCGACTAGAATCAATTCTATTTAGTTGTAATTTTTGACGTTCAAAAGTGCCTTTAATGTGCCTATTTGAAATAAATGATTTGACTTTGACTTTGAATCTGTAAATCAGTAGGTACCTGAGGTTATAAACATAGCTCACACTAGAAGAGATTGCAACGAATTTTTAACACCTTAAAATTGTGCCGTATCTCATTATAACGATCTCACAATCGTCGTCCATTTTATTTACACAATACCTTTGCTATGGTTCTCGAAGGAATCCAAACAAGTATGGCTACCGCTTGCAAACAGCGCTGGTGTTTGTAGCTGGCTTTTTTACGGCGTAGCGGAAATAAAGCCACGAAACACTTCCGTAGGAGACGGTATGAGGCACGAGAGGCAGGAAGAACTAAAAATAATTTATTTATACTTATTTAAAACGGTAAAACATCAATTAAATTCATTAACATAGATAACAATAATTACTTTCACAATAATATAATTTAAAACTAACATGGAACAGTGGATTCCCTTGCATACTTTCTCTCACAGAATTCCAGACATACGAGTATACGCATAATTTTAATCCATTCTCCGCAAACACATCACATTCTGGGTTGGCAATCAGAAGGGCCTTCAGCACCTTTAGAGTATACGACAGATTGGGGATTACCTAAAACAATCTTAAACTTACACACAATGTTTTATATAATTATATTATTGTGTGTATGTTAAAAGTCTAGCCTACGTGTGTCAAAGCGGTTTTAGAGTTTACATAAATAACCTCAACGAGTAGCGTTACTTTAATAATATATATATGGTCACCCTACACGAATTTATCACGTTTCGTTTCATATTTAAAAAAATAGATGAATGTAGCAATGTTTTATTTTGTTATGTTCATATCTATTAAATATGAACATAACAAAATAAATGTTTATTCGAAAAAAAAAATTATAATATAGGTACGTCTGAAGTATCCCGGGCAGTCAACCATACTGCTAGTAGGTGCTGTTTTACATTTACGTAGGTATGTGTATATTATTTTTCATATTTAGAAGAATAGGGACAAGAAAAGAGTTAGAGGGGCTTATGGCTAAGTAATAACAGCCGCACGGGTCGATCGATCAGGTTAAGCTACGCTTGCCGCGGTTGGTCTGTGGATGGGTGGCCATCTTTACATACCAAGACCCCTCCATGCCTTGGAAAGCATGTTAAGCCGTTGCTCCCGACTGTCTTTCTTGGATCTTTGACAGTCGTTACGGGTAATCAGGAGCCCGAAAATCTGACAACCAGTCTTACCAAGGTTTCGTATTACCCAGCGACTGCCTATTGACCTCCAAAAATACTGGGACTCAGCTGCATCCGGTTAGACTGGAAGCCGACCCCAACATAGTTGGGAAAAGGCAGATGATGAGGGAAAAGAAAAGAGTTAGCTCGGGCAACACACGTCTGGTTGTAAAAAGTAATAATATTAAGAACTAGCTTCTGCCCGCGACTTCGTACGCGGATCCTGTTGCTTATGCCAGCGACAACGGGGTCGTCAAAATCGAAGATCTGAAACGTCTGATGTCGAATTCTAAGAGCCTGGGGACAGGAAAACAGCGTGATGCACGAGACGATTCGAGACGTTTCAGATCTTTCATTTTTGTAAGTCAACAGGAAATGCCCATCAGACTAAAAACTTTTGCTAAGACGTCATTCCTATATGTTATAGTGTCGCTGGGCTTTGATGTTCCACAACAGGTGTTCCAGATCTTCAAATTTATTCTCAAAGCAGAAAATGCTCTTCACGTGGAATATTTTTTGCTATGGCACCATTTTTATATCTCTTATACTTTAGCTGATCTGTTGCGGTTCTGCATCAGGTGTTCCATTTTCCAAAATAAATTAGTGATAGTTTGTTGATTTACAGAAACACTCAAAAGATGCGTCTCATACTGTACTATAGCTTAGATCCCTCAAAAACTATTTGGCTTAGTAAAATCAAAATTTGAAAGTTATGTGGGTAATTCTTCAGGGACAAAATTTTCGATGTCTGTGGGTATATTTCTGTAACCAACTAAAAAAACGGCATGTAATATTCTTACCAGTAAATTTACTACATGTAGTAAATTTACTGGTAAGAGACGTTAGGTTAAAGGGAATTTAGGAGACGTCGAATAACAGAAGTGTTATAATTTACTGTAACACTTCTGTGTAAACAACGTTCGTTGTTTTTCCCTCGGTCTCATTCAATATTGTAAATACAGCGAGTCAGGACTGGTGACGCGGGAGCAAGCGACGTACAGTTGTCCGTGTGAGATGCAGCTCGTCCTGAGATCGACACCCGTAGCCTTCAGTGTCTGCCCTGTGACTTATTTATTGTCATTGGGAAGCACACGCTCACAGGAAACTGCACGCGCTTGAATTGAAAGGGGTAATTGTGGCCGGGTGTCACCATTGCCAGGATCGCCCAAAAGACACGATGGAGCACACGGTGGAGGTCTGCCCCGCTTGGGCTGAGCACCGCCGTGTCCTCGTAGAGGCGATCGGCAGCGGCGGTGACCTCTCGCGTCCGGCCCTGGTGCAAGCCATGGTCCGGGGCGAGAGGGAGTGGGAGGCAGTCACCTCCTTCTGCGAAGCCGTCATGCTAGCGAAGGAGGTGGCGGGACGGCTCAGGGAGAAAGCCTCCCGTCCCAGCCGCCGCGGGAGACGCTCCGGGCGTCGGGAGCCACGGAACGACTCCCGGCCACCGTAGGCGCGGGCCTGCGGGCGGAGAGTAATGGGTAGCTCAACGTCCGATCAGGACCAGGCCCGTGCCGGACGGCGCGTACGTGTTCCACGTGCGCCTAAAAGAGATGTCAGCATCGAGGATGCCCCCATAGGGCCGAAGCCTGCCGGGTCAGCGGGATTGTCCGAAAGGGTTACCGCTGGCCCGGAACATAAAGGGCTAAGGAAGGAACACGGGTGGGTTTTATTCAGTAAGAGTCTGACACGAAAAAAGAAAGGGGTAATTGTGGGGAATCGGTGGTATACGTGGTATAAACACTGTCTCACCGACACCACAACCCGTTAGAATTTCCGCCTCAATGATATTTCTCTGCGGCGAGACGACTTTGAGCCGGGTCCCATTGCACAGTTTCGGCGGAGTGAGATTCCGAAGAAGCATAATTGGGACACCGACCTTTAGCTTAATGGTGTGCGCTGGTAGTTCAATTGCACTGAGGAAATTGAGAAATTCTACGGGGTAATGTGTAGCGTCATCTTGGTCGACAACAGTGTTTATTGAAGTGTAGATCACTTCATTTCCCTCAATTTCCGCGAGAATGCATTCATTGATCGCTGAAGGTTGGTCGTTTCTGGGTGCTAAAATGGCTCGTTCACACACCCAAGAATTATCTTGGTGCGGTATCCTATTGATGTCCCCGTACACCAGGCGTAGCAAATCTTCTAAGGTGGACACCACTCTCCCAAGTATCTCAAGTAGAACCACCTGGCCACCGTCTACTGGTAGCGTTCCCCTCACCCAATTTTAAGAGAACATCAGAAAATTATTGGGCGTGTACATTCCCGCCAAGCTGTGCTCTCATATTCATCGTTAAGCGCAACCTATGAATATGTGGCCATATGAAAGAGCATTTCAACAAAGCATTCACCTCATCAGCCCTAGTTTCTCGCGTCACCACAGGCAGCGTTTGTCGGAAATCGCCGCTTAACAGAACTGTAACGCCACCCATCATTTGCTGGTTCCTGCGGATGTCCTGCAAAGTCCTGTTTACCGCCTCTACTGCTTTTCTGTTCGCCATAGTGCATTCATCCCACACGATTAAAGAGCAATCTTTAAGCACGCGCCCTTTGTCGCTGTTGCTGTTGCATTTGGATGTCAACTCCACAAACAACAAATGTGCTTGGTAAGATATAACTTAGAACCAAAAGTTTGACTTGACTTTATGATAGTGTAGCTTGTTGTACCACCAATCAATCTGTTTAGTAACATTGGTGTGAAACTCCCCATACAATTAGATAGGACATTATAGTTCTCAGATTTCTTATCAGTATCGTTCCTAATGCACATAAAAAATGCAAAAACTAAAAAAAAAAGAATTTTACGATTTAAAAAAAAAAAAAATACGGGATTTGAACTCGCACCATTTAGTGCGGTAAACGGTCGCCTGACCATACCGCTAAATTCCCTGTTGACATATTGTTGAAATAGCTGTTCCCTTGCAATTTATAATATTACTGCCCCGCTCCTTTATAAAAATAGCGTGATTGTTATGTTTCCAGGGTTAAATTTTTACTAACTAAATAAATAACATGTCATTTTGGGCATTCAATTATTTTGTGCATTCAATTACGAACCAAAACCTTTTAAAATCAATATTGCTTACCTCCTATAACATACGGCGTGATAATATGTAGCCTAAAGCCTTCCTTGGTTTACAAAGAACATTTTTGCTGAATTTCAATTCAATCTATCCAGAAGTTTTGGCGTGAAGCCTTACCATACACACAGACAAACAGACAAAAATTCTAAAAAGTCACTTTTTGTCATCAGTTACGTTTTTCTAACAAAAGCCACTTATTTTTTCTCGAATATTCTCAATGTACAGTTTTTCTTTCGTTACTGTTTTATTATATGTATAGATATCCTATCATAGTGACGTCTTCAATTTTGCATTAGGAACTTTACGTTTATCGGAATAAAGTTAACAATCCTCTGCAAGAGTAACAAACTTAAGTCGAGTAACTGAAAATTATATATAACAAATGCACCTACCTATACCTTGGACCACGCACCAAGCCGCATCCCCATTGTCACTAGAATCACAAGAGATTTCCGCAGCAGTATTAGGAGATTGCCGGTGCGACCCAGTTATCTAGACCCGAAAATTATTACTAAACCTAGGTCAAAGAGCGCGTTCGAACCTTGAAGGTCATTTAAGAACTTTGTAGAAATATTTTTTGACCTTCTTAAAATTTCGAGAATTGCTCCTCTGATTTGTACAATAATTAACTGATCGTTGCTGGTGACGTATAGACTTGTGTATAGTTAGTTACCTTTAGACAAGTCTAAACAAACTAAACTAACAAACCGGAAAGTGCGAGACGGACTCGCACACGAAGGGTTCCGTACAACAACGCATAAAACGCCAAAAAAACGTTTCCTTTACACCCCTTTTTTTATTATTATTATTTGTTGTTAAAGCGCCAACAGAAATACATCATCTGTGAAAATTTCTACTCTCTAGCTATCACGGTTCATGAGATACAGCCTGGTAACAGACAGACACACAGACGGACAGTGGAGTCTTAATATTAGAGTCCCGTTTTTACCCTTTGGGTACGGAACCCTAAAAATGTACATTATCCAGCTTATAGCAAAAATGAGAGATAGTCAGAATTATTGTGTTAATTAATATTTATGATGAATAGTTGTATCTCTATTATTTTCTATTATTTTGAATGATATTAGAAAAAGATCGTGGCAAAAAATAAAATACTACTAAGAGCGTCCATTTTTCCACTTAGGTAATAATAAACTAGTTAGACTAAGTATAATAGAATAAACCACTGTGACTGTTAATGAAGAAAGATCCTTTTAATTCTTTCAAAGAACAAAAGTTTTTATTAATTAATGTAATGTCTTGAAGCGGATCTAGGAATTGTATACAAAAGGACGAAAGTGGCAACACTGCCCGAGTGACATGTCAAATTTTTGTTCCGTATTTTAAAAATTAATTTTAATTAGTAATTAAGTAAAATTAAGGTGTTATTTTATGTGTAAACGTAATTTAATTGCATAAATACTCAGGATTATTGTTTTCCTGTAAATACACAGTGTTTGTTACACACCGGTAACCTAAAACCAACAGCTGACGTTCGAACTGCGGATTAAAACGGGGAGTATTTGTTTACTTTTACTTTATAATAGCACTCAATTATTGTCACTGTAACTCTGTTACACATCCTTGTGAAGTTTTTAGCTCAAGATAGTTCGCTGTTTAGCTTAGCACCCTGCATTGGGTTTAAATCGCATTGTTTACATCGTAGAAAACGAAACTTAGCGTAGATTCTGTTCTTCTTATTTTGATCTTTAATTTAATATACAATAATAAAAACGTTCATGATCATTGTTTTTGCATTGCCGTTATACCTACGGTAATGTAGGAAAAAATAACTTTAAATTCTAGGCAACCTACCCCCACATACATAATAGTAAAATCGTAAGGCAATAAAAAGCGTTCAAATGTTTCATCCTTAGCCTCGAAAATAGCCCTTCAAACCAATTCAGTAACCAACCTAATTTCTCCACTGCTCTACGATAACTTCTCCCATTTTCCCTATCATTTCCAACTTTATTTTATTTGTCTGTCCCCTTATCTCACCGTTTCTTTAATCTAATTTCAGTAACAATTCCTGAAACCATGCCTGTGATGACCCGTAAGGCTACTGCTCAGGAGATGGACCTTAAATTGAGAACGGCCCTCCAAAAACTTGAAGCAACAAAACTCCAATGTGACCAATTGCTACTGGAGAATGATGAAAGTGAGGAGGAAATCAAGAAAATAGTTGACAAAAACTCAAGCCTTAAACGGGAGCTAGTAGACCTACATCAACAGTATCAGAATGTTGTTGATGAACGCGATCAACTGAAGGTAGTCACGGATGGTTTCAACACCTGTAGTAATTTGTATGAGGAGGCCTTAAATAGAGTTAGGGACCTAGAAGATGAATTAGTTCATGCTAATAGTTGTATCACCCAGTTAGAAAAAGAAATAGAATGCAATCAGGTTAGAGAAACAAACCACTTATATAATGAATTATTAAATAGTAATTGTAACCCTCATTCCTTGACAACTATTGACCTTACTGAGGATTCCTTGCTGAAACAGAATTATAGTTATAAATTTAGTCATAACAAAATGAAAAAATATGCAAGAATGAATAGAATAATTAAAAAATGTAATCAATTTAGAAAACATCAAAAACACTTTTCCAAACATATTCCACTGAGGAAAGAACGTGTTGATCTAATGAATAAATTAACCAATTATCAAATCAAATTAGAAGACAGCAAAAAAATCTATGAAATTGATACACAGCGCTTACAGTCTGACATACAGGAACTTGAAAGCAGACTTAGTTCTCTTTACATTAAATATGTGGGTTCTCAGAACCAAATTAAAGAACACATTCTTGCTGCTAATGAGTTAGTAATGTGTCAGTGCACTTGTCAGACAGTTATACACCCTGTCGCTGTCCAGCCTGAGGTAACGGAGGACCCGTCCCAGACTGAGAGTTTGTCTCAAGAGTGTATCCTTAACCAGGATGTATCTGATATAGTAGAAGATCTTTCTCAATTGGTACAGCTTGAGACTGGTAGTTGTCCATCTTTCAGTAGTCATGATTGTTATGATTCGGTTATGTTCTCGGATAGTATAGGAAGAGGTTTAGGTAAATTAATTAGTAACAACCTGAGTTATTCTACTCAAAATAATTGTATGCCAGGGTCAACCTACAAACAAATAATGGCATCAGTAACAGGAAATGTATTTAATCCCAAAACTAACATTACTGTATTTGTAGGTAACAGTTCTAAGGTCAAAAAATATGAAATAACTGACTGTGTAACTGAGTTGTTAAAGTTAAATTGTAATAAAATAATATTGTGTGCTTTCCCATATTTTAAAAAATTAACAAATAGACAAAACAATTATATTCATATGCTTAATAAGCATATGCACTTTTTAGTTAGTCATTACAGTGACAAGCTTGTATATTTTGACACCAACTGTTATGTTGAAACTTTAAAGTCGACTAGGGGTACTGTGTATCTGCCTGTTAGTTTTAGACACATAATAGCAAGGCTATTAGCTTTTTATATAAACTCAGACATAAGTATTATGTCGAAGTCTTGTATTATTAACACCACAACAGTTAGTAATAATACTAATAATAAGGTGGTTTGCCTGAATGAATGTAGCTCAAATGCTATAAATATTTGTACAAATTATACGAAGGAGGTTCCATTTCTCTCACGCACTATGAGCTCACTGCCTGGTGATGACATTGAAGTCTTGGGATTAACTCCGGATAATCATTTAAACTAGTTTGTAAGACAACAGAAGGTACCAGTAATAATATTCTTATACCTAACAACAACAAGGTATCTTCTTGCTCTAAATTATGTAAATATCAAAAAGGAGATCAGCAGAATGCCTTGACAGTATTTCATCAAAATATTCAAGGCATTTCTTCCAAATTATTAGAAATTGAAATGTTTTTAGAAAAAACAAAGTTTGACATTGTTTGTTGTACTGAACATTGGTTAAAGGATTACCAAATGTTAATTAATTTTGAGAACTATAGTGTGGGCAGTTGTTTTAACCGTAAATCTATGCTGCGTGGAGGTTCTCTAATAATGATAAAAAAATGTTTAAAATCCAAGCAACGAAATGACATAGTGGGTTTATCAGTTGAACATTGCATCGAACTGTCCTGTGTTGAGCTAGATAAGCATGTCATAGTGTGCGTTTACAGACCCCCTAATTATCAGAACTTTTCTTTATTTGAGTCAATAATGGAAGATGTCTTAGCGAAACTTGCATCCAATAACAAAGCCGCAATTATTTGTGGGGATTTTAATATTAATATTTTGGAAAATAATTCTAATAGCAGTAGATTATTAAGCCTTTTTAAATCGTTCAATTTATATAATGTGTTTGCAGAACCTACTAGAATAACTCCAAATTCTGCTACTTGTATTGATAATGTCTTTTGCGATTGTGATTATTTAGATAAAGCCATCGTAAATTATCTGCCGTCTGATCATAGTGGACAAACGGTATCTTTTAAGTTTAAAACACCTTTGCAAAAAGTACAAATTCAATTTAGACCAATAACGACTGGTAAACTAAATAGATTCAATAGTACCCTAAATAATAAGTTAAATGATCTGGGCCATGATGGGGATGATGCTAATAAATTGTACGAGGATTTCTTTTCAGTAGTGCACACTCAATTTAATACAATTTTTGAAAAGAAAACAAAAACCATTTGCCCTAATTTTGTTTTTAGTGACTGGGCAACTAGAGGTATTAGGATAAGTAGGGAAAGACTTTTCGAGCTGTATGGCCTTAAGCCTTACATCAATACTGAAACTTTCAGCAAGTATGTTGCTACATATTCCAAAATTTTTAGAAATACTTGCAAAATAGCCAAAGCCCTGTACATTAGCAATAAAATCAAATCAGCAGAAAATAAGATAAAAACGGTTTGGAAAATTATAAATAACGAAACTAGTAGGAATAAAAAACGAAACACTGATTACACATTGGAGACTTCACGTGGTGCCATAAGCTCTAACTTAGAAGTAGCTCAGGAATTTGTAAATTTCTTTACTAATATACCATCAAAAACGACGGAAGCCTTAAATTCCTCATCCGACGTATCAATTGATTTATTAAGAGCGAACGTTCCAGCCTGCCCGGTTGAATTTCAATTTAAACATATAAACCCCGCTTCAGTAATAAAAGCTTTTAAGCAAATTAAGATCAAATTGACCGAAGATCTTTGGGGAATGTCCATTAAAGTCTGTGCCTCCATAATTGAGACTATTGCACCTTACTTAGCCTTAGTATTTAATTTGTGTGTTGATCAAGGAATCTTCCCCGATTTAATGAAATACAGTAAGGTAATACCACTTTTCAAATCTGGGGACAGTAAAGACACCAATAATTATAGACCCGTATCCGTGTTGCCGGTTTTCAGTAAGGTGTTCGAAAAGATAATGCTTAATCAGATGCTCAATCATTTTAACATGAATAAAATCCTTCACGATCAGCAATTTGGTTTCACCAAAGGACGTTGTACGACTGACGCTGGTGTAACCTTATTAAAACACATTTTTAACGCGTGGGAAGAGGCCCAAGACGCCATTGGAATCTTTTGTGACCTCTCTAAGGCATTTGATTGCGTCGATCACGAAACCTTGCTTTTGAAACTTGAGCATTACGGACTTGGAAAACTTGCGCTTAGTTTAGTTAGTTCTTATTTAAATGACAGACAACAGCAAGTCCAAATAAATGGTGTCAATTCATATGGTTTAAAAGTAAAAATGGGTGTGCCACAAGGCTCGATATTGGGTCCTTTCCTCTTTTTAGTGTATGTTAATGATCTACTCCATTTATTAAAAAATCAACCACAAATGGTGTTATTTGCTGATGACACTTCCTTAATTTTTAAGGTAAATAGACGTGCTACAAATTTTGACGACGTAAATAACGCCCTACTGCAGGTCCAAAATTGGTTCACTGCTAATAATTTAGTATTAAATGGAAAAAAAACTAAGTGCATAAGATTTTCTTTACCAAATGTCAAGGGTAGTGATTGTGAGATAATATTGAATCAAGAGAAACTAGAATTCGTCGATAAAACTGTTTTCTTAGGGATCACGCTCGACTCAAGGCTACAATGGGGTCCTCATTTAACATCTCTTGCAGGACGGCTAAGTTCAGCAGCTTATGCTGTCAGAAAAATCCGTCAATTTACTGATGTGGATACCGCGAGACTAGTCTATTTTAGTTACTTTCATAGTGTCATGTCTTACGGTATTTTACTTTGGGGACGGGCTGCAGACATCGATTCTATTTTTATTCTGCAGAAAAGAGCCATCAGAGCCATATATAACCTCCGCAGGCGCGATTCTCTGAGGGAACTGTTTAAGGAAATTAACATCATGACGGTACCTTGTCAATATATCTACGAAAACATCATGTATGTAAGAAAAAACTTACATCTTTTTAGTAAAAGAGGTGAAAGACATAATTATAGTACTAGAAATAGGGACCTATTAGTTCAACCAGGTTTCAGACTGGCTAAAGTAGACTCATCTTTTATGGGGTACTGTTTAAAATGTTATAATAAAATACCTCCCCACATTCTTCAACTGAATGAGACAAAATTCAAGTCTTGTATAAAACGCACACTATGCAGTCAGGCATATTATAAGTTAGGGGATTACATAGCTGATAAAAATGCCTGGCTCAATGCTGGTCCTGCTCCACAACCACAACTAATTGATTAACACCTGAAAATACTGTTGGAGCTGCTGAAGATTGTAAGACTATCTTTGCATTGTATAAACTCAATTTCATTTGTATTGTATAATTGCATAGCACAGATGTGAGTTCTATGTAAGTACTATACCTTATTTTACCATTTACCGGGTAATATGTCTTTCATTGACTCGAATGTGCCCTGGCGGCTGATAGTATGTCATGCTCACACAAATGTCTCGCTGACGGTGGCGTGTATGTTGGATCATTTAGCTCCCTTCAAAATGGTTGAGCTGAATGGTGCTGATCTATGCGTCATGTTCGTGAACGGGCGCCGTCAGTTGGGGCTGGTCATCACTTAGCTGCCTCGGCTTATTTTTAATTATTTTATTTTTATTTTTGGATTGTTGTTTTAGTACTATTTGTTGTACTCTGGACGCTTTTAACGCATACGTCTTGTTTTTTTTACATCGTTCTCACATTATTTAATTATAAATTCAAAAGTAATGATGTAACTAATATTTTTGTAAAATATAATTTAAAAAGAGTGTCCATGGAGTTTCTTGTCCGTTCTTCTCCATAGGTACCTACGCTTTGGAATGGGCAACTAGCTTCACATTTTTCTGACTGACCTACTTCTTGACAATTCAAAAGTGCCTGTAAAATGGTTTAATTGAAATAAATGCTTTGAGTTTGAGTTTGAGTTTGAGTTTGAGTTAAAGAGAGATAAAAATATACTGACCTATAGTATATTATATAATAATAATATTATAATAAAAACTGGCGAAGTGCGAGTCGGACTCGCACACGAAGAGTTCCGTACCACAAGGCAAAAACACCGAAAAAAATAACACGTTTGTTGTATGGGAGCCCCACTTAAATATTTATTTTATTCTGTTTTTAGTATTTGTTGTTATAGCGGCAACAGAAATACATCCTTCTGTGAAAATTTCAACTGTCTAGCTATCACGGTTCATGATATACAGCCTGGTGACAGGCAGACGGACGGACGGACAGACAGCGAAGTCTTAGTAATAGGGTTCCGTTTTTTACCCATTGGGTACGGAACCCTAAAAATATATATTCTCCAGCTGGGCCTGCCGTGATGTCGCTTGCCATTAAGAGGGACTCATTGGGTCGTAATTTGGCCCATTTGGTCGTCTGACATGCGGCAGATGTGTCCAGCCCAAATCCATTTTAGCGTGGCAGCTTTTCATGTGACATCAGTTATCTTTGTGATGGAACAGATCGTCGTATTCTTAACCCGGTCTGTTAGTTTGATACCCAGAATACTCCGTTCCATAGCCCTCTGGAAATCCTCGAGGTTGGACCTCTGTTGACTTGTCAAAGACCATGATTGTCTGTCCACCACCAGACCACCAGACGGCATGGTTGGCGCAGTGGTTAAGCGATTGACTGCTGCGCTGCGTGTCGCGGGTTCGATTCCCGCATGGAACAAATATTTGTATGACCTACAAGTAGTTGTTCCGGGTCTGGCTGTTTGTGTATGTGAGTTTAAATGTTTGTAAACGCACCCACAATACAGGAGAAATTCCTAGTGGTGGGCAACGTTTTTTATAAAAAAAAAATATATGTGAGGATGGCAAGTATGCACACAAAGGAAGATCACTCTTCATTAGAGTTTCATAGCTCAATAGATTTTTTTTTACCAAGTATCTACCTATTTAGACGCATAATCAGTTTATAACGATCCCACTGCTGAGACACAGAAGGAGTGGGCCGTAATCAACCACGCGGGCCCAGGGCGGGTGCGGATGTCACATGTTTAAGAATTTTTGGTTCTAGGACATGCCGGTTTCCTCACGATGTTTTCCTTCACCGTTTTGAGAGCAGTGGTGATGAAAAAATTTACACAAAGTGCCTGTTTGGGTTCGAACCTACAACCTACAACTCTTAAGTCGCGGCCGGTACCACCACCACCACCACCACCAACCAAACTCAAACCACCACCACCACCACCACACCACCACCACCACCACTTCAAATAAACACAATTTACGAAACGCCATTATTGTTCGTAGAAAACATAACAAGATATGCCATGCAAAATCAGAACATTACGTAGGTACAGACGCCCGCGCATCAAGCTCCCCGAAACTGTAAATTTTTTCCAAACAACTTTGAACCTTATGCTTTAGCAATAAAGTTGAAAATCTATTAAAGAAATTTGACAGATTGTAGTAGCTTGATGAGCTGGCGTCTGAACAATTCAACCCTACTTGTTACGGAAAGAACAGGCATAAATAAAACCAATGCCTCCGGGGCTGTAAAGAAGGCGGTGTTATGGTTGACTTTGAAAAAAGTTGCGGTTGATTTTTCGCACAAACGATAGAAAATATACTAGTTTTAGAGTTTCACAGCCGCTTAACATATTTGGTGTTTCAGTACGCGTGTTGGAGATGTTTGAAAAGATGAATGTAGGTATACTCGTAGAAACTGAATATGGTTGAATGAAAGTGGAACTGCCGGTCGATTCTGTAAAAATCTCACCGTGAAAACTTAGGTGAAGTGAGTTTATTTTTGCTAGGAATTGACACTATTGACAGCTCACTCCACGCTCACTTCACCTAAGTTTTCACGGTGAGATTTTTACAGAATAGCACCGCTGTTCGCTCCTTTGCAAATTTCGTTCCGAATACAATTGCGAGTCAATTCGATACATTCGCGTTTCAGTTTCCACGTATTTGTTTCGAAATACAAGTACACTTTTTGGATACTGTTTTTGGAAATTGTTTTAATGTATGTGTCTTTGATTTTATTTTCTAGGTAAGATGTTATTTTTATCTCTAAGATGTAATATTTTTGTAAATTTTAGAAATAGGTCTGCGAGTTTAAAACATAATATTACGCTTTGGAATGGGCAACTAGCTTCATATTTTTGATTAAACAACTCCGTGATAATTCAAAAGTGCCTGTAAATGATTTAATTGAAATAGATGCTTTTGAGTTTGAGTTTCATGAGATCAAATCTGATCAGATTATACAGTGTGAGTCTTCATAATGTGCACATAACGAAATGAGGGAAACATAGCTTAATTTTATAGACGGAAAAAATATTTGAAAAAATAAAAAAATATTTAAAAGGATCTTTACCTGCTAAAGTATGGTGATTGCAAGGCCTTTCTTTAACAGTTGATAGGAAATGTTGTGATTGAGTTATATACATGGTATTTTTACGTTTAGAAATCTGATACGATGGAGAATAATTTAAAGTAGGTAATCAAAAAGGGTAGGTAATCGGGGCTTTTATTGAGTAATTTTACAATTATTGTAAAAATTGATGAAAAAATAATTAAGATTTTTGTTAAAAAAAACCATAATTCTCAATTGAGGGGCGATTATTTACACAGGGGTCACAGCAGCGAAAAAGAATTTAAAAAATGCTACAATTTTTTTTATTTTTTAGATTTTTTTAAATATTTTTTCCGTCGATAAAATTAAGCTTAGTTTCCCTCATTTCAATATGTGCACATTATGAAGACTCACACTGTATCTAAATAACAAAAACTAAAAATAAAGACTAAAGTAACATTGCAGGAATATTTTCAACCCTAACAAATGAAATATATTTCGTTCTATTTCATAATTCCAATAAAATAACATGTAATTAAACCTAAATTATTCTAAAAACTTCATGCCCTACCAAAGCTAAACACCGCTAGCATAAAACATTTTCTAATATCCACAAAATATTTAATTTGAATTCATTACATCATCGTAACCCACTCACGCGTGTGCTTAAACTGAGAAATATTAAGAACGACTGTTGGATTTAATATACGAACAAAAAATTATGAGTAGGGTTGGCGCCATTTTTTTACAGAATATTTGAGACTAGCTTCCGCCCGCGACTTCGTCCGCGTGAAATTTCACCCTCCCCCCATTCACCCTCTTGGGGGTGGAATTTAGAAAAACCCTTTCTTATTGGATACCTACTCTTCACAAAGAACACACCCCCCAAACATGTCTCTAGGACCAGCGGTTTAGGCTGTGCGTTGATATATCAGTCAGTCAGTCAGGACTTTGAATTTTATTTAATAGATATTTCAGATATTTCATATCAAACTCTAAGCTGCCGATAGTGTCTATGTCACGTATCATTAAATACTTCCGTTGTTACCTTAATTTTTATACCGTTTTTTTTTTGTCTTTGGTTCATCATTTTGGTTCTTTTTTTCCAGTTTAAAACAATGAAAATTAATTTTACAAAATTAATTTTGTCAACTTAAAAAATGGAAATTGGTTTTGGAAAATTATTTTAGTTTTTAATAAAATTAAAAAGTGTTTAAGTCTCTTTGAAACACTTCAGTTTTTTCAAAAAACTGGGTGGTCCCATCGTAAAAGTTGTTCATATTGATAGTTAGAGAGATTTTCAGTTATTTCAATTGACATAATCAGTTTATAACGTTCCCACTGCTGAGACACAGGCCTCCTCTCTGTGAGAGGGAATGGGCCGTAATCCACCACCCGGGCCGAGTGTGGGTACGATTTCCCATGTCTTCGAATGTTTGGGTTTAGGACATGCCGGTTTCCTCACGATGTTTTCCTTCATGATGAATAAATTAGACAAAGCAAAGGGCCTGCTCAGAGTTCGAATACACGACCTACAACTCGTAAGTCGCAGCCGTTGCCTCTGAGTCACCACCGCCGTTCACTTTCAATTACACCTTGTATAACAATTTCACATGTTTTGACAACACTCCAATGTAGTCTTCAGAACCATACTATATACATACATGAAGTCACCCCTTCTTCCCATTGGGATAGGCAAAAACTACAGGACACCACCTTATTTTTCCAATACTCTCCGTCTGGGAAGAATGGAGGATTATGTCGGACTCCTATAGACTAAAACCCCACGATTTCTTCCGGTACCATGAGTCGGGGGCCCGGGAGATACCTACTTGTATATTCGCCGCACCCCCGACTGACAGAACACCACCTTCTAAGGTCCTTTTTTTGGGTAGGAAATTATCAAATAACTTCTCCCGCTCTGGGTGGAGCGGCATGGCGTGTCAGACTTTTACTGACTAAAACCCACCCGTGTTCCTTCAGTTTCCTGTGCCAGGGGCCACGGTATCTCTTTCGAACAACTCGCGACCCTGGCAGACCTGCTAAGATCCTTACATACTCTTTTACCATACATCTTAGTCTTTATATAGGTACTATTTCTCAAATTAAATACACGAAAGCAGTGGTGGCCAAGTGGTAACGTCCGCGAATTACGAGTTGCAGGTCGTAGATTCGAACCCAGACAGGCGCTTTACTTTGTGTAAATTATTTGATCACCACTGCTCTCAAAACGTCGAAGGAAAACATCGTGAGGAAACCGGCATGTCCTAGAACCAAAAATTCGAAGACGTGACATCTGCCAATACGCACTGGGCCCGCGTGGTGGATTACGGCCCACTCCCTCTCATCGAGAGGAGGCCAGTGTCCCAGCAGTGGGAACATTATAGGATGATTATGGTAAAAATACAAAGAAACCATATTAATTAATTCAACACTTCATTTATAGTCACGATACTTAAAATAATAAAGCTAAGATTTTACTTATTTGAAGATTACGCAATCTAAAGTTCTAGTTATTAAATAATATTCCAATTGAAATATAAATTAATTGGAGTGTATCATCTGGTTATGATTTCTTATGATAAATTCGTTAATTTATTTGAGTTAATTACTTTTGGTATCTTAGAGGCAACTAAAGAATATTTGGGCAGAAGCACGTGTAACTACATTATCTTATTACTGAAAATAAATAATCTACCTGTCATGAGGGGCTCATGGCTAAGTAATAACAACCGCACGGTCCCATCGCTTGCCGCGGTTGGTCCGTGGATAGGTGACCATCTTTAAATAACAAAACCCCTCCGTGCCTCCAATTGCACTATACCAATGTAAAAAATATTAGGGAAAACATGGGGGCTCTCTCCGAAGATTACTCTGTGGTTATACAAAGCGCTGATCAGGCCAATGTTGGCTTATGGCGCTCTGGTTTGGTGGACGAGGACTGAACTCTCGACCACCATCACCAGACTACAACGCTTCCAACGACTGGCATGTTCAGCCACCACTGGCTGCATGAGAACCACCCCAACAGCAGCCTTGGAGATAGCCCTTCAATTAACACCTCTTGACCTGTACATACAGCAGGAGGCGGCGCTAGCTGCCATCAGGCTGATGCATCTGGGCATATGGGGCAAAAACCTTACAAGTCCACACGCTAAAATCCTGGACCGGGCGATTGAGTACCAGCCTCTCATCGCTGCACCGTGTGATAGAACACCTAACCAACCAATGTTCAACAAAAACTATATTATACAAACAGTTCAAGAAGAAAGGGATCAGTCAGGAGCCAATGAAGTGCGAATCTACACAGACGGCTCAAAAACACAAAACGGTTCAGGTGCTGGTGTACACTCCCTTGACCTCAATATAAACTTCCACATACCGCTAGGCACACACAGCTCGATCTTTCAATGCGAATGTGTTGCCTTAACACAAGCTGCAACAGCAGTACAGCGCTTAGGCATCCGGAACTACGGAATTAAGTTCCTATCCGACAGCCTATCTGTGCTTAAAGCTTTAGAAAGCAAACAAACTAACAACAAACTAATCTTCGAGTGCCATCTAGCTCTGGAGAGTTTATCGACATCCAGTCGTATTACTCTCCAGTGGATCAAAGGGCACAGTGGATCCTTAGGCAATGATGCTGCAGATGAACTTGCGAAGAGAGGCTCTGATATGAGGGTGTTAGGCCCGTACCCACTTCTCCCTTTGCCTTTCTCACAATTTCGTGCGTGGATTCGCCAAAGATCGACCGAACTCCATAACAACAGATGGTCACGAGCAGCAGACTGTAGACAGTCAAAATTGGCTTTACCAATGATTCACCCGCGACTAACCAAAAAACTTCTCAGCCTAAGCAGAAATAACCTTAGAATAATAATAGGTTCAATTACGGGCCATAACCTCCTTAACAAACATCTCTTCAATATAGGTGCCACAGACAGCCCCCTTTGCAGGGGTTGCCTTGACGCCGAGGAATCAGCCGCCCACGTCATCCTGGAATGCGAGGCCGTGGCTTCTCAACGTGCAGAAATCCTCGGAACAATGAGGTCGCTCCGCGAAGCCTGCGAAGCTCCCAGGAAGCTTCTGTGCTTTTGGGCGGAGCTAGGCTGGCTCTGTTAGCCAGAATCCCCACGCACAACGGACCGAATGAGAGTCTAGGTGCGGAAAAGGGAGTCCCATCATCATCATCATCACCCCTCTGTGCCTCGGAAAGCACGTTAAGCCGTTGGTCCCGGCTGTCATTCGTGGATCTTTGACAGTCGTTATGGGTCGTTAGAAGTCCGAAAGTCTGACAACCAGTCTTACCAAGAGGTATCGTATTACCCAGTTACTGGGTTGTGGAGGTCAGATACGCATGTAAAATACTGGTACTAAGCAGCTGCACCCGCTTAGACTGGAAGCCAACCCCGCGTCAATAATAACGTTTTCGCTCATCGGATCCGGAAAATTCCCCGACACGTTTGCTTCAAATTGAGACAAGTCCTTGGGGGCCAGGGGCGGGTTCGACGATGCTAAGGCGCTTTGCAGATGGAGCAACTTTAGTTGAGGCAACTATCAACTTTTTGAATTTTCTTTCTTTTTCTTTTTTTTTTTAATATAAACGTTGCCCCACACTAGGAATTTCTCCTGTATCGTGGGTGCGTTTACAAACATTTAAACTCACATACACAAACAGCCAGACCCGGAACAACTACTTGTAGGTCATACAAATATTTGTTCCGTGCCGGAATCGAACCCGCGACACGCAGCGCAGCAGTCAATCGCTTAACCACTGCGCCAACCGTGCCGTCAAACCATTTTTCCTTTAAAAGTTGCCAGTTGTTACAACCAAATAGCTGGAGATGTATGTAAACAGCTAGTTGCACGTTGCTGCAATAGTTGATCCATCTGTAAAGCGCCTAATAAGGTAGATAGTAATTTAATTAAGGTAGATAGTAATTTTGCTAATAAGGTAGATAGTAATTTAATTAAGGTAGATAGTAATTTTGCTAATAAGGTAGATAGTAATTTAATTAAGGTAGATAGTAATTTTGCTAATAAGGTAGATAGTAATTTAATTAAGGTAGATAGTAATTTTGCTAATAAGGTATAAGATAGTAATTTAATTAAGGTAGATAGTAATTTTGCTAATAAGGTAGATAGTAATTTAATTAAGGTAGATAGTAATTTTGCTAATAAGGTAGATAGTAATTTTGCAGACACAAATAACTCACTGAAGATACAACAAAGGGTTCTATCCAGACAGTATTTCGTAGTTATGCTAAAAGCTATCATAAATTCTGGCTAATTTTTACGGCTACTTCATAAATTTTTGCCACGGTAAAATAAGGTTACGGGGTACTAAAATAAGGGCTACCATAAATAAGGGCCATTAACAATCTACTATTACTTACGCTTTTATAAATTGGCAGCACTACGATGAAGTATATGGAAGTAGCTCATAATTGAGATACTAAGTAGTTTTGCTAAGAAGAGGGACAATAGTTTGTTTTGTTTCTCTGATTTTCTCTTATGAGTATATCGGAAAAATTAAGGCGACTACATGACCTAAAGCACGGTCTTTGTCGGACTGCTTAGAACAGAAAGAGAAGCACAATGACACAACGCTGGTCATTTATTGCAAAATATGAAGCAATTATCTATTCACAAAAAATCTATTGTTTGGACTAAAAAATTGAATGAATGAATGAATGATATCTTTATTTGCTAGAATACAGCGCTTAAGTACGCTTAAGCTTAAGTGCTTTAGTATGTTGCTTGTAGAATAATCTGACAAAATATCATAATGATTGTATTTACAGTCACGAGCATAAGTATGTATACACTTGGCTTTGTTCAAAGGCGATTTTCTCCTTTATTTTTGAATGAAATTTTATATTATTTGGAATATAGTATTTTCGGACCCATAGGTTTATGTAAAGTGTCGTATTTCAACGTTGCATTCGTTATTTCGTGAAAAAATCGCTATTGAAAGTTGCCGAGTGTTGACATATTAGTGCTCGTGACTGTACCTATATTAGTATGGTTTTTATTGTAAAAATAAAGTTTTTAGAGGTATCTTCATGATTTTTTTCTATCGTATCAATTTAGTTGTATTATGTCTTCAACACACTATCTACTTCGCATATATCCTGAAGAATATCATATATTTTTTTTTTTTATTTACTGTAGTCGATCATATACCTACTTTTATTGTTTCTAAAACTTGCTTTTTTTTGGGTTTAGGTCCTGTAAGCCCTTTAAGCCAAAAAAAATCTGAGCCACACAGCTGCTACATAAAAATTATTATGGAACTTTTTAACTGCCCCTTTGGTCTCGTGGTTATAAGTGCGACTGCTGAGCAGTGTGTTCCTGGGTTCGATATCCAGCCCGAGCAAAGTGTTATTGGGTTTTTCCATTAGAAATTTCTTAGTAACAGGCTGAAGTTTGGAAGTCGGCGGTGTGAAACCCTGTGCCTCGGAAAGCACGTTAAGCCGTAGGATCCTACGCAGATATCTATGATCCTACGTATGATCTTGCTGCAGTCGTGTCGGTTTAGGTGACGTCCCTTCGGACTTTGAGAGTGAGGGAAGAGAGAATGCACCTGTGTCTGCGCTCACACTTGTGCACTATAATTAAGTATCTCTCGCGCCGAAGGTAGTAGTCTCCTTTGAAATTGGCTGCCATGGCGGAAATACGGTCTGGAGGGCTAACACAATTTTTTTTTTAAACTTTGACCCTCACTAGGAATATCTCCTGTACTGTGGGTGCGTTAACAAACATTTAAACTCACATAAATAAACAGCCAGACCCGGAACAACTATTTGTAGGTCATACAAATAGTTGTTCCGTGCAGGAATCGAACCCGCGACACGCAGCGCAGCGGTCAATCGCTTAGCCACTGCGCCAACCGTGTCGTCAAAATTGTTATGTGTTAGTCGCATCCTTGCTACAATCAGGAAATAGAGCCTTAAAGCTAACAAACTCTGTATGGATAGAACCTTTTTGTATCATCATTTCATTTCATTTCATTTAATTTCTGTAAAATTGCAGAGATATTTTCAAAACAAATAGCGTAGAGTCAATCTACGCCAGACGCTGACTGATTTGACAGGACTAATTCTTATCTTCTTCTTCATGAAATAGAAAGAAAAAAAAAGATGCCTGAACTTAAATCTAGTTTATTTTGTGAACAACAGAATCGGCGCCATTACCTACCTGTACACTAAGATGTTTCCATAACCGAGAACCCTATTCATATCATCATCGGCCTAGCCTTTTCCCAACTATATTGGGGTCGGCTTCCTGTCTAACCTGATGCAGCTGAATACCAGTATTTTACATGGAGCGACTACCTATCTGACCTCCACAACCCAGTTACTGGGGAATACGATACCCCTTGGTAAGACTGGTCGTCTGACTTTCGGGCTTCGAGAACCCTATTCATAGTCTGTCCTAAATCCTGTTGGCAAGCATTACACCATGTATGTTACTAATCATGTCAAATCTGTAAAGTAAATACGTGGAAGTCCCACCAAACGAAGGCCAACACAGATAAGAAATAACAGAAATTTCTTGGCAAACCGAATAGTAAGTTGTTTGTTTTATTGAAATTTCAGTTGGAACAATGCCTGGCTTTATTAAAATTGTACTTTCTACTGGCCTTGTTGATAGTGGAATAAATGTTGTTTATTTTATTGGGTTCTTGACTATGAATAGGTTTTTAAGTTTCTTCAATATTTTGAAAGGAAAAGAAAAAAAAAGAAGAAAAAAAAAATGGAAAAGTAAAAAAAAAGAAAAGAAAAAAAAAAGCCAAGTGAAAGTATAGTCTTATCATCTTCTTTTCTTATCACAATATCTCGAATAATTGATCGATCTCATTATGACCTCAAGAATTCCTCATTTTCTAAGTGTACATAATCAGCTTATAATGTTCCCACTGCTGGCCTCGGTGAGAGGGAAAGGGCCATAATCCACCACGCGGGCCCAGTGCCGGTTGGTAGATGTCACATGTCTTCGAATTTTAAGCCATGCCGATTTCCTCACAATGTTTTCCGTCACCGTTTTGAGAGCTATGGTGTTGACATTATTTACACAAAGTAAAGCGCCTGTCTGGGTTCGAACCTACGACCTACAACTCGTAAGTCATTTTATAAATGTAGCCCTTAGAAAATGAGAAATTCATGAGCCCATGTATTATCTATGCCCATGTAGATTGCATTGCGGGGAAGGACATAGGTTAGTTTTGTCCTGATATTCCCACGGGATCGACACATAACGGGTGAAACCGCGGGGCGCTGCTAGTATAATATAATTTACTAATATAATTTTATAACATAATATAATTTCCATAATTAATTTAGGATTTCTTACATCGACTGCAGCTATATTTACGAGATAATAGTGCGGAAAAAGAAAAACACCATTCCTACTAACTGCTCTACTTACCCACAAGACAAAAGAGAAACAACAAAAGTACAAACAAAAAAATTGGCGAACAAAGTGTAAGTTGCTCTTTGTTTTATTGAAAGTTAACTTGGAAACATGCCTAATTTTATTAGTTTGCAAGGCTCTGCCTTTTGATATACGACAACGTTTTGTAAATCTCCTTTAGTATTATCTCCTACATGATATATTTACGTAGATATTCCATTTAATGACTAGGTCAATGGGTAATGCTTCCCGGAAACTGTATCTGTTGCCAGATTATAGTGCTAGTTGCTTCTGTATCGGATGTGGCATAGCTATATATTTTGCGTGCCATATTATTTTATGGGTGAAAGTTAAATAAATTTTGATGAAGACTTTGTTGTGGAACAATTTTTACTTTGCTAGACTGCTTTGTTGGTCTTATGTTCGCAATCGCTACCGCAGAGATGACGTAATGAGTTCGATTCCCAGTTTGGGCAAAGAATTATTGAGTTTTTTTATCAGGGATTTTTCTGTAGCAGCCAGAAGGCCAATTCTCGTAATTCCAAACGTGCAAAATCTAGCCGCATCTTGGCGACAAACAAATGTCAAAAATGTTGGGAAATTAGAGGTATTTTTTGACAGTTTGACATCAGTGAATGTTCTTAAAGAATCAGACCGGAATAAATCACGAGAACTGTTGGTAACGGGGACACATAATGGTTGAAATGAGGGTGTACTATAGATACAACACTGCCTAGCTCTTCGGAGAGTACAACCGTTATGTTATGTTACAAAAAAATTGTTTTACTCTTATTTCGTCTATATTATTCGATGATGTGACTAATCATGATGAAGTACGTGACACGAACAATATAAAACTAAGTGATGGATTGTTCACACTGGATTTAATTGACATCCACACGTCTGAAACTCATTTCATCTCGTCGTTTTTTTGTATTTATTATTATTTTTTTGTTTTTGCTGAATGGACCCGCTCTTGACCTCGATCACGCCAGATGGAAAGCCATGGATGAGGTCTATTATGAAAGGAGCATGCCCAGAAGATGCCTAAGGGCTTGTACACAAAACTGCGATGCGACGTCGCATCCTAAAAATTTACGAGCTCGCACGACCCATCGCAAGAACTTGCAATAAGTATACCTAATAATTCGCATCGCACCTATTCGCAGTTTTGTGTATAAGCCCTAAGGCACTGGAACTCCCACGTATCCACGAAACTCAGCAGACTGCTTGACGCCGGACTAACTCCCACGCATCGACGAAAATACAGCAGGCTGCTTGACGCCGGACTCCTGTTGGAGATTGGTCGCAAACTAGGCGGGCGGCCCTACCACCGCAAAGGGAATAATTGGCCAGTCTAATAAGGTGTTGGGTGTGACTGTCCAGGATGCACCGAGTGCTCTGTTCAGTTGAGTTACTGGCGGAACAAACTGCGCTTATGAGTCTTCTTCATGCATCCCAAAAAAAAAACATGTATAAACTATAGGGAATTTAAAGGTCAAACAATCAATGAAATGTAAGTTAAAAGTAGGATAATATTTTCATTTAAGTTGGGAGGATTAGAGTTAGTTACTTTATATTGTTATTTTTTATGTTAATTTACTTATTTTATGAAGTTTATCCAGTGTTTATATTTTTAACGTTAAAGTAAGTTAAAATCAACCTTACTTACTGCCGCACTCACGAGACGACACTTCAATTACATAATCATTAACATAAACTGACCAGCACATGTCTACAAAATTAAAATGTTTAACATTATTTAACCTTATTTTTAACTGACAGCATACCATTTTATGCTTATCAATAAGGTTTATGCTTATCAAATTTTCTATAAATCAAATCTCCTTGCTAGGCCACAATAAAAAGTAGGTCACACTCTTAGACGCGTCGTACGTCTTCCGTATGCAGTCTGTAATAGCCTTAAGATACTAATGAATCAGGAAATATTGACATGTTAGTTACGCCTTCGTAGCAATTTATTATCTAATACTCCTCCTACTATTTTGACTTTCAGATTTGTATAAAATATAGTATTATTATGTTCTTTTTTTGCCCTGGGTTATTTTATTTGTAACTTCTGTAATGTTGTCGTATTTGATATCAATAATCTTGACTAACATTATACCAATATTCGACAATAAATATCCTATTTGATATTTTTAACAAATACTGTTTAAATGATACTTTTTCATTTTCATTCAATCAATGAAATATCCCTCTTAAAACGAAGCTGTAACCAATTGCCATATCAAAATAAAAATCAATAAAAATAAAAACAAGAAGCATTTTCAGATTTCTGTTGATCTAAACTGTTACCAATCAAAAGTCACGATTCAGTTAAAAACACTCCACCAATCCATTGTGATGTACATGTACAAGCAAGTGATCCATAAAGAATTCTGTTTTGTAATACGGCTCCAATTTTATTTGCCTGTATCATTGTTATTTTAATGAATCTATCTGTGATTTATTTTTCACTTCATTTATTTTGGAGTTATCACCGGCGTTGGTTTATAAAGTAAAAGCTATTTCATTTTTGAAAAAATATGAATAAAACTTTTACGTTATAGGAAGGCTGAATATATAACCTTGTGGGACTCCCCATTGTAAACACAGACCCAAAAAAACTTTTATACATTTACCTCGAATTTTTGAATACTGTATTGTTCAGTTAAAGTACAGACGTGGAAGCAGTTTTATTACTTACACAACGATCTCACTTCCTGATCGATGTAATATGATGGACAGAATCAAAAGCAATAATCTATTTTCATAGATTGTTATTTTTTTTTAATTAAACATTTTTGTAGTAGTCATAGTAATATATAATAGTCCCTTTGAGTAAAACGCTTTTGATTTACTGTATCTAAACATTTATATAGGCGATAACGAATTCACATTCTTAGTCTTGGGTACGACAAATAGCTATGTTGACAAATCCTTATTATGCTTGACAAAAGGCTGTGAGCAAACTGTGAACTCTTCTAATACTAAGTCCCAAAGCTGCCCTGTTTCAAATGTATACATATGTAAACATAAGTATATGTACTGTTATCAAAAGACTCGTCCTACCCAAACAAGTTATATTTAGGCTATACATTTTTGTCCTAAATAAATAACACTGATTTTTATGTGGCTGTAATAGAGTGGGTTGCGAAATTGTACCAGATTTGAGCGGATTAATTTGCCTGTTCATATTTATGCCACACGGTCGACGGGGGACAATCTGTAAATGTGTAAAAATGAAAATTTATTGCTGGGAAAAACATCAGGTAGCCTGGTATGAAAAAATGAGCACTTTATAAAATGCGAATGTTGGTGAAATAAAAAATTGTGTCTTTGTGGAAATAAAAGTATATAGATGTGATATGTATAATGATGTCGAGAACTTTACTATCTAAGCGTATTGAAGTGCATCACAAAGTTCGCATTAAAAGTAAAGAGGTTTTTGTTTATAGGCAATGGGTTTCCCAAATCCGTGTATCGATGGTCCGTGTTACAAATTCTCGTGTCAGCCGTGAATGACCGGATTATGAAGGAAGGGAAGAGGAAAAATAAACAACACTCAACCCTACAGAACTAATTCTCTTAGAAATGACTTCAATTCTCCATCGAGTGATTTTACCGATCGTATCAATGACAAACATAAACATTATTGATATCCATACTAACAATATTATAAATTCGAAAGTAACTGTGAATATGTTATCTTATCACGCCTAAACAACTGAACGAATTTGGATAAAAGGCAAGGAGAAAAATGGCACCCTGGGGAAGTACAGACGCCAGCACATCAAGCTACTACAATCTGTCAAATTTATTTAATAGATTTTCAACTTTATCGGTAAAGCATAAGGTTCAATGTTGATTGGGAAAATTTGACAGTTTCGCTTAGCTTGATGTGCTGGCGTCTGTGCATAGTCTACTTTATGTCTCGGTAGCGTGTTCCCGTAGAATAATTTCCGACATACATGCGGGCGCAGCCGCGGACAGAAGCTAGTTTGTTTAATTATTGTATACAATTTGCTTGGCCTTTAGTATATTACAACAAAATAAAAAACAAAACTTACTAACTTGTTTCAAAATTACTACTTTCGGATAACATATTTGGAAGTTTGGCCATGATAGAAAACTAACACAATGTTAGTTTTCTATCATGGCCACCCTGTCCTCCGCATCCAGACACCATCATCTGTACGGACGACCTAAAAATAGTGGCTCCAGCTAGATAGCTGGAGGCGTCTCACACTACGCTTACCGATACGCGGTCTCTACTCCAGGACTCGTCTGCTCCTCAGAACTGAATAAGATATCACTAGCTGACCCGGTGAACTTCGTACCGCCCCAGCCTCTCTGCCCCCGCTTTTTAAATCTCTGATATCTTCTAAGACCATTTTAATGGTATGATGTCATGGGCAATTTTGATCTACATGAAATGCACAACGTATCTAATGTATTTAATTGGATAAGGAATAATACTGTACCTATTGTTTAAAATAGCTTGGTAAATAACCCATTTTTTTTTGTACTAGGTAAAAGATAAAAATGGTTGCTGTGGGTTATCCTTAGGAGATAAACATATTATACCATTGCCGACTTCTTTTTCGATATTTTTAAGATACCTATACAATTCCGTAGTACATTTATTTGATCTGTCTCAATGTAAACGCACAAAAATATATTTGTTACGACATCACATTACAAATCTTTGAATTTCTCGGCATTCTACTATAATATGAATGTATTAAACATATAAACCTTCCTCTTGAATCTCTCTATCTATTGCTGAAAACTGCATTAAACTCCGTTGCGTAGTTTAAAAGATCTAAGTTAACAGGGAGCGGAAGCGACTTTGTTTTATACTATGTAAAGAAGAAGATAACTAAGGAACGAATAAATACACCGCTTTTGTCCGTCCTTTTGAGACAAAAAGATGAGGAGAGTTAGTATGGCAAAGTAAGTCAGCGCTGTTCATTCTCACACGTTACAAAGACAACATAATATTTAAACGTTACTTGGCATGTACGGTGGCTATGCGTTATTCTTGTCACTGTCACACAATTGTCAAACTACAAGTGCAAGGTAGGGACGGGAGCGGCACGTGTCTGATTCAAAGCACGTGCAAAGTATCTTTTATTTATACATCTCTTTATTCAAAGTCACTGTGAATGACATTCGTTGGAAATAAGAGTGATATTATTAGGCCATTTGAAAGGAAATTCTTATTTGTATATTATCCATTCGAATATTATAAATGCGAAAGTGTATCTGTCTGTCTGTCTGTTACCTCTTCATGCTTAAACCGCTGAATCGATTTAGATGAAATCTGGTATAGAGATAGTTTGAGTCCCGAGAAAGGTCATAGGATAGTTTTTATCCCAATATTCCCACGGGAGCGATGCTTATGCAGGTGAAACCGCGGGACGCAGCTAGTATTAATTAAAACAATGTTTTATTCTCAACATTTCCATCATGTAATTCACTTTCACGGAATTCCATGAAATCCAGAAAGTGTCAAGCTAGTTTATATATTATTTAATCCAGTACACTTTTCCATTAGCCATGACGTCACAAAGGCAAGCTTTTAGTTCAATGTGTAAGTTCAAAAATGTTCAATAAAAGTCGTAAATTCAAAAAAGTTCAACAAAATATCGTTACTTTGCTCTGTGAGAACGCGTGATAATTTTTCTGCAGTCATAAAGAAAAAGGGCACAACTAACATTTATTTCGAAAATTGAGTCATATACATATTTGGAATCAGAAAAAACAGGCGCATATGCCAGTTTTTTTACTCAATTTTGGAAAAAATGTTAGTTGTGCACTTTTTCTTTATGACGGCAGTTTTCACCGCCATAATTTTCGAGAGAAACATTTTGTTTTTTTTAATATCTGAGGTATATGTGCGTTTTAAATCGTTGAATGTTAGTGGAGTTGCAGAACAGTGAGAGGTGTGACAAAAAACAGGCTTTTGAGGGTGAAAGCCCATGAATGAGGACAACTTTTCGCTCCTGCAGGAAAAGTTGCAAAGTTGTTCATATTCAATTCGGCGAATTCACGGAAAAAGGAGGTACTTAGGTGTGTGGGTTAGGTTAGCTAGATAACAACACTTGAATTTTGAGTTTTGTCAAAATCTGAGAAAGAAAGAAAAGGTATCTATTGGGACTCGAACAGGAAGATAATTACAAAAACGTAATTTTTCCGTTCCGTTTTTTTTTTTGATCCTAAAGATGATTGGCGAGAGAACCGCTGCTGTTCAAGTAGGTTCACTGAACTCCATGTGTCGCGAGACCGATAAGCATACTGTGCAGGTGTGGGCAGTGTGTCTATTTTATTCTTTTTTTTACTTTTTAATTACTAAAATTAGTTATAAGCTAAATTCTTCTTACTAACAAACTTTGCTTGCCTGTGGACTTTTTTTGTCTGCAATATTTTTATTCTATTTTTTTAAATTTTATTAAGACAAAACGAAAATTCAAAATAAAAACATGAGTATGAAGAAAAGTTAAACTGTATAGATTTACTTTTTATCAACCTCTGAAATATTACTTATTTATCTGTTTCTGTTTTCCTCATTTACTGATGATTTTTTCCTCGTGCAGCTCCTTACATGAACTTATCTTTAATTAATGTGTAATTCATACCCTTGTGACTTATAAGCAAAACTGTTTATATAAACACAAAATATGTACGTGACCACAAAATTACTGAAACTATATTTACTTTACGTAGCATAAATATCAAATTTATAAATTGTCGCAAACATGATTCCCGAAGCCATTTAAATTTATTTTATTAGACCAGAATTTATAATACAAAATAAGTATTTTACGTAGTAGGGTTTCCGTGTATTGGCTAAACGTGTGACATAACAGGGCTCCCTTGTTAGCTTAGGACCTCCTCGCCCGTAACTGTAGCAAACATCATAAGATGCCGCGTCAAAATTTATCACACTTGTATATCTAGGACCTAACTTTAAAATTTATAAAAGACTAGCTTCTGCCCGAGACTTCGTCCGCGTTAAATTTCTTGTACCCCCACCCCGTCGCAATACTTCGTATTCGCTTAGCGTTCATTCTGACTTTTTTTCTTTTTGCTCGGCTCCTAAGGGTCATAGCGTGATATTAAATAGCCTATAGCCTTCCTCAAGACTTAGGCTATCAAAATGCAGTAAGATTTTTTCAAACCTGACCGGTAGTTTCAGAGATTATCGCGTTCAAACAAACTCTTCAGCTTTATTATTAGTATATAGATATATACTAGTAGTGCTCCGTGGTTTCACCCGCATATAAGTGTCGATCCCGTGGGAATATTGGGATAAAAACTACCCTATGTCCATCCCCGTGATGCAATCTATCTCTCTGCCAAATTTTATCGAAATCCGTTCAGTGGTTTAGGCGTGAAAAAGTAACATACAGACAGACAGAGTTACTTTCAAATTTATAATATTAATATGGATTTCTTTTCATAATTCAACACTTATATCAATAAAATCAAATGCACCAAATAACTTTTTCTTCCCATTTCGAATAATAACTTTTTGTATACTCAGCCTAACTACGGACTTGCGCCGTCGTAGCACCGCGTAGCCGTCGCTTCAGTCGAGCTACGCCGGCCGCCCCGATCGCTACGCCATAGCGGACCATGCCGCGCGCTACGATCTAATCACAAACGTGATCAAACTTTTCCTAGGGTATATTAAACTAGTTAAGTGAACACTGTGTATGTTAATGTTAAATGTTAAGTGTATTTTAGTGTTAAAGTGTGTATTACAAGTGTGAGTGTACACTTGGGTATAATTATTATGATCGTTGGCCGCCGCTGTCCAATTTGCAGAAACAACAAACGATGACCTTTTCATTTTACAGGTTAGTTGTGTTTTTAATTAATATGAGATGAGAGGGCATTTTCTATTTCCAGTTTTTTTTTTTTTTCGGTATATATAAACTTATTACTTTGCGCGTCATTACGGTTATTTCGTGAAGTTTTATAGGTCTATAAAAAAATTCGGAATACATTAACCGGAATTGGTCGACTGTATGCGTAATAAAGTTGATTTTTTTAATATTTTTATGTGTTATAAATCTAACGAGGTTGGCACAAAGCTTATAAA
Organism: Oligia fasciuncula; assembly: GCA_963082905.1. Classification (NCBI taxonomy): domain Eukaryota; kingdom Metazoa; phylum Arthropoda; class Insecta; order Lepidoptera; family Noctuidae; genus Oligia; species Oligia fasciuncula. The sequence continues at coordinate 3,664,401 of OY720401.1, forward strand.
CATTGGTAGAAGCTGAAATTAGAACAAATATTTGAGGTATTTTATTTATTTTCATTTGGGAATAAAATTCTTAGATTTTGCGACTAAAATAAGAATTAATTTTACGTCTCGCAGCTTTACTTTATGTGAAATGTTTTAATTTAATTTAGTACTCTAACTTAATGGTTTGCGTCCATATTTTTTCATTAAAAATCTGTAGGCGACCGCCTAGCCCTAGGGATTACTGAAAACTATATAAATTTTAATATTCTAAAGTAGATATTAATGTTACTCTGAGTTTTATTAAAATGAAACCTAGTTTTTTCTGTGCAGACATTTGGTATGCTTGTCATGCTTAAAATAATATTTTTGATCAAATAATTACTAACTGCGCTTTAATATTTTAATTAATAACTATAAACAAGTTATTTTCTTAGTAATACGCGGAAAATACCAAATTAATATTAATGAATCCGAAATAGACAAGGAAATTGTTTAACGAAAATCGGAACAGATTTAGCGGAAAAAGGCCATGAAAAATATTAAATGCTCAAATGAGATTTATGCTCAATTGCTCACGGCTCATGAATATAAGGCAATCTTTATGAGAAACAAAAAGGTTTGTGTAATTTTTAAGGGTGGCCTGAATTTCGTAAGGATGGTGGGAAAATTACTGAAGCATAATGTCCAGGTTCAATGTAGAAATATAGAAAGTGGGTAATAGAGAAAAGGTGGATTGAGCAAGTATGGTTATGCATAAATTAATAATATGCTTTAGTGGTGGTGCTTTAACTTCTTTGACATATTTTACAACACGTCATGACGGCTCTAGGTTGATGATGATAATGCAGAATTATGTCATATTCCAATATCATTCATAGAATTTGGTTCAAAAGAGATTGTATCTATTGTTATTGACATTATAGCACCTGGTTTCCTTAAATCATTGACCAGTAAACATACAAATTAATCCATACTTTTTATTATAAATTCGAAAGTTACTCTGCCTGAATGTCACCTTTTCACGGCTAAACCACTGAACGGATTTCGATAAAATTTGGCAAGTAGATAGATGGCATCCTAGAAAAGGATATATGCTACTTTTTGTCCCGGTAGTAAGTTTCCGTGGGATAATTTTTTGATAACCACACGGGCGAAGCCGCGTACAGAAGCTAGTTTTAATATAAATGTTAGCCGTTGTGATTTCATCATCATCATCATCATTTCAGCTGAAAGACGTCCACTGCTGGACATAGGCCTCTCCCAAGCACTTCCACTTCAACCGGTTTTGTGCTTCTCGCATCCAACGAATTCCTGAATTCCTGCGGCCTTCACAAGGTCCAAAACCTTCGATCACTCAAATACCTATCATATTAGCATAATGAAAAAAAGATGATTTTAGATGGTGTGTGAAAGGAAGTCTGATCCAGTCATTATTAGTGGCAACATTCTATGAAAAAAAATAAACCTAAAATAAATAAAATTTATGAGAATCATTTTCCACGGTGAACGACGAAATGTCTTCTCCCTAGACGCCATCACTTGTCACGGATTGAAAACATTCCCTTATCAAGCAAAGTACTGCGACTGCGAAACACTGATGACGTTCAATCCATCTTCTCCTACTCATCCCTAAGGAGTTATCGTGTTAACAACCTGAGGGTCGTTCCGTACGATGACAGGATACTTTTAGCATATTAGAATGAGGGGTACGGAAAATGGCGGCTGGAACAGGGTGGATGCGGATGATTCGAAGGGCTGGATGTTCTGTCCAGCAGTGGACTGTGATAATGATAAATTATTATATTTTTGTAAGTAGGTTTGCACAAACACTTTTACACGTAAATCATATTTTTTTTAAACTAGATGGGGTCGGCGTTTCCTATCTGACTACTCTGAGAAGAAAGGCCGAAACAAACTCAGAGGTCACAGTCTCTTCAGATAGGCTTAGTTCATTGATTAGGTTCTCCAGAGAGGCCGGTGCCAGAGAGGTCGATTGAGGGTTAAGCTTCGCTGGCCGCGGCCAGTGCGTGGATGATCATCCATAACAAATGGAGACCCCCCCGTGCCTCGGAAAGCACATTAAGCCGTTGGTTCTTGTAATTCGTAGATCTTTGAAAGAAATAAAAAGTATTTATTGCGACTCGTACAGAAAGATAACAAACTAAACTAAACACAGTCAAAAATAAAAAGAAACAGAAAGTCTTAAACGAGGCCAAAAGGCTACAGACAGCCGGCAGACAGTCGTTACGGGTAGTCAGAAGCCCAACAGTCTAACAACCAGTCTTACCAAAGCGTATCATGTTACCCAGTAACTGGGTTGTGGAGGTCAGATAGGCAGTTGCTGTATGTAATATATGGGTATTTAGCTGCATCCGGTTAGGCTGGAAGCCAACCCCTAACATAGTTGGGAAAAGGCTATGTAGAAGAGACTCTATAATACTGGTGGTGAGTCGAACTGACAGTACTAATTCTGGATAAGTCTGGTTTTAGACGTAATAAAGAATCGTAATAGCATTACCAGCCTATACTATCCCCACTGCTGGGAGTGGGCCATAATCCACCACGCGGGCCCAGTTCAAGTCGGTGGATGTCCATGTCTTCGATTTTTTTTTGTATTTAGGACTTGCCGGTTTCCTCATGACTGTTTCCTTCACCGTTTTGAGAGCAGTGGTGATGAAATTGAGTACCTACACAAAGTAAGGTGCCTACTGCCCCTAATAAAGCAGTCGGAACCATTTTTGACCCCCAAAATACAGGTCCAGGCCTAGTCTGGGGGATAGGATCAGTTTTGTGGCAATACATTCGTGTTTATTACCGACTTCAAAAATAAAAAGGAGGTTATCAATTCGATACGTATGTATGTAATATTATTGGAATTGCATTATATTCACATATGATGATCTATTAGGGCTTCCAAACAAATATACAAAATTTCATAGACGTATGTATGTATGTATGTATGTGTGTATGTTTGTCCACGCATATCTCCGGAACTGTTAATCGGATCGTGACCATTTTTTTTATTGGCTTACATTTTCTTCAACTTAGGGAACAGTGCAAGTTTCATCAAGATCGATTCAGTAATTTTCAAGATATGGACTAATACGTGTAAGTGTGACGGCCTGGCTTATTGATAAGAGCTACGGGTGTAGTGTCAAAGGGAAAACATCTCAAAACCTTGGTCAAATACTAGTGCAAAAACTAAAAACTACGAAATAAAAAGTAATTTAAAAAAATTAAACCGACTTCAAAAAGAAATTAACTCAAAATTATGAAATAACTTTAATTTCGGAAGTCGGTGGCATAAAACTAAAATACAGATCCCAAGACACCGACTTCCGAAATTAAAGTTATTTCATAATTTTGAGTTAATTTCTTTTTGAAGTCGGTTTAATTTTTTTAAATTACTTTTTATTTTATAACGACTGGTTTGTAACATGTATTTCTTAGTGTCAAACTTTTTTTTATTTATTTTTTACGGTATTATAACGCATGTGACTAAAAGAGTGATGAATATACATGTTGATGGATGGAAAGGGAGAGGAAGGCCGAAGAAAAGATGGATGGATTTTGGGAATGATATGAAAGAGAAGGGAGTGAATGATAGTGTGACGGTTGACAGGGAAGAATGGAAGAAGATAACGTATTGCGCCGACCCCAAGTAACATGGGATAAGGGCAGGAAGATGATGATTTTTTACGGTATTGTACCTCACGATTAGTGAAAAGGTTGAACATGACCTAAAGCGCGGTCACTATCGGACTGCATAGAAAAGAAAGAGAAGCGCGATGACACAACCCTGGTAATTTATTGCAAAATATGAAGCAATTATCTATTTACAAAAAAAACTATTGTTTGGACTAAAAAATTAAAACACTAGTGCTTTAGTATGTTGCTTATAGAATAATCTGACAAAAAACCGGAATGATTGTACGTATATTAGTGTGGTTTTTATTGTAAAAAGAAAGTTTTTAGAGGTATCTTCATGATTTTTTTCTGTCGTATCAAATTCGTTGTATTAAGTTTTCAACACACTATCTACCTAGCATATATCCTGCAGAACATCATATATGTTTCTGATTTTGTTTACTGTAGTCGATCATTACTTTTATTGTTTAGGTCCTGTAATACCCATAATAGGTTAGCGATTAAGCCTTCGTCCATAAAGGACCCCTTTATAAGCTACGCTCAAGCCCGAATACTAAATGCCGCTGAACATGATCGGCATTAGTTCCATTGTAATAATAAATAGCGGAAAAACTGCTATCCATCCACAAAGGAAAGAAAGACAATACTATTATTTGTGGTAAACATTGACGCAAAGAAAAAACACAACAAACACAAAAAAGAACAAGTTGTGAGTGTAAATGATAAAATAAATGATTTATTTTCTGTAAGTAGGTTTGTACAAACACTTTTACTAATTTAATTTTAATTAATTAAAAAAATACTTTACAAAGTAAATATTCATGTCATTGTAGATATAAAATTCATCAATGTCAATGTGAAGGTACTTATATAAAAAATCCGCACATAATCTTTGAGGACCATGTAAATTGGTGTCTGAAATGGTATTTTGAGGAAAGAACCACAATATATATGCGTCACATCCACGCAAAACAGACATCGCTCAGCATTCTCATTTGACCCATTTAACACCAAGAACTATTCTGCTCGCACTCGGCTGAACGCTGACTTTTAAAAAAATGCATAGTGCTATATACCTTATATTTGTATTCCTTTTATAGTGCTTTTTAGTGATCCTAAGATTTCTACTACATTTTCTGTTTTTACCCGTGAGAACCTGTAATTGGCTTTATGTCTCATAAACGATTGTTATGCTTCTGTTATAGCTGTTGGTTCTCCTATAAATAAATAAATAATGCTGCGACCCTATGCGAGATAGAGTTAGATGCCTATTGCTGATTTTCAGCGACAGCTGGCGTTGACGTGATGACAATGTGAAAGTTTGTATGTTTGGATGTTTGTTACTCAATCACGCAAAAACGTCTAAACGAAATCGGACACACGTATACAGCATGAAATTTTAATGGTTGTTTTCCCACGGCAGAACGATTTGTACTCAGTAGTGCTACCGATTCATGGAGTCATTTTTTTTTTTTTCAAATAATTATAAAAATTGGATCTCAACTCGAAAGCAAGAGAATCAATAGTAACTCACGTGCGCCCCTAACATCTTTGCAGGTAGCAGAACGACCACGCGCAGTCGCCTTTTTGCGCTGTAGCTATACTATTGGTTCGAGATCGCGTTCGAGTGTGGTTTTTCACAAATTGTAGATCTGTAATTTGTTTATCCTTTATTTTTATTTTTTTATAAATCGATTGTACTATCAAGACAAAATCATTTCGCTTCGGGAAAACAACCATTAAAATTTCACGCTGTATAACCCAGGCAGGATTAACGACAAGGATACTTTTCATCCCGGTAGTACATTCCTGTGGGATAATTTCCGACCTCCACTTGGGCATAGCCGCGGGCAAAGGCTAGTGAGCTATAAATAAAAATAAAATACATACACAATACTATACTACACCACGACCTTTTCACTAGTTTACGCATATCTAATCAATGTTTTCAGTTGAAAGGAGAGAAAAAAAAAAGAGTTTCGTCCTAAGGGACTGTATTGAAGACAATCCTTTACATAAAACATTTTATAAAAGGATATCTACCTGTTTTCTTAGCAATACTTTGTACAGTCGACAATGAAATTGGTAAGCAGATGAAAGATAGAAGGAAAAATATTTTATTTGGGACACGCACAGGAAATACAAACAATATAAAGAACATTTAAATCTAACAATACCATGAAAACAATAAAAAAAAAAAAGAATATTAAAACATGTCATCAACAGCTTGTAAACCTCGAAGAGTTACGTAGAGGGATCTGTAGTACAAGTACACCCACATTTCGCCACTTATGTTTAAGTCCCATGGGGTGAAAACAATATTCTTACTAGGTAGGTCATGGCGCTTTAACTTATCCCTTGCGATGTTGACGTCACCCGCAACGGCAATCTGCCACTTTTATTACTTGTATTTTTTTAAATTTAAAATGAAAATCGTTTACTTTTACCATGTTTGTAAATATGTGAGCACCATGTATCTATCAGATAATTAATTTATATGTCATGGTTTCATTTTTTAATTCTTTTACCTATTGTGGTTTTTTTTTTTTTTTTTTAATAGTAATTTTATTTTAGGTGCATCGTCTTCACATAATTGATGTATGAAAAATATTGTAAAACATTTTAAAAGAGTAACGGTGGAGTTTCTTAACCATTCTTCTTCTTACGAAAACTACCTTTTGGAATGGGCGACTAGAATCAAATCTATATTGTAGTAATTTTTGACTTTCAAAAGTGCCTTTTAAGTGCCTATTTGAAATAAATGCTTTGACTTTATCCTTTTGGACCATAGAACACATAGAAGAATTGTGTAAAAGTTTTGACTCGGCACACCCCCAACATTGTTTAAAATTAAACTTTGCAAGTTATCTGTAAACAGTTAATTAAATGAAGATGTCTTCCCCGTAATTTGTACGCTTAATGTCTTAGTAAAATTTTGAAATAACTCGTGTCAAAGTTCATGAAGGTAGATTTTGAAAATGGTTGGTGAACTTCTTTCATTAACTTTAAACTGTTACATCGAAAGGTTTTATAAGTAACTAGCTTCTGCCCGCGACTTCGTCCGCGTGAAATTTCTTGTACCCCCACCCCGTCGCGTCGCAACACTTCGTATTCGCTTACCGTTCACTCTGAGTTTTTTTCTTTTTGCTCGGCTCCTAAGGGTCATAGCGTGATGTTAAATAGCCTATAGCCTTCCTCAAGAATTGGGCTATCAAATGCAAAAAGAATTCAAATCTGACCGGTAGTTAAAGAGATTATCGCGTTCAAACAAACAAACTCTTCAGCTTTATTATTAGTATAGATAAAAAACTCTATGGCCCATAACTCCTTAATAGGTACCAACTCTTAACATCTTACACACGTGATAACTTTTAAACGAAATATCCGATTGAGATGAAACAAAAAGTATTTTACTTCTTCATAAATACTCTTGATAACATTATGCTTAATTTCGATAAAGATTAATATTACGATACATTTAAAACGTAGTTTTTTTTTCTTCAGACGATTTAATAATTATTTTGAACACAAAATCGGTTATTGTGATTAAACCATGATAGCTAGACATATGTTCTCGCGGACTTTTTTGTAGGTCTTAATGGGCTCTACAAACCCGTAGTACATTATTTTGTTCTATTGTCAATAGTTTTTGCAGCGCACGCAAAAATAGGTTTTCGATTTTACACCTTGTGTTACAAAATAGCAATTTTATTACGGATCCCTAATTTTGAAGAAAAAAAATATACCCTATAGCCTTCCTCGATAAATGGACTACCCAACACTAAAATAATCATTCAAATCGGACCAGTAGTTCCAGAGATTAGCGCGTTCAAACAAACAAACAAACTCTGCAGCTTTATAATATTAGTATAGATAAGAGAAAAGTGATATTTAGTGACGAATTCTGGGAAAAATATCAAAATACATGAAAATTGAAGTTTCTCGAATCCCATTAATTTATTAATTGTTGCAAATGGGTCACACTATAACGTCCTTGAAGGAATACGTTAAATAACAAGTCACCCCTGTTTACGTATCTCGTTGTTTGATTGTACGATAGAACACGCTCGCGTTATGAAATTTTCTGTAGATATTAGTATTCTTTTGCTGTGCTATCAAGGACAAGAATGTAATAGCGTGACACATCTAGTATTGCTTGTAAAATACCTATGTTTTTGTCTCAATTTGTCGTCGTGTGAGAGGTGACAGATATACTGGTATAATAGTGAAGTCTTTATAAGTACGTGTAGTTTATTTTTGACAGCGGGTATCTTGAAAGTTGACGCTTTCATTTGTTTCGTATGTACCGAGTTAAAGCGCGTGGTCAAAATTGGAACTAATATCGCCATCTTGTTTTCTTGCACACATTCCTAGTGACATTTCACAAAACAATTGCACAAATGTTTACCAAATCTGTCAATGTTCAAGCGCCAAAATATCGAATTACAGGAGGTAGACTAGTGTGGAATAAATACTTACAATTGGAAATAGGTACCACCAATTTCTTGCGGCTTAGATTACTGCAGAAAAAGAGATCATTGTTTTTTTATTATCCGTATTTTAATATTTTCTACTGGAGTAAATAGAAAACCAGTCACCGAAAGACTACAAGAATTCAAGTTACCAAAGAAATTCAGAGAGAAATAATTCTATTAGCTTTTTTTACATTTTCTAATGAGAATCGTGTATAATTTCCTACCTGTGTAGATAATAATTAAGTATTATACAATTCTAAGAGCTCTATAATTTGCTTTCTAAGGCAGTAATTACGGTTTTGTTTTTCAGTTTCAAAAGATGTAATTAAAAGTTTGTTTATCCTTTCACGAATCTGTATATTTTTATAGACTCACCACCTACATATTTTTTTTTTACAAGGCAACAAAATAAGGTCCATTGTGTTAGTACTTATCAATATTATTTAGCCTATGTTAGTACTTAATAACTAAAACTGATCTGGTTCGATCGGCCAACGTCCAGACAAGCGAGCTATCTGCCCGGGAGGCCACTGAGTGCAGAATGATGTTGGGACTGTCACGCAACCTCTGAAGTAATGAGGCAGATTTCTTGCACCGTACGTGCGCTCGTCGGTAAACATACCTGACGCACTGCAGAAGCGTGGCAGTCGCAATAGCACCCTGAACGCATTATTATAATAGGCTATTTGACTGGTTTCTGATAAACATCTCAGATTATTTAATGGTGTCTAACGAGCCCACAAAAACCTATTACTTCAAATTGCATAATGTATTTCTTTTAAAAAATGTACTGTTTAAATAAGCCGCCAAAACGCTATCTTTAACAATATGGCGTCGTGACGTCACGATTCACGTAAACAAACGTTGAAATGGTCAAGATACTAGACAAAAGTCATCTGTTCTGCCAACGATAGACAGAAATTTACTAAATCATGAAGTCATCTTAAGTTCAGCCAATCCAGACTGTTTTCGATTACGTGGCGCCAGATTTAAAAAGATGAAGTTTTTTCGGGTTTTTTTTTATAAATAATACATTGTTTTGTAGTAAAATTAATGCAAATCGATTTTAAAAGCGATAATCTATACGAGTGTCAATATTTATCACCTTATTTTTACATTGTCAAATAGCCTATTATTGGACTAGCTGACCCGGCGAACTTCGTACCGCCCCGCCAGCCGCTCTGCCCCCGCTTTTCAAATCTCTGATATCTTCTAAAATATTAATTTTAATGATATGCTGTAATGGGCAATTTTGATCTCCATGAAATGCACAATGTATTTAATGTATTTAATTGGATAAGGAATAATACTGTATTGTTTAAAATAGCTTGGTAAATAACCCATAATTTTTTTGTATGTAAAAGATAAAAATGGTTACTGTGGGTTATCCTTAGGAGATATATATGTATGTTAGCTAGCCACGCCTTCTTGAATTTCTTTCTTTCTTAGTTTAAAGCTAAATACTATTCCCTAGCTCTCGCAAAATATAGGAATCAGCGATTTCATTTACTACGGACGGAACAAATTCTGGGTCCCAATTTCAGGTCTTACATTTCTCCAATACCTAGAACACTAAAGTGCTCCACCATTGCCATCTATCACAGAACCAGGCCGATTTGAATTTCGAATGCTGATATAATCTTTTATTGGATCCCGGACCCAAGTGTGGAATCCAGCAATCGTGTAATTGATGGAATCCTATTGTATGTACGATCTTTATTTGGTACTAGCTGCGCCCCGCGGTTTCACCCGCGTAAATGTCGATCCCGTGGGAATATCGGGATAAAAAGTGGCCTATATGTTAATCCAGGGTGTCAGTTACCTCCATACAAAATTTTATCAAAATTGGTCTAGCCGTTTGAGCGTGAAGAAGTAACAAACATATAAACACACCCCCACACATTCACAAACTTTCGCCTTTATATTATTAGTGTTATTTTGTACATCAATTCACCAATCAGTAAACTCGTTGCGGTGAGGTTTAATATTTTAAACGTTTCACACTAATATGAGCCCGCAACTTTTATTGTATAACTGGTCCGATTTTTAAATGGAATTTCCATTTTTTAAAGCTTTGTATCGGTTTGAGCCTAGATTTACAGAATAAAATGAAATCATTGTTTGAACTCAATACTTTATTTACATTCCACAATGTAAACTTAAAAGTATATGTGATCGTTATAGACCCTGTCGGGCACAGCAAAATCGTAGAAGAGAGGAAGCTTTGTAAAACTCAGCTTATCATAGCAGTCTTTTGAAAATCTAATATTATGTTTTTGTCTGAACTGATGGTTTATCATCATCATCTGCCTAGCCTTTTCCGAACTATGTTGAGGTCGGCTTCCAGTCTAACCGTATGCAGCTGAATACCAGTATTTTACATGGAGCGACTGCCTATCTGACCTCCACAACCCAGTTACTGGGTAATACGATACCCCTTGGTAAGACGGGTTGTCAAACTTTCGGGCTTCTGACTACCCGTAACGACAAGTCTATACAAGCATTATTTTACTTATATTTACGGAAACTTACTTTGCAAAAAAATATTCAGAATTAAAGAAATAGCGTATATGCAAAGTGAAACTTGTCACCCGAAAAGGTCAAAGATGACAAGTGAAGTAAAATAGATTTCGGAAATCTCGAACACAATAGGATCTGCAGTTACTGTCGTTTTGTCGCCATCTACGACCCCCGGGGGTACCAATCCGGTAATAACACGGAACCCAAACTGCTTTTTATTGGGGTTCCGAAGTCCAAAAAACGTAACTAAGCTATCTTTGTTTATGCTTGCAGGGAAGAAATACGGAAAAATAACTTGGAAAGGAAAATGTGGAAATTCTAGGCTGTCCTGAATCCTTTCTATAATTTTTTTTTTTGAGGGCCTGAGGGTTGCTTCAAACTGTTATGAATTTAGTTTACATTTTGGTAGATAATATTAGTTAATATATTGAATTTCGTGTAACTATCCCTATTCCTAGGTGGACTTACATAACACACAAAATATTTCAATACAACATTCAAAAAATGAAGTTCAGAATATTTTCTTTTACATTAACCTAAATACATGGGTATGGTTTCAATTAATTGTTTCTTATGGAGAAGAGCCGGTAAAAAAATCCACGGTATCTTTATAAAAAGAAAAGCTTTTTCCAATGTTTTCAAATTACAGTGTAAATATGTATGAGAAAACTGTCTAGGGCTCTCAACAAGTACCAGGTACTAAACAAAATAGGAAATGGCCAACAAATTGAAACATCTATGAATCTACAAAACCTATTATACAGGACTAGCTTCCGCCCGCGGCTTCGCCCGTGAGGTATGTCGATAAAAACTATCCTGTATCCTTCCTCGGGATGCAATCTATCTCTCTGCAAAATTTTATCGAAATCCGTTCAGTGGTTTAGGCGTGAAAAGGTAACATACAGACAGATTTACTTTCGAATTTATACTATTAGTATGGATGTCCGGTAATTAATGGATAACCTCTTCAGGGTTCATTGTACTTATCATTATGAACAACTATTACTATGGGACCAAACCTGAAATCGCGAGAAAAGAATCAGCAGTTTCACATTTGGACGAGTTATGCGAACATAAATGTAGGGAACAACTGTTTTTTTTTTGCGATTTCATGTTTGGTTCCGTAGTAAAAGTTGTTCATAACAATATGTACACTGACTCATTAATTACCCAACCCTGTATAAGTCTACAAAGCCTAAAACACTTTCGCAAATACAAAAACATCGTTATCAAACAACTTATTAATATTTAAAATATATTGCCTGTACAAAGCAGTAGCTAAAAGCTTTTCTACGCAATATTAATGCGTACTACAGTCGAATTTTCAGCTCGCTTATAATAGAGAGATGGAATACCCTTTATTATGTACAGACGCCAGCACAACAAGCTACCCGAAAATGTCAAATTTTCCCAATCAACTTTGAACCTTATGCTTTAGCGATAAAGTTGAAAATCTATTAAAGAAATTTGACAGATAGTAGTAGCTTGATGTGCTGGCGTCTGTACACTCAATGATCTGCCTAGCCTCTTCCCAACTATGTTGGGGTCGGCTTACAGTCTTACCGGATGCAGCTGAATACCAGTATTTCACATGTAGTGACTGTCTATCTGATCTCCACAACCCAGTTACTGGGCAATTTACCTTTTGGTAAGATTGGTTGTTAGACTTTCGGGCTTCTGACGACCCGTAACGACTGTCAAAGATCCACAAATGACAGCCGGGACCAACAGCTCTTCCCGAGATACGGAAGGGTTGTACTGTTGGTCACCCATCCATGGAACAGCCCGGGGGGGGGGGGGGGGCTTAAGAGCGGGAAGTCACCAATATAACCTAACTTCAATATGATTTCTCATGAATTTGATATGACTAAGGGCTCTTTCAATTTAGACTTTTCACCGCGCGCTTTGTATGAAAACCCACAACCCACGACCGTCCGTGCGAAATACGACAAACGCAACGCTTCGGCACCGCAGCGGTCCGACACGAAACGTCTAAATTGAAAGAGCCAAGGGGCTCTTTCAATTTAGACTTCAAATTTAGATTTCAATTATCAAGGAGACGTATAAAATAAAAATAACATTAGTAACTACATGATAATTCCACACTTACAAAACATTAAAATTTTCTCGTTATAAAAACATCACGAAGTTACCTCTAATTTTCACGACTCTTCGATTTGTATCGATCGATCAGGTGATTGATCGAGCCGCGCGCCTGTTATTACTTAGCCACATCGTTTTTTTTTTTTCACTTTCCCTTAGGTACACTCTGTATTGTTCGTATTTAATTCGTAGTGTTGTCGAAATGCGTCGTGTCGTGGTTTTGTTAATATAACATTGCTAATGAGCAAAGTGCTTTCAACTTTGATGCATGTACAGACGCCAGCATGTCAACCTACCCGAAACTGTCAGATTTTCCCAATCAACCTTGAACCTTTAGCAATAAAGTCGAAAATCTATTAAAGAAATCTGACAGATTGTAGTAACTTGATGTGCTGGCGTCTGTACATGCACGTAATAATATGGTAGCACACAATATGCTTGTTCATATTGTTAATATTTTGTTTTTAATTACGTGTTTGTAATGATAATGATAAAATTATAAATGATTTTATTTCTGTAAGTAGGTTTGTACGAACACTTTTACTCGTCAATCATATTTTAAAACTAGATGAGGTCGGCGTTTCCTATCTGAATAGGTACTCTGAGAAGAAAGGCCGAAAAAAACTCAGTATTTTTTGTTTAGTGCAACTTATTTGTAATAGCACCGTTTGAGAATTTATTAATATCTTTTAGAATGAAACGGCGCCACGGCTCGAAACACAACGCCTGTTTTTAATTAACAGTGTTGACTAATTAACGACTACTTAGTCTTACTGATAATATATTGCTTTAAGTACTTTTGTTACTGAATTGTATAACGTTGCTAATAATGATTAGAGATCTTAGAACGTATCGTTCCCCATCCTTTAATGTTTTAGTTCCTTTTAGTTATTTAGGACTAGCTTCCGCCCGCGGCTTCGCCCGCGAGGTATGTCGATAAAAACTATCCTATTTCCTTCCCCGGGACACAATCTATCTCTCTGCCAAATTTTATCGAAATCCGTTCAGTAGTTTAGGCGTGAAAAGGTAACATACAGACCGACAGTTACTTTCGAAATTATAATTTTAGTATGGATGAAATGATACATATTTGCCAAGTTTATAGGACGTTATTATATTGTTACAATAGCTTCTACCCGCGACTTCATCCGCGTTAAATTTCTTATCCCACGCATTGCATCGCATCGCCAGCCCTCGCTGTTACTTTGTTTTCTCCTAGCATTCTTTCAGATTTTTCTTCTTTTTGCTCGGCTCCTATGCGTCCTAACGTGATGTTAAGTGTGCATGTAGTAGTATGTAGCCTATAGCCTTCCTCAAGAATTGGGCTAGTACAAAGCAAAAAGCCGCTTGGTGGTACCGTAGATGCGCGCGTCTGTGCGAGTGTGCTGTTTCAAACGTTAGTACGTATAGTTTCCGTACTGTTCATATCTTTACTGTGACACAGGCCACAGCTAGTCTAGCATAATAACATCCTCTCAATAGCTCACATATACAATTAATTATTGTGTTTGTCATTCGAATTTGAACTCAATGGAATCAGCATCATGTCTGATTTGATAGCCTGTATTATAATGATTGTTCTGCTTACTGAGGCGATGGGAACTGTGGAGTTTCCACTTCGATTATGCGTGGTGCTGGTATGTCTATATTATCAGGTTATAAGACGGGGTGTATGATATAATTGGAAGTAATATGAGGAGTATTTACTCATTTGATTATATCATGATAAACACGTCTGTAATTTCAGAAAGGGTAGCCTGAGTGGTTGTTTACACCCTATCAACACCATGTGACCGTTTGGTGAAAAAAGAACACCAAAACTCGCAAAAGCACAGGGAAAAGATAAAAAAACTGGACAAGTGCGAGTAGGACTCGCACACGAAGGGTTCCGTACCAAAAGGCAAAAACGCCGAAAAAAACATGTGTGTTGTATGGAAGCCCCCTTAAATATTTATTTTATTCTGTGTTTAGTATTTGTTGATAAAGCGGTAACCGAAATACATCATCCGTGAAAATTTAAACTGTCCAGCTATCACGGTTCACGAGATGACAGCGTGGGTGACAGACGGACAGACGGACAGAACGTAAAAACGGGACCCTATTAGGTAATAGGGTCCCGTTTTTACGTTTTGGGTACGGAACCCTAAAAACAAACAAAAACAACAAACAAAATAAAAACTTGAAAGTACATACTCGTACAGTCAAGCAGTCGCGTCAGATCTGTGTGGCGTCGAAGTGATTCAAAAGTATTCTACGTAGTAAGTATTCTAAGTAGTAGTACTTCGACGCCACACAGTTCTGCAGACGCGAACTCCGTTCATTAGTATCGAATTTCTGATTTTGATCATCTACTTTTGCTGTTGACTGTACATGCAGCTCTGCCAATTAATGTAAACACAGTAAAAAAGAATGAAAGTGACACTATGATGTTAATTGAGGGACAGCGGCAACAGTCTCCTCGCCGTCGTCGCGGACAGGTTAGACGGGCCATTCATGCGGCATTGGTTGGCCCTACAGCCCCTTTTTAAGGCATGGGGGAGATAAGCTGTTTATTTATTAGCCTTGTTTATTTGTATGTCTTTATTATTTTATTTTATTTATTATTATTCATTAAATTAATCAGTTATTTATATGAAATCTAATCGACTATGTTATTTTAAATTACTATGTTTTAAAATTATATTCCATAATTGGTTATTTGAATTTATATTATTATTTTAATTGTTAAAGTATGTATTTTGACTTTGTATGAATTTTACGTTAACTAATTTTTTTTTTTGTTGAATTTGTGACATTATGGATATTTTTTGTCTGACTTAATAAATTAATTGAATTTAATTGAATTGAAATTGACAAGTACATGGATGATGGCAATAGGCTCGCCCCTTATTACATAGGCCTTCAATCATCATCTCCCTAGTGTTTTCCCAACTATGTTGGGGTCGGCTTCCAGTCTAACCGTATGCAGCTGAATACCATAATTTTACATGGAGCGACTGCCTACCTGACCTCCACAACCCAGTTCCTGGATAATACGAAATCCCTTGGGAAGACTGGTTGTCAGACTTCTGGTACTCAGCTGCATCCGGTTAGACTGGAAGCCGACCCCAACATAGTTGGGAAAAGGCTAGGCAGATGATAACCTAACGTATGCATGCTTAAGTATTCAACAAGTTATTTGGTGCGCGAATTAAATAAATTATTCATCAGTATAAGACGGTTCAGGAATTACACTCAAACACAAAAGTGGTCTACCAGACTTTGCAATCTCTCTTTGACAGGCTTCTCAACATAAAAATAATATGATAAGAGACCGACAAACTAATGTTAAGGGGGAAGCTCTAAGGTGGCCCGCGAAATTCAAATTTTATTACGTTTTTTGCAATTTGCTGGTCAGTATTAAGTTGTACGTTGATTAAAATATGATTCGCGGCCGTAACAAATATGTATTTATAGAATTATAAACATTAAAGTCATCAACACAACTCTCTAAGACCATGTAATCCCCAAGAATGACTATTTCATGAAATCTTGACATTTGGGGATTACATGGTCTTACAGAGTTGTGTTGATGACTTTAATTATTATAATTCTGTAAATACATATTTGTTACGGCCGCGAATCATATTTTAATCAACGTACAACTTAATACTGACCAGCAAATTGCAAAAAACGTAAGAAAATTTTAATTTCGCGGGCCACCTTAGAGCTCCCCCCTTAACTGCATTGTGATTGGCTAAATAAAATAACAGCAGCCAATCAAATAATTTGACGAGTTTGTTTGTAAATCGCAAATGTTTTATTCATCTTCAAAAACAATTTGAGTATCGATTACTTTATGCTGTACTAGCTTCCGCCCGCGGCTTCGCCCGCGAAGTATGTCGATACAAACTATCCTGTCCTTTGCTGGGATGCAATCTATCTCTCTCCCAAATTTTATGGAAATCCATTCAGTGGTTTTGGCGTGAAACGGTAACATACAGACAGACAGACAACTCTACTTTTGTCATTTATAATATTAGTATGGATTTATGAATATACTAGCTCTTACGCTCGGCGTTACTCTCGTAGTGTACACCTACCACAAAAACTGTTTTTTTTTTCGGGATACAAAACTATCTCTATGCGAATACTTTGATCCGTGACTGCGTGAAAAAAGTCTACGCTACACGTCTATAAAGTAGGTTTGTAGTGACGTCATGCGTTCCTAGTTCAAATTGAGTCAACCGCACCAGTATCTTCATTTGTTTTGATAGGCGACGTAGTCAAGAAACTTTCCTCGCCAAAGGTACAGACGCCAGCACATCAAGCTACTACAATGTGTCAAATTTCTTTAATAGATTTTCAACTTTATCGCTAAAACATAAGGTTCAAAGTCCATTGAGAAAGTTTGACACTTTCGGGTAGCTTGATGTGCTGGCGTCTGTACTTGTAATGTGGTTGGAGACTGACCGATCGATAGCGTAGACTGGTTACATGTGATATACAAGTTGTGGGTACAAGTCATAGCTGTCCCACATTGTTGACGTCTTAAGGTTGAATGTACTTAGATGTCGCACGATTGCTGTGAGCCGACGTTTTGTTAATGAATAAATTATTGGAAGTTTGTAGACTGTTATTCAAACATGAATGTAGAAACATGAAATAAGTACAGAAAGTTCGTTTAAAAAAAACCGGGCAAGAGCGAGTCGGACTCGGGCACTTCCGTTCCGTGCCATCATATGTTTTTAAATTTTCATCGGCGAAGCCCATATTCGTCAGAGAATTTTAACACTGTGCACTGCGGTGTAGAATATTGCAGTTTTATGTCAGCGCCATCTCTTGACCGATAGTGGAACTAAAGTAACTTTTGTTGATGATTTCTGAAAAAGTGTGCTATTTAGAGACTTCGTTTTATTTTTCCTGTAATCTTTACTTATACTTCTATCACATAGAATAATTTCAGATTTTTCTCTTTGCAAACTTCGGAGATAAGGGGGGGGAACGGTATTCTTTTTTTACATTTTTCACTTAAAGTCGAAAACTATGCGGCCTAAAAACAAAGAAAAAATGTTTGAGAATGTGCAAACTGCGCTCTTTTATATGATATCCCACATGCCCTAGCAGCCCCACTTCGTTTTACCATTTTGGTCGGAACCGTAAAAACAAAACTCAAGGCTTTCATTTCAAATAAACCTATTACAGGCTCTTTTGAATTGTCAAGTGGTCGGTCTGTCAGAAAGATCAAGCTAGTTGCCCATTCCAAAGCGTAGTAGGTACCTATGGAGGAAAACGGGCAAGAAACTCCACGGACACTCTTTTAAATCTAAATTGTTACAAAATATAAAATAACTTGTTAATTCAGAAATTAGTCGCTACTACTTAAATTCAGGTTAGTTTTACTTTTGCTGTACTTATTTAGGATATAGTGTCATTGAGGCACCTATAATGATTCTAGGTTGCATTTTTGGAAATCGAGTATAAAAATCGAATGTCGAGTTTTATAAAAAACGTGCGTTTTACCTCTATAGTTTCATTGTAATACGGATATAAAAATCTCTAAAAATACTTGTGAGGAAAAAATACAGCAGGCTGCTTACCTCATTAAGGCTCCGCAAGTCGGGCAACAAGCGGTGCCTTTGTGTCGCGCGCGATTATATCGCGTGTCGCGCCTGTTTGTAGGAGCCTTTAATACATCGTATATAGGTTACAGGTGTTCTGTCTTCCCAAAATAATCCCTCAGTTGGCTGTACGTACACTTAGTACTTAAACACAATACTGTGAGCTAATTAGGACTGTCGTAAAAAATGACGCCATTCTTCGCTGTCTTAGAAACTCTTACTCAGGTTTAATATTTCGTTCCGAGTTTGTAGGTTATTCTGAATAACTGCTAGGTTATATGTTCTAGAGATTTTATTTACTTACTAGCACAGCCCCGCGGTTTCACCCACATAAGTGTCGATCCCGAGAGAATATCGGGATAAAAAATATCCTATATCCTTTCCCGGGACGCAATCTATCTCTCTGCCAAATTTTATCGAAATCCGTTCAGTAATTTAGGCGTGAAAAGGTAACATACAGACAGACAGAATTACTTTCGAATTTAATAATAATAATAATATTCCACAACTATCACACAACGCCGTCTAGTCTCAAGCTAAGCAGAGCTTGTGTTATGAGTACTAGACAACTGATAAACATACTTATATATTTCTAAATACATACCTAAATAGATAAATTACACCATATTACTATTACATTTATAATGTTATAGTAATATGGATGTTGCTTCATGCAGAGAGAGGGGCTTGTGGCTAAGCGATGACAGCCAAACGGGTCGATCGAGCAGGTTAAGCTACGATTGCTGCGGTTGGTCCGTGGATGGGCGACCATCTTTATATACCAAGATATCTCCTTGCCTCGGAAATCATGTTAAGCTGTTGGTCCCAATTGTCATTCGTGGATCTTTTACAGTCGTTACGGGTCGTCAGAAACCAGAAAGTCTGACATAGTCTTACCAAGGGGTATCGTATTACCCAGTAACTGGGTTGTGGAGGTCAGATAGGCAGTTGCTCCATGTAAAATAATGGTATTTAGCTTCATCCTGTTAGACTGGAAGCCGACCTTAACCTAATTGGGAAAAGGCTAGGCAGATGATGAAGATGACTTCATCCAGAGAGAGGTCGTGGTGGAAATCACTCATTTTTGCAGTTCCATTTCCTTGTCTAGAAGTCGTTTTGTAGATGGTTTACTACTAGGTACGACTCTACCCTGTGACATCATGTCCTCGTCCCATGTTACTTTAGGTCGGCGCAACACGTTTCCTTCATCCATTCTCCCCTGTCAACCGTCTCGCTATCATTCACTCCCTTCTCATTCATATCCCTTCCTCACACAACCCATCCACCTTGTCTTTGAAAGAAAGAATAATAGTATATTTCATTACAAGTGCGGAAAGGCTGTCATTGCAAAGAGTTCCGACAAATGTCTACCCGAGCCGAGGCGCAGCCGAAGGCGAGGGTTGACAGTCGGAACAAGTTGCAATGACGGTTCCGCAGGTGTACTGAACGACTATTTTTAATACAGTTGCGAAAAAATGAAGCAATTTAATAAAATAATAAAAACACAATAAACTCGAACTATCTAATCATTTTTTCTGGAAAATGGCGCCAACCGTAGAATATAAGCAGAGTTTTTTTTTTCTTCACCCATTTTGGTAGGCAAAGGGAACTATCCATACAGCTTCTTCTTCAGTATATTTTTTTTATTGATATGAAATGAAAATGAAATTTAGTAAGATGAAATGAAATGAAACCTAACCTAACTCATTCAATTAAATCATTAAATCTGATATTGAAATAAATTAGTAGCTTCTTTTTAGAAATATACGTATTTGTATGAATCACAAAAACTCTTTAGTAAAAACTTCATGGTTGGTTTTTCTTTTTAATAGACATTATTTTGACAGTTGGGAAAGAGAACGCACGAGTTCGGGAAAGGTAAAAAAAAAGCACTATTATGTAATAGCCCACATCCCGAACGCTATACGTCCCTGCAATACACCACTTTTTGAGCAACTGTATTAAAAAGTTTATTTCGACACAGTTCGTGAAACGAAAAAAAAAAAAGTAAAAAACATTTTGTTCTTTTAGTGTTTAAATGTGTAAATATTTAATATTTTAGTTTTAGACTTCACACATTCATATTTTTACGCGGGTAAAACCGCGGGGCGTAGCTAGTTGCTTCATATGTGTCCGTTGGTCTCGTGGTCGCAGACGCGACTGCTGAGCGTCCAGGGTTCGATTGCCAGGTCAGGCAATGTGATATTGGGTTTTTACAAAAAAAAACTGGACTGCCCTCATCTCAGTTCAATATCCAAGGTACCGACTTGGATATTGAACTCCACTGGTACTTCTAGTAAACGCTAAAAATGTCCTAAGATATACTGAGCTGAACAAAAATAATAAAAAACAAACTGTTCCCTCTAGATTATACTGACGTCCTTCGGAAAATTCATTTAAAAGAGCTTGAGCTTACTAATTTAAGGAAAGGATGTTCATAACTTAGGCTTGATATTACAAAGCTACATAGTTTAGGTATCAAAGATTTTCAGTTATATATTTTTTTCAGTTTTTTGGGCTTTTTGGTGACGTATATTCTTTACATATTATATTAAACAGCGCTAACAATATGCTGGCCACACTCGCGGTAAGGCTTGATTGCTCCATCATATCCCACTGTTGTAAGTACAGACGCCAGCACATCAACCTACTACTGTCTGTCAAATTTCTTTGATAGATTTTCAACGTAATGTCTAAAGTATAAGGTTCAAAGTTGATTGGGAAAATTTGACAGTTTCGGGTAGCGTAATGTGCTGGCGTCTGTACATGTGACAGGCTGATCTGAGTAACAAACCTTATTGTAAATTGTTAATTTAATTCTCATTATTTTTTATTATTGTTATTTATGAATTGAATTGAATTTTTAATACAGTTGCTCAAAAAGTGGTGTATTGCAGGGACGTATAGCGTTCGGGATGTGGGCTATTACATACTAGTGCTTTTTTTTTACCTTTCCCGAACTCGTGCGTGTCTCTTTCCCAACTGTCAAAGTAATGTCTAATAAAAAGAAAAACCAACCATGAAGTTTTTACTAAAGAGTTTTTGTGATTCATACAAATACGTATATTTCTAAAAAGAAGCTACTAATTTATTTCAATATCAGATTTAATGATTTAATTGAATGAGTTACGTTAGGTTTCATTTCATTTCATCTCATTAAATTAAATTTTCATTTCATATCAATAAAAAAAATATACTGAAGATTAAGCTGTATGGATAGTTCCCTTTGCCTACCAAAATGGGTGAAAAAAAAAAAACTCTGCTTATATTCTACGGTTGGCGCCATTTTCCAGAATTTTTTTTTGCGAGTTTAGTTGTTTGTTGCACAAAATGAGTAATTTCGACCCTATTTTTTTTAATTAACACCACCGGAACTCAGTATAATTGCACAAAATGCTTCGGAGAACATTTTACCGGAAAAGTCAAAAAGTCGTTACATATCCACATACGACTAATTTTTTGCGTGGAGAGAAGAGAAAAAAGCAATATTGTGTTTTTTATTATTTTATTAAATTGCTTCATTTTTTCGCAACTGTATTAAAAAATAGTCGTTCAGTACACCTGCGGAACCGTCATTGCAACTTGTTCCGTGTCGGAACTCTTTGCAATGACAGCCTTTCCGCACTTGTAATGAAATATACTATTGTAGTGTTTTGTATGTAATGTGACTGTATGAGTGTATTATTTCTATTACGAGTCAATGATACTCGAATTATATACCAGTAGTGATCGACCGTTACCGAACACCTCAGACATCGATCTACATGGTCTTCATATAACCTGACCAAGATTATGTCTGGACTTTAAAAGAGACTGTGACCTCTGAGTTTGTTTCGGCCTTTCTTCTCAGAGTAGTCAGATAGGAAACGCCGACTTCATCTAGTTTAAAAAAAAAAACATGACGTTTAAAAGTGTTTGTACAAACATACTTACAAATAAAATCATTTCATTTCATTTCATCATTTCGCTATAGATGATGAGCTAGGTGTCTATAATGGGTCAATTTATTCTTATAATCTTTGTTTTTTTTTTCACCTGTTTTTAATGTTTTTTTAATACCTGTATTGTGTCTTTTGTTGCACTTAATAAACGTTTTATCTATCTATCTAATTAAATTGATATTTTTTTTTAAAGTCACTTTCGTGTCTGTGTAATCGAGTTGTGCTTCTAAATTACGCAAATAATTTTTATGACGTTGTCGTCATCATTTAGAGAATTTGTTCCGTTTTTTTTTTATTTTTTTTAGCCGTTACTGTCCCACTGCTGGGCAAAGGCCTCTCTACTCTCATTCCATCTCTCTTTGTCCAGAGCTGCCAAGGATTAATCTCTATTAAAGGTATCCAGCTCATCCCGCCACCTCCGACTGAGCCTGCCGCGATGTCGTTAAAACCGTCAGGCATCAATTTTATTCCACGAATAAAAATTATCGGTCGATTGAAAAATCAGCCTATAATGTGATAACCTAATCGCCTCTGTACATTACACGTAGGTATAAGTAATCTGCCTAGCCTTTTCCCAACTATGTTGGGGTCTAGTCTAACCGGATGCAACTGAATACCAGCATTTTACATGGAGCGACTGCCTATCTGACCTCCACAACCCAGTTACTGGGTAATACGATACCCCTCGGTAAGACTGGTTGTCAGACTTTCGGGCTTCTGACTACCCGTAACGACTGTCAAAGATCCACGAACGCCAGCCGGGACGTGCTTTCCGAGCCACGGAGGGGTCTCGGTATGTAAAGATGGTCACACATCCACAGACCAACCGCGGCAAGCGTAGCTTGACCTGATCGATCGATCTGTGTGACTGTTATCATTTAGTCACGGGCCCCTATTAATACGTATAAGTATTACTAAAGAATTTATTTTCATTGTAATATTAATATCAGTAAAAGTATACCTAGGTAGAAATAAATGAAGAAACTTGTGATTACAATGCTTTTAAATATCCGTTCCTTTTTATAAGAGCTGTGCAGAGTAACTCAGGAAATCGAATCATGTTAACCAAAAAGTTTATATCCATCAATATCAAAATCTTAAAAATAAAACGTTTCATCGCATCGCAGGTTATAGATGGTTATCAAACATGAAATGTCGTAAAGCACGATTTTCAGGACTATCATAATATATCCGAGATAGTACTACCAACAGTCACGTTTTGTCAAAATAGTAGGCTTTTTGTCATTTCAATTTAGGTCAAAACCCGCATTTTTCTTGTTAGGTTCAAACCTAGCGTTAATTTATATCTATGCTGTTGCTGTACGAAACTTTGTATTGTATTTGTACCTAACTTAATACTATGTAGGTATAACTAGTTTCAACTAGTCTTACCAAGGGGTATCGTATTACCCAGTAACTGGGTTGTGGAGGTCAGATAGGCAGACGCTCTGTGTAAAAGACAGGTATTCAGCTGCATCCGGTTAGACTGGAAGCCGACCCCAACGTAGTTAAAAATTTTTTTTTGGAAATTGATTTACAATTGCCGGAAATATCACGTACATTCGAATTGAGAAACCCTTCCTTTTTGAAGTCGGTTAATAATAGGGAGCTAGATACGATACTTGCAAGGCTTTAAAACACAATTTGTATCCCATTACACAATCTTCCAAAGAGGTGAGTAAGCCGAGGCAACGAGCTATTCACAAAACGATGATAAAACTAAAACTACTGTGTCCCAGATTTATAACGAAAACGATGTATCCAAAATGGATCGCTGGTAAAAACTATGGCTTTTGTTTCGACAACGTTGAGACGTGGAGAAAACAGAAGGTGCAATTCGGTGCGATAACTCAATGATATTTTCTACTAGCAGCGCCCCGAGCTTTCACCCGCATAAGTGTCAATACCATGGGAATATCGGGATAAAAACTATCCTATGTCCTTCCCCGGTATACAATCTATCTCTCTGCCAAATTTTATCGAAATCCGAAAGTGGTTTAAGTGTGTAAAGTGACCATACAGACAGAGTTACTTTCGAATTTATAATATTAGTATGGATGCATCATCTGTCTAGCCTTTTCCCAATTATATGTTGGTCTAATCAGATGGAGCTGAATGCCAGTAACCTACTTGGTGTGACTGCCTATCTGACCTCTACAAGCCAGTTACAGAGTAATAGGATAACACTTGGTAAGACTGATTGTCAATATTTCCGGCTTCTGACCTAACGTGCTTTCCGAGGCACGCAGGGGCCTCGGTATGCAAATATGGTCCCCCACCTACGGACCGACCGCGACAAGCCTACCTTAACCTGATCGATCGACTCGTGCAGCTATTATTACCTAGCCATGAGTCTCTCCCTGATATTTTCTAGCAAGTTACAAAAAATTATGCAATCCGATCTGCCAGTATTTTTTTTTTTGAGAAGAATGCTATATTTTTAAGTATAACGATGAAGGATTATATGCATTCAATTTTAAGGCTCCTTAAACGTGATGCGTCCTTGAAATTTCACTTTCGATTCTTGTCTAATTTTATCAAATCGCCGCTTAATAAGTTTTACTTCAAAAATCGAGTAGGTAAAGGTATGTTTTAAAGGATCAAATTCAAATTCAAATAGCCTTTATTAACAAACTAATAAACAATTTTTTTACATATTTCTGTGTGAATAGCAAATATTGGTTGGTTTGTCTTGCTCACCAGCATAGGCCTCCCCCAGATCCTTCCAAATTCCACGATCTTGTGCTTTTCTCCTCCACGCGGCGCCTGCTGTCGAACTGAGGTCATCCTCCCATCTACGCACTGGCCTTCCGCGTTTCCTCGTCCCCTCTCTCGGGTACCATTCAGTGACGTCTTTGGCCCACTTCTCTATTCTGCTTCTGATTGTGTGGCCTGCCCACTGCCATTTTAGTTTTTTTATTGTGAGTGTCACGTCTGTAATATATGCATATTACAGACGATATTACAGACGTTTTAAAGGATATTCCATAGTAACATTCCACAACTATCACACAACGCCGTCTAGTCTCAAGCTAAGCAGAGCTTGTGTTATGAGTACTAGAAAACTGATAAACATACTTATATATTTCCAAATACATACATATATAGATAAATTACACCCAGACACAGAACAAATGATCATGCTCATCACACAAACATTTGTCCTGGGTGGGAATCGAACCCACGACCTCCGGCATAGCAGTCATAGTCACTGACCACTAGACCAACAGGCCAGCCATAAATAGTGATCCTTCTTTACACCTCCCCGCTTAGTGGCACGGGGCTATAAAATTGTAGTTACGGTATCAATCGCATGAAGGTAGTATGGATCGTTAGGTAACTTGAGTAATGGCGAAGTTATTATAGCCAGCGTAATCGCTCCGAAAGAATATTCCGGGAATTTTTGTACATAACAAATGTTAGATGTTTCTTGGTAATGTGCGGGAAAATGTAAGAGGTTAGGGGGATTTTTGACATGTGTGAGAGTGGTTATTTATAATGGTTTTTATTTAATAAAAGAGCCATGAAACTTTAACTGATTTCACGGCTGTTTTACTCATTAGGGTAACTCACACGATTTTTTATGAGAAAAAGTATTTCCATGTAGGTAGGCAGAAACACAACCTGCTAAGATTCTGCTTCATTTACGTTCATACATCTGACCTTTCTGAAAACATCATCATCATCATCATCTGCCCAGCCTTTTCCCAACTATTTTGGGGTCGGCTTCCAGTCTAACCAGATGCAGCTGAATACCAGCATTTTACATGCTTTAGCTGGGAAGAAGTAGTGGCGCAAAAAACTCCACAACAGATCCATACTAATATTATAAATTCGAAAGTAACTCCGTCTGTCTGTCTGTATGTTACCTTTTCACGCCTAAGCCACTGAACAGATTTCGATAAAAGACAGAGAGATAGATCGCATCCCGGGAAAGGCCATAGGATAGTTTTTATCCCTAATTCCCACGGGATCGACACTTATGCGAGTGAAACCGCGGGGCACTGCTAGTCTTTTTATACTTACTTACATAAAAGAAATAAACATTTTTATCTTGTTTGCTACATAATTATGCCACCTGCATATAGATTAACATATTTTCTACATATATGCCACCTGCACATTTCGAAATAAAAGTAAAAACTGGGTCACAAAAATATAATTTGACACTTAATATTTCTCTGGATCATGAACTAATTGATCTGCAATGCGATATGTGACAGATTGGAGCCGCGTTCCCGATCACATCAAGCTTCACATTATATACTGAACAACTGAAAATAACAATGATATTGAATGTAAACAGTAAAAAAGAAATGAAATTGTAGAAATAAATTTACTTGTATTTTCTTAGTGAAATGGGACATTTGTTGGAATAAAATGAACTTTGTGTAGGTACAAGGTTAGAATAATAGGAACTATTTTTCAATTGAATTGGATGTTGATCTTATTTTTTTTTTGTTGAGTTTTGCTCGACTGTATTTTGTATAATGTATCTACAGACGCCAGCACATAAAGCTACCCGAAACTGTCAAACATCCCAATCAACATTGAACCTTATGCTTTAGCGATAAAGTTGAAAATTTATTAAAGATATTAATTTGACAGATTGTATTAGCTCGATGTCCTGGCGTATGTACAGTCAACAAAGGAGTTAAGTATACAGGAGCGTCGGATATAGTTGAAGTTTACTAAGAAACCGGTGGATGTTCTGGACTGAAATTTAATTTAATAAATGAGCTGTTTGTTTTCTATCAATAAACTAAAATTTTATTCGAGAATATCCGTCGGTTTCTTAGTAAACTTCAACAATATCCGACGCTCCTGTATACTTAACTCTTTTGTTGACTGTACCTATAGGGTGGTATACGGTCGTATACCACCCGATAGTCGTGGAATTAATATTATGTTGACCTGATCAGAGTATTTTGTTTAAAAAAAAAAAAAACCACGCCAACCACCGGCCACCCGGTTGTGTGGCGTGTGGTTGGTTGGTTTTTAAAATAAAATAAATGTATTTTCTTTATTTCTTTCTTCAGCGTTACAATAGCAATTTTCTATCAACTTGGGCATTAAAAACTCTAGCATAATCAACCTATAATTTTCCCACTGCTAGGACACAGGACTCCTCTGTGAGAGGGAGTGGGCCGTAATCCACCACGAGGGCCCAGTGCGGGTTGGTAAAACTATAGCAATAACCTTTAATTTGCATCCAAGAATAAAGTATAAATTTTTTTTTTCCTCTCAAAAATAAGTCTCGATTTTCAATACAGAGTTGTCACAACAATCCTATTAAAGCTTTATTCACACAACACTGTCATACAACCAGCTGCAAGCGTGCATAAGTACCTCGTTTAGCGAATATTAGCACGTAGTAATGCATTTTTGACGAGTAAGCCGTTTTGCGCAAATGTACATACAGCCGCACCGTGTGTTGTACAAAAATAGCAGTGGAATACGCGAGCAGAGAAATAAAAATGAAAATACAGAGCTAGGCAGGGAAAAGGTAAGCAAGTCACGTGTATAAAGATAACAGATCACTTAACGAAATTCAAAAGAGATTTTCTTTTGAATCTTTTTAGAATAGTGAGTTATTGCCCCGGCTTTTTGTCTAAATTATTTGTAATCTACCCTCAAAACATTTTAATATAATCGATGTCTAATTTTTGTAATACCCCAACGTTATTGATATTTTTAAGTGTTTAGTTTCAATATTCTCATGTAAGTGAATTTTGTAATTCTTATGAGAATAAAATGATCTTAAACCGCAAAATAAAATTATTGTTTACGCCTGACTGATATGCATTATTTAAGAAGCAAAAGAACATAAATATTTGAGTTCTTATAGAAATTGTAACGTTGTTATTATAATATCATATTTGCAGTTGATGATTGTGTTTTCTACACTAAAGAATCTTCTGCAATCATCACTTTTATGGAACAACTTACGGAACGAACGGGATTTTGGGTTCAGGATGTGTCACAGTCACGCCTACTTACGAAATATACATGCAGTATCCATATATGCAGCTTCTAATTCATAACTCGTGAAATTTCGGGGATTTTATGTGTAAGTATAGATAAAGATTTAGAATCAAATAAGAGGGTTACCTTTCATTTGATTCTAAATCTTTTGCTAGTTATAGCAAGAAATATAATGCTAAGATGGCCAATACATCTGTTATTACTAAGGAATCCACTCAACCGTAAAAGTATTATAAAAGCGATACAAACCAATAAATGGCGATGGATGTTTGTCGAACCCTTCCCTTAAAAAGATTTAATGAATGAATGAATGATTTTATTTAATTCCTTTACAGTTCAAAACAATAATACATTGCCCCACAAAACTGCTTACGCAGTTTAACTGTGAGATCGATGAGTCTCTATTACAGGATTAATCAATACATCTATAACCTACATAATACCTACGCTTACATTGTCTCTAATAAATATTGTTTAAGTTTACGTTTTTTTATAAGTTGTTACGTTGAAACATGGTTTTTGGTGTACTTTTACTTTACTATTATGCTGGATTCCTATTAGCTAATTAATGAAAGTCGTTGGTTTGAATTACGTTTAGCGTATTCAATTAAAAGTTCTGAGTTGAGCTACACCATTTCTGACAAATACCAGCATTGACTGAACAGCGGTGCTATTCTGTAAAAATCTCACCGTGAAAACTTAGGTGAAGTGAGCGTGCAGTGAGCTGTCAATAGTGTCAATTCCTAGCAAAAACAAACTCACTTCACCTAAGTTTTCACGGTGAGATTTTTACAGAAACGACCGGTTGGTCCACTAAAACCATTGTGGTTCTTTTCTCAAAAGACCATTTCGGAATCCACGTGATCCTCAAAGTCTGAGAACAAGATCACAAGATCTGACCAAGATTATATCTGGATTTTTAAACAGATTTTGACCCTTGAGTTTAATTTTCAAGAGCTAGGAACTGCCTGTCATGTTACGTGCTATCACTATCGCGTTGGGCTAACTTCGTAACCCCGACATAGTTGAGAAGTTTTACTGTTGAAACTCGCTTTCATCTTGAATGTTAAAGCTTTAACTTTAACGCTATGTAGCTGAATAGTTTACTGTCAGTTTTAAGTTTTCATTATTTTAGTTTTTGTGGTCCATTTCTAAGTTATCAAAGAAGAAATTTCGAAACGGCTAATTGACACTTCCCGTGACCCAAGAGCTGGCTTTTACCTTGGCCAGAGGCTAAGCATCGCCATACAACGTGGTAATGCCGCCAGTCTCTTGGGTACATTACCAGTCGACAGCGATGCGGATACATTTTTCGACGCTATTCTTTAGTTTCTGTATAGTTTTAGTTAAGTTAGGATTTATTGTTATTTTTAGATTTGGTTAAAGTAAAGTTGAGAATAAATTCTCTGGATATAAATACGAAACGTTTATTTACTCTTGACTGTACTTACCTGTCAAAAAGAGTAACCTAGATAAAGTGGATAAGACAGAGATCAAAACAGAAGACGAACTAGCAGGGGATCGAGGAGGGGGGGGGGATTTCAGGGGATCAGACCGGAATAAATCCTTCCAATTCATATGTTTATGTTGAACATCATTGGAATGCGGTGAAGACAAACATCGTGAGGAAACCTAGACTTATAATTGAGTCTAAAGTTGCCACGTGGTGAACTATGCTAATGCCTTCTCTATACATTCAGAACTATGTATTGTGTATATATTTTATTGTTTACTAGCTGCGCCCCGCGGCTTCACCCGCGTAAGTGTCGATCCCGTGGTAATATCGGGATAAAAAGTGACAGGACAAATTCTGACTGGGTGACGGTCGCGCGTCAGTCGCGCTGCTAAAGTCGTCTAAGTGCGCTTTCACATTTAGGCGACTTTAGCAGCGTGACTGACGCGCGACCGTTGCCCAGTAAGAATTTCATATTATAAACAGAAGCGTGCGTGAAGGTTTCTGCTTCTGCCGCGCTACTGTTCTAACGCGTAACGTTCTAATGTGAAAGCGCTCTTACAGATAATTTTCCCGTTCACACAATATACTTACAATTTTTAATTCACATATTAATTGCAAAGAACTTTTGAAAATGCCATGCTCAGACAACTCTAACATTATTTTTTAATTACAATCGTATTTTCATTACCCATTTTCTTCAAAAGATGTAACAAACAAGCAGCTCCACTTAAAAATCTCTTCCCAATGAGCTCTTAGTTTTTTAAAAACAGTAACAAATATTTAAGTAGCGCGACGCCGCAAAAAAATGCTGTTAAAACTTATGAAAGATAACTTAGCGGCAGAATTTTCTTTTGTCTTTGAATCATCGTCGAAACAATGTGAGTAAACCGTGTTCGCAACGGTTTGCGACAAGTTTTTATATTAAAATTCCTTTTTTATTTAATAAGAGAGTGAAATTTCGAAAATGAGCTAAAAGATATAATGCTAATCTGGATATAAATGTCTTTAATGAAAATTTGGTTTACAAGAATTCAGTGATACGAGTTTTTTTTTTTTTTTTTTTTACTTTAGTGATTAGTCGAGTGGTTGTTTACATGGTTTCACTAAAGCAAAGAAAGTTGGTTAGAGAACATTGTCGTATGAACCAGCGATTTTTCATTAAAAAAAGACTCAAACTCAAAAGCATTGATTACAAATAAACCAAATACAGGCACTTTTGAATTGTCAAGGGGTCGGTCAGTCAGAAAACTGAAGCTAGTTGCCCATTCCAAAGCGGTAAGTACCTATGTAGAAGAACGGGCAAGAAACTCCTTCTTCTTCATTAACTTAACATAATTTTATAGTCCTTATATCAACGCAAGAATAAACAACAAAGCAAAGTAAGATAACAATCTCTTCATCATTATTATAGTCTTCAAAATTCGACACATTTCCCCACGTTCAAGTTAAAACCAGGTTCGTTACAAAACAACTAAGTTATATATACGTGTTTCCCGAAACGGCTTCCATTAAAAGTTATACCCGAAACAAGTATAAAATGATTCATGGAGTTCTTTTTAATGCAATGTTACTGAAACTTTATTTTGTGAAATGTATTTTGAATTTGGTGTTGTAAATGATTCCCGTAAAGTGATTTATTTTTTATTTGAAATATAGGTTTGAAATTCAAACTCAAAGCATTTATTTCAATTAAACCTTGTACAGGTACTTTTGAATTGTCAAAATTAAATATTCTGTCAGTTACTCAGAAAGTTGAAGCTAGTTGCCCATTCCAAAACGTAGATCTCTATGGAGAAGAACGGGCAAGATGGAAACTCTTTTAAATCAAGATATAAAAAATCCTTTTTAGTATTTGTTGTTATAGCGGCAACAGAAATACAGAATTTGTGAAAATGTTAACTGTCTAGCTATCGCGGTTCTTGAGATACAGCCTGGTGACAGACAGACGGACGGACGCACAGCGAAGTCTTAGTAATAGGGTTCCGTTTTTACCCTTTGGGTACGGAACCCTAAAAAGACACAAATGAAGAAACAATTCAAAGTTTGCTCTTGACTCTAGTCTAGGTCAGAGGTGACAGAGACTAACAAATTAATAAATAAGTACACAGCACAAAACTACATGAAAGGGATAAAATAAAGCTAATAAATAAATTGGGTTTTTCCATTAGAAATTTCTCAGTAGCAGTGGTTGATGTGCAGTTAGTACTAGTAGTGTTTATTTATCTTACTCCGATGGTCCTAGTTTATCATTTGTGACTTCGAGTGACAGCTATGTAAAAATAAACCAACATTGCTTAAATATGTAACCTGTCACGCCCTTTATGCCTGGAGGCTTTTATTTAAGTGTTAAATTTTGTTTTCATTAATAATTTTAGTTTTTTAGGGTTCCGTACCCAAAAAGTAAAAACGGGTCCCTATTACTAAGGCTCCACTGTCCGTCTGTCCGTCTGTCACCGGGCTGTATCTCATGAACCGTGATAGCTGAACAGTTGAAATTTTCACAGATGATGTATTTCTGTTGCCGCTATAACAGCAAGTACTATAAACAGAATAAAATAAATATTTAAGGGAGCCCCCCTTAAATATTTATTTTCCATACAACAAACGTGTTTTTTCGGCGTTTTTGCCTTGTGGTACGGAACTCTTCGTGTGCGACTCCGACTCGCACTTGGCCAGTTTCTTTTTGCTTGAGTTTAGTTTACCTATGGCTTCGAAAATACTATGTACCTAATAATATAAAATTTTATTCAAAAATAAAGGAAAAAATTGCTTTTGAATAAAGCCAAGTGTATACATACTTATGCTCCTGACTGTACCTACAACTATGGGTACATCTCTGCTTAACCCTTCTGGAATACAAGACGTGCTGCTATGTTATTTTTTTTTGTTTTTTTTTTTGTGTATGTTATTATGTAAGTCAAAGTCAAAACATTTATTTCAAATAGCCACATAAAAGGCACTTTTGAACGTCCAAAATTACAATAAATTATAATTGATTCTAATCGCCCCTTCCAAAAGGTATGTATTTCGTATGGAGAAGAATGGGCAAGAAACTCCACCGTTACTCTTTTAAAATGTTTTACAATATTTTGCATACATTAATTATATGTGAAGACGATGCACCTAAAATAAAATTTCTATACCAAAATAGGTCTAACAATTAAAAATGAAACATATCAATTAATTATCTGATACATACATGGTGCTCACACTGTACGAACATGGTAAAAGTAGAAGAATTTCATTAAAAAAAATAACAAGTACAATAGCTGTAACGATACAGGCGTACTGTTAATTGAAAGGCCGTATCTTCAAAGCTCTCTAGTTGCACTAATAGGCAACGTAACCCCGTGAAATACAGGGATCCTTTCTAATGAGGGTAGAATGATAGGTTCATGTACAGACGCCAGTACATCAAGCTACTACAATCTGACAAATTTCTTTATTACATTTTTAACTTTATCGCCAAAGCATAAAGTTCAAAGTTGATTGGGGAAATTTGACAGTTTCGGGTAGATTCATATGCTGGCGTACATAGATAGAAGTGCTTCAGGACAAGACATTGTTACAATTTTCTTTCATTTTAAGCCATTCAATCTGCTGAGCTTTTCCCTAACTAGTTTACGCGAATTATTTTAGAAACTTTAAAAAAACATCCCGACCATCTGTAACATGTACCTACAGACTCACATCAAGCTAATACTACAATCTGACAAATTACTGTAATAGATTATTAACTTTATCACTAAAGCATGAGGCTCAAAGTTGATTGGGAAAATTTTACAGTTTCGGGAAGCTTGTCTGTACTACAATTCTTGCAAATAAATTTCAATTCAATTTAACTTTGTTGAGCTCGGATTCCAGACCAACGGGATACAAATGAATACCAGTATTTTACATAGAGTGAATTTTGGGCTTCTGACTACCCGTAACGGCTGTCAAAGATCTACGAATGATCTCGGTAAATTATTAAGCCCCTTAATTAATTATTAAAGGATTACATGACCTAAAGCGCGGTCACTGTCGGACTGCATAGAAAAGAAAGAGACGCGCGATGACACAACGCGGGTAATTTATTGCAAAATATGAAATTGCTTCATATTTTGCAATAAATTACCAGCGTTGTGTTGTATTATTAGCCCCTAAAACAAAACACAACATGAATACTAATTCAGGTCTAAATCAAATACTACTTCGAAGTTATAAAGTAACCCATTACAACCGGAAAAGTTACGACGAGAAGTGAAATATTCACAAGTATGTATAAATATTTAAACCCATTCGCGGCGCGAGTAGGTTCAAGTTAATTATTTAAAATCATTTTTCGAGTCAGTCTTGTTTGTTAATTAAGTAGAAAGGTGAGGTGTTGAATGTTATGAAACCAACAACACATTAAGGGGTTGAAAAAGATAAAAGGCAATAAAAAATTGGATATGAAGTTGTTTGTTGAAACTTTAGAAAAAAATCTACGAGCTGTCAGGGTACCGGTAGGAATCAATCAAACCAAGGTTTATCACGTGAGTTCAATAATTATTCCTACAAATCATTCTACGTATTTTAAATCCTAGTATAGTATATTGTGACGGACTAGTCCCAAAAAACCGGGCAAGAGCGAGTCGGACTCGCGCACCGAGGGTTCCGTACCATCATATGTTTTTAAATTTTTACCGGCGAGCTACTTACTAGATCTCGTTCAAACCAATTTTCGGTGGAAGTCATATATTTTTTACCCGACTGCGGCGAAGCCCAAAAGGAGGGTTATGTGTTTGACCTGTATGTATGTATGTATGAGTTTGAAAATATAATAAATAAAAAAATGGTATGGGTCCCGCCTGCTTCCAACTTTTATTTAATTTAAAATGGCCTTGTTTTTAGCTTTTCAGTTTTTTTTAAACTATTTTTTTTTACCGCAGTCGGGTTTTTTTTGTTTTTTTAATTACTTGTTTTTTTAGTTTTATCATTCTCTTATTTTAGAAGTGTCTCTCGCGCAAACTATTCAGTTTGGAAAAAAATAATATTAGAAACCTCTATATCATTTTTGACGACTTATCCATAGATACCACACGTATGGCTTTGATGAAAAAAAAAATTTTGAATTTCCGTAACCCCCAAAATTTATTATTTTTTTCTATTTTTGTGTGAAAATCTTAATGCGGTTCACAGAATATATCTACTTACCAAGTTTCAACAGTATAGTTCTTATAATTTCGGAAAAAAGTGGCTGTGACATACGGACGGACAGACAGACAGACATGACGAATCCATAATGGTTCCGTTTTTTGCCATTTGGCTACGGAACCCTAAAAATGCAAATAAAAGTAAAAGCCAAAAAGCTGTCAGATATTTAGCAGAATGCTTGACTGAGTTTTGTTTGTCTCGTTCGCTTGGTTGGTGTCCTTTCGCTGTACGTCGTAAAACTTATGGAGGTTACTGTCGGCATGTCAAGTTTCAAACATAAACCGTTCGGCCGTAAAAAATGTTGTATGTCAGACATTCGGATCAACGTTGAGTGCCTCAATACTTATTTTTGTTTATGATTTTACTGTCGTTTTTGTGTCGGTAGTATTTCATTAGTTTCAGACCCCAGTTGAGCATTAGGTCCTGGGTTTGATTTCCAGCTTTTTTGAGTTGAATGATGCTGATCTGTGCGTCATGTTCGTGAACGGTCGCCGTCAGTTGGGGCTGGTCATCACTTAGCTGCCTCTGCTTATTTTTAATTATTTTATTTTTGTTTTTCTGTTACTATTTGCTGTACTCTGGACGCTTTTAATGCGTACGTCGTGTTTTTACATTGTTCTCACCTATGAATTCAACATTAATGATGTAACTAATATTTTTGTAACAATATATTTTTAAAATGTGTTCATGGAGTTTCTTGCCCATTTTTCCCCATAGGTACACACAGCTCCATTAAGTAGTTACCCCACCAAAAGACATGTGCGTTCAAATCCGTGATAGGCCCAAGTTGGTTTTTGTATTTTGCAAAAACATTTTATTTGAAATAATGTATTGTTTTAGTGAATAAATAAGTTTAAGTAAGTTTTTTTTTTTAAAATTCTGTTTTTATTATTGTTTTTTTTCAATAAAACAATACTTTTGCGACGACAAGCAACAATAATAGGGTTAACATTTACGACAACTTATTCATCGTCTAAATAGACTGGAGGTTTCAAGACCGCTTACCGTGCATAAGATTGGAAGTTCAAATCCTATATAGGCACGAAATGTGCTTTTTGTTCATTATATTATTTTGATATATTTTTCTATTTTGTTTTAAGTAGTAATTATTTATAAAGAATTAAAAAATCAAGAAAAATAAAATACTTTATTAATCATTTATTAATATTCATTATTGTTATTATTTAACAAAACTATGATCTTATTTTACAACAAACAGAACAACTATTTTAGTTCTCATAAAATCAGAAATCATTTAAAAAAATAATTGATAAATAGTAGTCGTTTACTCTTCGCCGTTTTAAGTGAACGTATACAAAGTTCTAACTTGAAGGTATGGATTAATTTTATAAAGACAACGTAAGTAAGTAAAATTAATGGATACCCTCAAATTATAACATCTTTCGATTAGACAGGGACCTAAAGATATAATGACTCAGCCGATAGTAGATAACAATTTCATCGCAATTCATATGGGCTCGCTGGCTAGTTCGTCAAACTGCCGGTATGAGTATGACGACGTTCGGTGATGCGATGGTTCGATTCCGAGTCAACACAATGGACTCTTTTTGAAGTATTCTTTAGATTATTCGTAAGGAATTCAATGTTGTAGCAGTGTAACATTTTAAAACGCGCCCGTGCGTTCCCACGTGAACAAGTATTCAGACTTGACTGAATTGACTGGTAAGTTAACAGGGGGTGGATATAATTGGAGTGGAAAGTCTTACCATGTAAATTACTGGTTTAATAATTAGTTTGTCAATTAATTTAGTATGTAGAGTAAATAGTTAGTTACATTTTATCTAAATAAAAACTCAGAAAGTACATATAAATTGAAAAAGTCACATCCAGATTTGTACCCACAACCTCGTGCATGAAAGGTCCACTGGGCCATCACAACCTCAGTGGCACATTTATGTACATACATAAATAGTATTTGTTTCAAATTCAAGTCTGAAAGCCGTGGAATTATGTAAAATAACTCAACTATTATCACAGCAGCTTACAACTTGAATGTCTGCAAACTTTGACACTACAAAGTTAAAGTAAATAATACAGTGTATACAATGCTTAACTAAATGTTTGTCTGTTTGTGTATTTGTTCGTTTGTAATAGCTGTACCTACGTTACGCTAGTATTAATTGTTTGGCATGAATTAAGTAATGAGAATTCTGTCCAATATCAATCTGCCTAGCCTTTTCCCAACTATGTTGGGGTCGGCTTCCAGTCTAACCGGATGCAGCTGAATACCAGTATTTTACATGGAGCGACTGCCTATCGGACCTCCATAACTCAGTTACTGGGTAATACGATACCCCTTGGTAAAAGTGGTTGTCAGACTTTCGGGCTTCTGACGACCCGTAACGACTGTCAAAGATCCATGGATGACAGCTGGGAACAACGGCTAATACTTACCCTGAATCTAAAAATATTGCGTATATATCTAAACAAATAATTGTTTTAAAAGAGAGTTCAATCCACTTTATACGTGAAAACTTATTTATAGCGTACTAAACAATATTCACTATAAAAATATTCGACGGTTTTGTTACGACAATCTGATTATTTTAGAATAGCCGGAAAAAGCCTATTCGTACGTGCTCCAGATAGATTATTTTGTGGGTGGACTTGTAATAAAAACAGTTTTGCAAAAAAAAACTTGTCGTTATTATTTTTGTGGTAATGGAAAACAGACTTTTTTCTCAATAATTCGTACCTGTTTCGAAGCCGTTTTCGACATTGTCAATTATGTATTAATACCCGCTTCGGTGAGAGCGTCCCCGATTCTGCCTCGTGTGCACATCCGCTTTTTGACCCAGTCCTGAACTAGACCCGGAAAAAATTGTGACAGCAAGCACGTTCCACGCCTCAGTATTTTATTTTTCGTAATTTTGTCTATGGGAGTATTGCTTGCGTTCCATGTTCTTTAGTCGAGTTACTAAATAGAGTACATCTGTGCCAAAAACCGTGTGTGCGTAGCATTATTACGAAATTAGTTATCTGTAGTTGATCAAACAAATGACGGCGATGACGGGGGCGTAATAGGAAGTCCCGCGTGATGTCAATGTTATTGTTTATAAAAACTTTGTAACTACAATGGTATGTATTATATGTCATTCGATTCGGTATGAATGGGGCTATTTTTTAGGTAAATAAAAAAATAGGGTCATCGCTTTCGATTTTGAATGAAAATTATTTTAATTTTAAATTTTCGTAATGTAAACAAACATTAAAAATAAATGATTATTTTAATAAATCTAAGTCTCTTAAAGTTACGAAACAAGTTTTATAATCTACCCTGGTCTATCCACTTAAAGAAACGGCCATTAGTTTAACAGCGGTCCATAGAATTTTTTTCTGTACGAGTCGTGTATGAGTGGCGATGGCGCCCCGCGGCGCGTCGAAAAAAATGTAGGTACATTTGTGATGACGTAACCTTGGGACGCGGGTCACCCAAGCGGATACCAAGTTTTTTTCATGATTTTATTTTACCACTTTGTCGGCGTGATTAATATGTATAACCATGCCAAATTATACCTTACTAGTACTAAGAGTCTCTGAGCTAAGCTGCGGACGGACGTATGGACAGACGGACATGGCGAATCTATAAGGGTTCCTTGTTGACTACGGAACCATAAAAACGCAATTTAATAAAAAAACCGGGCAAGAGCGAGTCGGACTCGCGCACCGAGGGTTCCGTACCATCATATGTTTTTAAATTTTCATCGGCGAGGCCTATATTCGTCCGAGAATTTTAACACTGTGCACTGATGGTGTAGAATATTGCAGATTTGTGTCAGCGCCATCTCTTGGCCGATAGTGGAACTAATGTAACTTTTGTTGATGATTTCTGAAAAAGTGTGCTATTTAGAGACTTCGTTTTATTTTTTCTGTAATCTTTACATACATTTCTATCACATAGAATTATTTCAGATTTTTCTCTTTGCAAACTTCGGAGATAAGGGGGGAACGGTATTTTTTTACATTTTTCATCAAAAGTCGAAAACTATGGGGCTAAAAAAGAAAAAATTTGAGAATATGCAAACTGCGCTCTTTCATATACCTCACATGTCCTAGTACTTAGAATTTTTCAGACCTTTCTGAGTCTCTGTGGAAAAAAATATACAAACATTTTTATTTCTTTCTTATTTGAAATGATTTTGAAATGATTTTATTTTTTGTAAGTAGGTTTGTACAAACACTTTTACACGTCAATCATGTTTTTTTTTTAAACTAGATGAAGTCGGCGTTTCCTATCTGACTACTCTGAGAAGAAAGGCCGAAACAAACTCAGAGGTCACAGTCTCTTTTAAAGTCCAGACATAATCTTGGTAAGGTTATATGAAGACCATGTAGATCGATGTCTGAGGTGGTCTTTTGAGGAAAGAACCACACAGATTGAGAGAACCTGTCCAGTCAGTGCACGCATTTGTCAAAAATCGTGCAGCTCAACTCAAGACTTAAGGAGCTCAACGATTCGACGAACAATACCAAAGAAAGGACATTTGGGTAGGCCACATAAATTACTCAAAATACCAGACCATGAAAACAAAACTAACAGAACAGAGAGAATAATAAAAATATATATATATGTAAAATTACCTACATCGTCTTCACATTCACAATGAAAAAATAATATAATACTTTACAAAGTAAGCAAATGTCATTGTTAAAAAAAAAAAACATCAATGTCAATGTGTATATAAAAAAGAAAAAAATCATTCAAAATGCAGAAATTGGAAGCAGCTCAATCCCAAGCCTTTTTGTCCTCAATATAATCTTTAACGCTATAAAAGGCTTTCTGGCAAAAACTTACATTTAATGAAAGATTTGAATTTATTAAGGCTTAGATCTTGAACTAGGCTTGGTAGTTTATTGTAAAAGCGTATACATTGGCATCTGAACGAGCCACCTATTTTCTTGAGCCTGGTTGTAGGTTCAACATATTTGTGTTTGTTTCTAGTATTTATATTATGGATATCACTGTATTTTTAAAACAATTTTATATTTTTATGGGCATATAAAAGATTTTCATAAATGTACTGAGAAGGCACAGTCATTACATTAATCTCTTTAAATTTGTCTCTGAGAGAGTGTCTCGGACTTAAATTATAAATTGATCGAACAGCTCGCTTCTGCAAAACAAAGATAGTCTGAATATCGGCGGCATTTCCCCACAATAGAATACCTACCGTACGACATTACACTATGAAAATAGCTAAAGTACACTAACCGAGCAGTCTCTATATCAGTTAAATTACGAATTTTTCTAACAGCGTATGCTGCAGAACTTAGCTTTTTTGACAATTTATCTATATGTGGACCCCACTGAAGCTTAGCATCCAAAGTTATGCCCAAGAATACTGTATTGTCTTCAGGATTCAATTCCTCGCCCTTTATCAACACATTAGTTTTCACCTGCCTTACGTGGGGTAGCGTAAATTTAATGCATTTGGTTTTCTTCTCGTTTAGAAGCAAATTATTAACATTGAACCAGTGGACTACTTTCGAAATCGCGCTATTTACATCGTCAGTAACCAACTGCTGACGTTTAAGTTTAAACAAAAGAGAAGTGTCATCTGCAAACAACACTATATCATGATGATTTGCAAAACAGTTGGGCAAACGTCATCTAAAACTATTCCAAATTTCAAGTTGATAGCATTAATAGTTCTTGAGATATCCTGCAGTGACAGACAGACAGACAGACTGAGTCTCACCATAAGGGTTCCGTTTTACCATTTTGGTACGGAACCCTAATAGCTAGAAAGTTTTTTTTAATAATATGAAGGTACTCAGCCTTAATTACAAAATGTTATATCTTTTACAACTGCTATTCTTAAACTTCGCCACTACAAGAGTTCGCTTCTAGGCATGTTAGACACGAGCGGTCTCAGATTCTCTTACAAGTTACTTACGCAAACATTTTCGCAGTACGAGTAGACACAAACTCTAAACTCCGTGTATGTTGATTTTATAAGTTGTGCTAATGAAGAAACCCTGTTGCTTGTAAGTTTTGGCATGCGAGCAGGTACTTCGGTTTATGTTTTCAATCTGCAGTATTAAATTACGCTTTGAAATACAATCTCACACTGACCTGAAAATTGCAAAAAACGTAAGAAAATAGGAATTTCGCGGTCTACCACTATACATTCACGTTAAAAAAAATATAACAAAACGTAGGCCTTATTCGCAAAGAAAATCACCCACACGCTGTCACCACACTACAGCAGCAGACTATCCTTAGCAACACTCAAAGCCCTAGATAAATAGCCCTAGGATACCCTTACCCAACCACATCTGCGACTAAAAATAGCCCGTGATTATAGCCCAAGCTTTTAGCCCGTTTCTCAGACGTTAACAAATACAAAAAGAGTATCTTCTCTAAGTCCCGAGACACGGATTAGCCCCGTCCGTGTTAAAACATTTGGATTGTAAACATTTGCCGACTCAGTGCGCCATTATACTAACGAGCTGAGGCTTCAATTTACTGACTGAGTGATAGTTAGGCTGCTGTCATTGAACCGGAGAGGAGCGGAGAAACAAACCTACTCGTAGGAAATCATTAGCTAATTTAAATTCAATAGTTTCATGTTTTACTCCACTTAAATAGATTAATACAATTTATCTTTAAATATAGAAAAAGTAAGAAAGAAAGGAAGAAGTAAGAAACTTAACCTGATCGATCGACCTGTGCTGCTGTTATTATTTAGCCAAAATCACCCAAAAAAAACTACTTTCTTTTAACTGACTTAGAAATAACCATTCCTAGCACTTAATGCTCATTACTTCGAGTAAAGTATCAAAAAACCGGCCAAGTGTGAGTAGGAATCGCACACGAAGGTTTCCGTACCACACGGCAAAAAAACTACGAAAAAAAAACACGTTTAAAAATTAAAATAAAGTCAGTAAAAATAAAAGAAGACCCTAGTGACTTTAATTTTATTTTTATTATTTGTCGTTAGCGGCAATAGAATTTTATAAGAATAGAAATTTGGCTGGCCTGTTGGTCTAGTGGTCAGTGACTATGACTGCTATGCCGGAGGTCGTGGGTTCGATTCCCACCCAGGACAAATGTTTGTGTGATGAGCATGATCATTTGTTCTGTGTCTGGGTGTAATTTATCTATATATGTATGTATTTAGAAATATATAAGTATGTTTATCAGTTGTCTAGTACTCATAACACAAGCTCTGCTTAGCTTGAGACTAGACGGCGTTGTGTGATAGTTGTGGAATATTATTATTATTATAAATACACATTGCGAAAATTTCAACTGTCTGTCAGCGGGCTGTCTTTTATGAACCGTCTGTTCATAAGATACAGCCCGCTGACAGACAGACGGACGGATGAACGGACAGCGGAGGCTTAGTAGTAGGTAATAGGTAATACGGGCTGGTGTCCGCAACTCCACGTCAATGCGCGTATTTTGCGTACGGAGGCTTAGTAATAAGGTTCCGTTGGCACACTTTGGGTGCGGAACCCTAAAAAGATGCTAGTGTGTATTACCAAGAGCATATAAGTACTTTGCCGGAAGGTTAGGTCCGTTATGATACGTACAGTCACGAGCAAAAGTATATATACACTTGGCTTTATGCAAAGGCGATTTTTTTATGTTATTAGGAACATAGTATTTTCGAACCCATAGGTTTATGTAAAGTGTCGTATTTCAACGTTGCATTCGTTATTTCGTGAAAAAATCGCAATTGAAAGTTGCCAAGTGTTGACATATTAGTGCTCGTGACTGTACCTACTTTGAAGGGTCAATGTTAATATCAATCCGCACTCAGCTCTATGAAAGGGAGGATACCAAAGGGCGTATACAGGGTGCTTCAATTCTTGAAGGTTCTTTGTATCTTCTTTTCTAATATAACATAACTTCACACCTGTTCTCCCAAAGGGTTAGGCAGAAGTGTACAGTCAACAAAGGTGTTAAGTATACAGGAGCGTCGGATATAGTTAAAGTTTACTAAGAAACCTATGGATGTTCTGGACTGAAATTTAATTTAATAAATGAGCTGTTTTTTTCTATTAATAAACTAAAATTTTATTCGAAAATATCCATCGGTTTCTTAGTAAACTTCAACAATATCCGACGCTCCTGTATACTTAACTCCTTTGTTGACTGTACCTATAGTACACCTACATTTCTCAGATATATTTATGTTCCACGTAATAGGGGGCGAGTCAATTGCCATAAACCGAGCATAAATCAAAGTCAAAGTCAAATCATTTCTTTCAAATAGGCACAATAAAGGCACTTTTGAACGTCAAAAATTACAGTAAAATTGAATTGATTCTAGTCGCCCTTTCCAAAAGGTAGTGTTCGTATGGAGAAGAATGGGCAAGAAACTCCACCGTTACACTTTTAAAATGTTTTACAAGGTTTTGTATATCTAATATAATTATATGTGAAGACGACGCACCTAAATTTGTCTGCCACAAATTATGTAGGTATGTGATAGATACATGGTGCATACTTAATTATAAATTTACAAATTATTTACAAATATTGTAAAAGTAGATGATTTTCCTAGAATTTTTACAAGTGTGTTAGTTACTGTAGTCACAGATTGTAAAAATCGATGTCATAAAAAATAAAAAAAATATAAATTAAATTAGGAACCAATCCAGACTCCGGGCTGCTATTTTTAGTAATAATTTATTTATTTTCACTTCAAGACACAAACATCAGTATAGTCCTGGCTCTTGTACTAGGACGTCCTGTATTACAAGAGCCAGACCTCGATTTACAAAAATGAGATTCGTTATAGTTATGGCATGCATTAGAAGGTAAGTTTACAAATATACAAAATAAAAAAGTAATAATAATACACACATTTTTAGGGTTCCGTACCAAAATGGTAAAAATGGAACCCAT
Organism: Oligia fasciuncula; assembly: GCA_963082905.1. Classification (NCBI taxonomy): domain Eukaryota; kingdom Metazoa; phylum Arthropoda; class Insecta; order Lepidoptera; family Noctuidae; genus Oligia; species Oligia fasciuncula. The sequence goes on from OY720401.1 coordinate 3,708,170, forward strand.
AGGGTGAGACTAAGTCTGTCTGTCTATCTGTCTGTCACAGCTGGATATCTCAAGGACTACTATAATGCTCACTACTGCTACTAACTTGAAATTTGGAATAGTTTTAGATGACGTTTGCCCTAACTATTTTGCAAATAAGAAGGAAATAAAAATATATGTATGTATACACTACGGATCTCTGTTGTCTGATTATTTGAAATAAATTATTATTATTATATTTTTTGCAACAGGGACTGAAAGGGGGTCTGAAAAAAAATACAACGCTTTAAGGTTATCTTGGCGCGTTGTCAAAATCGGAACTAACGCCACCCACTTTTTTTTGTCAATGCAAAATAACAGTGATGATTACACAATTAATATTATTTAGCTTAAAAAAATACTCTGTCATGCTACAGTTCTCCATTGATTTCTTGAACAAGCTTTAAATACAACGCTTTAACGTTATTTTGGCGCGTGGCCAAAATTGGAACTAGAGACGCCATCTTGTTTTGTCCATGCACAATCACAGTGATAATTTCCCAATAAATATTATTTAGCATTAAAATACTCCGTCATGCTACGGCTCCCCATTGATTTGTAGAACAACGTTTTAAACAAAGACAACGCTTTAAGATTATCTTGGCGCGTCATCAAAATCGGAACTAGTGCCACCATCTTGTTTTGTCCATGAACAATGACAGAGACAAATTCACAAATGTTTACCAACAACGCCCCCCTGTCAATGTCACTCAGACGCCAAAAGATCCTTATAACGCTCTAACTAGTTCGCTCCATTTGTTACTTATTAATTGAGTGTCGACTGACACGTATAATTAATTATTATATACTAGCAACGCCCGCGGTTTCATCCGCGTAAGTGTCGATCCCATTTGAAAGATACGTGGCGCCATCTATTATTATAATAACGTTCGTTATTGTTGTTTTCCTCGGGAACAGCACTTTTTTTCTGGATGAAAGGTACCTTATATCCGTTTTTGTACACCTGACAACGTATTTGCAAAATTTCAGGATGAACGGTTTAGTGGTTTAGGCGTGAAAAGGTAACAAACAAACTCACTTTTGCATTTATAATATTAGTTAAGATTATTACGAGACTCCCGGGGGCCTGACACTTTTACTGCCGGTCAATTCTGTAAAAACTCACCGTGAAAACTTAGGTGAAGTGAGTTTGTTTTTGCTAGGAATTGACACTATTGACAGCTCACTCCGCGCTCACATAACCTAAGTTTTCACGGTGAGATTTTTACAGAATAGCACCGCTGTATCGTATATATGACCAAGATAAATTCTCGTGCTTGATCAATTCTTTATATCAGAGTACTGTAGAAATCATAGAACATTATATTTAAACTCACTTGACTGTTCGAATGCAACCAGAGTTATTTTAATGTCAGACTGCACTACATAAGGTCGACTTTAGCAAACAACTTTTACAGTACCTACCTAGTAGATCATTGAATTACTTTTAAAATCAAAAGTTTGACATTCAAATTAGGCTGAAAATCAGCACTTTCAAACGTTACAATTACATAAGACAGTCACATCAGTCTTAGGCACATGAAAGACATGTGTCAGTCTTAGACACTAGAAAGTGGTGAAGACCACTTCCTAGTGTTTAAACCACAGATATAGATAGACCTAAATAACGCAAGTATCACGAACTATATGAAAACCAAGCGTGCCATTTTTTTACTACCAACTATGACGTCACAAGCTTGCGCTCTCGCTCTCGCTTACCCAGCCAGCAGTACACAGGACTGAGCGCGAAAGTGGCGGCTTACGATTTTTGAACGTAAGCTGGTGCGATTTTTAGCACGCGAAGTAATTGCTCTTGCGTTATCTAGGTGTAGTAGGTGTGAATTTGTAAATATCCCATACATACAATTATGATCCCAAATAAGGTCAAACTCAAGGGGATGATTCCGAGGAGCTTATCTAAAATGTATGCAGAGGATTCACGGTTTGGGTGTATCATCCCGATGTAGGCCTGAAAGGGGTTGCAGGATATTGCCTAAGTCAATATGTTCGCATCGATGGGATACCCTCTTTTCTAAGAAATTTTATTTCGTGGTCCCATGTTTATTAATATAGGCTGTAGATATTGTCAATGTGTTGAACTGAGATTAGGTTGTGACGAGAAAGACCTTTTTCATTTGTTTGTGCCATTTCTTGAATGAAGTTTTATTTTTGTTTTCGTGGAGTTTCTTGCCATACTTCTCCATACGAACACTACCTTTTGGAAGGGGCAACTAGAATCAATTCTATTTTATTGTAATTTTTGACGTTCAAAAGTGCCTATTTGAAATAAATGATTTGACTTTGACTTTGAATATTATATAGGGTGACTGGTAATTAGTGACCGATACTTAAACACGTGATTTTTTTCATCATTATGAACAACTTTTAATATGGGACCAAACCTGAAATCGCGAAAAAAAAATCAGCTGTTCCCTACATTTATGTTCGTCTAACTAGTCAAAATGTAGAGAACCGCTGATTTTTTTTTTTCGCGATTTCAGGTTTGGTCCCATAGTAAAAGTTGTTCATAATGATGAGTAAAATCACGTGTTTAAGTATCGGTCACTAATTACCAGTCACCCTATATACATCTTATACAAAAACAGCATAAGAATAAAAGCATGATCAGCCTATAATGTTTCTAGTGCTGGGAAACAGGCCTCCTCTCTGTGAGTGGGCCTTAATCCACCACGCGAGCACAGTGCGGGTTGGCAGATATCACACGTCTTTCCTAACGATGCGATGTTTTCCTTCACCGCTTTGAAAGTAGAGGTGATGAAATAATTTATACGAAGTACCAATAAGTGAGTACCTAATGACTAGATATTTTTTTTGTACAGAATTATTTGATACTATTATGTAGTGTTGCAAAAATCTAGAAATGAAAACCGAATGAAGTTCGGAACTAGGAACTGGAGTTTGTTACTTTTTATACCCTGTCATTTGTCTCTACATTACCTAGTCTGTTGATTCTTATATTTCTTTTACGTAAACAACTTGAGCTTTGTTTACAAAACTGGCTTAGAGGTCGTGCGACTTCCATTCGTAGAAAGCAAAATAATTCTTGGTTTTATTTCGTTTACAAACATTTCTATTTAGATATTATTCATACTTGATATTTACTATATGTACAGTCACGCAGAATTCAAAATTGCGATTTTCTAGTGAAATAACGATTGGAACTTTGATAAAATACCTTTTTCAAAATAATAGTTTGAAATATACTTATTATGTTGGTAACACCAATCAATATTTAAGAAGAAAATCACTTTTGAATCTTATGTAAGGTATTTATGCTCGTGACTGTACCTTAAGAGCATTCATCCCGTGCGGGCTGGCAACGTCGTATTTATAGTGCAGTAGTGCTATTCTGTAAAAATATCACCGTGATAACTTGGGTGAAGTGAGATTAAAGTTAGCTGTCATAAGTGTCAATTCCTAACATCAGATGGAATGGCAGCTCACTTCACCTAAGATCTCACGGTGAGATTTTAACAGAATAGACCGGCTGTTTCGTAATTATTTTATTACATTTAAACCAAAATACAATTTTTTTACAGCCAAATACTAGAACGTTGGTATTTATAAATTTTTATGCTATTTTTCAAAGAGTTATTTAGGTATTTAATCATAAAAAATGACATATTTTGAATTATTTTATATTTGCAGTACTTATTACGTTAACATATTTTTATTTAAGAGTAAAATGTTAATATAAATACCAACGATCTAGTGCTTAGCTGTAAAAAAAAAGTACTAAATAAATTTAATAAAATGATCACGAAAAGCCACTAGAAATGCGACGTTGCCATCCTGCGTGGGATGAACACTCCATAAGGCGAAATTTTAATCTCATGTGGTATTCAATCTTGTCTACAGCTTCGTATCTATACCAAAGTAGGTACTTCTAGATAACCTTTCGGAGGTCAATAAGGAGACACATTTGATCGTTTTCATTAACACTGGGCGACAACTAAATGAATGCCTAAATAAAAGCGCTGTTGGATTTTCAACTTTCGGTATTGAGCCGAGGGTTGAAAATCTACCAGCTTGGAGTTTATCTACTAAAGTCTAAAGTACCTCCACCCACCTACACTTCTTGTTCAAATAAAGTGGGTACTATGTACTTACAAGACTCGTAACGTCTCCAAAGAACCTTTTCTGGTGTACCTACTAAGAAACTTAAATTGACTTAGAGAGAATTTAGAAGAAAAGCAACAAGGTTCCCAAGTTGAGTCTAAGCTAAGCTAAAGTAAGGGACGAAATTAGATAACACACAATGAGTTTAAGACTTCAAGTTGTGGCTTCAGAGTTCTTGTTTGACATGGAAGTGATAGTTAGGTTAACTAGGAATGTGTAGCTTGCCCGCGAGTTTGCCTGTAGAGATTTAGGTTTAGTTTTTTTACAGCCTTTTCTGTACGTTTCTAAAGACAGGTAGATTCTTTACCAGATTCGTGCCCTGGTATATGTGTCTTTTTGTCTTGACTGTATCTACGGGTAGCTTTAAACAATAGATGTTCTTCTAAGTTTGAATGTGGGTCCAGTTAACCAATAAAAATACAGAAAATAAATGATGTGGTCAACTGGACCCGCGGGTCCAGTTCGAGTGGGTCCAGTTGACCAAAGACTCGACAATGTCTATTCCAAAAGTTTCAGATGAAGGTGTCAACAAATCGTGTTCAGCACCCAAATTGCGTAACACACTATTACTATCAATTTGAATCATTTTGAAGCATATTGCTAATCTATTGCTCCATATGTTCGAAAAATTTATTTGCTCAACAACGTAAATATCACAATGGATGTTGTTCAACTGTCAAAATGAAACCCATTGCTACTGATAGTGTGTTACGCAATTACCCTGCAGGTTAAATTCTTACTCAATCACTTACTAAAGGGATTTCTTATTTATAAAGATTCAAATTTATTTTTGCAGTAATTGTTGTTCGAAAAACATTATTAAATTGTAATTGAAAAATCATCAATGTAAATGGAGGTAATAAAATTAACCGCAATTGCTAAACCAAAATAGTTATTTGTTATACAAGAGTGCAAAGTTGCTTTTTAACCGCGTGCTACTTTTATTTCACTTTAGGTATTAACTACTACATTATGATAGGTAAGTATTACAGAATAATCTTTAAATTATAACAAATAATACTTAGGTATAATTAAGAAAAATTTAAAGTAACGTTGCTACAGTTACTTAAGTTGAGTGTAATATTTTTGTTAGGTACTGTAATGTTAGTGTTGGTGACTTGTGTACTGTTTTTCGGTAAACTATCTGTCATACTTAATAGTTGTACCGATTCATCGGATTCCCTTGGCGTAAATGTTGGCGAGAGAGGGCGATGGTTAGGTGTTTCGTAACGGCTCATTTTTGATGTAGAAGGGCCAGTCCAAGGATCTGACTGAGGCTCTTTCAGTGTAATGGCTCCTACGATGCCTTTACATATTTTAGATTTATTTTGGATGGAATCCTCTATGTATCCCTCTACAACCGCATTGGACTTCCAGCCTCCATGGCGCTTAAGGGACAGGAGATCAGCTCCTGAACCGGCCAAAAGTGTGGCTGAAGTTCGTCGGAAACAATGACCCGTGTACAAAAGGGGTTCTGGAAGTTCAAGAAATGTTGCTATTTCTCGTGGGATACTGCCAATTTTATTAGCACCCATAGGCTGTCTTACACACTTTCCGTTGCGATATTGTAGAAAAAATCGATTGATTGGAGTGTTAGGCGGGCGTAAGGCTTGATATTTCTCAACAATTGTTAGGTATTCCTTGCGAATGACGAAGTTGCGGTCTCTTTTTGTCTTTGTATTGGGTAAATTAATTAATAGTAAGTCATCTGAATGTTTCTCAATGTTTTTGACATTAAGTTGTGTTAGTTTATTAGTTCGACATGCTCCGTTTATTCCAATAATAAGAACAACCTGTAACGTAAAGAGTATTGTAGTACATAAATTAATAAAATTGATATGCATGCATAATTATGCCTATCAAAATCTACTAAGTACGTATTGGATTATGTTAAGTAGTTGATTAATATAGGTACTTAAGTAGATACTGAACGTCCAACTGACTTACTTTTGTCGCCAAATATACGGAATCAGGTGCTTCGTTAAGAAACTTTTCAATTTCAGATGCTGTTAAAACCTTCGATTTTTTTGGTTGATGACCTGATGAGGCTCTTTTTAAAAATGCCACTAATTTAGGATAGGTGTCGATGTGTATGTCTTTTTTCATCTTTATTGTTGCTTTTAGCATTGAATACGTACTCCATAGAGTGCTTGATTTCTTGGTTTCGGATAATTCAATAAAATATGCCAGCAAAACGTTTTCTGAGAAAGTTTTGGCTCCTTTAGCTTGTCGCCACGTGTTAAACATATCGTACTGTTTCAAATACTTCTCCCGTGATTGTTGAGGGAGAAAGCTCATTTGCGCATTATTAACAGTTTCAGTCAATTCTGTTGGCGTCAAATAAACTTCCTCGTCACTAGAACCACTCATATTACTTATTTTAGGTTTTTCACTTGTTTTCAAGTTTCTTGTTTTTAACCGGTTATAACAATATGACGTGAAAAGAAAATGAAGCGCGCAAAGCAAATTAGAAAAAAAGTACACCAAGAAGTCTGAGTTTTTAACAAATTAAAAAAGGTTGTATGATAAATTTGGCACCATGGAGGGAGAAGTAAATAGGTTTAATGATGTTTTGAATTCACAAACTTAGTGCACACGATGTTCTAAATTCAATTTACTTTATCCTCTAGCGGATAAAAACGGCTTTTGCACTCAGATATCGAAGAGCAAAAATACTCTTTCCGAGATGGGGGGATGAAAACATTTTTAAAGTGATTTAAAATTAGAATTTAAATTTGTTACTGGCACTACACATTGGCATACATAGCTACGTCTTCTGATTCATTTGTTTTTTGTAATAATATACTCTAAATGAGAGAAGCTCTTGCCGTGGTAAAAAATTCAGCCAGTATCTACTCGTAAGTTGGATGCGGAGCTTACTACTTAGGGAGCGCCAGACGTGCATAAGTATCGCCACTTGTGGGGGCTAGTTAGGTTATAAGCAAGATAAGTATTCTGAAGAGTTCACTTTGAACTCCAGTCAAGTGACTGCATAGGTACAATTTGAAGGCGAATTCTCTTGTTTTTAACCTAACCAAACCGCTTGGTCATAAATCAATTTGCCGTGCCCCCAGCGCCCAGATAATAAATAAATCGACAAATAAATATCCACTACGAAAGAAATAAAACACAAACAATTAACCTATGTATCCCTATATCCCTTAAAATAAATGTATAAATACAATAGGTAATAAAAACTCAGTCGTGTAAATACGACTGAGGAGGCACGGGCAAGAACACATTTGTCGTATTAATCCGACTGGGGCGATCAATAAGAAAAAAAAAGGAAAGAAAGAAAAAGAAGATTGAGGAAGGAAGGAAATCTCGTATTTTTAAGAACGTTTGCAATCAAATCTCTGTTACAATCTGTCAAAACGACTTATAATTTTCTTGAACAGTTGTCAAGTTTTGGTTGAGGTTTTGAATGTTCATGATCTAGACGCAACCTCATCCCAGAGGTTGCGTCTTGAACATTTCTATATTACGGGAATTGGCCTTCAGGATTCACATTGGGACACAGTTTTAATTTTGAAGTAATTTTTGTTTGTTGTGTCTATGTTTGTTGATTTTCTTGTACAAACGTCTCCTGAAGTAATTAGGCTGTGTGTGTGTGTGTCTGTCAGTCATGAATTCATGATACCTATATATAAGTTTTGATAGCAGACAGTAAAATATACTAAGCTCTACCTACTACTAGGTAACTAGGTACTCTGTGTAAATATTGATCCGACCTAGTTTGATTTGGGTTCTGGGAGTAAAATATCCTAAGAAGAAAAAAATACGCCACGCAAGTCTATCTGCCAATAAAGTTTTAAAACAATATGATTTCTAATGGATTCTAGAATATATCTATACAATTCGTTCGTTAAAAACGTTGTAGTACTCGAACCTTTTGGTACTAAGATTTCAAAAATTACTTGGAATCCCTTTTAGACTTTTAATAGTCGAGAAAATGCCACCTGTCTCGTTTTAAGAGTCGACATGTTGTTTGACGTCACAAAGCTACCGCCATTTTGTGTCTCTAATTTCTACGAATGACTGTTAGTTAACTCTTGACTGTGAACTATTAAATGTGAGGACTACGTGGATATTTTTTTTTCTCTTTCTCAGTTTTGTGAAAGACAAGAAAAAAAAACACGTTTATTTCTAACAGACACACGTGCATACAAAGGAAGAGACAAGGACAAAAAAAAAGGCTAGGCAGATGATGATGAATAAGATTAAATGATTGATTGATTAAATGATAAATAAAAATAAAGAAAAATAAAAACAAAATATATTTATCACGAGCACAAAGCAGAAATAGTCGACGGCTGCACATCATGACTGTGACAACCCATAAATGAACAAAAATGATAATCTGGCAGTTTTTATCAAAACACCTTTCCAACACAGCCTCTCCTATTAATTTAAGCAAAACCTCACCACGTATATACTCGTATCTTAGAACTTTGGTCTCAATTGCTCATAAACCACGAATAACAATATCTTTTATGGTTTTGGATACGCGTCGATAGTATGATTATATTAGTGGTAGTTTTGTGGCCCATCACCCATGGGTATACCCATTCGTTATCCTCTATTGAGAAATCAACTTCAGCGTCGAAGTGTCTCGAAAGTAGATTACATAATTTTGGAGCGGTTGGGGAACAGCCAAGGTCGTTGATATTTCAAAACTATGTATTGTTGAAGTGTACTTTTTTAAAAACGACTGGCCGATGGGTCAAAAGGTTCTGGTGTGGCGACCGCGTACCGGAAGACGTAGCGTTGGAAGGCCTCCCACAAGGTGGTCCGACGATCTTATGAAGGCCGCAGGAACCCGTTGGATGCGAGAAGCACAGAACCGGTCGAAGTGGAGGCTTGGGGGAGGCCTATGTCCAGCAGTGACTTTTTTAAATGCTTAAAAGTTTCTTAAGATATTTTGGAAGATAATTTGTGCTTTTATTTCTCAAGACTTGACCCATCTGAGTCTGAAGTATTTTGTTTAATGGAATGAAGTAATTTTTGTTACGTACCTACGCTTAAATTTAAAAAATTGTATGTTTTTATTAAACTCGGAACTGTATTATACAATTGGATGCACATGGTGTAGTTTGTTTGCCAGTCAAAAACGTAATAATTATGGAACGGAGTATTAGACCTTTTGTGGACCAGCTTGGAAATCACATAATACAAATAATCAGCCTATAATGTTCCCACTGCTGTGACACAGGCCTCCTCTCGGTGAGAGGGAGTGGGCCGTAATCCACCACGCGGGCCCAGTGCGGGTTGGCAGATGTCACAACATGTCTTCGAATTTTTGGTTCTAGGACATACCGGTTTCCTCACGATGTTTTCCTTCACCGTTTTGAGAGCAGTGGTGATGAAATAATTTACACAAAGTAAAGCGGCTCTCTGGGTTCGAACCTACGACCTACAACTCGTAAGTCGCGGCCGTTACCACTTGGCCACCACTCCTGCACTGCTTGGAAATCACCTGCATACTGATAGTGTGTTACGCAATTACCCCCCCTGGTGTAAGGGTCCCCGCATACAGGCCACCGGCCAGAACCACAAAACGATGCCACCGGTATATTTTCTGTAGTTTTCATACATTTTATATGGACTCGCCGCACACGGTTGACGCCGCGCCGGTGGGGTGGCCGCCACACGCTACAAATCGTCGTTCTAGCTTCTCGTGGCGGCGTTTGCGGTTGTGGCCGGTGGCCCGTGTTCGGGGGACCCTAAGAAATGAGTAGGTCGCCTGTTTGTCCAGTAGAAGATTTGTAGCGGTATCTACAACGCCACATGCGAACAACGCGTCATACTACGTCACGCAAATCCTACATCGCGCAAGCAGAGTTTACCGCGCAATTAGCATACCTAGATACAACGGCCCCGACATAAATCATTGGGCAGTTGCCCGTCAGACACAACACCCGTCTGGTCGAAGGATTTTCCCTTATCTATGGAGGATGAGTGAACTTTACACCCTGTTCCTCATACCTCTATAGATTAAGACTAAAATCTAATCATGGGGACTCATACATGAAACAGCTGTTTTACTTTCTCAATATATTTTCAAGGTTAGTCTCGTAGTAAAAGTTGTTTGTTTTCATGTAAATACTTTCACCCCTTGTACGAGTATAATGTAGTAGAAGTTACACATTTTTCGTAGTAAAGTCAAAGAAACTTTATTCTTAATCAGATTAACGTCATCTTAACCTGCTACGATCGCGGTTGTGAGTTCTACGCAGGCGTGAATCCAGCCCTCAAAAAAGGTTGTGGTCACAGGGCCGTTCAAGTATTACGTAAACAGATTTCTTGAAATTATTAACCCCCCCCCCCCCCTTCCGCTTGTCAGCAAAAGTAAGCAAAGCTCTACCCCCCATGCTTACGTTAACATTGGTATAATATGCATTTTTCAATGTACCTGTCCTTTCTGAAGAAAATCACCATTAGTTTTTCATCCTTTATACCAAATAATCCATTTGAACATATTCAATCTATCCAGATTTGCATAAAATTAATCAATAGACCCCAAATAACTAGTCAGACAAACAGATTAAAGACGCTTGTTTACGCAGAAACCGAAACCGCTTACATTGATCACCAATAAAGCGAGGTATCCGATTTGATTTGAATGTAAATTACTTAGAATATCAAAAGTAAATTAAGTTAGGATTCGGGGAAGATGAACAAATAATATAAGATTATAATTATTTTCTGATCAGTGAGCTTGCTATCAGCTCAGATTGTTGTGATGGGTTTGTCATTATTAAAACAGATTTGGCAACAGAATAACTTGAATAAGTCATTCTCATCAGCCTACAGGAGTCCATTGCTGGACATACGACGCTTTTAACGCGTACGTCTTTTTTAGATCGTTCTCACATATAATTATAAATTCAACATTATTTATTTATTTATTTATTAAACTGTATGCACAAGTAAAAACTGTACAAAGGCAGACTTAATGCCTTGGGCATTTTCTACCAGTCTACCTTAACCTTAACATTACTGATGTAACAAATATTTTTATAAAAATATAATTTAAAAGAGTGTCCATGGACTTTCTTGCCCGGTCTTCTCCATAGGTACCTACGCTTTGGAATGGGCAACTAGCTTCATATTTTCTGACTGACCGACTTCTTGACAATTCAAAAGTGCCAGTAAATGGTTGCTTTGCGTGCATTAAACATTGGTAATTAGCCCTATCATCGCACGCTCCATATCCCACAGTAATTACATCACGCTACACTGAATTTCGAAACCACAATTCAAATAGACACCAACCGAATTTACACGCCAGTAAAAACACAACCTACAACACCTAAAAATGTCCTCAAAAGCATATAAAACCGCGAAACCCATTAATCACTACCTACCCCTTCCATTGCCCCCCTATATATTTTATATTCAACGAGGTTACAACACTATTAATCCAATTGACAGTCACTAAAAGCCTGAAGGCGGTTACAATAGCCCCCCTGATGGCTATAACGATTTCCGTTATCGTTAACACCCGTCAAAAACACGCTAACGTTAACGATCACCGTTAAATTCCGTTATTTCTAGAGGGTGTTGAAAATAATTATTTGTAGAAGTCTGTGGAACACACGATTGTTTTATAAAGGATGTAGTTTTCTTGGTGGTAGAAAAGTATTATTTGGATTGGTGTACGATTTTGTTGGTGATATCTGGGGGCACGGAAGTGCCCCCGCCAAGTCGAGCAAAAAGCGGCACGGCCGTACCATCCTTTTCTCGTAGCAGTTCAGGCCATTTTCGACCCCCTATAACTTCGTTGTGGATAAAACTAGAAGCCTGAATTTTCAGTAACCAAGCAGGCATAGTATAAACACGGTACCTATATTCAAATTTATTTATTTTATTTATTTATTCATAAAACAATTTACATCGTGTTTGAAATTATGTAGTTTTTAATTAATTAATATTTTACAGCTAAAAACAATAAATAATGAATATTAAACAGTAAATTTCACTAAAAATAAAATCAATAACATATGATAAATATTATGTCAAAAAAGTAATTATATTAACTATTGTAATTTAATTTAATTAGCTAACCTAACAACATCTTATAGTGACCATATCAATATTAAAAATCTTTTATGTTTTAAATAAATAGATTGACTTGGCCATCGCATGAAAACACAATGTATCTCACAAGTAATAGGTACATAAAATATTATGTTAAGTGCGATTGCCAAGTCAATCTATTTATTTAAAACATAAAATATTTTTAATATTGATATGGTCACTATAAGATGTTGTTAGGTTAGCTAATTACGTAATGACTTAAGACAGAAGGTCCCTTAAGTAGGGATTGAATAAATTATATGGATCTCACAACTTTTTACGGTAGAAGAACTGAGTTGCGAGACTTGGCTTTTTTTACAAGTTATCTTTTTGATGGCATAAAAATATTTCAGTTCGGTCGACGCAACAATGAGTTCCTGACACCTGTCAGTGTGTAGTGTAGTGTAGTTTGATTTTTAAGAAGCAAAAACAATTACTTAAAACATTTTATTTCATTCTTATGGCTAGAACCTAACATTATGGAAAATGTTGACATTTAAATTTAGGGCCTAAACAAAGCGACATTCCTTCAGGGGCAACGATGATGGAGATGTGAAAAATGTAACAGATTGATATAGACTACTGAGAAAATTTTATGTCAATCCTGTTCAAAAGTCATATTTGAAATATGAAATGCTTTGAAAGCGATTCCCCCTTGTCTATGCCCCCAGGTGGACGGAATCACAATTAAAAGTAAGAAGAGTGACGATAAATATTGATTATATATCTTTAATAGGCTATTTGACAATGTAAAAAATAAGGTCATAATTATTGACAATCGTATAGATTATCGCTTTTAAAATCGATTTGCATTAATTTTACTACAAAAAAATGTATTATTTATTAAAAAAACTCCCGAAAAAACTTCATCTTTTTAAATCTGGCGCCACGTAATCGAAAACGGTCTGGATTGGCTGAACTTATGATGACGTCATGATATAGTCAATTTCTGTCTATCGTTGACAGAACAGATGACTTTTGTCTAGTATCTCGACCGTTTCAACGTTTGTTTCCGTGTATTTTGACGTCACGACGCCATATTGTTAAAGATAGCGTTTTGGCGGCTTATTTAAACAGTACATTTTTATTTACTATTTTCTAAAAGAAATACATTATGCAATTTGAAGTAATAGGTTTTTATGGGCTCGTTATACACCATTAAATAATCTGAGATGTTTATCAGAAACCAGTCAAATAGCCTATTGTATAAAACAGTCGCTTCCGCTCCCTGTTAACTTAGATCTTTTAAACTACACAACGGATATTAGTGCAGTTTTCAGCAATAGATAGAGTGATTCAAGAGGAAGGTTTATATGTATAATACATGAATATTATAGTAGAGAAAAGCCGAGAAATTCAAAGATTTGTAATGTGATGTCGTAACAAACATATTTTTGTGCGCTTACATTGCAAACGCCGCTGGCTAAACCTTACAAGATAAATCAAATTAATGTACTACGGAATTGTATATCTTAAAAATATCGATAAAAAAGTAGTCCACCATGGTAGGTATATGTTTATCTCCTAAGGATAACCCACGGTAACCATTGTTATCTTTTACATACTATTTTATTACAAAAAAAATTGTGGTAATTTTCCAAGCAATTTTAAACAATACAGTATTATTCCTTATCCAATCAAATACATTAAATACGTTGTGCATTTCATGAAGATCAAAATTGCCCTTATCGGCATATCATTAAAATGAATAACTTAGAAGATATCAGAGATTTAAAAAGCGGGGGCAGAGCGGCCGGCCGGTCAGCTAATTTAACCTAAGATTATTAGTTTTCCCAGAAAGGCTTTCGCTGGTCTTAAAATCACTGAATATAAGCCGCAAAACAGAAGCACATAATTATGTCACCATCTCATCTGCCTAGCCTTTTCCCAACCATGTTGGGGTCGGCTTCCAGTCAGTATGCAGCTGAATACCAGTATTTTACATGGAGCGACTACCTATCTGACCTCCACAACTCAGTTACTGGGTAATACGATACCCCTTGGTATGACTGGTTGTCGGACTTTCGGGCTTCTGACTCCCCGTAACGACTGTCAAAGATCCACGAATGACAGCCGGGACCAACGGCCTAACGTGCTTTCCGAGGCATTACGTATTTCAAAAAATGTTTACTTTGACACATTCAAGGTTCCAATATTCGCACAACCTGTATAATATTTTCCCAATAAAAGTAAATAGATGCCTACTATATCACCCTCTACATGCATGAGGTTGAGGGTGTCACTCCCTCCCTTGTTGTTGTCGATATTTCATTGTTCCAATAAAGATTTTTGTTTATGCTCCTCCAGGCGTGAACTGTTGGAAATTATCATCAAATTTATTGTATTTTGTGTCACTTTTACACCATTTTCGGGGCGTCAATTTTCAGTAGAATATAGGGCGGTGTTGTATAGTTTATATCACGTATAAAAGTGGGTAGGTAAAGAAAGAAAGTCATAATCAGCCTATAATGTTCCCACTGCTGGGACACAGGCCTCCTCTTTGTAAGAGGGAGTGGGCCGTAATCCACCACGCGGGCCCAGTGCGGGTTGGTAGATGTCACATGTCTTCGAATTTTTGGTTCTAGGATATGTCGGTTTCCTCACGATGTTTTCCTTCACCGTTTTGAGAGCAGTGGTGATGAAATAATAATTTACACAAAGTAAAGCAGGCGCTTTACTTTGTGTAAATTATTATTTCTGGGTTTGAACCCACGACCTACAACTCGTAAGCCGCGGCCGATACCACTTGGCCACCACTGCTCTCCAAGAAGAAGAAAGAAAGTAAACAGTTTTATTTGAAACACGCACATGATATACCAACAATAATAAAAAAGAATAATAAATGTAAAAAAAACGTGTAAACAAAAATAAATAATTTAAACATTTTACTAACTTTATCTAATACAAGTAGGGCGTGGACATATGTCTACGGCCGTACCGTAGACATATGTCCACGCCCTACTTGTATTAGATAAAGTTAGTAAATACACCGGCCACCGTGTAACGGCACGAAGACGCCGCTACCGGGAGACGGCACGGCGGCGGCGGCGTCGCGTCGTGCCGAGGCACGGTGCCGTGTGCGGTGCACCACGGGCACAAGAGAGGAGGCCTGTGTCCTAGCCATGGGAACGCTGATTATGTTAATTAAGTCACGATTACTCCTTGATATTATAGTGTATTCGATTTCCAACATTACCAATACTCACTTAATACTAAATACCATTCATAAACTAAACCGCGTATTTAAACCGACTTAAGCGTAAACTGTCAGAACGCGGTCAAATTCCAATTATATCGGTTTACTAACCACGGATTAACGTACAGTTAATTTCCTAACACATCTCTCAGGGGCGCTGTTAACGTCAAAATAATGGTGTTAACCACCATTTTGTATTTAGGAAGCTGAGGTGACATGGGGGGTTTGTGGTTGGTAATAACATTAGCGTCCTTATATACAGGGTTATTGGTAAAACATTAACAACCTCTTAAGAGGTCATTGTACTCATCACTATGAACAACTTTTACTAAGGGACCAAACCTGAAATTGCGAAAAAGAAATCAGCTATTCAAAATGTAGGGATTTTGACGAGTTATACGAACATAAATGTAGGGTTTTTTTTTTTTTTTGGGTGGGAAATCATCAAATGACCCCTCCCGCTCTGGGCGGAGCGGAAGGGAGTGTCAGACTCTTACTGACTAAAACCCACCCGTGTTCCTTCACTTGCCTGTGCCAGTGGCCACGGTATCTCTTTCGAACAACCCGCGACCCTGGCGGGCATCGGCCCTAGCGGACCCCGTCAGTTGGTGCTGACATCTCCTTGAGGCGCGCGTGGAACACAACGCGCCGTCGACCCGGGCCTGGTCCTTACCGGACGGCGAGCTGCCCATTGCTCGCCGCCCGCAAGCCCGCGCTTACGGTGGCCGGGAATCGGCTATCGACTCCCGACGCCCGGGGCGTCTCCTGCGGCGGCTGGGGGCGTGAGGGCGCAAGGATTGCCTCTCCCTCACGCGCTCCGCCTCCTCCTTCGCGAGCATCACTGCTTCGCAGAAGGAGGCGATAGCCTCCCATGCACTCTCGCTCCGTACCATGGCCCGGACTAGGGCCGGACGCGAGAGATCGCCGCCTCCGATCGCCGCCGTGAGGACACGGCGGTGCTCTGCCCAAGCTGGGCAGATCTCCACCGTATGCTCCACCGTGTCCTCCGGGACATAAATGTAGGGATCAGCTGTTTTTTTTTACAATTTCAGGTTTGTTCCCATAGTAAAAGTTGTTCTTATTGATGAGTACAATGACTTTTTTACTTTTTGTATTTCCTGCGTGTGTCCCAAATAAAAAGTTTTCCTACTTTCTTTCTTTAATAAAATGAATAAATAAAATAAATATATAATATCCTTATAACGAAAACTAGTAACAAATATAATATGACGGCGAAAAAATCCTTCGCATCGCTGTGGACTGGTAATGTACCCATGAGACTGGCGGCATTGCCACGTAGTAAGCCAGGCCAAGGTAAAATCCAGCCCTTGGGCCACGGGATGTTCTAACCAACTTTTCGTGTCTCGTTATTTGACCTATCGCTGAGGGGCCCGTGGTTAAATAATAACAGTCGCACAGGTCGATCAATTAGGTTAAGCTACGCTTGCTGCGGTTGATCTGTGGATGGGTGACCATCTTCACATCCCGTGACTGACATTATGCTGAGCTGAGGCCCTTTTGGCATTATAATCTTTGTTTTATGTTTTTATAGTTTTAAGGTATATTTATTTTTATGTAATGCTAATAAACGCGTATTTCTTTCTTTTGGTACGGAGCCCTAAAAGTGAAACAGAAAGTCCTATACCAAGCCAAAAGGCTCCTATCTCAGCATGAACAGAGCATAATTATGATAATATTTAATTTGAGTTTGAAGACAAGAAGAACTTAGATAGGTACTAAGGAACTTAAGCTTATGGTAACATTCCTAATTGCGTCACAAATTACGAATGTATCTCATTATGTCATTTGCGACGAAACCATTACAGTCTGTTTCTCCATAAAGCCGGTTTTAGGTTATGCCTGGGAGAATCAACTGATTACCGTAACGTGAGTGGTTACGTTCTCTTCAAAACGAAGTCGACATATTATAATGTAATTCACTTGATATGGAAATGTTTTCATTAAGGAGTTGATATTAATATTTATGGAAAACAAGCTGAGACGGTTGTAAGACAGTCATATCATTACACACTTTAAAGACTTCGCTTTTATTTAGATTTGATAAACAAGATTTTAATGAAAACAGTATTAATACATAGCAAGATATAAACAGATACTGCCGCCATAAGTAAAAGGGGCGCATCTGAGGAAAGGGTATGGAGAAAACTGAGCCTTATGGATGCGCCTTTTTTGTTTAGTAAGGTTTATTTTTCTTTACATTTTTGGCCGATATTCGTCCTTTTCGGTTACTGCGGCAGGATATACAGGGTTATTGGTAAAACATTAACAACCTCTTAAGAGGTCATTGTACTCATCATTATGAACAACTTATAAGGGACCAAACCTTAATGTAGGGAACAGCTGATTTTTTTTTCGCGATTCCGTGTTTGTTCCCATAGTAAAAATTGTTCATAATGATGAGTACAACGACCTCTGAAGAGGTTGTTAATGTTTTACCAATAACCCTTTAAACAGATAGATACATTTAAAGGCTCGAATATTTCTGTTTTGGAATTGACTTTTCTGATTCGTGCCCGTGTCAAAAAAACCGAAAATAATTTGTTTTGTAAATCCCGTGATAAAATATTAACCTAGTACGGAACCCTCAATGCGCGAGTGCGGCTCGCACTTGACCGATTTTTTTTTAATTCCACCCTGTGTCGTACAAATCCTGTCTAGTTCTAACCAACCACGCTTTTATAATAATATATCTGCCATAGACACATCTTGCCACAAGCTTTGCTAAGCTACTGGACAATAAAAGTTTTATTTAAACAACAATCCAAAGAAAATTCTTTATTTCTGACAGATTTACAAGCAAATCCTCCAACAGATCTCTCTGCAAAAAACTCCGCATCTCAAAGTATTGGCGGCCAGCCAACGGTAAATTCGATTTAGTATTTGCTAGAGTTTTAGGTGCCTGATCGTATCACCTGAGACTTTATATATTCCTGTCAGGAAAAGTATGAAACTTATTTAAACATTACACGTATAAATCCCTGAAGAGATGAGCGGAGATGTAGGTACGATAAAATAACTTCGATAAGGCGGTGATAGCTACCACATTACTCACGTCAGTGGGTAACCATGTTAACCTTGAGCTGGTTTAGCATAGTACAACGTAGTTTTTACCCGATTATAGAGGGTTATGATTTTAACCAGTAGGTATGTATGTACACATGTTCATCTGTTCCCTTGTAGCAGTATCTACAACGCCACATGCGAACAACGCGTCATACTGACGTCACGCAAATCCTGCATCGCGCAAGCAGAGTTTACCGCGCAACTAGCATAGATATAATTTGATTGTAGGTATAATTTATTGAAACAATATTATAATTCGTAAATTTAATTCTATAAATAAAATAGTATAACTACTTACTACATAACTAATATAAAATTTATCACATTAAACATAGTGTTCTTCCTCCTCTCTCCTACTATCTATGCTGTGCCCGACAGGGTCCATAATTGTAACTAATATAAATATTTCCATACCAACTATATACATTATGGTACGCAATAAAGAATTGAGAATTGAATTGAATTGAGAATTGAGATACAACGGCCCGACATGAATCATTGGGCAGTTGCCCGCCAGACTCAACACCCGTCTGGTCGGAGGATCCTCCCTTTTCTATAGAGTGTGAGTGAACTTTACACCCTGTTCCTCATACCTCTATAACCTCATAACTTCAAAAGTACTTATAATAATTTAACAAATGATGTATCGTCAGAAGCGTCTTGACCGTCCGCTATGTCATATCACACTGAATTCAATATGGCGCCCTCTAGAGGACATAAAGTAATGAATTTCAAAATAAATATTTTGCGATGGTGCCTTATTGGGTATGAAATGAAAGGTCTTAATTAGCACATTTAAAAATATAAATGTTACTGAAATAAGCCCCAAAATAAATTAATAAAAAATAAGTTTAAAATCTAAAACCCGACTACTGAAAAAGGATGAAATAAGAAAGTACCTTCCCGAGGTCGCATACCACGGGAAGGTACTTTCTTAAGCCTTACGTTGGTCCCGGCTGTAATTGGTGGATCTTTAGTCGTCAGAAGCCCGAAAATCTGACAACCAATCTTACCAAGAGGTATTACCCAGTAACTGGGTTGCGGAGGCAGTGGGTCCATGTAAAATACTGGTAGGTACCTAGTTACTCAGATGCATTTGAATATACTGGAAACCGACCCCAATGTAGGTAGTTAAGAAAAGGTTGGGCGGAAGATAATCTCGGTTCGGCTTGACTGTGTCTTTTTTATGGTATTACGTTTGTGTGGTGTGTTTTGAGACCAATATTAATTTTCCCTCTCTTTCTTTTCAGGTACTTACTTCACTGCTTATACCTTCTAAGAACTTCCTTATAAACGAACTTGGTAAATAGGTGGTTTTGTATGTTTTCTCTAACGTTCTATAATCTGTAAACAACTGATAAGACGGCTTTATTGTGTTTCTGGCACAGAATCGAACAATGCTCATTTAGTTAGGTAGTGGTATATGTATAAAAACCGTGTTCTTCTCGTTATCCATAAACTTTGTCAAACGCTTCTATAGCTTTTACAAATTAAATCTAACAAAGGAAGTAGTACTTAAAAAGGCTTTGTTACGAAGATGTTTGTAATTTCAATTAATAAAATTTAATTGATATAAGCAGTAAGAAAGGGTCTTACCTTAGTTTTGACAAGTTTCAGCCCGCCAAATCTTATGAATGAAAATACGTCGTCGCCAATTCGGATAAAGAGGCATGCATATCGCGGGTGATTCACATCAAGGTGTTTAGTTTGTATGAAAATTAACAAACAATAAGAATTAATTAATAATGTGTCCATAATGAAAAATACCCATGGCCATTCTATGGTCTGAACATCTGATCGAATGTATAGCGTCCGGAACACGATGTTATTTTTAAATGGATTTTAATTGGTGTTGTAATTTTTAATGATAAATTTAAATCCACTAACTATTTACCCTAGGTACTAAATTAAATTACTAACTAACTAACTATACAATTAGGTAAAAAAGCAAATGGCCACTCGTCGAAGTACTCGTCCGCATAGCTGTCACCCTGAACCATGCCCAGATGATTGGCAGTATTGCCACGTTGAATGGAAACACTCTCGCCTAAGAACGATCAAGCCCTCTGGTCACGTGATGTGTCGACCAGTAGGCGTAAAGAAGAATGACCACTTTCCATACATTTCAAAACCTGACAATAAAAGTTTATGTATAGTTATAAGGTATAGTAGACAGACTACCTGTAAGTTTAGAAAATAATGTCTCATAGTCATTTTTACGATTTAAACGCTACGAAGTCCAAAAAATATTAATGTTACTTTTTAGCTTAGGATTTGCCGTTAAGAAGTTAGAACTAAATAATTATTAACTCTCGAATTGTAATCTAAAATAGGAATACTTACTTAGCTGTGGAATATGGAAAGCAAAGGTCGTCAGATGAGGAAGATATCGAGGTCCAGGTCCAGCAATGGTTGTAAAAAGAAGTAACACACACAAAATGGCACAGTACACAACGAGACGCAAACACACCAACGAAGGACGCGCCAATTTCAATCGTAGAACTGTCAAATGTAAAAAAAACCGTTTCAGTCATCCGAACTCAATTACATACTGAATGATTAATTTACTTAATCAATATTTTATTTTCAATGAATCTGTATTATACAAAGACTAATAAAGAAATACATATTGATTGAATAAAACGTAAAATAATGTATAAAACTCAGAAACAGAGATGAATAAAGTCAAGTAGTAAGTAGTGCATAAAATGGAACGTCGTAGAAAAAGGTAATTGAGATGCGTTCAAAACATGGCAATATGTGTACCTTATACGTAGGTAAAATATGCTTATAGAAAAACTTAAAAATATATTTATCCTGCGTTTCTTTTAAAATTGTTATAAGTGTATTTGATACATATATTCCAAGTAGCAAAATTTTAACATTTATTTCATTACTATACATAGTCAGGTGAAAAATGGTCATTGTTCTTTAGTGATTCAATCGATTTTACAAGTACTACAGTTAACTGTAAATAGTTATCTGCCATCTCATCTTTAAAAAGTATTTATGTAATTTATAATTATTTGTTTATTTAATCAAATAACAATGTTAAAATCAAATAGTTGTCTTCTGTAGTCTCCGGGTAGGTGTCAGAAGAAGTCAGAATAGGTTCATTGAAAAAAATAAAGAATAAGTCCGTTTATTTCAAAGTAATTTCAGTTAGTCGTTTGAATTCAAAAGCCCAGATTCACTTCCAATTAGTCCAATTTAATGAATATAATATTCATAGGAATGTAGCCTTTCAGTATTACTCGTTAAAATTTCTTTAAGCTTTTATCGCTTTAACAATTTCGAATTGTTAGAAGACTTTTTACATTACAGAGTGCCGAGGTATGTATTCAGGAGTTCAAGCTCGACTACGGTACCTTTTGTTGGAAATATGTTTTTATCTTGGTATAATTAGGTACCCCACCCCACCTCCTCCTCGTTTAACATTAGATTTTTTTTTTATTCAAGTTGGTAACAAATTATTATTATGAATATCCCTGAAACTGTCCTACTGCAGCGTGAAAGCCTCTTCTATTCTATATAATAAGGCTTCCAAAATGTGATAAAGGCTGCCTTGCAATGTGTGTACGTTTATATAGTTAATGATCTCGAAAATTTTAATACTAAGTAATTTATTTTAAAATAAAATGTATACGAATGTGTGTGAATAGTTTTTACACTATTAAGGACTTCATTGAGAAACAATGTTAATGTCAGTTACATACTGAAAAATTTGCAAGCTTATTATTATACATGCAGCGCTTCGCGGTTTCACCCGCATAAGTTTCGATCCCGTCGGAATATTGGGATAAAAAGTATCCTATGTGTTAATCCTGGTTAGAAACTATCTGTGTGCCAAATTTCATCCAAATCCGTTGAGTAGTTTTTGAGTGAATGAGTAACAAACATCCATCCATACGTCCTCACAAACTTTCGCGTTTATAAATAAAATAAAGTCCTCCAGACCGTATTTAGTACCTAGGGTAACAATAAATAAAGTCCTCCAGACCGTATTTAGTACCTAGGGTAACAATAAATAAAGTCCTCCAGACCGTATTTAGTACCTAGGGTAACAATAAATAAAGTCCTCCAGACCGTATTTAGTACCTAGGGTAACAATAAATAAAGTCCTCCAGACCGTATTTAGTACCTAGGGTAACAATAAATAAAGTCCTCCAGACCGTATTTCGGCCACGGCGGCCAATCTCAACGGAGACTAGCCTTCGGCGCGGGAGATATTATAGTACACAAGTGTGCGCGCAGACACATGTGCACTCCCTCTTCCCTCACTCTCATTGTCCGATGGGCGGCGCAGGACCAACGGCTTAACGTGCTTTCCGAGGCACGGGGGTATCACACCGCCAACTTCCAAACTCCGGGCTGCTACTAAGAAATTCCTAATGGAAAAACTCAATAACACTTTGCCCGACCCGGGAATCGAACCCGGGACCCCACGCTCAGCAGTCGCGCTTGCGATCACGTCACCACGAGACCAACGGGGCAGTCTAGTCGCGTTTATAATATTAGTAGGATTGGCAAATCTGTCAGCGGGCTATACAGCGTGTGTATTTCTATTGCCGCTAAAACTAAAAATAATTAAAATAAAAAAACGTCAAAACAAAGGGGCTCTCCACTCCAAGAATCCCTTCGTGTGCGAGTCGCACTTGGCCGGTTTTGTTAGGTAGCTAGCTCCAAGGTTTCGTTACAGTATTTTTCTTCACTGGAAGTCAGTGATATCCAGCATTAAAAAGTGACACTTAAAAAGTGTCTTAACAGATTCTTCTTCATCGTCGTGTCGATGGCGCGACAGTTAATTAATAAAAACAGTGGTACTCTGGGAGTGCCGACAAAAGTGAAAACAAAACACAAACAGAATACTTTGCCATCAATCACTGACATATCGGTACATCCCGAGGACAGCTGAACACATCCGAAGCGGGTATTTTTTTAATCGTCTTATCAGAATCCGAATTACAAATCATTTATTTGCAAAGAACGTAGGTAACAAAACATGGTTTTGATGGTGTAAAAAAACAATTGGATCCAGTACATTCTACCGTATGGCATGCAACATTAATCAATAATAATAATTGGAAGTTAAACATAATTGTTAGTACCGCGCGTGTTTTGTTTATAAACAAAATACGCGCGGTGTCGCTTACGGTAACAGTGGCGCGAGTTCAATGTTTTTTTCCCAGCTCAAAAAATGCCCAGCGCGCTTAAAGAAGTTTTCACTTCAAAAACTCACATTATTAAATGGATGGTAACCGTCATCCTCGTTCTTTCGAAACAGACCCCTACATCGACAACGTAACGTTGTAATTACGATTTATTCCGGTCTGACCCCCTGAATCACCCCCCCCACCACCTCCCCCTGGATCCCCTGCAATTTATTATTTTGTTTCAATCTCTGTCTTATCCACTTTATCTAGTTCTGATCCCCTCACACGAAACAAAACAAAAGTGTAACGAACCGAGACAAAAAGAACAAGTAGAACCATGTTCTCGGTGTACTTGTAAATTCGTTGTCTCAACGTAACAACATAAGTAAGATAACATTACCAATACAAGTAACCTTTAACCTTTCCCCTGAAATTCAATTTAACATGAACATCTCTTCCAAGGCGCAAAGGAGATCACCCATTTTGTTCCGCAACTTGGGATAAAAAATAAAAAGGCGGCGGCCGGGATGAATTACCTATATTTTATTTGATTGGTCGCAGTAGTAGAAACATTTGTTTGTATGGCGATAACACTGTATTGAATTTGAGAACAAAGATATACATACAACGATCCTTTCTTTCGATCCGCCTCCAAATATATAAAATATAATATCTCCGAATCGAAATAGTTCTCGACTTTGACGCCTTAGTAAAAAATAATGAGTTAGATACATAGAGTACTCTTTAATATGTACACCATATAAATAACAGACAAAAATATAGAAACTGTACAAAGGGCGACACAATGAGTTATAATTATGTGTACTTTAAAAATATATAATTATTATTGATGGCTGCCAAAACAAAATATCCCAGAATGGGTGATGTCCTTTAAGCAGTAGGTACTACTGTAGTATTACAGTCGTATTCTTTTTTATAGCCGTAAAAGGAATAGGAGTGGGATCATAGGACCAAAAACTTAGGTATCCAAAAGTCTGCCTGCTTTGTTTACAAAATTAACTTTTGCAAATGACGTATCAATCTGTGAATGTCCACTATTAATTATAATCAGCTGTCTTGACGGAATTAACAGAGTAAGATCTATGATGTGCAGTCAATGTAGTCAAGTTGCATCGCCTACTAAATGAATGGTTGGCTGAGTATCCAAGCGAATGCCAAGTGAGCCACCAACTATAATTTGGCAGTATAGATTTAGTTGGCAGCGCGACATGGCGACGTCACTATGGCGTCCCGGTCAGGTATGGCTTTTATAATTAAATCATTTTGCCGTTATCATTCAGCTGGACACCTGCAGGAAGAAAAAAGCATGTTTAATTTACTGCCAAATGTTACACTCAAAACTTAATTACATTATTAATAACTTTGAAAAACAAAACCCTAGCCGGATGTCCTAACACTACATGACCTCGAACGATCCTTTTTAAAAATAACCGTTGTCTGCCCACGCAGCCCAGCCATACCGACCTTACCTAAGGCCCAGTTCGTGGCCTCGTGCGATGCGACTTGCGACGCGACTTGTGTCGAACGACACGTGAGCACACGTTTCTGTCTGTCACTCCGCAAGTCACGTTGCGGTGACTCGTGGCATGCTCTGTACAGGTTGAAATTGAAAACATGCAAAAAATCGAAATGGAAGATTGTACTCATTATTAGGAACAACTTTTACTAAGGGAAACGCTAAGCTGCAAACGCGAAAAAAATCAGCTGTTCCCTACATTTTGACGAGTTATGCGAACATAACATAACAGCTGATTTTGTTTTTTCTGCGATTTCAGGTTTGGTTCCATAGTAAAAAAAAAAAAGTTGTTCATAATGACGAGTACAATCTCCCATTTCGTTTGTCGCATGTTTTCAATTTCACCCTCTATACAACTTCGTTCATTTCTTTTCTCCGTAGTCGCTGTCGCAAGTCGCGTGTCGCTTGAGCTTGTAGCTCATGACCAGGGGTTAAGGCCTTAAAATTCAATTTTCCACGGGCATTTTACCGACGCACTGGGTAAGTGTTACGCGATAACTTCTCTAAATAAAATATTAAATGAATCCGGCCTGCTATATCGATCGTCGCAGTTGCGTGGAAGTGTGCTGCATGAAATATGTGTGGGTTATCTTTGGAGCTGTCTTGCTACATCGGTTAGGTGATATTAAGATTGCGATTTTTGAGAAGAATTAACAGATTTCTATTGTGGAATAACACATAAAATCAGAGGCGGAGGACAGGGTGCTGTGGCGCAGTCTGGGAGAGGCCTATGTCCAGCAGTGGACTGCTATAGGCTGAGTTGATTGATTGATTGACATAAAATCACGCCTGTAATCCCCGAGGGAAATAATCTAGGGAAAATGACAGTTGTTGTGTACAGTCAACAAAAGAGACAAGTATGCAGGAACATAAAATTATGATAACGAAATAGGCGAAAAATAAGATGCTTTTCATTGAAATAATTATGTAAACACTCCGTGACATTCTGGTGGCACAGGGAATTAAAGAGTTTACTATAACCGACCTGCTATTATGAAACGTGGCAGTTTCGTGGAAACGTAAATCGCTCCGCCACTCTTATAAGGTACCTAGGTAGAATAAAAGCTGCATGTATTTATGTGTGAGTTCTCTTCAAAGACACACACACACACTATACTACACTGTCTTGTTACTTCGGTTTGATGATGTGTTGTAGAACAGGGGGCCTAAAAAGGCCACTTTGGCAGAATCATAAAAGGATAACATTATGAATCATAATATGGCGACGACAGTCCGTGTTTTTCTTTTTTTCGCTGCGCTACGTAGGTATAATTAAAGAGATTTTTTTTTTTTGCGGATGGGAAATCATCAAATGACCCCTCCCGCTCTGGGTGGAGCGGAAGGGAGTGTCATACTCTTACTGACTAAAACCCACCCGTGTTCCTTCCTTAGCCCTTTATGTTCCGGGCCAGCGGTAACCCTTTCGGACAATCCCACTGACCCGGCAGGCTTCGGCCCTATGGGGCCCCTCCTCGATGCTGACATCTCTTTGAGGCGCGCGTGGAACACGTACGCGCCGTCTGGCACGGGCCTGGTCCTGATCGGATGGTGAGCTACCCATTACTCTGCGCCCGCAGGCCCGCGCCTACGGTGGCCGGGAGTCGTCGCGCGGCTCCCGACGCCCGGAGCGTCTCCCGCGGCGGCTGGGACGGGAGGCTCTCTCCCTGAGCCGTCCCGCCATCTCCTTCGCTAGCATGACTGCTTCGCAGAAGGAGGTGACTGCCTCCCACTCCCTCTCGCCCCGAAACGGCCCTGACTTACGAATTGTAAGTTGTGGTTTCAAATGCTGGCAGGCGCTTTACAGAGCTTTTAAAGAGATTGGGATTGGATTTGGATTGAATTGATTGGCATTTTAGCACAGACACAAAAAAAAATACTGAAAAATCTCACCAATTGGATTTGATACGATTAAGTGGGTTTACGCCGTACGGCATTTCATACAAACTTTGAAGCCTTTATTTTTCGGAATCTATTAACCGTTTTTAATGAAACTTCATACGCATAAGCAGGATACAAAGGTCTAAAAAGTTAGTAGAGAACATTTACGAAAAATAGTGCTACAGCCAAAATTAGACCGATTTGAAATTTTCCATAGAATCAGAGATTTCCAGTTATCTTTTTTTATTTAAATAAGACATTTCGAAAATGTTCTCTAGTAACTTTGTAAACCTTTGTATCCTGCTTATGCGTATGAAGTTTCATTAATTTCGAAAAATAAGGGCTTGACAGTTTGTATGAAATGCCGTACGGCGTAAACGCTCTTTTATCTATCACCAGTTTTGACATGCTGGAGGTGGAAAAACCTATCTATCTCTGGTTTTAACGTCCTAATAATCTATTTCAGTAGCGATCTGTATGATTATTTGGTACTGGCAGTTAATTATTATACTCGCTACCATCTAGCGATCTGTCTTTAACTGAAAGTAGGTTCGGCCGTGTGAGATATAGGTACGCTGAGTATTATTAGTTAACCGACTTCCAAAAAGGAGGAGGTTATATGTTCGACTTTATGTATGTTTTTTTTTAATGTATATTCACCGATTTCTCCGTCAATTGTGAGCCTATCTTTTTTTTTTTTTTGATTGAAAGGGTAGGTATACTCTCGAGGTGGTCGCATTGTCATCAAGTTCGAATCTGATGAGAGGATCCCATGGAAATCGAGGGATACCCTTAAATTTTTTAGGCAAACCTATAGCGATTTGGGTATTTTTTAAAGGAACTTAAGCATTTGCTCTCGGAAATCATCATTTAGTAATAGATAATCTGTTTTCCACAGATTGTGAGTTATGCACCCTATTTTTCACGACTTTGCTGCTTTAAGACAGTGATAGCCCAAAGAAAGACCAACTTCAGCTGGCGGTTTAAACTCTTTACAATGTTTTGCTATAAAGTTCTTTTTACCCGACTGAACCAGAAGGACGGTTATGTTTTTTTCGAGTATATGTATGTATGTTTGTATATTTCTTTCACACGCTCTGTAGCCCAAACGGCTT
Source organism: Oligia fasciuncula (assembly GCA_963082905.1). Taxonomy (NCBI): domain Eukaryota; kingdom Metazoa; phylum Arthropoda; class Insecta; order Lepidoptera; family Noctuidae; genus Oligia; species Oligia fasciuncula. The sequence continues at coordinate 3,736,370 of OY720401.1, forward strand.
GATCGAATTCAGCTTGAGAGGTGCCGTTAGATTTGTCTTAATTGTGAGAGTAACACTGAGAGAAAAATTGAAAAAAAATGGCCGATTTTTGGCGCCTTATTATGACTTCGAGTTTTGTTTTCCAAAAACTACCGAGTGGGGTATCAAAATAAAGGGTTTTAAAAGGTGATTACAAAACTATATACAACATAAATGGTTAAAAGTAATTCGTCTGCGAACTCGTAAACTAAAAAGCTGGAAATAAAAAAAAGTACCAAATTAAAACAACCTTAAGTTTTTTTTATTATATTTTTAAATTCAAATGGGTCCCAGTTTTTTTTTAACTTACGTTTTTTACCACAATCGGGTTTTTTAGTTTTTTTTAAATTAGATAGATACTTTTCTTTTGTTTACGTAAACTTCTTGCTATATCAACACACCGTGAATGAAATCTTCGTAAATAGACTCCCCTACCCTACAGATAAATACAATCAAGCGATCCCTTCCTCTTCCTCACCAAAATCAACTAAGATAAGAGCTCCTTTCACACGCAATTAGTGTGAAAAAAAAAACAAAACACATTCTAGAACAAACACGGTCCCTATCATTCCATTAGTTCTCCACACGAAATTAGAAAAAGCTACAGCTAAATCAAAACGATGAATTAGCAAAATGAAGCAAGGACGTCTTCCACAGGTTTTTACCAAAATTAATCTACCGGGACGTTTGGGCACGTAGACAGAGTAAACTATAGACTGCTGCTTATCTTCTTTTTCATTCGCACAAGAAAAAGAGAAATATATTAACGTCACTAGCAAAGAAAAGAGACATAGTAAGAGTATTTCTGTCCCTTACCGCGTGTCGGCTAAGCACATCAATGTGCACAACAAGTTTGACGTTTATGAATGAAACAGTAAAAATTATGAATGAAATAATAAAAACTACTCCGCGATTAAACGGAAAATAAGATCTTTTTCGTGCATAATTCAATAATAGTACATTTGCGCAACTGTGAAAATGGTAAGGTGCAGTGTAATAAACTGTAAAAATGATAGTAGGATGAAGATTGCCGGAATTTTTTGTCCCTTTCGGTGACACGGATACCATGAGTCTATAGATTACTCTGTCTACGTTTGGGCACATAGTGAATTGAACCGTGTTGCAAGTACGAAGTTATTGGGGTTGCTGAGAAAAAAATAAATGAAAATAAGGCGCATGAAAATGAGGTTGGCTTGCGTTTTTGTGTTTGCTTAAGGAGTTACTTGTCTTCGGTCTTTTTCAATTATGGTGGGACAAAATTCGAGGGCTAAGAGTAAGTGGATTTGCCATTATAGCCACAAGTAGACAGTCCCCTTTTTTGTTTGGTAGGTGTAGGTACAGACAGCAAAAGTGATGCAGGTTCGTCGGATATAGTTGAAGTTTAGTAAGAAACCGATGGATGTTGTCGACTGAAATTTAATTTGATAAATGAGCTTTTTGTTTTCTATTAATAAAATTAAATTTTCATCGAGAACATCCATCGGTTTCATACTACACTTCAACTATATCCGACAATCCTGCATACTTCTCTTTTGTTGCTAGGGGCTCACGAAATCATGAGGGGCCCGTGGCTAAATAATAACAGCCGCATCGGTCCATCGAAGGTTAAGGTACGCTTGCCGCGGTCGGGTTGTGGATGGGTGACCATACATCACATATACGAGACCCCTACGTGACTCGGTAAGCACGTTAATCCATTAGTCCCGGCTGTCATTCGTAGATATTTGACAGTAGACAGAAACCCAAAAGTCGGATATCCGATCTTACTAAGGGTATCGTGTTACCCAGTAACTGGGTTGTGGAGGTCAGATAGGCAGACGCTTCATGTTCAATACTGGTATTCTGCTGCATCTGGTAAGACAGGAAGCCGACGAGCTATGTAGGTAACTACATGAACATACATATATGTATAATATTCGTAGCTAAAAGCTTACGAGATCAAACCAATATCAATTTCTCTTTGCTGAATAAATCATTAAGCAATCAATCAACCAATATCCCATGGGATGTCCCATGTCTGTCCCATGGGATTGAATGGTGTTTTAGATGGGTTTCGTTTGTGTTATTATTTAATAGTAGTTAATAGACACATTCCGAGTTCTGAACCAGTTTAGGCACCATTCAATTCATTCATTTGTTTTTTCAAACCAATATTGTAAAGCGAAATGGTTTTCGTACGTTTGTTTTTTGTTACGCCTTCATGCTAAAACGGCTGAACGGATTTAGATGAAATTTGGCAAATGGGTACACCCTGACCTGAATTATGATATAATACTTTTTATCGCTTATGAAAAGCACTAAAGGCTTCAAGCTGGCTAGAACTAAAATAGTGTTATACTTATATAAAAAATGTCTTAGTTAGGAGCCACCTTGAGTTTGCGAGCGAAGTATGGAACCCGCACTATGCTATGCACTCACAAAGCGTCAAAAGCATTCAGAGGGTCTTTACGAAACACCTAGCGTATACATAATCAGCCTATAATGTTCCCACTGCTGGGACACAGGCCTCCTCTCAGTGAGAGGGAGTGGGCCGTAATCCACCACGCGGGCCCAGTGCGCGTTGGCAGATGTCACATGTCTTCGAATTTTTGGTTTTAGGACATGCCGGTTTCCTCACGATGTTTTCCTTCACCGTTTTGAGAGCAGCGGTGATGAAATAATTTACACAAAGTAAAGCGCCTGTCTGGGTTCGAACCTACGACCTACAAACTCGTAAGTAAACCTAGCGTATACCTACGGCAAAATATCTCCCCGGTGTCCATGTGAACAACGTGTTTGATACCACAATATGGATTTTCTGAGCGACCGTCGACTGACACAGGATCTAATGTTACTTTACAAATTGGTCAATAATAAATTATACTGTGACAAATTAGTTGATCGTATTGGACTAAAAGTTCCTTAGAAAATGCTGATACTCTGTAACTGATGTATTTCACACTCGAGCATCCAAGACAAATATTGGAGTAAATAGATTAGTATAATATACTTTATGTATGTATTTGTTGTATTATGTAAATGGTACACCACAGACTACCTACAGTATTTGTCTGTCCTTCCCCTTTTTAATCGATCCAAAGGTTGCCATAAAAGATCGCTTTTAGCGATAAGACCGCCCATTGTGTCACCCTTTGTACAGTTTCTATATTTATGTCTGTAATTTATATGGTGTACGTAATAAAGAGTATTGTATTCTATTCTAAATAGACTCAGTAGAGAGATGAATTCTTTGATAAAGTACCAGATGTCGACCTATACCACGATTCCATAAAAGTATTTAAAGTGTTTAGTCTTAGTTTTAAGTAAGTGGACAAAATTACTGCGACTTATTTATTGTCATGGCGAAGCACACGCTCACAGGAAACTGCACGTGCTTGAATTGAAAGGGGTAATTATGGCCGGGTGTCACCATTGCCAGGATCGCCCAGAGGACACGGTGGAGCACACGGTGGAGGTCTGCCCTGCTTGGGCGGAGCACCGCCGTGTCCTCGTAGAGGCGATCGGCAGCGGCGGCGACCTCCCGCGTCCGGCCCTGGTGCAAGCTATGGTCCAGGGCGAGAGGGAGTGGGAGGCAGTCACCTCCTTCTGCGAAGCAGTCATGCTAGCGAAGGAGGTGGCGCGACGGATGAGGGAGAGAGCCTCCCATCCCAGCCGCCGCGGGAGACGCTCCGGGCGTCGAGAGTCACGGGACGGCTCCCGGCCACCGTAGGCGCGGGCCTGCGGGCGGAGAGTAATGGGTAGCTCACCGTCCGATCAGGACCAGGCCCGTGCCGGACGGCGCGTACGTGTTCCACGCGCGCCTCAAAGAGATGTCAGCATCGAGGAGGGGCCCCATAGGGCCGAAGCCTGCCGGGTCAGCGGGATTGTCCGAAAGGGTTACCGCTGGCCCGGAACATAAAGGGCTAAGGAAGGAACACGGGTGGGTTTTAGTCAGTAAGAGTCTGACACTCCCTTCCGCTCCACCTAGAGCGGGAGGGGTCATTTGATGATTTCCCATTCGCAAAAAAAAAAAAATGGACATAATTTCAATGTTGTTCGACCTTTTTATTATTATTTTACTTTTTGTTAGTTATTTTAGTTTTGTTATTATTATGTGTGACCACTTATTTGCGACTGTGTAACACCGAGACTATTGTGATTTAAATTACTTAAGATATTATTAATATTATACATAGAAGCTGTACTTACCTTAAAGAAATAAACATCCCGATATTACCAAGGAATCGTCTCGATTCCATGGTAATATCCGTGTGGATATTGTATTGTATTGTGTGTATTCCGTGGGTATATTATCACTGAATCGAGACTTATGCGGGTAAATCCGTGGGGCGTAGCTACTCTCAAATAAATAATAATAATAAAAAAAAACGGAGTAAGCTAGCGTGGTTTTCAATACTGTTTTTTTTCACGGTATTTTAAGGTAATCTTTGCAGTGTTACATTAAAAACAACAAAATTTTCAGAGGTCTCAAGTTTATAAATATTGTCTCATTAGTAACGAAACCAATTATATGGATCTCCGTGTATTGCTAGATACCGATGTTTTTAATAAAATCATATTTCTACGCTGAAAAAGTAAAGATTAAAAAAAAAACAGGAATATAGGTTGCTTACCTTTGCGTTAAAATTGCCGGAGCAACTCACCGCGTGGCGGAAAAAAGTGTGGAAAATAAAAATAAAACTGTAGCTCTCGTCACTAGTGCTTCAAGTGTTTCATCTTTTTTTTTTCCTTTTTTTTATAGTGTCAGCCAACACTTCGGTTGTCGAGTTTTAGTCTTTTAAGGATAGTGTGAAAATGTGTGGAAGTGAACGGTATTTTAATGATTGTGGAGTTATTATTCATTCAGACAGAAAAAAAAAACGGAAAACCTCAAACGGCGCAAATACTCCAATCTCTTTGGAACGTATAAGTTTGAGCCGTTTGGGGTTGAAACTCTAGGGCCATGGGCCCGAGTGCCCACTTTGTATTTCGAGACATCGCCAAGCGGTTAGTCGACTCTTCACGTGACCAGAGAGCTGGCCTATTTTTTGGCCAAAGAATCAGCATTGCCATACAACGTGGCAATGCTGCCAGTCTTTTGGGCACGTTTCCTGTTGACAGCGATGCGAATGAACTTTTTGATGCCCTTTGATTATTTCCTCTCCTTTTTATATACTTGTACATATTATTATTTTAATACTGTTTGCTTTTAAAATTATGCTTCCATAAATAAAAAAACAATGTTCAGACAGATATTCTTATGGACTGCAATTATTATTACTTACCTGTTTCATTAGTTACAGTTACGATACCCCTTGGTAAGACTTTTGGGCTTCTGACGACCCGTAACGACTGTCAAAATTCCATAAATGACAGCCGGGACCAACCGCTTAACGTGCTTTCTGAGGCACGAAGAGAACTTGATATGTAAAGATGGTCACCCATCCACGGACCAACCGCGGCAAGCGTAGCTTAACCTGATGAATCGACCCGTGCGGCTTATATTACTTAGCCACAAGTGTCATATATAGAAAGTACCACATTTTTAACCGATTTCAAAAAAGGAGGAGGTTCTCTATTCGACGGTATGTTGTTTTTTTTTGTGTTTGTTACGCGATTACTCCGCCAATTGTGGACCGATTTTCAAAATTATTTTTTTGTTCGAAAGGGTATACTCTCGAGGTGGTCCCATTATCATCAAGTTGGAATCTGATGAGAGGATCCCATGGAAATCGAGGGAAACCCTCAAATTTTATAGGCAAAGCTATAGCGATTTGGGTATTTTTTACAGTAACTTGAGCATTTGTTCTCGGAAATCATCATTTGGTAAAGTGGAGCTGATGATGAAGACCACAGATGGCCATCGGAACTACTCAATGACAAATATTTCACGGGTTGCGATTCGATTACTTTACTATGGTTGCTAAACGATTTATCCTCGTCACAATGCGTATGGTAAGTGGTTGTTGAGAAGTTCTCCTGGTTCTTACCAGGAGAACTCCTCAACAATTAACGTCCCTGCATCGGGAAAAGCAATATTTTGTAAAAGGTGATGAGCAGTTGACATTAGGCTATTGTAACTTAGATAAATTACAAACTGACCCACTAAAAAGTGAAAAATAAAAACTTTTTTACAAAAAAAAAAACAACTGACTTCCAAAAAAAACACTATAAAGTGAAAAATAACTTTAATTTCGGAAGTCGGTGGCAAAAAACTAAAATACTAATCCAAAGACACCGACTTCCGAAATTAAAGTTATTTTTTTTTGTAAAAAAGTTTTTATTAAGTATCTTTTTGTTTAGCAAAATCATCATCATCTGCCTAGCCTTTTCCCAACTATGTTGGGGTCGGCTTCCAGTCTAACCGGATGCAGAAGAATACCAGTATTTTACATGGAGCGACTGCCTATCTGACCTCCACAACCCAGTTACTGGGTAATACGATACCCCTTGGTAAGATATCGTTTAAGTATATCGTGGTTTAGCAAAATAACTATCGTAATAAATATTCAGAACAGCCATCTAATCTTGAATGGCGTATTAACTTGATAAAGTCTTATAGTCTCGCATCATTACATACACTCCCTTTCCAATTTAAAGTTTGGTCCCAATGTCGCATATTCAAGCCCTCAAATGAGCCTTAGAACTTTTTCAGTACAAAGGTTGTACGCAGCGCAATTCTACTTTATGACGTCGTTTCGCGTCTGTCTGTTGAGAGCCTGTAGTAATGGGTATAAACTTGACAGTAATGTGTTTAGAATAATGTACCTAAAGGGGAGCCGGGAGCATAATCAGCCTATAACGTTCCCACTGCTGGGACACAGGCCTCAGGCCCTAAAATAACCTAATCCACTTTAGTCAAATCGATTTCAGTTATTAATTCTTTATCTAAACATTTTTTCTTTAATTTTTTACTAGCTGCGCCCCGCGGTTTTACCTGCGTAAATATCGATCGCGTGGGAATATCGGGATAAAAAGTAGCCTATATGTTAATCCAGGGTGTCAACTAACTCCATACAATATTTCATTAAAATTTGTCCAGCCGTTTGAGCATGAAGAACTCATCATCTGCCTAGCCTTTTCCCAACTATGTTGGGGTCGGCTTCCAGTCTAACCGGATGCAGCTGAATACCAGTATTTTACATGGAGCGACTGCCTATCTGACCTCCACAACCCAATTACTAGGTAATACGATACCCCTTGGTAAGACTGGTTGTCAGACTTTCGGGCTTCTGACTACCCATAAGGACTGTCAAAGATCCACGAATGACAGCCGGGACCAACGGCTTAACGTGCTTTCTAAGGCACGGAGGGGTCTCGGTATGTAAAGATGGTCACCCATCCACAGACCAACCGCGGCAAGCGTAGCTTAACCTGATCGATCAACCTGTGCGACTGTTATTATTTAGCCACAGGCCCCTCTGAGCGTGAAGAAATAACAAACATATAAACACACACACAAACTTTCGCCTTTATTATATTAGTGTGCTTATCAAAACTCATTTTAATCAAAATCCTTTTTAATCATACGTAGAGTATAGGACGGGGCATCAAATAACTAGAATTCTCTAGTTTCGCCTGCACACACAGAACCCACGGAAACGCTTCCTTTTCAATTAAGTTTCCCACGGACGAACGACAATTTGTTTTAGTGTTGTTCTTTCATTTTGGAAGAAAGAGCTCTACCTTTAATTACTTTCTCTGCTCTACGATGTTTTATATCAAGGAGAACGTGTTCTAGAATAACCTGCGGAAATAGAAGAATAAAATAGAATACTCTTTATTACGTACACCATATAAATTACAGACATAAATATAGAAACTCTACAAAGGGTGACACACTGGCCCGAAACTTTAAGCCTTATGTTTCGGCGATAAAGTTTAAAATCGATTGAAGAAATTTGACAGATTGTAGTAGGTTGATGTCTGTACTTGTAATTGAAAAAAATTTTTTTTTTTTTTTTTTTGTGTTTGTGTTCTTTCTCTGCGTCGTGTTTATCGCAAATGATCGTCTTTCTCTTCTTTTCTTTTTTTTTGGGTTCCGTACCTCAAAAGAAAAGAACCCTTATAGGATCATTTTGTTGTCCGTCCGTTCGTCCGTCCGTCCGTCTATCTGCCAAAGTTGATTGGGAAAATTTGACAGTTTCGTGTAGCTTGATGTGCTGGCGTCTGTACAAGGGACAATATGCGTCACATCGACGCAAAACGGCCATCGCTCAGCATAATGCTAAGACCCTATACGAGACAGAGCCCCATCACTGGTTGGCCTCATTTAAGTGATAGTTGACTGAATAATTCGGTCCTAAAATAATAAAAAATGGTACACATAATGCCGGCGCCATATTCATATTTACGTATTCACCCCAATAAAAAAGGGGTATCTTTAGAAAGGAGCGGTACCGGCATCATTTTAACCGTTGACTTTTCACATTTTGCTGCCACATCAACGGCCTGAATTCAGTAACTTAATAAACAAAAAAAACGAGATTTCCTTCACGAAATCTCATAAGGGAATAATGCTTATCTATTTTAAACAAAATAAAAGCTTTCTCATGTTTTGACGATTTGTCGCGAAATCTCTTAAGAAATGGTAATATTTTCATGTTGAATATTCTATTGGGTTTGATGTTGAGAACTCGAAGGTACAAAATGAAAAATGCGTCAAAAATTGCAATTGATTAGTGTCATGAAGCGAAAATTGGTAAAAAGGGAAGGTTTTTTATGGAGAGAGGAGTTATTGAGCCAATTTAGTAAAATTGGATTTTTCTGTTAGAAAATTCCCAGTTAGAAACCTGAATCGGAATCGGTCCCGATGGAGCGATAGGTTTCGTCTCTTATCTTTAGGGGTTTTTAAACTGTAATTATCGAAGTGTTCAAGTTACGTAATTTATCTACCTGCCTGTCTTTTTCAGAGAAATGCTAAATTTATTCACCAAATATATAGCGCATTCAGAATTATAAAACCTTTTAGGTACTTATTGTACGTAGATCGTTGACCGATAAAAAACTGACATTCCATTTCCATCTTGTCAGACACTCATAAGTATCTGACAAAATCCAAATATACATCATCTTCCTGCTCTTATCCCATGTTACATGGGATCGCCGCAACACGTTTTTATCTTCCATCTTCCATGTTAACCGCCACGCTATCATTCACCTACAAAATCCAATCCGAGCTTTTATTACTTCACAAAACCGAAATATAGGTACAACTAGCCTACTACAACAAGGTGGCGGAAAAAATTATGTCATACTGTGAATGTGCCATAACTTTTGCAAATGGCGTCCTAATGCCATTGTGATCTGATACTAGAGAATTATTGACAATGCAAGGCAGCGATATACACAATCACTCAGGTCAGACAACGATGGCGATTTTGAAACACCAATTTCTGGGCCGTGTTATCTTCCGTTTTGGCGATTTGAACTGGAAGACCAGACCGCCAGATCTGACGGCGTCAGACTTCTTACTGTGGTTTTGAAATCTTGCGTTTATGAATCAAAGCCTTACCTTGCAAGTCTTCAAAGCCAACATTGAGGAACAAATTTTGGAAGATGTTTTGCGAGCAATAATTCAAAATGTCGTAAAATGAGCAACAAATTAAATGTGACCATTTCGACCTAATATCATCAATTTTCACCTTTAGATGAACTCTCCGTGAAAACAGAGCCTAATTTTTTTCCATTTTTATCAAAATGGCAGCCAATTTACATTATGACATTACTTTTGCCCCACCTTGTATTATAATATCGGTTAATTTAATTTGAAACTACCCTAAGGGATCTTACTAAGATATTTCTGTCACTTTGTCATATTGACGTGTCTTACAAAAACTTTATACGTTTCTGTAAATATAAAAAAACTGGCCAAGTGCGAGTCGGACTCGCACACGAAGGGTTCCGTACCACAAGCAAAAACGACGAAAAAAAATTTTATAGTAGACAGTTGTGAAAATTTCAACTGTTTAGCTATCACGGTTTATGAAATACAGCCTGGTGACAGACAGACAGACGGACAGTGGAGTCTCAGCAATAGGGTCCCGTTTTTACCCTTCGGGTACGGAACCCTAAAAAACGTAGTAATAGTATTTCTATTATTCATTGCCTGATAGACAATCGTCCCTTAGTTATTGAGTTATAGAAAACCGAGTCACATGCATTTTCATGTTTAAAATTCAAACATAACTTGCTGAAATCAGAATACACTACTCCATTTATATGCGACAAAAGTTCACTGACATGACGAAAATTCAAGTGTATTTCGTCGCGTCGCCCGAAATTTCCTCTCTCCGTAATAATGTCCTAAATATACCTACATCTTCTATCTATGTAATATCAAACTCGACTAAAATACTTGGACACTGAAATAGATAACACTGGTCCAAATATGACCAATGTTGGCTCAAAAGCCTGCTTGAACAGTAACACTGTATCGTTCTCACTGGTTTCAAATTGGCCCAACAAATTTACTCGCTTCCAAATGGAAGCGAGTAAATTTGTAGGCAGTACCTAAGTGTGTCTCATGTCATCTGTGGATGGGTGACCATCTTTACATACCGATATAGAAGTATGAGGAACAGGGTGTAAAGCTCACTCATACTTTATAGAAAAGGGAGGATCCTCCGACCAGACGGGTGTTATGTCTAGCGGGCAACTGCCCAATGATTCATGTCGGGCCGTTGTATCTATGTTAATTGCGCGGTAAACTCTGCTTGCGCGATGTAGGATTTGCGTGACGTAGTATGACGCGTTGTTCACATGTGGCGTTGTAGATACCGCTACACCGAGACCCCTCCGTGCCCCGAAAAGCACGTTAAACCGTTGGTCACGGCTGTCATTCGTGGATCTTTGACAGTCGTTACGGGTAGTCAGAAGCCCGAAAGTCTGACAACCGGTCTTACCAAGGACTATCGTATTACCCAGTAACTGGGTTGCCGAGGTCAGATAGGCAGACGCCCCATGTAAAATACTGGTATTCAGATGCATCAGATGATGACCTAAGTGTGTCTCAGTTGGTCCTTTGGTCCAATATTTGGACACGAGGTTATCAAACAGTTGCTGTCTAAGTTTAAAATATCTTCTAGGGGTGTATTGAGGTCGATGCGATACGTTAACACTGGCAGCCATTTGCCGGCTAATAAATCTGTCATCCTTGAGTGACGTGGTGGAAGTTGTAGGAGATAAATGGTCCTCCGAGGAAAGTCTAAGCACACGCGGTCTTATTGATATCATGGATCTTTTAGGTCAACTTGGATGATGGATGAGGAGAATCTTAGGGTATAGAAGACCTTGGAAGTTTATAGTTTTTATTTGGGTATCAAAATAGGATAATTATTATTGATGGTAGGAAGTAGCGTCAGGGATGCGAAAGGTGATGAAAGGCAGCTGAACAATTTCTTCAAAAATATTATGGATACCTAACCTACATTCGCAAATTAATAGGTACAGTTCGCTTCACAAATAAGGTACCCCCCTTGGTATTGACATCAAACCTATTTAAGTTTTTCGTAATGTAACGTAAGTGGCGTGTTGGTCTAATGGTTAACACTGCGGCTTGGCGATGCGGTGGTCACGAGTTCAAATCCGCGGATGAGAATATTTCTTTTTCCTTTATTTTATTTATTTATTTATTTACCCTTTTTTTTAGTTTCTTTATTAGGTGATTTTCGTTAATTATTATTTAAGAAATCAAATGGAGGTTTGTAATAAAAGCTAGGCATTTTGATAAACAATATTCATTTATTTTTCTAATTACATTTCTAGGACTTCATGGAATCCACTTCCAGGTTGAGTATACAGTTTTCTATCTGTGTTAAATTGGGGTTATTTACTTAGAATATTAACTAAACACAAAAGAGATACCCTGGATGAGGTTTAGAACGTTTAACATTAGATAAAGGTTCGTTTATATATATATTTATAGAAACATAACTACAATAATATTTATTTATTTAAAGTTGTGAAAACAGATTTTTTTTTATACTTACTTAAGTATCGGAAAAAAACCTTTAAAAAAAAAGAAATTTTGTCTTTTGTGTCTGTGAATTACAGAGGAAGAATCAACATGCTAAACTATAATAGTATAGCAATATACATCTTTCTCTTTTATCACATTTTCTAATAACCCTTATTTAACACAACATTAGAAAAATATGTGAGATCAGATGGTGCATCGTTAATACATTACAAGACTACTTGTAAACCAGATTATCTGGATTGATAATAATTATAAAAGTTGTTTGTTTTTGATTAACTACGAGTTATGGATCCCACAAATATTGGGAATTAATAACACTTGCTCATATATGTTCCAACGCAATTTTATCAGATACGTTACACAATCAATCTGCCGAGTAAATTGCCTTATAATAACGGAGAGGATATCACAGTCTATCACTTCTTGAAGTTTTGAAGGGTGCCACTAAATGAACTTTCACAATATTACGTTGTCGCTCCATTTGTATTTTCTCTGGCCTTGGCGATCACATTTCAAATTACCCGTCGCTTGATACCTTTGTATCCATCTACGAACTGTTTTTCTCTGTAATGAAAATAATAATATTAGAAATACATAAAAACATCCAACTAGTAAGTAATAATGCAACATTATTGCAACAATAAATAGGTAATATGTGGAAGTATAACATAAATCTTACCGTTATGCCCATAACTCGTGCTATTTTCTTTATGCTTTGTTCCTGTTCCCAGATAACAACAATTTTAGCCTTCAAAAAAGTTGTTAATCAAACCATACCATCGGTTAATAGAATCAACTGGTCAAAAACTTAATAAATTTGATAATATTACGACGAAGATAATTACACACAAACGAATCGGCACGAAAACGAAACCATTTAAAAAATAATTATACCCTCAATCACAGTTTACTAAATAAAGCGAAGAAGTATTCTAAATTCAACCTTAACTCGCAGTTCATACAGCAGTTAAGTTTCTGAAGTAAAATGACGGTAGTGCAACAATCGGAATCAACACATTATATTCAACCAAACAAGCTAATTTCAACCTTATCTTTTAGTTAATTGAGGAGTTAATGCGTATTGCATTTTGTAAGACTAAGGTATTAAATATAAAACGAAAGTTGAAATTTAAACCTTATTATTTAGAAGATTAGACCGTTAATAACCTTGTTCGTTTTATGGAGTAATACTATTCCAATTTTCGTTGAGGTTGACAACTGAGCCAATAGCCTAGTAGTATAAGACACGGTCTCGATGATCGGCTGGCGCCTGGTGATGCGGGTTCGTATCTTAATCGCACGCAAAGTGTCTTTTTGTAAGTTATTCTTGGTATACGGTTCGGCCAGAAGGAAGCCGAAAAAATACCTTAAAGAATTATTAAAAACTTGAATGAAACTTGCAAATAATATCTGAGGCGGACCGTTGGATGCGCTCGGGCAGAGATGGGTGCGGCGGCGGGGGAGGGAGCTGCTCAAGGCTCACGTGACGCGCCAGCGCCGCCGCGCCGCCGCCCGCCGCGTCGCTCGAGCGACGAGCGACGGCGGCGGGCCCGAGCGTGCTCGGGCGATAGTCTTTAAGTCTTGGGGGGGTTCCATTTCTCTGACGCTGACTGTACAGTCAACAAAAGAGATAAGTATGTAGGAACATCGGATATAGTTGAAGTTTAGTAAGAAACCGATGGATGTTGTCGGCTGAAAAATAATTTGATAAATGAGCTGTTAGTTTTCTATTAATAAAATTAAATTTTATTCGAGAACATCCGTCGGCTTCTTACTTAACTTCAACTATATCCGATGATCCTGCATACTAATCTCTTTTGTTGACTGTGCCTTTATTATTTTCTTTAATTCCTACGAATTTAGGAAAAAGGACAAAGTGAGTAAAACATGGACCTTTTCTTTTGCTAGCCAGTCCATGCCTTTGTCCAGAAACTCCAAATCCTTCCAGAAATTCTTTTCTGGCGCCACCTCGAACCAGCCCTCGCGTAGGTCCATAATGCCTATTAATGTAATTCAATGTATAGACGCCAGCACATGAAGCTACTACAATTTGTCAAATTTCTTTAATAGATTTTCAACTTTATTACTAAAGTATAAGGTTCAAAATTGATTGGGAAAATTTGACAGTTTCGGGTAGCTTGATGAGCTGGTGTCTGTACGTAAAAGCTTTTATAAATAAAATATGTAAAGTCCATTGGTTCTTAGATTACAAAATAAGCGTTTCATTACACCCCAAGGTATTATTACTTCTTTGAGTTACTTACTCTTGAAAAAGACGTCCGCCTCGGAAATAAGAATAGTAATTAGTATTTTGATCTTTAAGTAGGTATAGCATTACGGGTTTTTAGGGTTCCGTACCCAAAGGTAAAAACGGGAAACTATTACTACGACTTCGCTGTCTGTCCGTCCGTCTGTCCGTCCGTCCGTCTGTCTGTCACCAGGCTATATCTCATGAACCGTGATAGCTAGACAATTGAAATTTTCACAGACGATGTATTTCTGTTGCCGCTTTAACAACAAATACTAAAAACAGAATTAATTAAATATTTAAGCTTCCATACAACAAACGTGTTTCTTTCGGCATTTTTGCCTTGTGGTACGGAACCCTTCGTGTGCGAGTCCGACTCGCACTTGGCCAGTTTTTTATCTGTACTAATAATAATAATAATAAAGCTGAAGAGTTTGTTTGAACGCGTTAATCTCTTGAACTTCCAGCCTATTGCTCTAACTTGCCAATTCTTGAGGAAGGCTTTAGGCTTATTTACAACAAGCTTGGACCCTTAGAAGCCGAGCAAAATGAATGAGCGAAAGAACAGCGAAAACAAAGTAGGTCATGGCGCGGGCAGGCGATGCGATGCAACGGGGTGGATCAGGGGATCATGAAATTTCACGCGGACGAAGTCCTTTATATGAACTAAAATATACATAGGTACCTACCTACTAATGTATTTTTAATACTGAAAAGGTAGCCATGTTGGAAAGCTTTTATGGAAAAAAGAAAAATATTTTTTTTTGAAAAAGCCCACGACGACGGTTACCTAAATGTAATTGGAAAAGGATAAAATAAATTTAAAACCCCCGACTTAAAGAATTTATGTAACGAGACTAAAACAGATAAAATCATATGGCTGTCGGGGGACCGTTCTGTGGAACACCTTCTATTCTAAGAGGTCCCCCGACGAAGATAAATGGCAACATTGGTTTGTACAAACCAATGTTTACTGCAGCGCCCCCTGGTGAGTTGTCACCGTTACGCCTATCTAAGAACATGCACCAATCAAATCCAAACCCGTCACTGAAAACCGCATCAAATTCCGAGTAGTAGTTTTGGAGAGAAATGGCAACATTGGTTTGCACACACACACCTCTCACCCCAAACGCATATCGTCTCCGTACTGTCGTGGGTAAAAATGGGTCAACGTGTGAATGGATAAATAATAATTAATTACATATTGAGAATAATAATTATTCATCATTCCGTTTCGGAAAATACATAAACATACACAGTCTGGCTTGCTAAAGATCAATTTTGTGATCAGTTCAATAATTAAAGGTCGATATTACTAAAAACACATAAATTGATAAGTCAATGGACTCCCCCTTATCAATCTAGGTTCTTAGACATTGTAACCTTCAAGTAAAGGGCAAACAGAGAAAAACAGGAGTAGGTAATCATAATCAGAGACTTAAGTCTGACTTTTTCACTCACGTTCGATCGCCACCTGGTGGTCACTAGGAGAAACCCAATTTCCCATACAAAATTCTAACGCGCTCGCAATCGAACGTGTGTCGAAAAAAGGCCTCTGATACGATACGATACGATACACAAACGAAGCGAAAGGAGTTTTGAAAGATCGTAGCAAGTTGCGTTCTCCAAAACGCAGGTAGACAGTTGCTACAGTATTTGCCTACCCTTGGAAAGATACGAGTTTATGTATAAGAGATCACAATAAAAAGTAAAGTAATAAATAATATACGGCTGTGTCTCATATAGGGTCTTAGCATTATGCTGAGCGATGGCCGTTTTGCATAGATGTGACGTACACTTTCCCCCAAATTGTTATTTTGTTTTATTTTTTGTTTGTGTTTTTTATTTTTATGCGTAATGTTTGCCGCAAATAAACGAATTTTCTTTCTTTTCTTTTTCTTTCTAAAATAAATCCCACCAAAAACATTCTGTAAAAAACTAGCCAAGTCTCAATGGAGCTGCTTGTTTATCTCTAAAAAGTAATGAAATCTAGACAAAGTCGTACCAAGTCTAAGGTTCCTTACTGCGATTTCTTTATTATTATAGTTAATGTTGTGTGACTTGGCCGTTGAACATTCTTTATACGTTAGTGGGTACAAGTCAATTTTGTTGACACGTAATGTTATATCTGTTGTAACTACCTATAATATAATATAATAATATTCCACAACTATCACACAACGCCGTCTAGTCTCAAGCTAAGCAGAGCTTGTGTTATGTTTGTTAAGCGAGATAATAGCCCATACCGGTATTGGTAATTGGACGCTAGTGTCTCATTTTAGGCTGTTGTTGATTGTGCAACACATGCATTCAGCATTAAACCCTAACTCTGTACCAAATTTCAGCACTCTGAGTTTATGGGAAGTACTAGTTCTATTTTGATGATGAGTGAGTGAGTGAGTGTCATAAATGCGAAACTTTGCTTTCGCTTAACTTCGGAACTAAATAACCTACAGACTTGAAATTTTGGATTATAAGTATGTGATTATAGCTTACTGGATGACGAAAATTTCTGCGTTCTGGTCTTATCCAGAGATTCTCAAATAGGGGCCTGAAAATGCGGCGAAATGGTTCCAGTAAAGGATGGTACGGCAGTGTTTGCTTCGCGCTCGACTTGGCGGGGGCACTGCCGTGCCCCGATGAAAACAAGAAACGACCAACATCAAAACATTCTAATTAAATACATCCAACATAGTTTCATAATGAAAATTCCAAGTATTTATCGCTTCATTCATTGAAATGAATGAAATACTAAGCTAAGCACGCGACTGTTTTCCGGAATTCCGAATCATTCTGAATAATCTTACTAAGTAAATAAACTTCATTACTCAACGAATAAATCCGATTACTGCTTCACGTTTTACAACATTTACATTAAAGGGAAATGCATTTATAGGCTTTTGTAAATATTAAATGATTAATATCGTTCGTACTTAATTTTTTGTAAATACGTTAAAATGAACGGCTGAGTGATTTACGAAAATATTTTATTGTTTACTAGCACCGCCCCGCGGTTTCACCCGCATAAGTGTCGATGCCATGGGAATATCGGGATAGAAAATATCCTAAGTATGTATCGTTCCCCGGGATGCGATATAACTCTCTGCCAAATTTAGGTTTAGGCGTGAAAAGGTAACGCTTTTCACGCCTAAACCACTGAACGGATTTCGATAAAATCTGTCTGTATGTTATACAGACAGACAGACAGAGTTACTGTCGAATTTATAATATTAGTATGGATTTAATGCGTTGTGTTGTATGTTTTAAATGGCATCGTAATTATTTATTTTATCAGCTTACTTAACTGAAATGTTAACGATTTTCGCGCATTTTGCGGAAATAAGATGTTATGAGGTTTTAAATAATACCTCACTTTTTTTGAGGATGGGAAATCATTAAATGACCTCTCCCGCTCTGGGTGGAGCGGAAGGGAGTGTCAGACTCTTACTGACTAAAACCCACCCGTGTTCCTTCCTTAGCCCTTTATGTTCCGGGGTAGCGGTAACCCTTTCGGACGCTCCCGCTGACCCGGCAGGAAGGAGGGAAGAGAGCCCCGTACTCACCATCTGCCTAGCCTTTTTCCAACTATGTTGGGGCGGCTTCCAGTCTAACAGGATGCAGCTATTAAAAAAATTAAAACCCATGAAACCTAATTTATTTTCCGACATGCACATGAACGGAGTTGCGGGCACAGCTAGTTTAGCATAAGACTTACTAAAATATGTAACTAATAAAAACCGGCCAAGTGCGAGTCGGACTCGCACACGAAGGGTTCTTTTATACCACATTAAATTTTAACTTTATTTAATTTTTATTATTTGTTGTTATAGCTGCAACAGAAATACATCATCTGTGAAAATTTCAACTGTCTAGCTATCACGGTCCATGAGAATATACAGCCTGGTGACAGACAGACAGACGGCCAGTGGAGTATTAGTAATAGGGTCCCGTTTTTACCCTTTGGGTACAGAACCCTAAAAATGCCTACTATCACCCTGAAACCAGCAACTCAACCTAGCACAAACTGGAACCTAAGTATTCTCAAGCAGGCACTTGTACGGCTAATCGTACTGTTACCGTTACACGTCGGATTAGCTAACGAACCGTTACTGCAACAGTAAGATAGCCTAATGCGTTTGCCTCATAGGTAATAGGTACTACGGGCTGGTATCCGCAACTCCACGTCAATGCGCGTATTTTACGTACGGGTGGGAAAATCGATTATTCGATCCACCCCAGCTCCTCAAGGAAGGCCAGCAACGTCTTGATGTTACTGACCGTCTCACGTAGGGTACCTGGGTTACCGAAGTACTTTGCCCTGTACGTGGCGACCACCGGGCAGTTTAGAAGCACATGTGCCGCGTCTCGTCGTCCTCCATACAGGCCCTGCACAGCGGACTGTCTGTTACTCCTATGACAAAGAGGTGTTTATTGAATGACCCGTGGCCAGTTAAAGCTGCAGTAACTATACGCAGCTTTTGCTTATCTAGACGGAGAACCTGTTTCGCGTTTGCCCCATTAACTTCCCAGTCTCTTTAGTTGAACTGGAGCGAGTAAGCGGTTTGCATGATCGGTGAAACAGTTTTTTGCTTATGTTTGGATTTTACACAAGTCATTGGATGATACAGTGTTTCGTTTCGTTTATAAGTATGACGGAGAAGGTATAGTGTGTCTCGTTATTATCAGCCATATTTTAACAATTGTGGGCTACCTGTGGGTATGTGTTGGTTATTGCGCAATAGAAAAACGGTTTGCAGATCAAATCAGATTATAATTTCACGAACAATGTAATCACAATAGCAAATCACACACTGTAGGTACACGATACAACCAGGTATGGAACGCGGGGCAGTTTCTGAGCACATGTTGTTCGTACGATGTCATCACAGCGCTTCCGCCTCGTTCTCAAGTCAGTTCCCGTACTAATGATGTCTCCGACAAGTAAAATAACATAACATCACGCTTGCAACTCTTAAGGATCAGCAAAAGTGTACACAAGCAATCCCACATTTCGCCATAAGTGATGACTTAAATACTACTACTATAACTCACGATGATCATCATCATGGTGAGTTGCGAATCTGGTCAGTAGCGAATCTGGTGACTTGCTCATGAGGGATCATCATCTGTGTAGCCTTTTCCCAACTATTGAACAAGTGCGTAAACGGCGGGCGTTTTGGGGGACATTCTTCTGTAATTTTGACATTCGAAAAGTGCTGATTCTCAGCTTTATTTGAATAAATGACCTTTGATTTTGATTTTATTTTTGGGTTGAATACCAGTATTTTACGTGGGGCAACAGCCTATCTGCAATCCACAAACCAGTTGCTGGATAAGACGTAACGACTGTCAAAGATCCACGAATGACAGCCGGGACCAACAGCTTAACGGGCTTTCCGAGGCATGGAGAGGTCTCGGTATGGAAAGATTGTCACCCATCTACCGACCGACCGCGGCTAGAGTAGCTTACACACAAACTACTTTCATAATGACGTGCTTTAACTCAGTTATACTCGTACATTGTATATTTTTATCCTCTTTGGATTTCATTTACCTTGGATTTCAAGAGATTGAATACCTAGCCTTGCCCCTAAATTACAATCTTCTCGTATTATTTCTCTCATCACTCAACAAACTTAAAAAAAATTAGACGGAGAAAATACAGATACATTCTAGAATTTATCGGTATTTCAATTACACTGTACTTTCTTCAGTCTAAAAATAATATTGAAATTGGCTGTCAAGAATCAAACACACACATAGTTTATAATCTGGATTAACACATAAATGATTATTTTTAATCCCGCTAGTATGTACCTACGTTTCCGTTAGATATTTTCCAACATTCGCGCGGACGAAGCCGCGGGTAGACGCTAGTTACACATAAACTAAAACTAAGTGTATAGGTATACACTAACAAGCTTTGAGGACTAAAGAAATTTAATCGCCAATTATTAGTTGATGAAAGAGAACTTTCTCTAAATAGTTGACAATTCAAAGTAAATTGTTAGAGAAATTCGGCAAGTTGGAATGTCTGCAGTTTCATATATATATATATATATATTCTGATATAGAAAGCACTTTTATTTCCATTATAATTAAAGATTGAGTACAATAGAACTTCGAATGCATAGAAGTCGTTAATAATCTTGATTAAAATGATCAGCCCTTTTTTTGACTTAACCATGGAGTTTCTTACCCATTCTTTTCCATAATCCACGCTTTGGTACCTACTAACAACTAGTTTCAACATTTTCTCCGACTTATTCAGAAGTATCTGTAACTGCTTGAAGTTTTAATGAGTTTGAGTTTGACTAACTTAAATCTTAAAGGTAAAATTAACAAAGCCTTTTACACGTATTCAGCTTTCTATTTAATCATCCAACCGACCGGTTACACTATTAATCTTTTTAATTAGATTATTAATTCTAAAACTTTAGTTCTTAGAATTAAGTTTTATAATTAAATTCAAAGTTAGAAGTAGAGGGCCTGCTGGAGTAGAGATATTGTTATTTTACATTTTACTTTTGCGATTAGATTAGTTACTCATCTGTTGAAGTTATAGAGGTATGAGGAACAGGGTGTAAAGTTCACTATAGTTCCTATAGAAAAGGGAGGATCCTCCAACCAGACGGGTGTTGTGTCTGGTGGGCAACTGCCCGATGATTCATGTCGGGCCGTTGTATCTATGCTAGTGGCGCGGTAAACTCTGCTTGCGTGATGCAGGATTTTTGCGTGACATCAGTATGACGCGTTGTTCGCATGTGGCGTTGTAGATACCGCTACAAAGTCATGGTTTGATTTTTTATTAGGGGTTGATTTTTCCATCGCCAGATAATTTTTATTCCAGGAATTAAATTGACGTTTTTCAAGTATGAAATAACTGTCAAAATTTCAAAATTATTCCTCGAGTTAACAGATGATTATCGAATAACAGTTATCTGGCGATGGAAAAACCGGTCCTTAAAAGAATAAATTTGTTTATAATTTCGAGTTATTCCGTCGGATCCCCTGAACTGATCCCCTGCTAGTTCTATTTTTAAAGATCGAAATGAAGTGAAATGATTTTTGTTTCTGTAAGTAAATCTTCGGATTTATTCCGGTGAGCGTGATGGCGTGCAATTTCAAATACCTACCTATGTTCAGCAGTGGACTGCTTTAGGCTGATGATGATAAAGTATTTATAAAAAATATGTAATTTGTTATTTCTATTTTTCCTACAAAAATAATATTGTAGGCGAATCTATTTCAAAGTGCCGTAGCTACTGTCAATCGACCCGATCTTGGTTGTACTCTCAAAATTCCAGCCCAAATTCCATACAAGACATTACCAAAAATATCTTCACCCGCACAGTTTAAATGCCCGCAGACCGCAGTCCTCTTACCAAAATAATCACACCCGAAATTCCGTACCCCACAAAATTTAATGACTTAACATACCTCACCCACGCATAGCTATATATACATGAATACATTAACAAAATATAATTTACGACACCAATTGCCGCTTGCCTCGAGATAACAGTAATAATCGTACGTGTGAGTCACTTAATGACGTCACACAAAATTTTGCATTCACGGTGACGCACAGGTAATGTCTGTACCAACGATGACGTATGAAGCTCAAACTGTTTTCAGAGGCATTCGCCGAGTCATAGCAGATAAGCGAATGGGGACGTTTAGATGGCGCAAGTATAAAGCGAAGGCGATTAAAGGTTTGGTCGTAATATCCTCGCAGATACGCTGATCCTTTGAGACGCGTTGATTGATGAAAGGGTTGATAGCATTGATATCCTAAATCCAGATGTTTTGGTGTAGATGTTGGATTTGGCCTTTGAATAGATTAAGGCTAGGTGTTTAGATGGAAATGACGGTGATTTAAACATTTACATACACCTGTTTGGATAGATTACTCGGTGAAATCCTAAATATATCTTTGTTTTTGTGTGTTTTTTTTTGTGTTGTTGGTCTTTCTTTTTTTTTTTTCATTATTATTATCTACTAGCTTCTGCCCGCGACTTCAACCGCGTGAAATTTCGGCCCCCGAGACCCATTGCTCGCCCGTGCTACTACTTTGTTTTCGTTTAGCGTTATGCCTTTTTTCCTTTTGCTTGGCTTTTAAGGATGTTAAATAGCCTTGAATAGCTTCCCCAAGAATTGGGCTATTAAATGCAAAAAAAATATTTCACATCCGACTGGTAGGTACTTCCGGAGATTACCCCAAATTTACAACCAAATTTATAATATTAGTTTAGGACACAAACTCGCGGTTTACCTAAGATTATTAGAAAAATCTAGAAGTGATATCCAAAAGTATTCAGCACCACCTTTTCACTGTTTTCTGCTCCAAAAATGTCTAATTTTTTCATAATTATAATCGAGATGCCAGTCTCAACAACGCAAAATAAATTTGCTACTGCAAAATCGCTGTCTGATCACAACTTGTCCACACAAGTAACATTACAAAGTAAAGCGGAGCGGTGAATGCAAACGACTATAGAAGGCGTGTAATTGCGTCCGCCATTGTATGTTCAACGTTTTTTTCCCGTTCTGCTATGAGTTTCAATGGGAGATAACGTATATTTCTCGACGAATCGATGAGTTTCGGATCACAAGGGTCGGAGTTAGAAAGTAACTTTTTTACGAGAGCTCTGCGGTATTCGGATCAGAAAATATGGCTTCGGTTTCAGTTTGAAATTTGAAACTTTTTTCGGCTGTTTTATATTCCACACAAACGGCGCCGCCGCGCCGAGGTCAGCCCAGAAAGCGGTGGCGAGATGACCTAGACGCGTACCGCTAGGGCTGGTTCCAGGTGGCGCGGGAAAGGAGTTCCTGGAAGGACTTGAGGAGGCCTTTGCTCAGCAGTGGGACAGTACAGGCTAAACAAAAAATATATATATATTAGGTTTGGTTAACCGTATATTTTGTTTGATAAAAGTAATGGTCGCGACTTACGAGTTGTCGGTCGTTAGTTAAGACAGACGCTTTATTTTGTGTAAATTATTTAATCACCACTGCTCTCAAAACGGTGACATGTGACATCTAACAACCAGCACTGGGCCTGTGTGGTGGATTACGGCCCACTCCCTCACACCGAGAGGAAACCTGTGTCCCAGCAGTGCGAACACTATAGGCTGATTATGTACCCATATTTAATTTCAAGCCGTTACAGAATGAGTCAGAACGTAAAATTAAATATTCATGTTTTTGATTTGAAGCTTATGACATGTTTAATTATAACAAAAACTCAATTACGCAGAACGAAAGTAATTATCTTTTCAGGCAAAATGTTTCGATGAAACAGTGATGGCCTGATAAAATTTTAAATTGACCTAAAAATCTACCTAGGTACTCATATAGGTATTTAAAAAAATCTTTTGTTAAAAAAATCCTCAATTTTGAGAAGTCTTCACTTTGAAACAGAGGATCATTCATTACCTCGTTCGACATTGTCACAGCGTGATGTGCGACGCTGATTATTTCTTCATAAATTTTTCAGAAGTGGGAATAATTAATTATATTTCCTTGTGTACCTCTAAATGAATATTATAAGGAGGTAACAATCTTTATTAAATAAGAAAGTCGTTATAAATTCCGTGAAGTCCCTGACACTTGTATTAGTTGATTAACCTATGTTACAATAACCAGGTTTCCTCTCCCGGGAGAAAATACTATTCAAAGTTTATGCAACTACAAAAAAAAGGAGAAAAAAAAACAGTGGCACTCCGGGAGTGCCACAGAATACTTTGCCATCACTCATTGACATATCGGACATTAAAACCGAGTACATCCCGAGGACAGCCGAACACATCCGAAGCGGGTATTTATTTTCATCGTCTTATAAACAAAACACGCGCGGTGTCACTTACGTTAACAGTGGCGCGAGTTCAATGGTTTTTTCCCATCTAAAAAATGCCCAACGCGCATAAAGAAGTTTTCACTTAAAAAAAAACGCAGTTGTATCTTGTTCAAGACTTTTTCCTAGAACTTAACAATCCTGCACCCTAATTGCGTAACATGCTATCAATCGGAATCTGAATCATTTTGAAGCAAATTGCTAATCCACTGCTTCATAAGTTCGAAAAATTTGTCCGCTCAACACGTAAATAACGCAATGAATGTTGTTGAACTGTCAAAATGAAACCGATTCCGATTGATAATGTGTTACGCAATTGCCCCGCTGGTGTGTACAACCTCCAACATAAATATTTTACTATTTTTTCTAGTTTTTAATACTTATCATTCCTGAACTTTTAATCCATACAGGGGTAGTTTCAAGCTTATACTTTTGCTCCAGTGCCCTTAAAACCTTGTTGTTCTCTACTGCTCAACTCTCAACTTGTAAATGGGTCTCAAGTAAAGTGTCACTCAAACTACGCTAATGTCAGTGTACCGCATTTTTTTAATTCACATTTCCTCTCACTTGCTTTCATTTTGAAAAACAGAAAAGGACCATTTTTCTTCATGTGTTACTAATAATACCTTTTATATGATTACACTAGCTGCGGCCCGCGGTTTAACCCGCGTAAATTTCGATCCTTCGGGAATATCGGGATAGCCTATATGTTAATCCAGGGTGTCAGATATCTCCATACAAAGTTTTATCAAAATTTGGTCCAGCCGTTTGAGCGTGAAGAAGTAACAAACATATAAACACACACACACCCTCACTCACAAACTTTCGCCTTTGTAAAATAGACGTATGAGGAACAGGGTGTAAAGTTGTGTCTGGCGGGCAACTACCCGATGATTTACTTATGTCGAGCCGTTCTATGTTAGTCCCGCGGTAAACTCTGCTTGCGCGATGCAGGATTTTGCGTGACGTCAGTATGACGCGTTGTTCGTATGTGGCATTGTAGATACCGCTACAATAATAGTAGCGTGATTACGCCTTAAGTGGGCTAAGACTGATAGTTTGAAACTTCCCAAAAAAAATGCGAAACCATCATCCAAAGCACTCTAATTTTACTACACCATTACCAAAGAAAAATCGTCTTCCATACACAACAATGACACCCTCAAAAAAGCTTCCGTGCTTCAAATAATCAGGGATACCCCAAGGGTATGTAATAGGACCAAAACTGCTACAGAAACTAATTCGAAATAAATAGGTCCTATCAAGAAGACTTATGTACGTCGTTAAGTTAGATAGTAATACATTAAAAAAGGTGCATTACAGTCGCTATTAATCTTGGAAAACGGTTCTAATCAAGTGGAGAGCTTGGATGGATGCGTGATTAACTTGGATCTTTCTTAACTCGGTCTTGCATGTGATTAAATGTCGGGAGAGGTAGTACGGATGACTTCTTTTATACTTTAATTGTATTGGAATTGTTTGATGCCTCAGTTCGAGGAAATAAAAAAAAATAGAAGAATAAAACCCCAGTAATGTTTTGGATTTAATGTAGTGTATAAGCACGGTCCAGTTGTGTTGGCTTTGCAAGGGAAATTTTCGAGATATTATCCGAGTTATGAGTTTTTGCGTTCAGCACTTAGGCAATAAAGAATAATATAAAAATAAAATTTTGTTTCCAATTTATTTCGGTGAATAGGAAAAAGTCCAATTGTATAAATAAACTAGCTTCTGCCCGCGACTTCGTCTGGGTGATTTTTTTTGTACCCCCCGCACGCACCCCGTCACATCGCATCGCCTGCCCGGACTATTACTTCATTTTCGTTCGGCGTTTTTTCTGACTTTTTTTAATTTTGCTCGGCTGCTAAGGGTCCTAGCGTAATGTCAAATAACCTATAGCCTGTCTAAAGAATTGAGCTATCAAATGCAACAATTTTTATTCAGATCTGATCGGTAGTTCTTGAGATTTGCGCGTTCAAACAAACAAACTAACTCAACTTTAATATTAGTATTTATGGTCCCATTAAAATAGATGAACAGACTTTTAGAAATCATTCAGGCCACCAAAATAACGACGATGGTAAAAAAATATATAAGAAAAACGCATAGATACTTACAAGAAAAATAATCAGCTAACGAAAATACACTAATACTTTTTATTTTAGGTCAAAATAAAATCACTTTAATCAGTGTTTTTTTTTTGCTTGGATATCTTTAGCTAACTAAAGATATCCAAGCAAAACGTACTGAGTACGTAAAATTTGTGCATCTTTTTTAATGGGACCCTGAATATATTATTCCGAACTAGGCTGCTGCCCGAATTTTCATGTAAAAAAAGCCAATTTTTCCCGACCTAAAATCTTTAGAAACATACTCTTTTCAGCCGACTTCTAAAATTATGAAGTCCAATTTTATCCGATACACTAAAAAAATACTGAACATTCAACCTTCAATACAACTTCAACTTTAAAGACTTCAGTTCAACTTCAAACAGAAAATCACAATAGTTCTCTTTTCAATCCACTAATGTTAGAACTAAGTGATTAGCTTGAAGATCTAACGGACGGTTCGCTAAGCTGATGAATGGAGGGAGGCTTGGCTGCTTCCGCATCGTTAAGTTAACGGTCCAATTCCTTAAGACTTTAGTTAAGTTTATTGATAAGTTAAAACAGTTCGTTAGAATGGGAAATTCCGTAGTATGCACCGTTTTAGAGATAAAAAGAGGGGGGTGAAGTACAATTTTAAGTTGACAATATAGTATATTCTTGCCCATTCTTCTTCATACGAATCAATTCTATTGCAAGTACATTTAATTTTTGACTTTCAAAAGTACCCTGCGCCTATCTATACCTACTTATAATAAATCTGTAGAAGTGAAAATTCTGTACATTGAAAATATAAAAAAAATAAATGGCGGGGCAATGGCATGTTACTAGACCGACACCGAACCCAAAAATGTGATTAATTTTTTTTTATCTGTCTGTCTGTTTGTTCAGGCATCACGCAAAAACTACCGGTTCGATTACGATGAAACTTGGTATTATTCTTTAATATATTATTCTTTAATATTCTTTAATATCCTGGGCACCACACTGGGTACTTTTTATCCCGGAAAAGTATCTATATATATATTCGTATATAATTCAAAGTCCTGACTGACTGATATATCAACGCACAGCCTGAACCGCGGGTCCTAGAGACATGAAATTTGGAGGGTGTGTTATTTGTGAAGAGTAGGTATCCACTAAGAAAGGGTTTTTCGAAATTCCACCCCTAAGAGGGTGAAT
Source organism: Oligia fasciuncula (assembly GCA_963082905.1). Taxonomy (NCBI): domain Eukaryota; kingdom Metazoa; phylum Arthropoda; class Insecta; order Lepidoptera; family Noctuidae; genus Oligia; species Oligia fasciuncula. The sequence continues at coordinate 3,763,735 of OY720401.1, forward strand.
GAGGGGAGGGTGAAATTTTACGCGGACGAAGTCGCGGGGAGAAGCTAGTAAGCTTCAATAAATCCTTCTAACTTACTTTTCTTCCTTCGTAGAAATGTTACTTGTTAATAGTTAGGTACTGGAAAAACGCTACGAGAACTACTTTAGCTTCCATTCAATTAATACAAACTTGTATTAATTGAATGGAAGCTAAAGTAGTTCAAGTGGTGGCTGATTCAAAGAATTTCTCTGAAATCTGTAATGAGTAATTTAGTTTTACTTTAGCAATTACCTTTCCCGGAATTCTTTAACCATCTTCTGCTAATTGAAAACTTAACATTCACTTACTCTGATTTCCTTGAAGTGGTGTTCACATACTTTGTATCTTAAATGGTATCATTTAATTCTATTCACTGATGTAAAATAAAATACTGTAATTCGTATATTATAGTAACAAAATATCGTAGGTCGCTCATAAGAAGGCTAAAAGTCACCCAAAGGGCAATGGAGATGCCTGAATGGAGGGCCCTGCTCGAAGTTTCCCAACAAGGTAACCGACATAGCCTGAAGAATTGCCAAATGGCAGTACCTACATTGCTCGCAGCACAGATGGCCGATGGGGCCGAAAGGTTTTGGAGTGGCGACCGCGTACCGGAAGACGTAGCGTTGGAAGTCCTCCCACAAGGTGGACCACTGGATGCGAGTAGCACAGAACCGGTAAAAGTGGATGTGCTTGGGGGAGGCCTATGTCCAGCAGTGGACGTGTTTCAGCTGAAATGATGATGATGATGAACAAAATATCTACATGTTTAGCTTACAAACATTTGTATTCGTAATAACCAAAATTTATTCATTTAATTTTCTAACACAAAACTGAAAACTCTAAAAGTAAAAGTAACTTTAGTACTAACTGCGCCGCACCCCGTGGATTCACCTGCATTAGTCTCGCTCCCGTGGAAATATCGGTATAAAAAGTATCACATGACCTAATCCAGGTCATGGTCTACCCATGTGCGAAACATCCCAATCCGTTCAGCCGTTTTGGCGTGAAAGGTTAACAAACAAACATACAAAAATCAAATCTTTTTTCTTTATAATTATAATATTAGTTTAGAAAACAATAACATCAAAACTGAATAAAATTCTGAAATACAAAACACACAGAATAACTTTGTTTAAACACGGTTTACTGTGGGTACAAGTTGGCAAATAAACGTCACTAGTATGAAACTGGAAACTGAGTTTCGAAACTCACTTATGACCTTAGTCTGTATTCTGGAAGCTAAGGGAATAGGCTTATAATAATATGTATTATGGCTGACGTTTTCGAGTTATAACTTCTTAGTTTTTTGGTATTGAAAGCACTGGTTTTCTGGTCTTTTGGTACATATTAGGAACTAGCTCCCGCACGCGGAACTGTGGTATTCCCCGGTGGGTTCCTGCATTGTCGAGGCGGGGTGCTCAGTAGCCGTGGCTTGGTCACCCACGGAGAAGCGAAGAGGAACCAGACGAGGGGCCACTCGTCAGGGCTTTTGCCGGTAAGCCGACGACGTAGCGGCCAACAAGTAGGTTACGGCGCCGATTGGACGACATCGTAACTGAGGCGGGCCGCAGACGTCAGACGTCTCTCACTACGCTTGCCGATACGCGGTGGTCCACTCCAGGACGATAAAAACTCTAAAACTAAAACAATTGTGTCTCGTAGATTTCATTCAGCTCATACAAGCCATTATCAACGTACCTACTCAAGAATAATGATAATGTTAGTAGGTAGCACAGTAGTAGGTGCTCAGAATCTTATCTTTACCGTATCGTTTCGAGTCTGTTAAATGAGCAATTAAATGTGACTAACCCAACACAACAACTTGCGCGCGGCCTGCACGCGCAGGCAGCGTGATCAGCGCGTCATCGGCAGCTGAAGCTTGGCGCGGCTCGGTGACCACTCGCTTCAACGGACTCCACCGCGGCGGACGATACTCCTCCCTTAAATTGATAACTGTTTGTCCGGGAAAGTTTATATTTTAAATAAGAACGCCAATAAACCGCTGTCCTCAAAATACAGTCCACGCTTTCATTGCTCCCCGCGCTAATAACTTGCCACCTGACGATATAACCTGATGGCCAAGATAAGTGGCAATCGCCTTCAAAGCGAAAATATTTCTAGGACGCGTTGGTAGAGAGATTGCCACTTGTCTTGGCCATCAGGTTATCGAAAGGTGGCAAGCGGCGCTTCTAAAAAAATGGTCGTCACGGTCGCATGTTCGCGAGACGATCGCGGCTCCACAGCTTTCCGAGGCACGGAGGGTGTCTACAGATCGTCACCCATCCACGGACCAACCGCGGCAAGCGTAGCTTAACCTGATCGATTGACCCGTGCGGCTGTTATTACTTAGCCACAAGCCTAAAATGGGACGAGCCTAATGCCATCAACTGGGCAAAAAATCTAAGCTCTGGGCCGCTACTGAGACATTCCAGATGGAAAAACCAATATCACTTTACCCGACTCGGGAATCGAACCCAATAAGACCTCGTGCGCAGCAGTAGCGCTTGCGACCACTAGACCAACGAAGCTGTCAACTATTCAACTATTTTTAGGCCCCGTAGGTACATTTTTTTATGAAGTCAGGTCAGTTAGCAAGTTGAAGCTATTATAGCTGTTATATCTAAATAATAATACAGGTGAAATTAGCAAAAACACGTAATCCGATAAAAAATATCAACTCAATCCAAATAAAAGACATTTTTTTTTATCTTATCATATACTTTACAACACTGATCCGAATACATTATCTAAATTGTTCACGTATCAAATATTTACAGATAACAAAATGTATTAACTTTACTGAATTAAAGACCACATAATTCTTCATTATAATAGGTCTGTATTATATATTATAGAACATTTTCATAAAACATTTAAAGGGCTAAAGTGTAAAAGAATCCAGAAGGCCAATTCCTGTAATTAAAAAACATTCAAAATCTAATCGCAATATCGTCTCAGCGACGATCAATGTCAAAAAAATTACAAACATTTAGGGATATTAAAGGTATTTTTGACAGATTGAGACTGAGATCAGACTATGAACGTTCTTAAAATTACGGTAATTGCTCCTCTGGAATGTCCTAAAACAGTTTACTCAATAATTGAGTGATCAGTTTTTTTTTTCAGACAATACGGAAAAAAAAGTTTAGTAGATCCAGATTTTGACTTTGACTTTTAGCCTTTGCCTAGCAATGGGACACAATATAGGCTAAAAAAAAATCCAGCCTAATATTGCTGTCATTAATATGTGGCACCGTCCATGATCAGAGAATGCATCTGTTTGGAGCGTACGTAGCTTGCACCTTCGTCGGCCGCGCGATGTGCGTACCTTACCGCCTGCGCCCACGCACCGTCTCCGCACGAAGCACGCGAAAGCTCGGTCTTCTGCGGGTCGTTAGTCTACTCCGATGGCGAATGCGCGCGCTAATCGTTCTAAATTTGCAATAACGTTTCGCAACCTAGCTTATCTAAAGTCTCAGTTTTCCTTCAAATTCTTGATACTGTATCTTCCTAGTGCTTGTTTCTTCTTATACTTTACACTGTAAATCTTAATTTACTATTAAAACTTCTATCTTCAACTTGGAAAACGCCTGTCATTTCACACACCCTCCGAGCAACCACATATCTACTATCTACTTATTGGTATGAAAAAAACAAGCTTTGCAATCCTGATATCTAAGTAACACTCTTACAAAATATACATAGTTAGAACACCTGAACCTTATAATTAATTTCCCCTTAACTAAAATGACAAATTTTATTAAAATAACACATAATTGTTTCAGAAATAAAAAAAGCTACATTAAACATATGCTTCGTTCTTTCGAGCAACCGAATTGCGCAACTCTTGGCAAATCAGGTTAACTATGACGTCTTGACAAAACGGAGCAATTGACAGCAATACAAAGACAGTCAATAAGTTGCCAATAATTGTGCAATTTTAGTTGCGCATATAGGTAAGAGCATCATAGGACATGTATACCACAAGCGGTAGAAATTTGTACCAGGTCGTCCCTGACAGGTTATGCCCCGGGACACATGATTGGTGTGGCATGCCGCGTCAGATTCATACATTTGACTTGACGCTCACGGCTAAGGGAATACTGACAAATCATTTCAAGCATTTTCTACAAGGTGTAGCAGAATAAACACAAGTCCTGATAGTAATATGTTCATAATTGACTACTGAATCGATTTCAGTTGATGACTGATCGATTTTTGCCATACTTACCGAAGAAAATTAAATCTTATTTTAAGGCTCAATTTAAAAAATAAGACTCAATTTTAAATGCATAAAGTAATGCTGGGGTCGTGTAATAAGCTTTTAACTTAATACTCTAATTGTGGGGTGTGTGAGATCTTGCGTTAATTATGTTACATAATTGTATAAGCAATTTCACGTATAGAAAAAGCTTGAACTGATTTAATACACATCAGGTGACGTCATAGCGAGCCACCACATATAAATATGAACCTAATTTAACACCAAGATATCGATAAAAACGGAATTTACAAAATTACATGAATATTTGCCGAAACATTGTCAGCGATTACGAGAAAAATTAAAATAATAAATTTTAATTATATCAAATGGATTAGAAACAATATGGCGGATGTACATTTACGTTCTATACATTTCTCACGTGACAAACTTACGTAGGTAACTAGGTGCTTATGATAACAAAGAAGCATCGTTTCACTCCAAAAATCACAGAAGCACTTTCACTTTTAATGGAAATAATTATGAAGCACCGGCTAATAGTTGGAGTAATTTATTCTGACTTTCTGGCGATTCCATCTGGCCAGCATTTAACACTTTTACAACTGCGGCTGCAGATGGTGGTGGTGCTGTTGTTGGTGTTGTAACCACTTCTGTAGTCTCTGCTGCAGGTGTAGTAACCGTTGTCGATATACTGCTCCTACACTCCTCCAATTCATAACCTAACCTCCTCCTCTGACCAGCCAATGCCAACGTCGACACGAACAGACAGAATGACAGCAGTGACAATACAACAATGACTTTGTTGTTCAGCATCCACCCCAGGGTCACCTCCGTGTAATATTTGCAACTTCCCATTTTTTTTCTTCTATATTTGCTTCGTCTCACACGAGTATCACTATCCGTTCTGTTGCGACGAATACTTCAAATTCGTTATTATCTTTTATCGGTATTATTTGACGATATCTTCTTTTATCAATTGCTGATAAAGCATGACCTCTAATTTCGTCACTTCTGACTTAAACCTTATTGCAATAGCGATTAAGTAGTGTTTAAGTTGAAACATTCCACGTTATTGATCGTGGGCAGAATAAGATAGTAAATGAATCATAGATTACTGAAATACTATTGGTTTTTTGGACAGTTTAATTGTCGCTGAAAAATATGAGTCATCAAAAAGATTAAAATCACAAATAATGATTCAACTACAATACAAAGACTTTGTACACCACAAATGCCAAAAGGTAATTTTAATCCTTATCAAATAAAAAAGAGCGGCCCGTGGCTAAATAATAACAGCCGCACAGGTTGATCGGTCAGGTTAAGCTACCTTGCCGCGGTTGGTCTGTGGATGGGTGATCATCTTTCATACCGTGACCCCTCTGTGCCTCGGAAAGCACGTTAAGCCTTTGGTCCCGGCTGTCATTCGTGGATCTTTGACAGTCGCACAGTGTTTTATTGCCCCAAAAAAGTTTACATCAGCTTTTTATTGAAAATTTCTACTCAATAAGTTCACTAAAATGCACGAGTAGAACTCCTAGGTGCCAATTTTGTATACTCTATTTTAAAAAAAATCTTAAAGTTTTCGTTACCTTGAAGGTCAAAATACTGAAAATAATTCATATAATAAAAACTGTATAATTATGATTGAGTTTTGTTTGAATTGCATATTTAAGAAACTATTCTAGACGCATATTCTCCCGTTTTTATTTAATCAGAAATCATAAAAGAACTCACAAAAAAAAATGTTTTTCCGAAATTAGTTTTTTTTTTTAATTTTTCTAGCTCGAAGTAGAACTTCTGTCTGGTACAATTAGGTTCCTTATAATAAGGTTTATCACCTACAAAAATATTACTTTCAACTTATTTATAGAAAATGATCTTTATGTACTAAGGGTCAAAATTTCAAATTTAGGGTTATCACAAAAAGGTCAATTGGCTGTTTTATGATTAACTAAAATTAAGTATGGTGATATATGCTAATTACCACGCGAAGCGAAGTCTTAGTAATAGGGACCCGTGTTTACCCTTTGGGTACGGAACCCTAAAATGTACGAAACGTATTGTTATCGGTCATCCAAGATTTATGTATATCGTTTATTGAGCATTGAACTACTTATATAGTACGTGGGAGGACAGCCAAATGACTTGTCCCTTGCCGTCGTAAAGCCTTGGCATTTTCTTGTGCTTTTATAAAGATAATGATAATCAAGAAAAAGAACCCCATGCAATGCAATAACTGGAGATGATAATGCGGCTTTAGATTATCCATTATCATTGCGTGTTTATGTGTTAGTTGTAAGAACCGAGAGACAATTCTCGAACGTTCACAGTCTGATCTCATTCTCAATCTGTCAAAAATATTTCTAATTTCCCGACATTTTTGACAAGTTTTTGTCATTGATTGTCGCTGAGATGAGATTGCGACTAGATTTTTTTTTTTTTTAATTACGCGAATTGGACTTTAGGTATTTAGAACAAGCCATTGTTTACTTATTTTTTTTTTTAAACTTTATGCGCAAGTAAAAAAATACTGTAATACCTGCGGCATTTTCTATCAGCCAACCTTAGGGTGATGCAGAGACTTCACATGGCAGGCATGGCTATCAAATCCAAGAATATAAATACTAATAGGTACAATTAAGACCTAATATTGTTCAAAACGAAAAAAAAAAATTAAATGAAATTATGAAAATTCGAACAAAATTGTATGGCAATCGCTCCACGTTAAATACTGGTATACAGATGCATCCAGTCAGACTGGAAGCTGACCCTAACATAATTGGCCAAAAGCTAGGTATACATGGTTACACATTGCAAAATGTGTAACCAAATGCAATAAGTGCCCAAGACTTGGGCCATAATCGCACTAATATTATAAAGGTGAAAGTTTGTGGGGGTGTGTGTGTGTGTTTATATGTTTGTTACTTCTTCACGCTCAAACCGCTGGACCAATTTTGATAAAATTTTGTATGGAGGTAGCTGACACCCTGGATTAACATATAGGCCACTTTTTATCCCGATATTCCCACGGGATCGAAACTTATGCGGGTGAAACCGCGGGGCGCAGCTAGTATTATCTATATTTATTATGTACCTACGTAAGGTAAGGGTCGTCAATCAAAGGACTACCCGGTCATCATGGGCCAAATTATGATGGCCCACTCCTAAACGGCCAGTCATTGACTAACCGCGGGACTTGACCCATTTAAACATTGAGTTTGGGATACACAGAGGTCTTATGAGCAGTGGTGGCCAAGTGGTAACGGCCGCGACTTACGAGTTGTAGGTCGTAGGTTCGAAACCCAGACAGGCACTTTACTTTGTGTAAATTATTTCATCACCACTGCTCTCAAAACGGTGAAGGAAAACATCGTGAGGAAACCGACATGTCCTAGAACCAAAAATTCGAAGACATGTGACATCTGCCAATCCGCACTGGGCCCGCATGGTGGATTACGGCCCACTCCCTCTCACCGAGAGGAGGCCAGTGTCCCAGCAGTGGGAACATTATAGGCTGATTATGGTTATGGTATAGGTCTTATGATACTAGATGAAAAAATAGTTTCAAAGTTTTTTTTTTAGTAATGAAGATTTTTTTTTTGTACTTGCGACCTCACTGACTGATTGGTCACTACATTTATATATGTCAAAGTTTCCCGTATGTCATTACTTCCCAGAATTCGATCCTAGCGACACTATCGAATGGTGTATACAATGTGTTTTTTTTTCAAAATCACCAGGTTCGATTCCTGGCTAGAAATATTGCATCATCATCATCTGCCTAGCCTTTTCCCAGTTATGTTAGGGTCAGCTTGCAGTCTAACCGGATGCAGCTGAATACCAGTATTGTACATGAAGCGACTGCCTATCTGACCTCCACAACCCAATTACTGGGTAATACGATACCCCTTGATAAGACTGGTTGTCAGACTTTCGGGCTTCTGACTAGCCGTAACGACTGTCAAAGATCCACGAATGACAGCCGGGACCTTTCCGAAGCACGGAGGGGTCACAGTATGTAAAAATGACGACTCATCATCATCATCAGCCTATAGCAGTCCACTGCTGGACATAGGCCTCCCTTAATGAGCGCCATAGCGCCCTGTCTTCAGCTTGACGCATCCAGCATCTGCCTGCAGTCTTTCGCAGATCATCATCCCACCTGGCCGGAGGGCGTCCCACACTACGTTTGCCGAGTCGCGGCGTCTACGTCACGTCTACGTTTGACGACTAATTGAGAAGTATGGAAGAAAAATACATGTTGCGCTGACCCCAATTAAATTGAGATAGGTAAAGGCAGGAGAATAAAATGAGTTAAGTATGGGAAGACACTTTAGTTTAAATTATTGTTCAGACATCACACACAGGCACATCAAGCTACTACAATCTGTCAATTTTCTTTAATAGATTTTCAACTTTATCGCTAAAACATAAGGTTCAAAGTTGATTGGGAAAATTTTACAGTTTCGGATAATTCTCATTGGATTTTAGAATCAGCTTTGCCAATTCAATTATTTTACTCAGTAATAAAGTGACATGATACTATTTTAATATCAAGTTATTGCATAAGTGCTTGGCCAGACTGGCAGCGCGTGGCGGGGAGCGGCGCGGGTACGTGAACGCGCGCGATCTGCATGTCCGCAGTCGAGCGCGGCTGCGTTCTGCATGTTGTCGTGTCCAGTGTGTGTCAAAATATAATATGGATGAAGAAGACTTATTTTTACTAGAAAAAAGCTTGAACTAGTTTGAGAACCCCGGTCCCCGCGCACGTTGTATGAACGAACTATGGCGTGAGTTGCCCACGCGCTCCCCGCACCGAGTAGCCCGTGCCACTGACCACGCCCGCGTGCACACTATGGACACTCAAATGAAGCTCTTATGTTTGAGTACGCCGCGCCGCGGCCGCGTTGCTAGTCTGGCCAAGCATTAAAGTTAAACATACCGTAGTGAATTTAATTAATGCATCTCATGTTAGCATGTTGTCACTACAATAATTCTCTTCTGCTCAAAGAGTGTGAATTTTTCTTTTTATTAAAACAATCGGCATTTCAACGTGCTAGCAGACTTATTAATAAACCTTATTAATTTATGATATAATATAGTTATATCGAATGTTTCATAATACAGAAAAAAGTGTAGGGAGGATTAATTTGAAAAAACTGGTGAGACTTTTATTTAGACTTTTAATTAACAGAGGGCCTTTTTACAAAGCTTTTATTTTTCATATCACGTTCTGATATTTCGATTTTATATTACTGTTTGTCAGTAAAGTTAATAAACGTATTCTAATATTGAGTATGGCAATATCATGGAACGTAATGATGGAAATATTTTTCATAGAATTGTTCCGTGACTTATAATTTCTTTCGTTATTAATTCGATACTATCGGTATTATTAACTTCTAAAACAACAACCAACTTAAAAAAAAACACTACAAATTCAGAAAGAACTTTAATTTCGGAAGTTTCGTTGGTTCCGCATTTTCGTTTTTTGACACCGACTTCCGAAATTAAAGTTATTTCCTATTTTTGAGTTAATTTCTTTTTGAAGTCGGTTTAATTTTTTAAATTACTTTTTTTATTTTTCCTTATTATTAGAATTCATTATCTGTATGCACGTGTTTCTGTTACAAAACCAACTTTTCTTTCTTTCAATGTTTCGTTAGAAATACGACAATTATGGATAAATTATAGGTCGTTCCATAGATTGTTGTATTTGAAAACAGAATAGGTCTTTTGTGTTCGCCTACTGTTATTTTAAAATGGATTACGTAAAGTTTTATACTGTTGACAGTTTTACTCGTGTTGCTTTGAGATTTGCCGACTAGTTCCAAACTCAATCCGACTACTATTTCACAAACTCCAACACCACAAACAATAATAAACATTAATGTGTCGCACACTAAAGTTATGACATTAAACTTCAAGCCTCAAATTATAAATTCAGATCAACAAAACAGACTCCGAAATCACGTGAACCCATAAACAAAATGGCCACTTCTCAGATCCATCAATTACGAATATGTACAAACCGTCAGTTAACTACTAGCTACTCAGAACAAGTGTCCCTTTCATCTGAAACACCATAAATATTTCAAACAATATCCCAACTCCGTATACGCCAGTACCAAAATTCCAATGGCACCACACGCACGTTCGCCTCTCAGTGTACCTCCTACATTACTCGGTCGCTTCGAAATGGAGCGGGCTCTTTACGTAGATAGCACCCATTAGAACCAACACTGGTTTAGGATAGTGTAACACTCGCTGTGGTACTAATCAGAAAATTGCCTTCAATTATTCAGCTGCGTGTTCTGAATTGAGGGTCGGTTTATATTAATATAGGGACATTATTTCAGGCTAGGTAGACTGGAATAAAAATGAGCTGAAGTATGGAAGAAAAATGTTTCAGGTGCGCCATGACAGGTAATTTAGAAAGGAGGATGAAAGTGACTTTTTGTACTTAATCAAAATGTTTACAAAGAAGGCTAAAGGATTCTGACGAGTTACGCGAACATAAACGTAGGGAACAGCTGTTTTTTTTTCGCGATTTCATGTTTGGTCCCGTAGTAAAAGTTGTTCATAATGATAAGTACAATGACACCTGAAGAGGTTATGCATTAATTACCAGACACCCTATTGCAGTTATTCCTTCTGAGTGAACATGCAACAAAACACATTAATTCATCATTTCAGCCGAAAAACGTCCACTGCTGGACATAGGCCTCACCCAAGCACCTCCACTTCAACCGGTTCTGTGCTTCTCGCATTTAACGGGTTCCTGCGGCCTTCACAAGGTCGTCGGTCCACCTTGTGGGAGGCCTTCCAACGCTACGTCTTCCGGTACGCGGTCGCCACTCCAGAACCTTTCGGCCCCATTGGCCATCTGTTCTGCGAGCAATGTGCCCTGCCCACTGCCACTTAAGTTTGGCAATTCTTCGGGCTATGTCGGTTGTCATGGTTCTCCTGCGGATCTCCTCATTCCTGATTCGATCACGCAGGGAAACTCCAAGCGTAGCCCTCTCCATTGGCCTTTGGGTGAATTTTAGCCTTCTTATAAAGCCCATTGTGAGCGACCACAGACCACACATTAATTAGTTGAATATATAATTTATATATTATGAGTTGGTTATTTTGCTGCCTGAATAAGTTTAAGCATACTTTGAATTTACTTAAGCTGAGCTGTGGCACCCATTGAGCATAGACAAAGTTTCGTGTATATTATTATTTTGAAAGGGCACTACATTTTTTTGTTGAATAAAGTTATTACACAATTGACTTCCTTAATAAATGATGACAAATGATAACTGACTGATTGACATGCTATTATTCCATTTCACATTTTTTTTAAATATTGTAACCTTGATGACATTGGACATTTTTTGTTACGGTAGACAATTTTTACTGTAATTTAAACAAATTGACATTGAATTGTATTATTTTATTTTCATAATTGTTACTTTTTTTTAATAAAAAATATTTACATAATCTATGCTAATATTTAAAATAATAATAATATGTACAATTATATGAAAAAAATAAGTAAAATAATCATAGGGCATCAAAAAATTCGTCCGCATCGCTGTCAACAGGAACAGTGCCCTTATTTTAATTAAGTATAATAATTATCTTAAAATTTTGTAAAATAAAAAATACTGGCATTCAGCTGCATCCGGTGAGACTTGAAGCCGACCCCAACATAGTTGGGAAAAGAGTAGGCAGATTGATTTTTGATCTTTAAATTGTTTAAAGCTATTTAATATGATTTGCATGCCCATGTGACGGTACATAACATGGAGGACTCATAAAATAAAACATAATATTTGTACTAAACACCCATGTTTGCAAACCAATACATGACTTGATTTGTGTAAATCAAACAAATAATACAAACCTAAATAAATATTGTACACGAGTAGAAAAACGGAGTGTCTACCCATATCTGATCCCCAAAAACATTACGTCATTACGCGTGACTTGGTCCGCCATTTTTCCGAATCCTGGCAAAAAGGAAAATGGACGTGGAAATAAATAAGTCAAAGCACATACGAATGGATAGATTACTTGGCCATCATCTGCGCCAAAACGACCCGTTTCCACAGTGGCCCAGCTAAGATATATGCTTTTGTTTTTCTTTATATGGTGTGGTTTTGTGTGACTGCCTTGTTGGTGAAGTGGTCGCATAAGGCTCAAATCACACCGAGATGGAAGCGAAGCGGAGCGCAGCTTCAGTGTCATATGAATTTTAACTTTATTTTCATTACTATAATACTTATTATCACATGAGAAACTTGAGTCATCGGAGTGCACGCGGCGCCGCGGGCGGCCGCGCCACCTTTAAAGTTTCTCAAGCGATACTATGTATTATAGAAATGAAAATAACGTTAAAATAGGCTATTTGACAATGTAAAAATAAGGTCATAATTATTGACACTCGTATAGATTATCGCTTTTAAAATCGATTTGCATTAATTTTACTACAAAACAATGTATTATTTATAAAAAAAATCCCGAAAAAACTTCATCTTTTTTAATCTGGCGCCACGTAATCGAAAACGGTCTGTATTGGCTGAACTTAAGATGACGTCATGATTTATTAAATTTCTGTCTATCGTTGACAGAACAGATGACTTTTGTCTAGTATCTCGACCGTTTCAACGTTTGTTTACGTGAATCGTGACGTCACGACGCCATATTGTTAAAGATAGCGTTTTGGCGGCTTATTTAAACAGTACATTTTTATTTACTATTTTTTTAAAGAAATACATTATGCAATTTGAAGTAATAGGTTTTTGTGGGCTCGTTAGACACCATTAAATAATCTGAGATGTATAACAGAAACCAGTCAAATAGCCTATTCATATATACACTGAAACTGCGCTCCGCTTCGCTTCCATTTCGGTGTGATTTGAGCCTAAGACGGTCCTTGGTATTATTCTCAGGTTGGAAAATATGTTATTGGGAATAGAATAGAATACTTTTTTAGTGTTCCGTACTCAAAGGGTGAAAACGGGGCCCTTTTACTAAGCCTCCACTATCCGTCTGTCACCAGGCTGTATCTCATGAACCGTGATAGCTAGACAGTTGAAATATTCACAGATGATGTATATCTATTGCCGCTATAACAACAAATACTGAAAACAGAATAACATTAATATTTAAGGGGGCACACAACAAACTTGTTTTTTTCGGCGTTTTTGCCTTGTGGTACGGAACCCTTCTGTGCGAGTCCGACTCGCACATAGTCAGTTTTTATTATGTACAGTCAACAAAAGAGATAAGTATGCAGGATCGTCGGATATAGTTGAAGTAAGAAACCGATGGATGTTCTCGAATAAAATTTTATTTTATTAATAGGAATCAAACAGCTCATATATCAAATTAAATTTCTATTATTATTTTTATCCCGATATTCTCACGGGATCGATACTTCTGCGGGTGAAACCGCGGGGCGCAGCTAGTATAACCATAATCCTACTTCCTAGATACTAATATTATAAACGCGAAAGTTTGTGAGGATGTATGGATGGATGTTTGTTACTCTTTCACACAAAAACTACTTAACAGATTTTGATGAAACTTTACAGTAATATAGCTTGTACATCAGAATAACGCATAGGATACTTTTTATACCGATATTCCCACGGGATCCACACTTACGCGGGTGAAACCACGGGGCGCAGCTAGTACTATAACTACTTATAAAAATATTGGTACTGTAGTGTTCTGTAGGTTCTCGCCTTTAGCAAAAGGCACTGGCTGGAGATGATATTCGATTCGAGGGTTTAAACGCATTTCAAATAATTTAATATGTTATTTTGTTATATAGTATTCATTGATATATGTAATTACCGCGAAGCTGTAACGTACTCTTTTTACAATATAGTAATTTCCAAGTATAAAGTCGTATCATTTGTGTACAGTCAACAAAAGAGATAAGTATGCAGGATAGTCGGTTATAGTTGAAGTTTAGTAAGAAACCGATGGATGTTGTCGACTGAAATTTAATTTGATAAATGAGCTGTTTGTTTTCTATTAATAAAATTAAATTTTATTCGAGAATATCCATCGGTTAATTACTAAACTTCAATTATATCCGACGATCCTGCATACTTATCTCTTTTGTTGACTGTACCTCTCAGAGGTACTCTAGAGGACCCCTCCGAACCTCTACAGTACCTACTATAAACTCTGCCTATTCCTTAAACAGGAGTGGTTTTATGCATTAAATTGTATATCCGTAATCTCCTTAAAACCAAAGTACACAAACGTCTCTCTGTTAACACTGAACTGAACCGAAAACTCAATTCCAAGCCGTTAATTACTTGAATATGTTAATTAACAGTTAATACGATCACTGGTATTCACCACGCGTTTAACTTGCCTGAAATTTATGTTCTTAAAGTGAGAGAATTATTGAATTTATTTTCAGTAAATAGCATTGTTCTGGTTTAATTTATTTTTGTTAGCTTAATGTCATACATGAAAAGTCTTTCTCCATAAATGTTTGGTAGTGATTGAACTTAGTAAGTCTGGGAAAATTATATTGTTTTCATTAACTGAAATTGCAACGAAAAAAATCAATTATAGCGTGGTCTGAAATGTAGTGCAGCGAAAAAAAGAAAACACGGACTGTCTTCGCCTTCAAAAAAAATCAAAATATCAAAATATTTTATTTCACATAAGCCTACATGGGCACTTATGAAACGTCAGAAGCTAGGTGCACGGTTCCAATTGGTCGTTTCCTATGGAGAAGAACCGGCAAGAAACTCCACGGTTACTCTTTTTAAAAATAATTGGCTTTTACAATATTTTCAAATTACAGTAGGTATGGGAGGATAGCGTAGGCCTGTCAACAAGTATCAGGTACTTGATAAAATAAAAAATGGTCTACAGATCTAAAGTCTACAAGGCCTACAAAGTCCTAACATTTACAAAATAAGAATCTATCAAAAGGATAAATAAAAAATAAAAACCTAATAAAACCTAGTGATATGATTCCCATTACAACCACTAATAAAGAGATGAAAAATTTGAATTGTCTGTATATAATGTCAAGTAATAAAGAGATTATGTCAAAAAAGTAAATAAAGTAAAGTAAATAAAAAATGAACATCGTAATTTGAGAGCAGTTAATAGACATTTAAATAGTTAAGCCGTTAATGAGTAGCCAGGGAAGCCACATGTGCAGAAGGAATTATTGCCAAACTACCTTGTCTTCAACGTAGTCTTTAATCTTATAATATGCTTTTTTGCTAAGGACATGTTTGATGAAGATTTTGAATTTTCCATCGCTAAGTTCAGTAGCCTTATTATGATTCATAATGTTATCCTTTTATGGTTCTGCCAAAGTGGCCTTTTTAAGCCCCCCAGCTCCTCAAAGAATATGTAAACCGTTATAGTTACCATGCTTCAGTATTAAACATTGTAGGTAGGTACTTGAGTGTTTTGATAAGAGTATGAAGCTTATTTTTACTACTAATTGCTTGTCTAGACTTGCAAATGAAGACCTCAGTGATGTTTATTTGTTTTATGACGAACTAGCTTCTGCCCGCGACTTCGTCCGCGTGTAATTTCACCCTCTCCCCATTCACCCTCTTAGGGGTTGAATTTCGAAAAATCCTTCCTTATTCCTTGTCTCCATTATAAAGGGAACCTCTGTGCAAAATTTCAGCTCTCTAGGTCCAAGGGTTTGGGCTGGGCGTTGATGAGTCAGTCAATCAGTCAGTCAGGACTTTTCTTTTTATTTATATAGATAGATGTGTACTCTTGCTTTCTGAGGGGCCCGTGGCTAAATAATAACAGCCGCACAGGTCGATCGCTCAGGTTAAGCTACGCTTGCCGCGGTTGGTCTGTGGATGGGTGACCATCTTTACATACCGAGACCCCTCCGTGCTTCGGAAAGCACGTTAAGCCGTTGGCTGGCTGTCTTATAAAGAAAACACGCGCGGTGTCGCTTACGGTAACAGTGGCGCGAGTTCAATGGTTTTTTCCCATCTCAAAAATGCCAATGAATTAGAATAAGAATGTTTTTACACACAAAATACCTACATAACACCAAAACCTTTCAGAAAATGTTTCATAAAAACGCCACCGATTTTCTAAATCAAAATAAAGCACGTAAGCCGAAAATAAAGAAGGTGCGACAGGCGAAAATAACAATTTCCTGTTTAGAAAAGGTAAAAAAATAACATGAAAAAAGTAACACATTACATCGTAACATTTTGCCAAAGGATTAAGAGGAATTTGTGCAGACGCCAGCACATTAAGCTACCCGAAACTGTCAAATTTTCCCAATCGACCTTGAACTTTATGCTTTAGCGATAAAGTTGAAAATCTATCAAAGAAATTTGACAGATTGTAGTAGCTTTATGTGCTGGCGTCTGTACATAATCTTCAATGTAAATCTTTTAAGAGTCCGTAATACTGTAGATTACCATTTTGTGAAGAAAAATGAATGGTTCCGGAGGGCGGGAGAAAATCTGTTTCATACGAGCGAAGCCGCAGAAATTAGGGAGCTATGTAACTGTTATTTATATTAATAGCCTGGCTATTTTTATTTATAGTGTATGTTCTTTTTTTTTTTGCAAAAAAATAACGAAGTGGTTGTTTAGTGTCAAAATGCCAAAGTGAAACGATGTTGTGTAATGACGTATCAAATTATTAGTAAAGAAATCTTTCAATCATCAGTCTGTCTTGTGGTTTTTGAACGGATCTATCGTGCGATCTATCCGGCTGCCACAATGCTATCTATCACGCCAAATGGCATGTTTAGGTACACCATACATAAATAAATAATAAATAAATATTTTATTCAGTATTAAAATTGGTAAAATATTTACACAAAGTCTTAGAAATAATTTACAAAGGTGTAATAATATCCTATCTAAGGCATCTAGCATAATCAGCCTATATTATTCCCACTGCTGGGAAACAGGTCTCCTCTCTTCGAGGGCGCCAGCACGCGGGCCCAGTGCGAGTTGGTAGATGTCACATGTCTTAAAATTTTTGGTAATAGGACATGCCGGTTTCCTCACGATGTTTTTGTTCACCGTTTTGATAAATTATTCACACAAAGTAAACCGCCTGGCTGAGTTCAAACCCATGGCGCGCAACTCGTAAGTCGGGGCCCTTGCGACTAGGCCTGACTAAATCCACACGGTGTCCTACTGCTACCTTTAGCCGGGGTGCTGGAGTGCTTCCGCATTTCGTCACGCTCCCCCGGCCAGGTGTTGGCCCGCAGGAATCCATACGGACCCTGTCACCCTCAGCGGCCGCATACGGCCACCATTCCTCTAGAGAGAGGCGCGCGCGGAACACAGCGCGCCGCGCCGTCTTGGGCCTTTCACTGTTCAGGCAACAAACTCTCCAAGTCTGTTGCCTGCAGGCACTGGGCCGCCACTACTCTACTACTCACACCCTACCCTATAGCACCTACATCGTTATTATAATAATTATGGTACAAAATGTATTATTTTAGTAGGTAAATAATCTCTAGTTCATTAAATCCGGTCCACGGTCATGCCAAATAAATTGCTTAAATTGGACCATTCGATCCCGCGTTATTTAAAATTGGAACGAAATACAAAATGGCTGTCCTGGTTTTATACTTAAAAAGATATGTATATTACTGGAAGCTTTTAGCGATTCAAATGTGCGATAAATATAATATTTTACTGTTATTGAACTGGTTCCATTTAATTGCGAAGTGGACACAAAGTTATTGTAATTAGTTTTGATTTTCAACATGTTTTTTCAATGTATTGGGGCCAAATTGGGGCCGTATTATGTTATATATGACGTATTAATGCCACCTTTTTTCCAGTGTGAGAGAGGGACGGAGCTATAGAAGCTGGTAGCACGATCTCTATTTTGCAATGGATGGAATGGATGGCATTATTCCCATCCTACTTTCTACTAATATTATAAACGCGAAATTTTGTGAGGATGGATGGATGGATGAATGTTTGTTGCTCTGTCACGCAAAAACTACTGAACAGATAACAGATTTTACAGTAATATAGCTTATACATCAGAATACCACATACAATTCTTTTTATCTCGATATTCCCATGGGATCGACACTCATGCGGGTGAAACCACGGGCCCATTCAGTAATAAAAAAAAATTGTAGGTACACCCACATTCCGCCAGTTATGTTTCAGTGTCATGTAATAGAGGGCGAGCCTTTTGCCATCAACCGGGAACACACCCAGGCTCCGGGAGCGTTTATGCCGCCCGTACGGCATTTCAGACAAACTTTCAAGCCCTTGTTTTCGAAAAGAAAGAACCGATTTTAATGTAACTTCATACGCATAAGCAGGATACAAAGGTCTAAAAAGTTACTTAAGAACATTTTTCGAAATGTGTTATTTAAAAAAAGAAAACTGGAAGTCTCTGTTTCTATGGAAAATTTAAAATATTTTTTTTAATCTGAAACAGATTATTTATCTATTCAAATTATGTCTGATGACGTCATCCGGGTGTTTTTACTCGCCCCTTCAGCGAGCTTTCAGATTAGACTGTCTGCTCTAGTTTAGTTTTGATTGTTATAACATTACATATTTATGTAAAACTACTTTTTAAATATTATCCCAAGATTAAGAGCCAGCGCTCACTAGCAAATTTTTATTGACCGATAGTTTGATCGTTTATGAATTAGTATGGAGCTATATTGAAGTGCACGTGTTTGATAGGCCAATTTTTAATCGCCAAATGCATGCATCATATCAGAACAAAATATTTTGCTATATTTTGAAGGAATATCAAAGCCATTCTTTCTAGAAACTCGATTCGTTCTAACGTCTAGCCAGCTGACATTGTCTGGGATGGATAGCATTAAACTACGGATGATTTATCCTTACGAGAAGATTGAGAGAAAATCTCACTTCTTTTTGTCCTCATTTGTTTTACGAGCAAGTCGAAAGGGGATTTGAAAGTTAACAAGGGAATATTGGGACGTCTGCGAGACTAACTGCGTAAAGAAAAAGTGCACGCAATGTCAAGGGGACTACAGGACCTTAACGCAAAAAAACGCAAATTTCATAATGCCTAAAAGTAATGATCGACTACGGTAAACAAAATCAGAAAAATATATGATATTTTTCAGGATATATGCTAGGTAGATAGTGTGTTGAAAACATATTACAACTAATTTGATACGATAGATAAAATATCATGAAGATACCTCTAAAATCTATTTATTCACAATAAAAACCATACTAATTTACATGCAATCATTCTGATTTTTTGTCAGATTATTCTACAAGCAACTTATTAAAGCACTATTGTTTTAATTTTAAGGTTCAAACAATAGATTTTTTGTAAATAGATAATTGCTTCATATTTTGCAATAAGTATATTACCATATTATAATGCAATAAATACAAAGTAACTATACAACCAATAAGATTAGGGTTGTGTTAGTATTTATGTACCTACATTTTAATTCTCAGAATACATTCTGAATAAAACAGTAACGAATAAGATATGAAGCGGCGGTGGCCTAGTGTTACCACCCCAACTTACAAGTTGTAGGTCGTTGGTTCGAACCCAGGCAGGTGCGCTTTACTTTGTGTAAATAATTTCATCACCACTGCTCTCAAAACGATGAAGGAAAACATTGTGAGGAAATCGGCATGTCCTAGAACTAAAAATTCGAAGACATGTAACATCTACCAACCCGCGCTGGGCCCGCGTCGTAGATTACAGCCCACTCCCTCGCGAAGAGTGGAGGTCTGTGTCCCAGCAGTGGGGACATTATAGGCTGATTATGCTATTTGATATCACCTGTAGAGGTATCTACAACGCCACATGAGAACAACGCGTCGTACTGACGTCACGCAAAATCCTGCATCGCGCAAGCAGAGTTTACCGCGCAACTAGCATATATACAACGGCCCGACATGAATCATTGGGCAGTTGCCCGCCAGACACAACACCCGTCTGGTCGGAGGATCCTCCCTTTTCTATAGAGTATGAGTGAACTTTACACCCTGTTCCTCATACCTCTATCACCTATGCACACTTATCGAGCTAGGTATAATAATGTTTATCTATACATTCTTGCACGTTCATTAGAGGTTTCTGAACGATTAGTAGTCGATCAGAAATCGCTGATTACGATAAGACTGCCCTTTGTATCACCTGTTTTCTTTTTCTTTGTGTAGTTGTTGTGCAAAAATAGTATTATCTGTAAGTTATCTGTTTATAGTCCGTGGATTTTCAGCAAGAATTTTATATCATACATTAATTTGTCAATCCGACTTAGCTTTTCTCAATTATGTTGGGGTCGGCTTCCAGTCTAACTGGATGCTGCTGAATAACAGTATTTTACATGGAGCGACTGCCTATCTGACCTCCACAATCCAGTTACTGGGTAATACGATACCCCTTGGTAAGACTGGTTGTTAGACTTTCGGGCTTCTGACGACCCGTAACGACTGCCAAAGATCTACGAATGACAGCCAGAACCAACGGCATAAAGTGCCTTCCGAGGCACGGAGGGTATGTGCAGATGGTCACCCATCCACGGACCAACCGCGGTAAGCGTAGTTGTCAGACTTTTGGGCTTTTAACTACCCGTAACGACTGTCAAAGATCTACGAATGACCGCTGCTTTCCGAGGCACGGAGGGGTCTATTATGGTAATGGGTGGTCACCCATACACGAACCGTTTGCGGCCCCTTCGATCGATTCGGGCGGCTATTATCATTAAGCAACGGACTTCTCCTGTATTATTTTCAATTATTATTAATTGTCAATGATTATTAATTTACTTCTACCCGAATTTTAACGAGGACAATTTGTTTGAGCTCACTTTTATGCCAAACACCGATACCAGGCAATTAAATTCTGATATTGTTATGACAAGGCAAATAACGAAAAACGATATTGAAAAATCCTAACAGAAAATGTTTTTTTTCCAATTATCTTTGAAATCATTTATACACCACTAGCAGCGCCCCGCGGTATCACCCGCATAAGTGTCGAATCCGTGGGAATATTGGGACAGACACGTCTGTCATAGGACTGTATCTTTTGAACCGTAAAATTTTCACAGTGTGTAATAACAACATCCATACTAATAGTATAAATGCGAAAGTGTGTCTGTCTGTCTGTTACCTCTTCACGCTTGAACCGATGTAGATGTAATTTGGTATAGATGTTACGGGCAATTTGGTAAGTCCGGGCATTATTAATAATGACCGGTCTGTATTCATAATTCCCGACTCAATTGGGCACTGTGATTAAAACAGCATGATTAATCACTTTTCCCGGCCATTATGAATAATGCCCACCCTACCTTGGGCAAGGTAATAAAATAGGTGAACTGTAGTGGTTTTGTTTATTAAATGAAATTAAACTTACAACCTCGGGGTGCCCTTCGCTCGCTCTTGCATCCTATGTCGCGTTGTCCCCATAACGTACATTCGGCTAACAGGGATTCTGTGTAAAGGGTTTAAAGTAACCTAACCAAACCGAACCTCGGGGTGCCCTTCGCTCGCTCTTGCATCCTATGTCGACGGAGTGACATGATTAATTATCACATTTCCCGGCTACAAGTAGGGAATTATTCATATTGCCTGGTCCAAGTGATAAATTCAAGCTATCTCAAACACTGACTTATTACATGGACCACGGGCCGTCGGGCATTATTAATAATGGCCTGTCAAAGTGATAAATTAATCACTTTGCCCATCGCTCTCAGATATAGTTAGAGTCCCGGTAAAGGATATAGGCTAGTTTTTAGGCTAAATTTTTGTTTTTGTCCCGATATTCCTACGGGATCGACATTTATTAAATATTGTATGGTGATACGGAACCTTTGCCGCTTTTTTACTTGTCTTTAACGTGAAATGACGGTTTTATGACGATAAGTCCGGGAGGCCGTGAAAGTGTTGTGTAAGCTATTTGCAAATAGTTCGACCTTCTCATCAATTGAACGTTGAATTGTCGATAGTATTAATATTTTTATTGCTCAAAGAGAATTCAGCGAAAAATGAAAATTATTTTCAGCACAATTTTCTCGTTAACTTTGATTGGCTGATAACAATCTGAAAGTAATTGGACAAGTGTATTTTCCATTTGCCATTTGATTTTACTTGCGTAGGTTCTGCCACTGTTTCAAGATATTTGGGTACCTACAAGGTATTTGGGAAATATGGGTAAAATTGACTTTCAATTACTTGTAATCTTGAAACAGTCCTGAAAGTTTATCAAATTCAATAAAAGATTCGCTTAACCTTTTGAACGCCAGAGCATAAACGCACAAAAGTAATGATTTTCGTGATAAAGTCCACCGCATTTTTGTCACATATTTGTGTCGCTCGTAATAGGATAGGCGACACACGACTGGCGTACAGGGCACGCGCTTGCTTGTCACGTATATGTGACAATGGCGTTCAAAGGGTTAAATCAAGGTATGACGTAAAAAGAGACGTCTGTCATTTTTTAATTCATAGTAACACGTTATGATCATGATTAGAGTACTATACATCGCTTACTGGGCCGCCTGTAGTCGGTTTTTTAATAAAAATAAAGTTTTGAATTTATGGAAGGTAGGTACCTAGAATGCTTTGTTAGGTGTATAAGGTCACTTTTTAAGAGGAAAATCTGCTCTTTAGAATTATATATATACAGTATCTCAGTATCTGAAGTGGCAGTGGGCAGGGCACATTGCTCGAAGCCAGATGGCCGATGGGTCGAAAGGTTCTGGAGTGGCGACCACGTACCGGAAGACGTAGCGTTGGAAAGCCTCCCACAAGGTAGTCCAACGACCTTGTGGAGGCCGCAGGAACCCGTTGGATGCGAGCAGCACAGAACCGGTCGATGTGGAGGTGTTTGGGGGAGGCTTAAGTCCAGCAGTGGACGTCTTTCGGCTGAAATGATGATGATGATGATGACATACAGTATCTATGTGACGCTTGTAGCGCAATGAGATTGGATATGCACGCGAGTGACCCGAGCAGATTGTTATCTCATCCTTGCCTTGCGTCCCGCGTGGTCCTCACAGCTGCACAGTGGTTTCGCGGTAATGCAACGCACAGTGTGCGCGTTAACATCTTAAATCTTATTTCGTTTAAAGATTCTTAAATTCCAGTGACGGTTTAAAAACCAAATTTAGTTTTTTTTTATATAAAATCGCCTCCTAGGCGATCAAGAAATAAGCGGATATAAAACAAGATTAGTATTCCAGAGTAAAACAATACGTTGTCATAACTACAAGATAATAAAATGAAAGAAATAAAATTAAATAAGTGACAGTTAACGAATGGAAAGTTGTCATAACTTTCATTTTATCGCGTACTTACTTTACGATCTGACAATAAATATATATATAAAAGTACAAAAGACAAAACTTGAAATCTCTAACGCTTTTGCAATACCTTCTTTTGTACAAAATTACTTGGTTATTTTGTATTATTTAAATACGTCATTCTTATTAGTCGATTTTCCATCTATTTATTTTACACTAGCAGCGCCCCACTGTTTCACCCGCATAAGTGTCGATGCCGTGGGAATATCGGGATAAAAACTATCCTGTGTAAGGACACAGGATAGTTTTTATCCCGATATTGGCAGAGAAATAAATTGCATCCCCGGGGCCTTCCCCGGGGATGCAATTTATCTCTCTGCCAAATTTTATCGAAATCCGTTTAGTCGTTTAGGCGTGGTAAGGTAACATACAGACAGACAGACAGAGTCACTTTCGTAAGTACGGTATGGATAAATAAAATAGAATCAAAATCTAAACTGTTAATTGAATGTTTATGGAAAAACGTAATTTCTACGAGGTTTGGAAACAAGTCTGATACCGAAAATATAGTTAGTTTTTGGAATTTTAGACCATATGTATGTTCCAGATCGTTCCAAAATGGATAAGTATGAAATTTTACACACAGATAGTTTAAAACCTAGATTAATATCTAGAGGGACCCGTGGCTAAATAATAACAGCCGCACAGGTCGAGCGATCAGGTTAAGCTACGCTTTCCGTGGTTGGTCCGTGGACAGGTGACCATCTTTAACCGTGACTCCTCCGTGCCTCGGAAAGCACGTTAAGCCGTTCGTCCCGGCTGTCATTCGTGGATCTTAGACAGTCGTTACGGGTAGTCAAATGCCCGTAAGTCTAACAACCAGTCTTATCAAAAAAATTAAATTACCATGTAAAACATTGGTATTCAGCTGCATCGGTTTGACTGGAAGCCGACCCCCGATAGTAGGTATAGTTGGGAAAAGGCTAGGCAGATGAATAGGTACTTTTAAGAGGAGTATTACAAAAATGCGCCCAGATGCATGATGTTTCCTCGTTGAAATTGAATACTGTTCGTTGAATACAGACGACAACCTCCTAGGATGAACGGCGAGATGCCATAAATATAAATAAAAAAAAAGATGGGCGCTTACTACCGAAATGTACAAGAGGGCTCTTAATCCCAATATTTATTGATATTTATTTGGGATATTTTCCGACATTCACGCGGGTTAAGCTGCGGCCAAAACCTATCAATAAAGTGAGAGACGGATCAGTGGGGTTATTGCGTAACACACTATCAATAGCAATGGGTTTCATTTTGACAGTTGAACAATATTCATTGCGTTATTTTCGTTGTGGAGCAGACATATTTCTCGAACAATATGAAGCAATGGATTAGCAATATCCTTTAGGGTGCAGTTGTAGATGTACAGTCGCCAGCACATCAGGTTACCCCACGTTGACCTTGAACGCGTTATGCGCGCAACAGCGAGAATCGTGCGAAAGAGATATCTAGCTTTTTGTCTGTTCTTACTTGTAATGTTTCGTGCTGCAGTGCGTACGTGAGGGTGTGTGCGTATGATCGTCGTGGTGTAGAATAAAATACTGTGCGATAAGAAATAGCGTAGCAGGTTGAACACTTGAATCGAATCGAAATAATGGCCATGCGATCGAAATAATAAAAGCAGGCGCCTAAATGCCTATGAAAGCTTATAAACAATATTTTTTATTTAAATGATCTTTTAATTACCTACTTAATCCTTCATTTTTACGTATTTGTCGGAAAATTACGTTAAGTAGGTATTACCTACTCATGTTACATTTAACCTGGTAGGTAAGTACGGTATACACTGTTACACAATTAATTAGAGAAATTTCACGCTCTCGATGAATATTGTTAAGTAGACAGGTAGGTAGGTTTAATCTGAAGTAAGAAAAACATTTCTTTTTTTAAATTTCAAGCAGGGTTTAATGACCTTTTCCGGGTTTTGTTACATACTTACTGACGGGCTGGCGATGGCGGTCACCTGTTTTAGCGCGTTCTTATTGATAGCTGCGCCACAGTTATTAACTTTTGTAGTTACCATCGTTTAATTATAATACCTATTGTATATGTTATTGTTCCAAACAAAAAGCCTTTTGTCAGTCCGCAGTGTTTGAGATTTACGTTTCGTCCGCAAGACGTTCTTATTACTAAAACAATAAGGTTGAACTTTGTAACGGAATTACCTACCTGTACCTACCGAACTTTGCTTTTACATGAAGTTCAACCTTATTACGCTAGTAATAAGATACGATTTCAAAGGTTATGAATTTTCAAATAAAATATTCTAATCTATTATCGTTACTTTACATCCTAAATATAACCTACTTACTATAATATTATAAAGCTGATTAGTTTTTTTGTTTGGTTGAACGCGCTAACTTCAGAAACAGCTTGTTCGAATTAAAAATGCTTCTCTACTTGACTCACTATAAAGTTTTTTTTATTGTAACTAATCAAAGTTCTAAAATAATGCATTATTTGCGAAGGTGTTTTTATAAACATGATATTAATCCTTATCCAAATAAATACGTTATTCATCACAAGTATTTAATTTTGAACAAAATTGCCCTTGACATCATTTGATTTCAATGAATATCTTAGAAAATATCATAGTTTTAAAATAACTCGGCAAGGCGGCCGGTCATGAGTTCATGCCCCTTGTATAACCGATACGGCGGTAGCTACCCCACTGCTTTTGGCGCCATAACTACACAACCGATCATCATGGAATTTTGCATACCTACCAATCAGAAAAGGATATAGGATAGGTTCGCAGGAACACGTGTTTTCCGCGGGTAAAATATCAAAATAAAATGCGGAACAACAATCAATCTTTTTATTTTACAAATTAAAACATAAAAACAAAGAAATAAATATAAGTATAGAAAGTGTTTATTTAGACAGGTAAAAATAACAAAATTCTAACATAACTAAAACTATACAGAAACTAGAAACATGGTATACACATGTGTTATTGAAGCATAATTATGAGATCATACATGTTTTGCATGCAAACTTCACAAATAAACAAATTTGAATTTAAAAACATTATAATTTATGTTCAAAAAATCCTTAATATTATAGAAATTATTTTCATTCAGCCATATATATAGCTTAATTTGAATAACCTACAATCTAATGTTTTTATTAGGTAATTTATAATATACCTACATGCTTCATACATATAAAAGTTATTATTATTATTATACAGTGTGAGTCTTCACAATGTGCACATAACGAAATGAGGGAAACATAGCTTAATTTTATCGACGGAAAAAATATTTGAAAAATAAAAAAATATTTAAAAGGATCTTAACCTGCTAAAGTATGGAGATTGCAAGGCCTTTCTTTAACAGTTGATAGGAAATGTTGTGATTGAGTTATAAACATGGTATTTTACGTATAGAAATCTGATACGATGGAGAATAATTTAAAGTAATAAAAAAGAGTAGGTAATCGGGGCTTTTATTGAGTAATTTTACAATTATTGTAAAAATTTATGAAAAAATATCAGATTTTTGTTAAAAAAAAAACCATAATTCTCAATTGAGGGCGATTGTTTACACAGGGGTCACAGCAGCGAACAATAATTTTAATAAAAATTCTACAATTTTTTTTTTTAGATTTTTTAAAATATTTTTTCCGTCGATAAAATTAAGCTTAGTTACCCTCATTTCGATATGTGCACATTATGAAGACTCACACTGTATAGATTAAAAACAAGTAGATAATATTTATTTTTTACAAGCTTTTATTTTTATTGATATTTGTAACAGATTAATTATACAGTTACATCTACCAATGGCTGCTAAGAAAAATCAAATACTGTCGCCAAACAAAAGTAAGTTTTACCTAGATTAGTATAATTTGACTGGGCTGTATAAGGCCCGGCACCCACTGGCGGCATGGCACGACAAGGGATTTTTGTAATACTCACAGATGATTTCGAATTTAATGTAATTTCATTGATACATCACAGCCTGCTTTGGCATACTTCGGCACGTTCTGGACATGCCGAATTGTGAACGGTAACCATAATAAAATAAGACCTCAAATCATTTGCGCTTACTAAAGTCGCTTGTCATGCCATGCCGCCAGTGGGTGACGGCCCTAACTTAAATTATAACCAACAATAGTAAAGAAAAAATCTCAAGAATATAACAGTGGTGCGAAAAGAAATATAAAATTTCAATTTACAGTATTAATCATCATGTTATCTTTATCACGATATTAGAAGAATTATCCATACTAATATTATAAATGCGAAAGAACTTTGTGTGTTGTGCCTTCGCGGCCAAACCGCTGGGCAATTGTGATGAAAAATATGGATAATTTGAAGCTTCTGGAAGAACATGGAGGAAGATAGTTTATTATGACACAACATCAACGAACGACATGTCTGGCGTCTTTTCCAAATCGAGCAATGGAAGAATAATCGTTTGAGAAACAGTGGTTGGAAATACCTAAATACCTTTATTTTAATTAATAAAATAATTACAATATTAAAATACAAGCTATGGATTGTAAAACTGTGCTACTATTTAATATGAAAGTTTGTGAGAATGGATGGATGGATGTTTGTCACTTTTTCACGCCGTAACGATTGAACGGATTTCAGTGAAACTTGGCTCTTAAATAGACCATGGACCTGGATTAACACAGGATAGGTTCTTATGGAAACCCGGGTTTACGGGTGGATGAAAGAAGTGCATTATTTACAAGTGCCGTAGAATCGGATTTCGTCATCTAAAGCTAAGTTTAGGCTACGACACTATACACCGTGAACACAGTGTCCGGCACAGAGTGTGTGTATATCATCAATATCATCATCATTTGCGTAGCCCAAAACTAAGTTCGCTCAGGTCTTATTAGCGATATAGAATATGCCATGACCTAAAAGAGCCCTAACTTGACCTCAGAAATACGCAACAAGATCGGCCTTTTAGTTCTTATGAACTACATGCTGCATACTGCGTAACGCATTGCCCAAACAATATAAGTATTATTAAATGATAAATAAAAAGTTACTTACATAAATTAAACTCTAATAATAATATAAATAAATACTTATATTCTTCTACTTATAAGCTTCTATTTGTATAGTTAAAAAAAATCAGCTGTTCCCTACATTTTGACGAGTTATACGAACATAAATGTAGGGAACAGCAAATTTTTTTTTTCGCGATTTCAGGTTTGGTCCCATAGTAAAAGTTGTTCATAATGATGAGAATGACCTCTTAAGAGGTTGCTGGTGTTTTACAAATAACCCTGTATACTTAAAAATATATATACCTATATAATGTTTAATAATATTTAATATTTGGTCGGACCACCTTGCGCATCTAAAACTGCGTCCAGCCTGTCCTTCATGCCGGCCACCATGTTCCAGCAGGTGTCCCTGCCCCTGAAATGTTCCCATGTAGTATGGGCTTCTCGCCGCAAGTTTTCATTGTTGCGAATTTCTGAGGCATCCTAATCGAGAACCATGAGACCCCATAAATTCTCGATTGGGTTTAAGTCGGGGCTCTTTGCAGGCCATGGCAGGCAGATGACGTCATCCTGTGCCGCGAACCACTCCTGCACCACTCTGCAGGTGTGCACGCGGCAGTTATCTTGGCACAAGTAAATAATGCCCTCTGGGTAGTGCAGGCGCACGGTGGGGATCATCACCTCGCGTAAAATTTCGAGGTATTGATCCCCAGTCATGCGCCCGCTAACCTCCACCAGCTCACCCGGTCCCATCGAGCTCATCCATCCCCAAAAATTGAGGGATATTCTTCCACTTGCCCGATTTGGCAAAGTATTCATCTCTACATAGCGCTCATTGCTATTGCGCCATAATATTTTTCTTCCGTCCATATCTGAACGGAAGCTTTTTTCGTCCACAAAAATGACGATATTGTTTGCCCAGTCAAAATTATAAAACTCTAGGCAAAAACTCACTCTTGCCTCCTTATGCGCCTGAGTCAATTGAATTTTCTTAGCAGGGCGGCGGCATCTCTTTCCGGCGTCCTTAAGGCGCCTCCTCACTGTGTCCATTGATATCTAAAACAAAGAAAATTTTGTCAATTTAAATACTTACATAGGATTCTTTGTTAAGCTTATGCTAAGCTTATGCAAGATACACACACTTTATATTAGGAACTTTACGTAATAATCTCACAAACAAAAAAAAAATCACCGTCAACCGATTCGGGATGCGTCACAGCTGAGAAATTATGAGAAATTGTACGGGCCAACTTAACTAATCTGCATTCGCGATTTATTTGCCAAAAATAGTAAACAAAAATGACTTTATGGAAAAAAAACTTTATATCCTACACAATAAAGTTCAGTTTACGCTACAACTTTAACTTTTCAATAGTGCTAGTCACTCTGAAATCAACTTAATTGTCATTAAAATAAAGTTGATATTTGTTTAACTTGAAATAATATTAATTTGAAACATAAGTTTGAATAAACTTTATGAGTATGGGACAGTTAAAAAATATTCTTCAAAATATATTAATCTGTCGAATTGATCGATACACAAATAAATAATCTGTCGAATTGAGAACTTCCACCTTTTTTGAGGTGGGTTGTAAACTATGAATGTAAAGAACTGAAGATATTTTTGTCTAAAGTAATCAGTAATAACATTCACTGAGTCTGGCCGCGCGGTGGGCGTAAAACCGGTTTGAGTGAGCGCCGCCGCGCGTCCTTCCAACTACATTTGTCTATTAGTGTGGGTCCTGAGTGACGGCGCACCGCGTACAGCTATGGCGGCTTGCGGAGCGGATTTACTCGTCTGTTCTAAGTGCACGCGAGAAATTGATGCGTGCGTGCATGTTTAGTTTTGCGTTTATTTTACCTTGGTTTTAATAATGTCGATATCAAAACTTAAACGTTTACAATATTTATAAAGAATCCGTTTCTTTACCGATGATATATTTTTTGTGAATAAAAGAAAGCATGAAATTCTATCTGATCTACAGAAAAAAAGAAGCGGTGAATACGTTAGACTACATATTATGAAGAATTAAGACATCCAAATGAGAGGCTTTTCCATCACTGCTGTCACAACAGGAAAGTCTTTAATCAAATTAATTTGCGACATTTCACGTCACTTTCCGCGAGTCAGGGTCTCCGAACGGAAAATAGAAGAACGTATGCGCTTAGAGTCGATTTTGTATGAAATGCGTGCATTCAGGGTCTCCGAATCTGAATTCCTGATCAGGAAACCGGACGTATGCGGACGGCCTAATGCGTCTTTCATTCCGCCTGCACCGCCGTCACTCAGGACGCACACATAGGCGCGTCGCCCACACGATTAACAGTCGAGGTGGAGTTGAGGCGCGGGCGCATAAGCGGCACGCCGCAACAAGGTTTTCTTTACAAATTAATGGCAGTGCGCTCATATACAAGCGTTGCGGCACGGTCCAGGCGGCGTCGAGGCGCAGGCGCGGCGGGGGCGCTGTGGCCGACCGCGACGCGACTCGACATGGCTCTACATAGAGACTACGCCTCGACGCGGCGACGCCCGCCTCGACGCCGCCGCGACCCCGCCTCGACTTACCAGTGAGCGACGCGCCTTACGTAGTAGGTATTATTTTAATCAATTTTGTTATTCACATTTTAAGAAAACCATGTTTTATGTTAGTCATGAATAAGTTAAGGTGATAGGTAAGTGTGATTACAAGCTACTCACGCTGTACGAAGTTGACGTTACACGTGTGCTAAGAAACGGATCGGCAGAGTGCGCAGCGACCATAGCCGCATCGTCTGCCGCCGTAGTAGCTCTCGTGTAGAGTTGGCGGTGGTGGGCGTCTATGCTTCCGCTTTCTTCCCACCGCCGAAGCCAGAAGTAGACTGTTTTTTTCTGGAACGAAACAAATAGCTGTAGTTTATTTGCCCATTATTACTCAATTACTACTTATAGGCAAAGAGACCCTTGATTTTAAGCCATTTTTACATGTAATTTTCTCTTGGGTAAAGCCCTTTTTAGGGTTCCGTACCCAAAGGGTAAAAACGGAACCCTATTACTAAGACTTCGCTGTCTGTCCGTCCGTCTGTCCGTCCGTCCGTCCGTCCGTTCGTCTGTCTGTCACCAGGCTGTATCTCAAGAACCGCGGTAGCTACAGTTGAAATTTTCACAAATTGTGTATTTCTGTTGCCGCTATGACAACAAATACTAAAAACAGAATAAAATAAATATTTGAAGGGGGCTCCCATACAACAATTACGTGTTTTTTTTCGGCGTTTTTGCCTTGTAGTACGGAACCCTCCGTGTGCGAGTCCGACTCGCTCTTGGCCAGTTTTTATCGATCGTTACAATTTCATTATAATATTGTGTTGCATGTAATCTTCTGTCGTATTACGTAACAACGTTTATCCTATCTCTATACAATAAAAACTTTCTAGAACATTAACTTATTAAAATCGAACTTTGGCATGTTTTTATTACACCTACATAATTCTTTCTAGATCTCTAAAACCCGTGGACCGATTTACATAATTCAAACGGGAATATCAGTTTTAAACATACCTAAAATGACACTAAACTCATTTGACACTAAAATTACGCAAATGTTCATAAGTAAACAAAAAACCACGTTTTCAAGTTTTTTCGTCACATTAAAATTCTCAAAAATTCCTGTTCAATACTAATACGAAAACTAATAATAAAAACTATATTCCTATTCTATCACTTTTAAACTATTCTAACTTATTTATTATTATTCACTATTCAAACGCCCGGCGTTCGTTACAGTGCATAATTGCGTAGGTATTTACTTTAAAATCCAATCACTACTACTGGAATAACATAACTAGCTATAACACCATATTTTTACCTACCACAATAAATAATTTGAATTTGAAAAAAAAAAAAAACTTTTGTTTAGAATGTTCCATGAATAAGGGCTGATTTTTCAATGGACAGATAATTTCAAAATTATTCCTCCGATAGTAAAAAATTGGCTGGCTAAAAAATTAACTGGCGTTGACATTGAATCAAAAACAATAGTTTATCGAATTATGCTTACGTAGGTATAACTCTGAATTTAAGGTTTCACGGTTACCGACCCTAAGTTTAAAGTTATATTAATATTCTATTGCAAGTATGTGTCTATACGGGCCTTGCTGCCTGAAATAAATGTATAAATAATAATATTATCGCTTCGAACAGCGCGCTCCCATTAGGAAAGAACACAAAGAAGATACCTACCTAATCTACCTACCTATCCCTTCTATTAATTCGAAAATTCTATAGAAAAACACCGTTGACACCTTTTTTCAATACTAACCTTTGTTTATTTTAATTTAAAAATTACAAAAATAAAAAATATTACTCACCGTTATGCCCGTCTGCCGACAAATATCGATCACCCGGCATCCACTTAATCGAAGGGCTATGATGCGCTCCCTTTCAATTTGCGTCAACTGAGGCGGCATTCTTAACTTTGATGTCTTACAAAACTTTGTAAAAATAAAACGCACAGCACGATGCAACATGCAACCACTCAGTACGACTTCAAGTGACGTAATGAATAAAATAATAAACCTCGGGAGCGGTGGCGGATGCGCAGGGGCGAGTGGGTGTGGCTTATTCCTAGTGAGACATGATAATTGGCTGCCAATTATTAGTATGTGCAACCATTGGGCAATTTTAGAAACGTTGAAAACTCCACCAATCATACCAAGGATACTTTCTTTCTAACACTATACGGCGCGTCGTAGTTATAGATATGTATAGAGTTTACATTGATGTGCTGCCGTCTGTACTTTTGTATTACTTACTTTTCCTGTTGAGAGCGATGTGGGCGAATTTTTTGATGCCCTTTGATCATTTCCCCCCTTTTTATACAGGGTTATTGGTAAAACATTAACAACCTCTTAAGAGGTCATTGTACTCATCATTACGAACAACTTTTACTGAGATTTTTTCGCGATTTCAGGTTTGGTCCCATAATAAAAGTTGACTGGTAGAAAATGCCTCAGGCATTAAGTCCGCCTTTGTACAGTAAGTATTTCTTTTACTTGTGCATAAAGTTTTAATAAATAAATAATAATGAGTACAATGACCTCTTAAGAGGTTGTTAATGTTTTAACAATAACCCTGTATACTTGTAAAGATCTTAGTTCATACACAAGGCGTTTGTGAATACGGGAATTTAATCAACTCAGCTGGTCGCTGTCCACTGCTGGACAAAGGCCTCTACTAGGCTGCGGCACAACACCCTGTCCTCCGCCTTCCGCATCCAGTATGCCCCAGCCACCTTTTCAAAGGTCGTCGGTCCATCTAGCCATCATATCTGGGGTCACCTCACAGCACGCTTGCCGATACGCGGTCTCCATTCCAGGACTCGTCTCCTTCACCGGCCATCATTCCTTCGACAAACATGACCAACCCACTGCCGCTTCAGTTCGCTTACTTTGCAAGCTTTTTGGTAACTCCGGTACTGGGAATTACTTTTCAAGAAATGTATTCATCTGCCTAGCCTTTTCCCAACTATGTTGGGGTCGGCTTCCAGTCTAACCGGATGCAGCTGAATACCAGTATTTTACATGGAGCGACTGCCTATCTGACCTCCACAACTCTGTTACTGGGTAGTACTATACCCCTTGGTAAGACTGGTTGTCAGACTTTCGGGCTTCTGACTACCCGTAACGACTGTCAAAGATCCACGAATGACAGCCGGGACCAACGGCTTAACGTGCTTTCTGTGGCACGGAGGAGTCACGGTATGTAAAGATGGTCACCCATCCACAGACCAACCGCGGCAAGCGTAGCTTAACCTGATCGATCGACCTGTGCGGCTGTTATTATTTAGCCACGGGCCCCTCCGTATTACCTGACCGAATAATAAAATAAAATTATGGAAGTATTTTAATAATTAAGGATTACGACGCTTATATAGATGTAGCCTAGACGTAGTAGTTTTCCTTCATTAAAACTAGACAAAACCGTAGGATATTCTCTCAAAAAGACAGCAAAACCCAAACGACAAGAAATTCCATTTATTTTTTTAAAAGTACTTTTTTCTTTTTTCCTGTATTTCTGTACCCGACTTTTGCAGCACACATGAACCACACAGAAAATTGTTAGTGAAATAAATGAGAAAGTTAAAATTAAAATTATTTCTGTAAATCCTTTGCGTTGAAAGAGAGAAAGAAAAATAGGCTTATTTGTCACAGAAACACGTGCATACAAAAAGACAATTAATTCTAATAATAAGGAAAAATGAAAACAAAATATATCTATAATCACGAGCACAAAGCAGAGATAGTCGACGGCTGCACGTCATGACTGTGCCAAGAAGGCTTCCATTCAGCACGATGCTGTGCTATTATATAATACTAGCTTCCGTCCGCAGTTTCGCCCGCGAGGTATGTCGATAAAAACTATCCTACTTCCCGGGATGCAATCTATCTCTC
Organism: Oligia fasciuncula; assembly: GCA_963082905.1. NCBI lineage: Eukaryota > Metazoa > Arthropoda > Insecta > Lepidoptera > Noctuidae > Oligia > Oligia fasciuncula. The sequence continues at coordinate 3,798,697 of OY720401.1, forward strand.
TGCCAATTTTTAACGAAATCCGTTCAGTGGTTAAGGCGTGAAAAGGTAACATACAGACAAACAGAGAGACAGAGTTACTTTCGAATTTATAATATTAGTATGGATTATTTATCCGTAACTGTTTCCAAACAACTCAAGTTCCCACACGTAACAGAATGCCTAATATTTACACCCCAGCTGCTCAGACAAACTGGGCATATAGGTACGTGACAAGACTATACAACTACTTCTATGTCTAGGTGAATGTGACACAGATTTACCTCACGTAAACTCCTCTTCCAAATACATATACACACTTCTATTGTCGTCATTACCCTTATCTACAGAATTATTGGTAAAACATTAACAACCTCTTAAGAGGTCATTGTACTCATCATTATGAACAACTTTTACTATGGGACCAAACCTGAAATCGCGAAAAAAAAATCAGCCATTCCCTACATTTTGACAAGTTCAATAAGACAGCGTTTGTTGTATGGGAATATTAAATATTTATTTTATTTTGTTTTTATTATTTGTTGTTATAACGGCAACAGAAATACACAATTTGTGAAAATTTCAACTGTCAACTATCGCGGTTCCAGCCTGGTGACAGACAGACGGACGGACGTACAGACGGACGGACAGACAGCGAATTTTTAGTAATAGGATCCCGTTTTTACCCTTTGGATACGGAACCCTAAAAATCTAGATGAAGTCGGCGTTTCCTATCTAACAGCTCTAAGAATAACGGCCGAAACAAACATTATAAATAGGTCACAGTTTCTTTTAAAGTCCAGATATAATCTTGGTCTGTTCATGTGAAGACCATGTAGATTGGTGTCTGAAAAGGTCTTTTGGGGAAAGAATCACACAGCTTGACTGGACCTGTCCAGTCAGTGCATGAATTTGTCAGTAATCATGCAGCGCAACTGAGAACTTACATAAATCGGACAAAATCTGGCTAGGTTTATTTAACCTTTTGACCGCCACAGTCATGTATAGATGACAAACCAAAATCCGGCTAGGTTTATTTAACCTTTTGACCGCCACAGTCATGTATAGATGACAAACCAAAATCCGGCTAGGTTTATTTAACCTTTTGACCGCCACAGTCATGTATAGATGACAAACCAAAATCCGGCTAGGTTTATTTAACCTTTTGACCGCCACAGTCATGTATAGATGACAAACCAAAATCCGGCTAGGTTTATTTAACCTTTTGGCCGCCACAGTCACGTATAGATGACAAACCAAAATCCGGCTAGGTTTATTTAACCTTTTGACCGCCACAGTCATGATAGATAACAAACCAAAATGTGCCCAGCACGGTTCGACTACATGACAGACTTTGACGCCGAGGGCACGTTTTTGATTTTTTGACGTGTAGCGGTCAAAAGGTTAAATGAACCTAGCCAGATTTTGTCCGATTTATGTAAGTTCTCAGTTGCGCTGCATGATGACTGACAAATTCGTGCACTGACTGGACAGGTCCACTCAAGCTGTGTGATTCTTTCCTCAAAATACCATTTCAGACACCAATCTACATGGTCTTCACATGAACAGACCAAGATTATATCTGGACTTTAAAAGAGACTGTGACCTATAAATGTTTGTTTCGGCCATTCTTCTCAGAGAGGTTAGATATGAAACGCCGACTTCATCTAGTTTTTCATATCAAGATTATATCTGGACTTTAGCATAAGGTCACATAAGGAATAACCAGTGACGATCATAATAAATCAAGTCTACAAAAATTGTGTCGCGAACAGACGTTATCCTTAAAATAACCCACCTAATACGCCTATAATTTTCAATACTTCGCCCAAACCGTTTTACTGCCACGTACCCAGACCTTCAGATAACATAACCTTAGGTTTTTTGCGTCAATAAACGCAGAAATAGTTGGAAACTATATAATTTACGAGCGTCGTAAAGAAATGGGGAGACGTACCAACCGGGGATGGTTACCGTTGTTATAGATACGTGTCGACGGTAAGGCGATCGGGGGATTCGATGCCGATTGAGCACTTTATGATCGACTGGAAAAATTAAATATGGAATCTTAAAGTTGGATAAACCAAAATGGATGGCGATTGAAAAATTTTCCTACCTAATCACACTAATATTATAAAGGCGAAAGTTTGTGAGTGGGGGTGTGTGTATGTGTGTGTTTATAATTATGTTTGTTACTTCTTCACGCTCAAACGGCTGGACCAATTTTGATAAAATTTTGTATGGAGGTAGCTGACACCCTGGATTAACATAATTTATAGGCTACTTTTTATCCCGATATTCCCACGGGATCGACATTTACGCGGGTGAAACCGCGGGGCGCAGCTAGTAACACTATAAAATAACATTATGGCTGTTTGTGGACAGAGAATCATGATATTCCGAAAAAAAAAAAATAATTATGCGTAGAAGTTGACGTGTAAATAAGTAGGTAGCTGTAAAAATCTTTATAATTTTCACAAATGCTAGATTGTTGACTAACAAGTTGTACTTAAAAAAAACACTCACCTACTTGCAAGTCATTGAATGTAGACGTAGGTATGTAGGCAGAGTAATCTATAGATTCATGGTATCCGTGTCACCGAAAGGTACAAAAAAATCCGGCAATCTTCATCATACTATAATTTTTACTGCTTATTACACTGCACCTTACCATTTTCACAGTTGCGAAAATGTACTATTATTGAATTACGCACGAAAAAGATCTTATTGTATTATTTTATTATTCCTTCATAAACGTCAAACTTGTTGTGCACATTAATGTGCTTAGCCGACACGCAGTAAGGGACAGAAATATTCTTACTGTCTCTTTTCTTTGCTAGTGACGTTAATATATTTATCTTTTTCTTGTGCGAATGAAATAGAAGATATGCAGCTCTACGCGTCGTGTATTCAACGTCTACATTTAATGACCATATATAAAATTATGTGAGTGAATCTGTACTCTACAGGACCTTGGAGGGACATTTTGCACCCAATAAGATTGATGACTGGTTTACAGGCTTTTGGGTTGCTCTGTTAATAGCGTCGCAACTCACAATAGATCGTTGCCAGGCGCATTGACCAAGAGACTTGTAACTAGCTTTTCTTGTAACTAGCTTTTCTTTTTTTTTGACTGCCCCGTTGGCCTCGTGGTTGCAAGCGCGACTGCTGAGCGTGGGGTCCTGGGTTCGATTCCCGGGTCGGACAAAGTGTTATTGGGTTTTTTCCATTAGGAATTTCTTAGTAACAGTCCGAAGTTTGGAAGTTGGCGGTTTAATACCCCCGTGTCTCAGAAAGCACGTAAAGCCGTTGGCCCTGCGCCTGAAATCTCCCCGGACGTGTCGGATTCCCGTCCCATCGGACTATGACAGTAAAGGAACAGAGGGTGCACTTGTGTTTGCGCACACACTTGTGCACTATAATATCTTCTGCGTACCTGGCTAATCTCCATTGAGATTGGCCACCGTGACCGAAAATGGTCGGGGAGGCTATTCTAACTAGCTTTTACAAAACAATGCTTTGTTAACGTTTGGCCAATACCGCTGTACCGTGCCTTAGGTTTGCGCGCGGCGAGACGGAGGGGAGCAATGGCTGTTGCGCTCTGTCAGTCTGCCGCGTCAACGCTCAGTGAGTGTGAGCTGGGAAGGAAAGAGTATGAGTGAGCGTCGCTCACTCATACTCTTTCCTTCCCAGCCCCCACCTCGCCGCGCTTTCCGAAGGCGCGGTACAGCGGTATTGCACTATAGTTGATAAAGCAATATCAGTCTTCAATTGTTTTCCAAACCAATTTCTTGCAATTTCTAACAAAGGCATCGAACGAATGTCAAGGAACCACTGAAACACGAACCCGTGGTCATGCAACTGCAAGTTTCATTAGTAATTATTCAAAATACAACTGATTATTCAAGTTGATTGTGTAGTTTTACTACTAACAGTATTAGTAAAACAATAAAATGAATTAAATGAAACAAAGAGGTTTTGACTTTGATGTATCTTCAAACGAGGTTTGGTTTACAGACACTGTTATTGTTATAGAATTGTTAGACCCGTAAAAGTAAATTATATTTCAGAGGTAGGTATTCTGTTTGAGATTTATATTGCTGAAATAATAAATGAATGGTGGAGACTGTTATAGACTGCTTGATAATGGGGTATCCATATCCAGACACAGGCGGGTTAAAAATAAATGTATAAAGACATTGTTTCTATGTAAGTAAACTCGTGGCTAAATAATAACAGCCTCACGGGCCGATTGAAGGTTAAGCTACGCTTACCGCGGTCTGTTCGTGGATTGGTGACCATCCATTAAATATCGAGACCCCTCAAACTCAAAGCATTTATTGCAATAAAACCTTGTACAGGCACTTTTGAATTGTCAAAATTAAATAGTCTGTCAGTTAGTCAGAAAGTTGAAGCTAGCCCATTCCAAAACGTAGATCTCTATGTAGAAGAACGGGCAAGAAACTCCATAGACACTCTTTTAAATCAAGATATTACAAAATCCTGGGTACATTGTTCTTCTTGCTTCTATATTTGAGAACAGTGTAAAAAAGACACAAATGAAGAAACAATTCAAGACATAAAATTAAAAATAAGCCTTGGCAGTTAAGAGATGACCAGTCTCAACCGGTTCAATCACGTAGGGAAACTCCAAGCATAGCCCTCTACACTGTTTTTATTACAAAAACCTAATCTTTAGCCATAATACAGACACTCTGGTGCCAAATCAGTACCCTATATTTATACCCACCGACCCCATTAATTAAATGCCACAAAGCCAACTTTAATCACAGGTTATAAAACATAGTTTATCTCCCGTATGTTACCTGGTTCAAGTCGTAAATTCTAGTTACCATCGTGTGTGACAACGTTATGAAACTATCGCGACGATATTTTCAGTTACGTTATAACGTTTTCATGAGTATGCGAGGGTTATTTTTCATCATACCTAAAGTGTCAAAAGGGGTCAAAGTGTGTGCTAAATGAAATTAACTGTATGAAGAATGAGGACGAACTCGGAAATAGCTGACATTTTTAATTAAATAATGAAGGAGCTATTCGTAATCTGAGAGGAGAAGAATATTATTTCTCTCTGACAAAGCTTGTATATGAGCAGTCACACAATATAATTATAGAAAATTGGCAGATTATTAATTATATAAATAAATAAAATGGTGATATGACGCCTTAAAAATGGCAAAGGAAGTTGTTTTGTATCATACATTTCATCAATACCTATCTCCTTTAACCTAATCATAAATTGAGCCGAGTGTCGATAACCTCAATCATCGAGGTATTCCACTCCGAGCACAGATTAGAATCGCACTTGGACGAACCGCACCTGAGCACTTTTAGGGCTATATTTTACCGGGACACCATGGCGGCGCAACCACCTACCAACAAAATGTATACAGCTCTATAGAGAGTTACTCACCTGCGTTTGGTTGCGCAACCCACCATACATTTTGTTGGTAGCTGCGACTGGTTGCGCTGCCATGGTGTCCCGGTGAAATATAGCCCTAATTCGCTGGAAATACGCTTGAAGTTACCAAGTAAAAAACGTTTTTACAAAAAAAAAACAACCGATTTCCACAAAAACACTATAATAAAGTGAAAAATAACTGTGTTGTTGGTTCCGCATTTTCGTTTTTTGGCTTCCGAAATTAAAGTTATTTTTCATTTCGTCGAAGTCGGTTGTTTTTTTTTTTTTTGTAAAATGAAAATCATTTTCCATTTTTTTTAGTTGTACTTACCCCACACAAATTCATAATTATAATACTACTTGCTATGTAAATATCAGTAACAGGAAGTTAGTGGGAAAAATCGTATTGTTGAAGCTAGCTCATTGTAGCTGCTAGGTGTGGTTGTTGGTGAGTAACGGAAAATACGAACTTAGTTTTACAGATCAACAAGGACGGAATGCGCGGGCGCGGGTGTTTCACGCGCGTGGAGTGTTCGCGTCGCGGGTTTTTTTGGCACTAATCCTTCGATCTATTGGCAATGGCGGCCGCAGCGGTAGGCGGGGGTGAGCGCGCGCGCATCCTCCAATCAGAGCGCCCCTGTGCACCCCGTTCTTGTTGGCTTTTCGTTTATTGCATAAAAAATAATACAAACGTAATAAAAAACATACTAATAAAATATTCCTAGAATTAAAAGGCCGGGCGGACCGCGACACCGACGTCAACATCCTGCCCCTTAGTGTCGTCATTGCGACACTCAAAACCCATGAGTAAAGCAACTCGTGTTGCAGGACGTTTCAAAATACCCGTTTTTATTTTAATGTCTACGGTTCTTACCCGTCCATCAGCTCCCGGGTACACTTGATGAATGATTCCTTTCGGCCAGACATTCCGAGGGGAAGCGGGGTCTACTACGACAACCAGGTCACCTACCTTTAGCTGTGCACCCTCGCGGTCCCATTTCTTGCGGGGCGCTAGTGTAGGCAATACTTCTCTGAGCCATCTGGACCAAAATAAATCAGCTAAGCGTTGTACGATACGCCATTGTTTTCTAAGGTATAAGTCACTGTCATCAAAGATACCTATTTGTGGGAGATTGGATGAAGAACCTAGTAGAAAATGATTGGGTGTTAGAGATTCTGGATCTCGTGGGTCGACGGAAACATGAGTCAAGGGTCGCCCGTTTATAATGTTCTCAACTTCACACAAGAAAGTAAGCAAGGTCTCTTCTCTCGGAGCTCTTTCTTTTAGAACAACCTTTAAAGCTGTTTTAACGCTCCTAATAAGACGCTCCCATGCACCACCCATATGTGGACTGGCCGGAGGAATGAATTTCCACTCGACTACCTTGTTTAAAGCTGCAGTTGTTAATGCTTGTTGATTATCGAGTAGTTCTTTATAAGCCCTTTTCATTTCCGTGTCAGCCCCTCTCAAATTAGTGCCGTTATCCGAGAACATGGTGTGTGGCCAACCCCTACGAGCGGCCATTCGACGAAGTGACATTATCATGGAATCAGTAGTAAGAGTCGGAACTAATTCAATATGGACCGCACGCACCGTGAGGCAAGTAAATAGTACGCCGTACCTGCGCGCCCTCTGCCGACCGACCGTAACTTCCATCGGCCCGAACAAGTCTACTCCGCACATGGTGAATGGTCTACGGTGATGTGTAAGACGACATTCGGGTAAGTCACCTAAGCGTGGCGGCAAAGGCATGGCTCTTTTAAAACGGCAAATTAAACATTGTTTAGATATAGTACGAACAGTAGGTCTTAATCGAATGAGCCAATATTTTTGACGCAACTCATTAACTACCATCTCGTTACTAGAGTGCGCGGCGTTTATATGGTATTGAGTAACGATTAGTCGCGCGATATGGTCATTTCCATCTATAATTATTGGGTATTTAGTGAGCTGATCTACACCCTTTACTTTACCAATACGACTACCCATGCGTAATAAATTATTTTCGTCCAATATTGGGGTGAGTGACCTCAAACGGCTATCTTTATTTATTTCTTTGTTTAATCTAAGCAAATTTATTTCAGTTTGAAAAGAACATTTTTGTGAGTAACGAAGTAACAATAGTTCCGCTTGATTGATTAATTTTTCGTTAATTACTTTAATTTCACTCTTCTTGCATTTTTCAACAAACAATAGGACAGTTGCAGTGCTACGTAATAATCGCAGCCAACTAGAGAATCGACTTGGTTCGGGAACAGGTAAGTCACTTATTATATTATTATCTTGAACAGCGTGTACTTTTTCTAATATATCATCACTAATTGTTTTTATTTCAGGTTGTTGCGGCCAGCAAGAACGCAGCTGGTGTAAGAACGACGGGCCCGAGAACCACTCCGAATCTCCTGTCAATACGTAATCGCTATTTTTTGTCGCCAGGTCTGCGACGTTTGCGCCAGTGGGCACATATCGCCACTCGTCGGACTTACTCAACTCGTCTATTTCTCCTAGCCTGTTCGCGATGAATGCTTTATATGTTCTACATTTATTTTTAACCCAGTGTAATACTGTAGTCGAATCTGTCCAGTAGAAAACTAAATTAGGTTGAAAACGATGTTCCCTTTTAACGCTATTAGCTAACTTACACGCCAACACGGCTCCTTGCAGTTCAAGTCTAGGCACGGAAACCGGTTTTAATGGAGTAACTTTACATTTACTCGCGATAAACGATACGGTTGCTTGTCCGTTGCTGCTTTCGCGACGCCAATATGCGACAGCGGCGTACGCGCTCGGCGATGCATCACAAAATAAATGAAGTTCTAGACAAGCTAAACTATCACTCGTCTGATCACAGGAAAAATAACAACGAGGAATCCTAATATTATTTATTTCCTTAGATTGATTAATCCACTTACAGAATAAATCATATAAACTAGTATTCAACTTTTCATCCCATTTGATATTAAGTTTCCACGTTTCGCGCATCAATATTTTTCCCTTTATGGTAAACGGTCCCAAATAGCCGTGTATATCAAAAATAGACATAACAATACTTAGCATTTCGCGCTTAGTAGGTATTCTTTTCAAAAGTATAATTTCTGGCGGAATACGTTAGAAGGATAAATCTAAAGCTAACAGATCGCTGCGCGGGAACCACAATATACCTAATGCCCGCTCCGCCTGTTTATCAAAATTGAACTTTATTGCTATGTCATTAAGACTGTCTTTTGGAATATCACTTAGTACATTAGGTACATTACTCAGATAGTTACACATTTTAAATCCACCTTCATTATGAATAAATGAAATTTCTTTTATTATTTTCCTAGCTACCTCCTCATCAGAAAAGCTATCAATATAATCATCCATGTACTGATTGTTTGTTATAGCTTTCACAGCGTCTGGCTTCTGTTGACTGAATCGAGAAGCATTTTTATTTTGATTAATAAATTGGGCAACAAACGGGGAACAATTCGCGCCGAAAATAAGTGACGTCATTACATACTTATTTACAACATCGCTGCCTTTCTCCTTCCACAAAAACCTCAATGCATTTTGATCGTTATTATGTATTTTAATACGTAAGAACATATCTTTTATGTCTCCTATTATTCCTATACGGTTCTCTCTAAACCTAAACATTATACCGTATAAAGATTGTAATAAGTCAGGCCCTTGAAGTAGAAAGTCATTAAGTGACATATTGTCACTTTTGGCGGCGGCATCAAAGACTAATCGCAACTTTTTTTTGTTTGGATTGTCCACACCAAAATGCGGTAAATACCAAACGTGGTCCGACTCGGAATCGAACCTGCACTCTGCCTCAGTCAGTTTTCGTGCGTAATTATTTTTAAGTAAATGTTCAATACGTTCGCGGTATCTAATTTCATATTCTGGGTTAGAAGACATTTTTCTTTCTACAGAGTGTAATCTTTTTAATGCTACAGGATAAGAGTCCGGCATAACAAATTTATCGTGCTTCCACGGCAACTTGACCGACCATTGACCGTTAACTAACTCAGCTGACTCGTTAAGGATATTTACGGCTCGTAATTCTTCAATATTTTGACGTGGTTTGTTACTGATACCAATTGAATCGAGTGAAAATGAACAGCGAATTAAATCGTGTAATTGGCTTAAATCAATGTCTGTACTACATTCGGAGGTATCTTTAACGACAGCTGACTGACACAATGGTTTATCTACACATGTAATAATATCAAAACATGATGTCCCGCTCGCGCCCGCGCTGCCGTTCCTCGGTGACGAGTCGCGGAGCGCGCGCGCGGCAGGCTTACCTCGATGGCTGATCGCCGCTCCGTGCGCTGCGGTTGGCTCGCAGCCGGCGCCGCCGATGCTGCCGATGTTGTTGACGTGCTCGGCGCGCTTACCAGTAAAATCAGCTTGCCAAGCTCCGTGCACACACCATCCTAATAAAGTTTGCGTGATGTATGGTCCGCCCGGCTTATACCTTTTACATAAAATAGGTGCAATTAAATCATAATTGTCTTGACCAATTAAAATTTTAGGTTTAACATTGCTGTCACACATTATGGGGTTATTATTACTAGAGATGTTTTCACAATAGTTTACATTAGAGGTGAATAACTGTAAGGGCAAATTAAGTTCTTTGAGTTTACGAGCACGTAAGTCGAATTTGTTACCGTCACTGTTACTTATTTTACATTTAATTATCTCAGTCTCGCACAATAACTCGGAGTCCCATGCACCTGAAGCACGCATTGTGACCCTTTCTCCGTGCAGCCCGACCTGATTGGCAAGGTCGGCCGCGATGAGAGTCACTGTTGCGCCGTCGTCTAGAAGCGCATGCGTGGCCACGCTTGACCTGGGTCCATGAATAGTGACTGGCACTATTTTTAGTAATACACTTGTCTTTGGTTTTATCACTGACACTTCGTGACACTGCGCGGCGCGGGTGCTGGCGTGTGAGACGAGCTCACTAGCGGCGGCGCTAGCGGAGTCGGGCGTCGCGGTATCGTTGGCTGGCGCGGAAGTTTCACGGCGCGCCACTTCTGGCTTCGTCCAGTGCAGCATCTGGTGATGAGCCCCACCACAGGCCTCGACGTTGCAGTTTTCCGCAGTACACTCGTTCTTATCCGGGTGCCGAGCACAGAGACATTTGAAGCATAACTTGTTTGCTCGAACAAATCGCCATCTATCCTTTCTCATGGCTCGCTTGAATTGACTACAGTCTGGCAACGCATGCTTGTTCCTTTTACAAAACTTGCACTTTCCGGCAGTGTCGGGGTCATTGTCCTTAACAGATGTTAGCACGGAATGATGATCGTTAAGCTTTTTCTGGTTTTGTTTATTCTTGTAAAATTCACTCTGATATTGTACGTGGCTAACTCCCGACTCTGCTACCTTTTGCGCTTCCTCATAAAGGAATTTGGACAGTAGTTCCAATTTAGGCGTTTCAGTCTGTACTCGATGTTCGTGTAGGTATTCTACCCATTTGTTAACGAGTCCTGTAGGCAATTTTGATACGACGATTGTTAACAACTCTGGACTTCTCAAGTAATCTATTTGTTTCAATGTAATTACGGCGGTGACGTAATTTTTTATTTTTATGGCGAATTTAACGATTTCGGCGTGGTATGAGTGTGGTAGTGGTGATAACTTTTTCAGTTGTGATATAACTTGCCGCATGACGTTTTCTGGTCTACCGAACCTCAGTTCGAGCGTTTCTATGATATCATGGGGCGAGCTCGCTCCCATCAGTAATGCAGCGGCTGCATCTTTTGCGTCGCCGCGCAAACACTTTCGTAGACGCCACACATTTTCTGTATCACTATATTTGCATACCCGTGACGATTCAAAAAACGCTTCCCGAAATTGTATCCATTCCAAAGGATCCCCAAAATACAAGGGCAGATCTTTCGAGGTGGCCAGCCTAGACAACAGCACTTTATTGCCCGTGTTGGAATTAGATGAATCGACAGCATTCTTAATCGCGTTGGTCAGCTCCTCGATGGCGCGACAAGTACTTGTCGCGGTAGCAGGTGGCATAGCCATCTCGTCGCCGTCAATGTTGCGGTGGCACTCACCGCCCCTGACAGTCGCTTTGTTGCGATCGTGCGACGTGCCGGGTTCAGCGACGGACTTTTCCAGCCAATTCTCCACTTTGCTTTTGTAGGAAGCTGATGAAGATTGATTTGAGCAGCGCGATTTCGATTCCAACTCGGCTAAGTCCATGGCCAATTTCCTGTCGACCAATTCTTTTTCGATGCGAGCCTTTGTTTGAATTTCTTCCATTTCGATTTTCGCTTTCAATTGAGCGGCTTCATATTCCAGTTGTTGCCGCCGTATTGCTGACGACGACGCGTGTGAGTTGCGAGAACTTTTGCACTCGCCGCCATCTTGTCGCTTGAACAAGCTCGAGGCAGCACGTGGCCGGAGTACACCGATATCTGAATGCACTTTCCCGATTTTTTTCACTGCATCCGTACTGCTATGCAGCAGATCTGATTTTACTTCAAGTTGTTTTCCTTCTTCGTTAGTCAGTTGCTCCTTTTTCTTTTGTGCACGTGTTTTCACTACACACGGCGGCGTTTGGAACAACGACATCCCTGCTACACAGGTTTTGCTGCTCACCACAGTTAAGCAATGCGGCTCGATGGACCAACTTTGTAGCTGCTAGGTGTGGTTGTTGGTGAGTAACGGAAAATACGAACTTAGTTTTACAGATCAACAAGGACGGAATGCGCGGGCGCGGGTGTTTCACGCGCGTGGAGTGTTCGCGTCGCGGGTTTTTTTTTGGCACTAATCCTTCGATCTATTGGCAATGGCGGCCGCAGCGGTAGGCGGGGGTGAGCGCGCGCGCATCCTCCAATCAGAGCGCCCCTGTGCACCCCGTTCTTGTTGGCTTTTCGTTTATTGCATAAAAAATAATACAAACGTAATAAAAAACATACTAATAAAATATTCCTAGAATTAAAAGGCCGGGCGGACCGCGACACCGACGTCAACAAACGGTTGACGTCAACAAATTCATAATTATAATACTACTTGCTATGTAAATATCAGTAACAGGAAGTTAGTGGGAAAAATCGTATTGTTGAAGCTAGCTCATAAACTACATAAGCAAAGTTAATAAAATTTAGAACGGAAATCAAAAAAATAATTTAGCAAATCCGTCTTTACAAGATGGAGTTATGCTCGAACGTACATAAAAAATCATATAAACATCGAAATTGAGAACCTCCTCCTATTTTGAAGTCGGTTATAAAGAAATACGCTTGAAGTTACCAAGTAAAAATTACAGAAAATTATATACTAATACTTACTAATGTGTCAACATTCTAATGTTTTACTACCTAATATATATATACATCTATCTCTATACACTGTAATATGGAGCCCTAGACATTCAGGATTACGACAATATAGATGGACGACGGCGCGTGTTAAATCTTAGGACAGGAATATACTAGCGAATACTAAGCCAAGGGCAAGGTCATGCACGGATTTAGTTCTAGTTTAGTATGCAGTGTAGACTTAGGCTTATATTATGTTCTGTGCCTAAGTAAAGATAGATTACTTCATTTCATTAAGGGAGATAATTTTGAAGAGAATATTTAGAGATGCGGTGGATAAGGATGATAAGGAATTCGTTTTGCGAGCAGCAGTTATAAAGGGTGTGTAACAACATTATTGCATAGGATGGCAACTTTAAAGTTTTCACACAATAGTTTTCTAAGACCAGCCAAATTTAAGGGTGTGGTACAGACCGTCAAACTGAACAACTTTCTCCATGGGACCAATATCGTAATCGCGAAAAATTTATCAACTGTCCCATAGAAAACTTCAATAACTACTCGAGCTAAACCTACGAATTTTATTTTTTTATAATACAGTGTGAGTCTTCATAATGTGCACATATCGAAATGAGGGAAACTAAGCTTAATTTTATAAACGGAAAAAATATTTTAAAAAATCTAAAAAAAAAAGTTGTACCATTTTTTAAATTATTTTTTGCTGCTGTGACCCCCGTGTAAACAATCGCCCCTCAATTGAGAACTATGGTTTTTTTTTCTAACAAAAATCTGATAATTTTTCATCAATTTTTACAATAATTGTAAAAATACTCAATAAAAGCCCCGATTACCTACCCTTTTTGATTACTTTAAATTATTCTCCATCGTATCAGATTTCTAAACGTAAAAATACCATGTTTATAACTCAATCACAACATTTCCTATCAACTGTTAAAAAAGGCCTTGCAATCACCATACTTTAGCAGGTAAAGATCCTTTTAAATATGTTTTTATTTTTTCAAATGTTTTTTCCGTCGATAAAATTAAGCTATATTTCCCTCATTTCGTTATGTGCACATTATGAAGACTCACACTGTATAATATGACAATATGATACGATAATATGTCAGTAAAGTTAGTAGTTAAGGCAGACAATTGGAGGCGTTCAAAGCCCCTACTTATCATACAAATCATTAATTATTATTTTGTTGAACACAACTTACTGTTGCAGCAACTTTTTCATTAAGCAAATCATAATCATCATCATCACCCTACAGCAGTCCACGGCCGGACATAGGCCTCTCCATTCAGCAATGAATCTATCAGCCTAGCCTTATCCCAATATTTTGAGGTCAGCTTCCAATCTAACCGGATGCACCTGGACACAGCACGCTTGCCGATACGCGGTCTCCATTCCAGGACTGGTCTCCTTCACCGGCCATCATTCCTTCTACAAACATGACCAACCCACTGCCGCTTCAGTTCGCTTACTTTGCAAGCTTTTTGGTAACTCCGGTACTGGGAATTACTTTTCAAGAAATGTATTCCTCTGCCTAGCCTTTTCCCAACTATGTTGGGGTCGGCTTCCAGTCTAACCGGATGCAGCTGAATACCAGTATTTTACATGAAGCAACTGCCTATCTGACCTCCACAACCCAGTGTCGGTCAACAATACTCCTTGGTTCAGAAATGAAACTCAATAGACCCCACTACCAAATTCTCCGGTAGGTACAGTCAACAAAAGATATAAGTACGCAGGATCATCGGATATAGTTGAAGTTTAGTAAGAAACCGATGGATGTTGTCGACTGAAATTTAATTTGATAAATGAGCTGTTTGTTTTCTATTAATAAAATAAAATTTTATTCGAGAACAATCATCGGTTTCTTACTAAACTTCAACTATATCTGACGCTCCTGCATACTTATCTCTTTTGTTGACTGTACCATTAGCCCGGGGGCGATACGTAATGTATTTAAATAGATAAGGGTGCAAACCAACTGAGCAGCTGTGTGGAGATAAAGTTAAGGGACAGGATGTTTGAGTTGGGGAATACAACCGACTGTAATGCGTATCAAGAAGTTTGGGCTGGTCTGTAGTGTTAGGGAATAAACTAAGGGTCAGTTCACACCGAGACGCGACGCGACGCGCAGTTTTCAAGATAGAAATACAATTACAGACCTTATCTACTACACTAAAAGGTACACGATTCAGTGAGCTACGCCGCTCGGCGGCGGCGCCGCGCTGCGTAGCTCGACGTATACGTGTACCTTTTAGTGTAGTAGATAAGGTCTGTAATTGTATTTCTATCTTGAAAACTGCGCGTCGCGTCGCGTCTGACCTGACGTGTGAACTGACCCTTAGCCATTTTGGACAAGGACTTAAAAATTGTTACTGAAACGTAGCGTTGGGTCTCATTTTCAAAACAAGAAAAATAATTAAGAAAGAGATTAATTATTTACAAAACGTGTGCAATTCAGCGCGTGTGTGCAGTTTTTGTGTGTTATAAAAATTCGTTTAGCTCGAGTAGGTATTGAAGTTTTCTATGGGACAGTTGATAAATTTTTCGCGATTACGATATTGGTCCCATGGAGAAAGTTGTTCAGTTTGACGGTCTGTACCACACCCTTAAATTTGGCTGGTCTTTGAAAACTAACCCTGTATATACAGGGTTATTTTGTAAAAACATAACCTACCTACCTCTTAAGAGCTCTAGGTTATTGTATTCATCATTATGAACAACTTCTACTATGGAACTAAACCTGAAATCGCGAAAAAAAACAGCTGTTTTCTACATTTTGACGAGTTATACGAACATAAATGTAGGGAACAGCTGATTTTTTTTTTGCGATTTCAGGTTTCCTAACAGGACCTCAATCAAGAACTGTCCTATTCAAGACCTCAATCCTATTCGACCCAAATATATGGGACGGTTAATTTAAGGCAATGTATGTCCAGTTTTTAAATATGACCTCATCATTTTGATGCATGTTATAGAGCAAAAAAAAAAAATTTATTACGCGTCGACTTGAGAACCTCCTCCGTTTTTTCGTAGGTTAATAAAGCAATCAATATAAGTCCTCTGAACAAAAATAAAATCTTATTTGATCTTGAAAAGCGTCAATAAAACAAATAGCACTACAAGAACACGATCGGCGATAAATATATTTCCCTGTAGATGTTTCCGTGGAATTAATGATTCGCGACCAGGGAAATCAACGCGGATATTATTATAGTGACACCGTACCTTCGAGGTTCGGAAGAATTGAAGGATACAATGGTATTTTTCGGTTTTCTGTTTCGTGTGATGTGCGAAGGGAATTAATGTTGTGAAAATGGTTGAAAAGTTATAAGAAATCCACTCATTCACTCATTAATCCACAGATTGATAATCGTTACGTAAAATTATCCGGAAAAGTACCGGAGTTACCGTCATAGCTTGCTCAATAAGCAAACTGAAGTGGCAGTGGGCTGGCCATGTCTGTCGAAGGACCGATGGCCGGTGGAGCAGACGAGTCCTGGAGTAGAGACCGCGTATGGGCAAGCGTAGTGTAGGACGCCCCCCAGCTAGATGGACGGACGACCTAAAGAAAGTGGCTGAGGTAGACTGGATGTGGAAGGTGGAGGACAGGGTGCTGTGGCACAGTCTGGGAGAGGCCTATGTCCAGCAGTGGACTGCGATAGGCCGAGTTGATTGATTGACGTAAAAAGAGTTTCCAAGGTCCTCTTCTTTCATGATGCCTCGAGTTAAAATTGAGAGAGACTCGACAGAGAGATCGAGTTGTTGTGCAACTGTCAAAATGAAAGAAAGGCTTTCCTACTGATTGTGTGTTACGCAATTACCCCGTAGGACCACTAAAACTACTAAGGGCTGATTTTTCAATCATCTGATAACTTTATTCGAGGAATAATTTTTAAATTTGACAGTTACTTCATACAAAAACTGTCAAACGTCAATTTTATTCCTCGAATAGAAGTTATCTGAAGATGGAAAAATGAGTCCTTAGTATGATTAAAAAAAGTATTTTTTTTAATATTTTCTCTGTTCTCTTAAAAATACTGGCCTGTGTTTAACGAACATCGGCTATTTGAGTTCGGACAATGGTTTACTACAAAGGCTAGATTTCAACTACACCGGTTTGATTTGCAGCGTACACTATTAAAAAATATTTGAATTCAAACACAAAGGCTTGTTTTTTTTTTTTGTTTTTGTTCCAGTTTTTTTCTTTTTAACCCAGTTTTACTTTCCTCGATTTTTTTTGTTGTTTTGGTAATAAGCAAGAATTTTTGCACAATATTTTTAAAGTTGATTAGGTTTTATCATTAGATAAATGGATACAATTAATTTGTAAAAATCACTTTTAAATAGACAAATAAATAAATCTTTCTTTCTGTCGGTTTTGAAGGCAAGTCAACTGTCGGTACTTACCACCTTTTTATTATACACGCCGCACTATGTAGACATCATTTTGTTGAAACTCAGATGTTTTCTCGACATCCGTATGTCACTAACGGGATGCAGCAGAATACCAGCGTCAGGTATTGTACCTGGCATATGCTGAGCTGGACTCCCATTTGGTGCAACCATGAGACACACACCGCCCAGTAGTGATCGACCGTTATAGATGGATATGAGCTAGGTGTCTATGGGTCAATTTATCTTTTTAATCTTTGTTATTTTTTTTCACCTTTTTTATGTTTTTAATACATGTATTGTGTCTTTTGTTGCACTAAATAAACGTTTTATAGATCTATCTAAATCAATTTAAATATTAGACTACATGTCTGGAACTTGGCTTCTTCAACGACGGTGATTGAGATTGTAAGGCTTAAAACGTGTACTTACGGGGTGTGGGTTTTGAGACCTTGAAAACAAAATGAATTTCGTTCCGTTACCACTAATATAAAAAACGTTCCAAAATTTGTGATATTATAAGTAACGTTATAGGTATCAGTAACATTAAGCTTATCCGTTTGTAATGACGTTACAGGAGAAACGTTACAGTTTCATTTGTAACGTTATTCTTCATACTTTTGACGTGACAACGTCTTAAATTAGGTTGCGACTGGGAGTCACTTATGAAAAAGTGTAACGCTCGGTAACGTTACGATGAGTCACCGAACGAGAGAGAGGCCCGCCGAATGCCTTGCGTCTCTCTCCCACTCAACTATGATCGGATGATCGGTCGTTGTCACGTAAAATCTTCGCCCGTAAAACCGACTTTACAGGCAACCATTTTTTTTTTTCGTCATGTTATAAGTCATGAAGCTGGCAAAGTTGAATATCGAAATGAATAACGTTATTATATCGTTATACTAAAAACGATATAATTTGACAATATTGTTATTGAACAGTTTAAGATTTCGTTCCGTTTGTCAGTATCGTTATAGCCTGGTGGAACGGTACAAATTATCGCTACCGGAACTACGCGTAACGTCATTTTGAGTAACGTTTCAAGTCCCTGTTTGAGACAGAAATTGGTAATCTTGTTTCCATCTTTTTAAAAGTTCACTTTAAGCAGTCGGGTTTTTTGATTTTTCTAATTAGCTTTTTATTACCCATAAAGTTTCTAACTTGTTACCAAGAATCTTTACCTAATTTCCATGCCTTCTGGTTAAATATGGCTGTTGCTAATTATACTTTTTTATGTCACCGTGTTTGTATATTTGCAAAATAATTATCTTACCTTATCCTCAGCGAAAATAACAAATTATCTAATGCAAGTGTTTAATCTGATACAGATTATTTATCTATTCAAATCATACTTGATGACGTCATCCGAGTGTTTTTACTCGCTCATTCCTTCAGTGAGCTTCCGGATGAGTCTGACTGAGATGAATTTAAAATACCTACAAGTTGCATGACAAGAATTAATAATGATTCTGATAATATTTTACGTGGAGGCAGCTTCAGAAAGATCTATAGGTATCTGACTTCAACAGGAGTAAATTTAATTGTCTACATTATTTGTTCCATAATTTATTGTATCAGGAGGGGCTTGTGGCTAAGTAGTAACTTCCGCATGGGTCGATCAATCAGGTTAAGCGACGCTTGCCGCGGTTGGTCCGTGGATGGGTGACCAACTTTACATACCACGACCCCTCCGTGCCTCGGAAAGCATGTTAAGTCGTTGGTCCCGGCTGTCATTTGTGGATCTTTGGGGCAGTCGTTACGGGTCGTCAGAAGCCCGAAAGTCTGACCACCAGTCTTACCAAGGGGTATCATATTACCCAGAAACTGGGTTGTAGAGGTCAGATATGCAGTAGCTCCATGTAAAATACTGATATTTAGCTGCATCCGGTTAGACTGGAAGCCGACCCCAACATATTGGGAAAAGGCTAGGCAGATGATGAATTTATTGTATCAATACTTAGCCACAAAACATATCATCATAATCATAATCAGCATATAATGTTCCCACTGCTGGGACACAGGCCTTCTCTCTGTGAGAGAGCCACGCGGGCCCAGTGCGAGTTGGTAGATGTCACACGTCTTCGAATTTTTGGTTCTAGGACATGCCGGTTTCATCACGATGTTTTCCTTCACCGTTTTGAGAGCAGTGGTGATGAAATAATTTACACAAAGAAAAACGCCTGTCTAGGTTCGAACCTACGATCTACAACTCGTAAGTCGCGGCCGATACCACTGGGCCACCACTTCTCAAACAAAACATATCACACATACTTCATTTTACCTACAGTCCTTTCAGCTATTTTAGCTACAGTCCTTTCAGCTATTTTAGCTACAGTCCTTTCAGCTATTTTAGCTACAGTCCTTTCAGCTATTTTAGCTACAGTCTTTTCAGCTATTTTAGCAACAATCCTTTCAGCTATTTTAGCTACAGTCCAGCCGTTTGAGCGTGAAGAAGTAACGAACATATAAATACACACGCACACACACCCCCACAAACTTTCGCCTTTATAATATTAGTGTGATTACATATATTATAATAAAATTATGTAAATAATCAAACTTTCTTATTCTAAAAATAGTACACAAAAAGGAGTAGACGATAATATTTTCAGGAAAACATTCATCTTGAAAAACAGGAAATGAGTACCTACTTTCAGGCGAACCGGCTGATTGATTACTTTCGAGGCTCCCCAATGATCAATCAACCAGAAATCACCTTGATTTATTACCGAAAACATTGTTAATCTTAACCATTTCTGTGAAGTATCTTCGTAACTTAAAATTCTTAATGGATTGTAGGTAATTAGTATGAGATGAAAAACAGCTGTGTACCATTGTGTTTACAGTGGCTAGTAGCACCTGTGCCATCACTGACGAAGCTACTGACTGGATATCAATGATTTTCTCGCTGAGGAAACGTACAAAAATAAAACGTAAAACAATTTTCATTTCACTCGGGACCGACTAATTGTAATCGGTCCCGTGTGATATGAAAATTGTTTATTCTGTAAATACGATATCGGAATTACTTTTACACGTCATATTATTAAAAAACTAGCAGCGCCCCGTGGTTTCACCCTCGTAAGTTTCGATCCCGTGGGAATATCGCAATAAAACGTATGATGTACGTGTGTGTTATTCCAGGAAATGGTATATCTATGTGTCCATTTTCATCCAAATCTGTTCAATGGTTTACGCGTCACTTCACAAACGTTCACATCTATATCTATATAGGTACTAGGTAATACGGGCTGGTTTCCGCAACTCCACGACAAAGCGCGTATCTATATATATAAAAGAAAGTCTGTTAGTTACACCACTTATAACTCAAGAACGGGTGAACCGATTTGGCTGAAAATTTGTAGGGAGGTAGCTTAGAGCCAGGAGACGGACATAGGATACTTTTTTTATTTTTATTTTTATAGTAGGAGTAGGGTAGGAGTAGGGTAGAAGTAGGGTAGGAGTAGTGTAGGAGTAGTGTAGGAGTAGGATAGGAGTAGTGTAGGAGTAGGGTAGGAGTAGTGTAGGAGTAGGGTAGGAGTACGGTAGGGTAGGGGTAGGGTAGGAGTAGGGTAGGAGTAGTGTAGGAGTAGGGTAGGAGTAGGGTAGGGTAGGGGTAGGGTAGAAGTAGGGTAGGAGTAGTGTAGGAGTAGTGTAGGAGTAGGGTAGGAGTAGTGTAGGAGTAGGGTAGGAGTAGTGTAGGAGTAGGGTAGGAGTAGGGTAGGAGTAGGGTAGAAGTAGGGTAGGAGTAGTGTAGGAGTAGGGTAGGAGTAGTGTGGGAGTAGGGTAGGAGTTGGGTAGGAGTAGTGTAGGAGCAAAACAACGTTTGCCGGGTCAGCTAGTATCTATATATATATACTAATAATAAAGCTAAAGAGGTTGTTTGTTTGAACGCGCTAATCTCTGGAACTGCCGGTCGGATTTGAAAAATTATTTTTGTATTTCATAGCCCACTTAATGAGGAAGGCTATAGGCTATTTAACATCACGCTAGGGCCCTAAGAAGCCGAGCAAAATAAAAAAAAGAGCGCTAAGCGAAAACGAAGTAATAGCGTGGGCAGGCGATGTGTCGCGACGGTGTGGGTCGGGGGAAGAAGAAATCTCACGCGGACGAAGTCGCAGGGAGAAGCTAGTTTATAATATTAGTAGGATAAGCTAGATGTCGGCATTGCCTATCTGACTATTCTGTGAAGAAAGGCCGAAATAAACTCAGAGATCACAGTCTCTTTTATTAAAGTCCGGAGTTAATCTTGGTTGGATCATGTGGCCAAGATTGTAACTACGAGTAAATGAGATGTCTACATGACTCTAATACTCCACGTCAATGCGCGTAGGTGTATTGCGTGCGGGTGGGAAATCGATTATTTGATCCACGCCAGCTCTTCAAGGAAGGCCAGCAACGACTTGACCTTACTGACAAACTCTCGGAGGATACGTGGATTACCGAAGTACTCTGCCCTGTACGTAGCAACCACCGGGCAGTTTAGAAGCACATGAGCTACTTACTGTCTTGTCGAGTCGTCGTCCTCCATGCAGGCCACTACGTCCTTCTAGAGTGCCCCCCCCCCCCTACCGTTCCTAGTCACATCTGCCTTGATAACACCTTTTGTTAGTCGCCTTTCATTGATCCTCTCAAAGTGACCAAACCATCTAGCATAGGTACTCTTTTAAATTTTTGTCACTACATCTTCTTTGAAACTGCATCGTTGTCTTACGAAGTGTTCTTAGAAGTACGTCTGTTTGAAACAAATTCAAACGCAAAGCATTTATTTCAATTAAACCATTAACAGGCACTTTTGAATTTCAGTCAGGCATCAAGACCCATATAAACACATACAATACAATATTAATACAACTTAAAAATACTATTACTATAAGTATTGATACAATAAATTCATCATCTGCCTAGCCTTTTCCCAATATGTTGGGGTCGGCTTCCAGTCTAATCGGATGCAGCTGAATACCAGTATTATACATGGGTACGACTGCCTATCTGACCTCCAGAACCCAGTTACTGGTTGGCTTTCGGGCTTCTGACTACCCGTAACGGCTGTCAAAGATCCACTAATACAGCCGGGACCAACGGCTTAACGTGCTTTCCGAGACACGGAGGGGTCACGGTATGTAAAGATGGTCATCCATCCACATACCAACCGCGGCAAGCGTAGCTTAACCTGATCGATCGATCTGTGCGGCTGTTATTATTTAGCCACGGGCCCCTCTGTAAAATACATACAACATTATTATTACACTAAAAAAGTAACAACTAAGACCTAACGCACACGAAGTGTCTGCGTCGTGTTACTCAAACCAAACCGTTTTCATTTTCCAGACAATTCCCAACTCAGCACATTTTGACCGTCCGTCACACCCAGCTTCTTGTGGCTCGTACAGTCAGCCTCAAAAATATATACCTCATCGACAAGAATTCATATAATTGTGTGCAAACTTTGTTCCACAATAATTTATCATCAGTCTGTAGTCACTAAACAAATTACACATTGTCCGCTTTTATATTTCTAACTAGACGATAATTACTATCGTGGACGTCCACGTCCATAACATGTACGGAAATACGGGCAAGTCGTCGACGGAAATTTTTAGAACGTTTTCGTATGTTCCTATTGAAGGTTTTACTTCCCTGGGTGTGGGCGACAACGAAAATATAGTCACGTTAAAAATTATAAAAGCGTACATTTGGTACTTACTTAATTGTAGCTACACATGACTTTTTTGGCCGCAGGAACCCGTTGGATGCGAGAAGCACAAAACCGGTCGAAGTGGAGGTTCTTGAAGGAGGCCTATGTCCAGCAGTGGACGTCATTCGGCTGAATTGATGATGATAATGATGACTTTTGTGCATAACCCCCATTAGGGCGCTTTTCATATGCACGGATCAGTGGCTACCCCCCCGCCTGCCCCATACCAAATTACATCAAAATCGGTCCCACCGTTTCGGTAATTAGCCGGAACAAACAGACAGTAATAAGAAACACAAATTATAGACAATAAAATTAATTCTTCTCAATGTACCTATACTTTTTTGAAGGCTGACTGTACCCAAATGAATACAAAACACTGTGCCGTGCGTGATGACGTCAGTGATTGATGACGTCACGATTGAAATCTTGAACGTTGAAATTTGTACTGGAGAGGGTTTGGGAGGGATGGGGTAAGATTGTGGGGGCGAATGCTATGTAACTATGATATCCGGAGATTGTTTTGCAAATGTTGAGCTTGTTCTGAACTATTCAATTTAATATTTGTTAATTATGTACAGTATTAAAATAATAATAAGAATATGTACAAGTATTTAAAAAGGAAAGGAAATAATCAAAGGGCATCAAAAAATTCATCCGCATCGCTATCAACAGGAAACGTGCCCAAAAGACTGGCAGCATTGCCACGTTATATGGCAATGCTGATTCTTTGGCCAAAAAATAGCAGCCCTCTGGTCACGTGAAGAGTCGACCAACCGCTTGGCGATGTCTAGAAATACTACTAAAAAAAAAAATTGTTTCGTTTAAAATTCATATTCAGAGGATAGAATCTGAAGGCCATTTTCCGTAATTAAAAATGTTCAAAATCTAGTCACAAATCAGCTCCTGGGTAATACCCCTTGGTAAGACTGGTTGTCAGACTTTCGGGGCTTCTGACGACCCGTAAAGACTGTAAAAAATCCACGAACGACAGCCGGGACCACGGCTTAACGTGCTTTCCGAGACTATATAGTTTCTCGGTATGAAAAAATGGTCACCCATCCACGGACCAACCGCGGCAAGCGTAGCTTAACCTTATCCATCGAACCGTGCGGCTGTTATTACTTAGCCACAAGCCCCTCCATATATCCTTGATCTATAATGGTTTACCTACATAATAATGAGTGTGAACACCATTTATTTATGGCTAACAAATATTCACTGGTAACAGTTTATGATAAATAGGTCAAGTATAATTAAAAGAAGATTGACTGACACACGCAAAGGGAATATAACATTTAACAGGATACACACACTCACTCACTTCAATCACGATGCATTTTCAAAAAATCAAAAACGTGCCCTCGACGTCTATGTCTGTCATGTAGTCGAACCGTGGCGTGCTGGGCACATTTTGGTTTGTCATCTATACATGACTGTGGCGGTCAAAACGTTAATCACTTCTATTCGAAATAATAAGGAAGTTATGAAATCTTATCAACAAAATCTTATTCAAAAGAATTTCCTCCTACATCAAAAACATTACCTCTATGAGGAAAAACCATTTCTAAAGCATTAGCCACGTATTTAAAGGAAAAACCCCTTACTTTGGGCTCCAGTAACTGTAGGTAAAAACTGACAACGCCAGACTTACGGATTTCTGTAACTTCAGCGTCAAGCCTAAGCGATTTTTGCGGAGAAATCCGGGAAAATAAATATTACGGAATTGCTAGGTCGTTAAAAAGTACCTACTTGGGATTGCTGTATTTTTTCTTTTTTAGGGTTCCGTACCCAAAGGGTAAAAACGGGACCCTATTATTAAGACTTCGGTGTCTGTCCGTCCGTCCGTCTGTCTGTCACCAGGCTGTATCTCATGAACCGTGATAGGTAGACAGTTGAAATTTTCACAGATAATGTATTTCTGTGGCCGCTATAACAACAAATACTAAAAAGACAATAAAATAAATATTTAAGGGAGGCACCCATACAACAAACGTGTTTTTTTCGGAGTTTTGCCTTGTGGTACGGAACCCTTCGTGTGCGAGTCCGACTCGCACTTGGCCAGTTTTTTATTTACAGACTGGGCAGGTCTCCAAGGCACGTCAGAAACACGTATGAACGTTTTCTGGGCAAAGTGAGACATGAGTGCTGATTTCCTATTTTTTATTTAGGTTACATTTACCTAATGTAACCTACATTATTTAATACTGCTAAAAGCAAAAACACTATCTTATTAACCAGTTGTAATAACCCTGCGATACTGAGACATAATAGTTATGCAAAAATATAGCTAAATTATAATATAATAACTTTTTTTCACGTCATCGCCCGCGTCGAGGTCGAAATTAAAAAAACGTACCTATATTATAAGCTTCTCAATGAAAAATACGTTTAAGGCAACTTTCGTCGTGATCGGTCAATTAGTGTTGAAATTTATCAAACTAATATTTATATCAACATCCATTTTATATTTTCACCCATAGCCATTATGGTGTGAAATATTCCTGGCCAAATTGTTGACATGGGCTAAGTCACAGATACACCTATATAACGCAAGAGCAACTAAGTATTACGCGTGCAAGAAATCGCACCAGCTTACGTACAAAAATCGTAAGCCGCCACTTTCGCGCTCAGTCCTGTGTGTGTACTGCTGGCTGGGTGAGCGTGAGCGCTAGCGCTATGCCCCGGGGGTGGGGCAAGACACGTGCCGCACGCGGCGACGACGTCTTTGAAACGATTTGATTTTCCCATCACTAAATAGTGCTTGTGACGTCATAGTAGGTAGTCAAAAAAATGGCACGCTTGGTTTTCATACAGATCGTGATACTTGCGTTATCTTGGTCTATCTACATCTGTCGGCTAAGTAGACAAAAAAGTTTCATATTCGTAAGAAAGGGGCTTTACATTAATCATATTGAGATATTCCAGCCTCTTTTTTGGACCCTTAATCTGTCAATTTCCCAATATCGAAAAGTTAGTATGCCTAGGACTTTATACGGGATCGGGACTCACGGAAACTTCGAATCTATACACCACACTAATACCATCCTAGTAATAATATTATAAATGTGAAAGTTTGTGAAGATGTTTGAATGTTTGTTACTCAATCACGCGTAAACCGTTGAACAGATTTGGATGAAAATTGGCACATGGATAGACCATTTCCTGGATTAACACATAGGATACTTTTTATCCCGATATTCCCACGGGATCGAAACTTACGCGGGTGAAACCGCGGTGCGCTGCTAGTATATACATATATACTCCACTAATTCTAAAGTACTCGTATTGTAATTATTGTGAATGTGAAGACTATGTGGCTTATTTTATTTATTTTTTTCTCTGTTTTGTTAGTTTTTTTTGGCAGTTTGAGTATTTATTTATGTGGCCTACCCTTTGTCAAATGTCCTTTCTTTGTTATTGTCGTCGAATCGTTGAGCTGCACGATTTCTGACAAATGCGTCCACCCCACTGACTGGACAGGTCCATTCAATCTGTGTGGTTCTTTCCTTAAAAGACCATTTCAGACTTCGATCTACATGGTCTTCATATAACCTGACCAAGATTAGGTATGTATGAACTTTAAAAGAGACTGTGACCTCTGAGTTTGTTTCGGCATTTCTTCTCAGAGTTGTCAGATAGGAAACGCCGACCTTATCCAGTTTTTAAAATATGATTGTCGTGTAAAAGTCGCAAACTTACTTACTGAAATAAAATAATTTATCATATACTAACTTAAACCCTAACATAGCCACGAGTTAGAGCCACGAACCCACGGCTAACACAACCCTATACCCTACCCACAGACCTATAAAATTCGTGTCGTATCTGCCATCGTGACAGCATTGTCCCTACCCGCCAACTTTTTTGGGTTCCGTGAGTCGGATAAAAGGAATAACCTTGTCGCATGTCAGTTGGTGTTCTACAGGGTGGAATGATATCAATACTTCGAAACAATTGTACTGTCACTTCGAATGAAGGTTCTAATAGAACTATTCGAATGATTTCGCTGGCAGTTATAATTTGGAAAACCAAATTCAAAGAATTTATTTCAAATAAACCAATTACGGGCACTTTTAAATTGTCAAGGGGTTGGTCAGTCAGATAGATGAAGCTAGTTGCCCATTCTAAAGTATAGTAGATACCTATGGAGAAGAACGGGCAAGAAATTCCATGGACACTCTTTTATTTTATTTTTTTAACCGACTTCTTCTTTCTTTCTTTTAAGCTATGTTTCTTTTAATGTATGTATATCTTCGTTTATGCTATGTTAACTTCGCCTCAATATATTTTTAGAATAATTTTGTTGTTGTTGTTGTTGTTATGTTGTTGTTGTTTGTTGTCTTATTCAGAGTATAAGTCGATGAATGCAGCTGCTCATTCTTAAAAATCCAGCCATAGCTAATAGCCCATTCCATGCCAATTTTGGCTACGGTGACTGTTAATGTTTCCGACAACTATAGCTAACAGTAAATTGTATCTACAGTGTGTTACGTAAAGGGTATGGACATATCAAACACACTGATTCTTTTGGTGATAATGAACTACGTGGCAACATTTTTTAATACCTATACCTACATAATTAGAAAGTTAAAAAACATTTAACTAAAAATCCAAATGCTTCCAATTGAATTCTACACATCACTAGACCAAGTCAGCTGATCGGTGTCAATAAACTACACACAAAAGAACAACTCGGTAAAAGATTTGTTTCTCCTGGTACTATTTGCTAAATGGGTTCCGCATGTTAGTTTTATTCCACAAAATATTACACATTTGAACACAAATGAGTTACTTGTTTTTTAGTAAAAAAACGTGCTGCCTAGTATGTATCTACGTAATTATTAATACAGTATGAGTATTTTTTTTTCTTTCATAAAATCTTTTAAATATCAACTAAAACACTCCTAAAAGCTGTAGCCCAAATTTTCTATGAATTAAATGACTACATGCAGTCATCATCAGTTATCCAACTAAGTTCAATAAATTTTCTATGTCAGCAATAAAACAATTTTCGTGCAAATCTCCTTTAAGTTTAGCATAATCATCCTTTTTTGTTTTTTTGACATTGTAACTAACTGAGATAAATGGCTGTCAAAAGTGTGTTAAAACTGCAATAATAGGAAACTACAAAACTACTCAATACAAAAAAAAATATTCGATAAAGTTGAAAATGAACCCTAGAAAACTTTCTTACGTAA
Source organism: Oligia fasciuncula (assembly GCA_963082905.1). Taxonomy (NCBI): domain Eukaryota; kingdom Metazoa; phylum Arthropoda; class Insecta; order Lepidoptera; family Noctuidae; genus Oligia; species Oligia fasciuncula. Next base: position 3,826,683 of record OY720401.1, read on the forward strand.
CTTATGTGTGTCCTGGTACAAATAATGCCAGAGGGTTCAGCACTTAATTTTATTTTTAGTAAATTTTTAAATTGAATATGTAGGTGTTATGGCTGTAGTTACTTCTTAACAACCGCTGACATCGCATACCGCTAATAATATCAAAAACAATTGAATTATTAAATGTATCCAAACACGTCACTTTGTTTACAGTTGTCCCGTTGTCCGATCGTCGATGACAGGCGCGTGCGCCGTGTTTGAACGGGAAGTGTTTAAATTTTCCGTAATCAGCGAATGTCTCCATCATATGCAAGAGAAGTTATTCAGTTCATGAGTAACGGAAATTTTCACAGTAATAATACTGAACCCTAATTTCTGTACTTTTACAATCATGTAGGATAACAAAGGTTACCCACACAGTGATGTTTAGGGTCAATGAGGCAGTTTTCTGCTTTTTATGAAATTATTTTTTCATTTTGATTTACAGCAGCATTTTGCTTAATTATGTTTTATGTTCAAAACTTTTGTTTATTTCCTGATTATCCCCAGTATCCATGTAAGCAAAGTTTAGCAACTAAAACTTACTTGTTCATTTCAAAATAAACTTTTAGTGAACAATAATTACAATGTTTGTAAGTATTGTTCATTTAATTAAGGTTAATTTTCAAATGGATTTATCATTTTCGTGTATTAACGCATGAAAGATGCTTCTTATGACGTGTTTCGTGTCGTAAGTCGGTCAATTTATTATGAAAGAAAAAAATTCGAAAGCAATAATTGGGTCAGTTACCCTTAGTACTAGGATAATAGGATATCCGACTTTTTTCGTGTGCTTTTTAGTCGCTCTCTGTCTGTATCGGTGTGAAGTTGTGATTAGCAGATCAGTGATCGTTGTAGAAATTTTCGTGAAAATGTCGTCACGCAGTAATAGCGAATACTATGAGATGATGATGTGTACGCAGTGGAGTGTGATACCGTGCTCGAAATGGAAGTGCGAATTAAAAACGCCTTCAGGAGTGTAACGCCGGATATGCTCCGCAATGTTCAGCGAAATCTGAACGAGCGTGCGGCTTTGTGCGTACAACGCCAAGGCCAGCACATTGAACCTCACCTTTAAAATGTAAGTTACTTTAAAAAAATTCATTTATCAACTTATTCTTAATTTTTTACATAATTATTACGTTTCCCGTAACATCGTAGGCAAAGAAAGGGGCCGCGCCGCGCGCGGTGCTCTTTTACGATTCGGGGATTTCCCGATCGCCGCGGCGGGCGCCGCCGTGATGTGCGTGTGTGCTAGGCGCACAGACACGTAATGGATAATGTTAATGACCCTCGTAGTGCGGTGACACATTTGTTATGATTTCAATTTAATAAACTATCGAAATAAAAAAAATATTATGCATTTTCAAAGTTATTGCTTTTGAGCTGAAACTTTGCACATAGATTCTGGACCAGATACACTCTTCAACCCGTTTGTATGGATATACCCTTTCCGTAACACGCTGTATATACTTATTATTTTTCACCAATGATGACAACCCCATTAGTCACGCAATTTGTTACCTTGAATTCAGTTCATGATCCCAGAGTAGAAATTTTTCATCATCAAAAAAAATCTGGTGTTTCGAAGAAATACCTGCGCGGTCAAAATTTATGGAACGGTATTTTTTTTTTAAATAAACGACGTAATATTTGAACACCCCTTGGGTTGAAATGTTACGTCAGAGGTTCAGAATCATGTACTGAATCAAATAATAATATTATAATCAATCTGTAATCAATAATTTGGTTACAGGTTGCGCGTCGATGTCCCAATGCATAAACAATAATGTTTAAATCTCGTGTCACAGTACTCACAGTGTTTGTTATCGAACTCCTCCGAAACGGCTTGACCGATAATTATGAATTTTTTTGCATACATTTGGTAGGTCTGAGAATAGGTCGTAGACTATTTTTTATACCCCTAGGTGATAAGGGCCCTCTCTAGTTTTTTTTTTGTATCGAAACTTAAGCGGGTGAAACCGCGGGGCGCAGCCAGTAAAGAAATAATATTTTGTAGATTCTCTTAGTAAGTTAAGATGTGAACGGACCCAGAAACTCAACCGTCCCTTTTCACTAAACGAGACGCCATCAAAAGCCGCAAGGGAGAAATATTACAGCAAAAAAAAATCATACACCCACTAAACTTTTACTCACCAATTGTGCGAAGTCATTTCAAAGAGGCGTGAAAATAAGTAACTCAATCCATATCAACGTCAGAAAAATTAGGCACGGAACCCATTTTGCGAAAGTTTGAGTTGGACGTCGACCTTTCTAAGGTCATTTCAGACGTAACAGCGCGTGAACGTGTCTGTTATACTAGATACGGGTGCGTTATAAGTATGGTGTTGTAATTTTGTTTTTTCATGTCGGTTAAGCCGCGGAATATTTTGCTTGTAATCGGGGAGGTAAGCGTTATGTAATAAGTAAATACATTTTTTGTGTGTTTATATTTTGGCTTAAACGAGCCAAATGTTTTCCTGATTGATACTGTGGTGGCATCTAAATCGCCATATGCGAACATCACAATGACGTCACGCAAAATCCTGCATCGCACAAGCGAAGTTTACCGCGCAGTTAGCATGTAATCATACAACATCCCGACAACAATTGTCAGGAAGTAGCCTACCAGACTCAACTCTAGTCTGGTCGGAGGATCCTCCCTCTTCTATAGTGGATGAGTGAACTTTACACCTTGTTCCTCATACCTCTATAATAGTACTTCAAAAGCGAGCGTAACAGTAATACGGTGCACAGGTTTGTTATGTTCCGCCAAATATCTCCGACATCCTTTTGGCGTGTGATATGCGCTCAGGTTTTGAGATTATAGCCGAATAGAGTTTAAAAAGAAAAATGTAAATAAGATCGCCCTGGCGATCTCCGTGTTGGAACAAGAACACACTTTCTTTCACAATTCGAAGGATTTTGAAAGAAATTCCTAAACCATTGCTTCTTCAGATTTAAAATGTATTTTGTTCGATAACGTAAATAACGCAATGAATGTTTTCGAATTGTCATAATGAAAGGCATTACAATAGTTAGCGTGTTACGCAATTACTCCGCAGTAGCCACACAGAAAAAAACAATGTCGCGGTAGCCAAAAACAACCACCCTTTCCCAGTGTTGCCATTATAATTATAATTTTTTGCCCTCCAGTTTCCATTGTGTCCCCATCCACTTAGCTAGATTATTTGTCTGTAGCTCACAAAGCGAGGCGAGCGCGGACAAAAAGGTATCTTGCTCTGCTCCTGCACCTCCTTTATTTTGTGTTGCAATTACAAACCCGCGTTATGAATGCAATTTGTTGTTGCAACAAGGATATTGCCAGCTTTGTGTTTCGATGTTGAGGCTGGCCTGTTGGTCTAGTGGTCAGTGACTATGACTGCTATGCCGGAGGTCGTGGGTTCGATTCCCACCCAGGACAAATGTTTGTGTGATGAGCATGATCATTTGTTCTGTGTCTGGGTGTAATTTATCTATATATGTATGTATTTAGAAATATATAAGTATGTTTATCAGTTGTCTAGTACTCATAACACAAGCTCTGCTTAGCTTGAGACTAGAGGGCGTTGTGTGATAGTTGTGGAATATTATTATTATGTCAGCGTTGATGAGGAAATGAGTAACTGTTTTTTTCTTCTGTGATTATAAGAAAAGAGAGCCTTCTTTGGCCAAAAAATAGCCCAGCCCTCTGGTCACGTGAAGAGTCGACCAACCGATATCTCGAAATACTAATAAGTGGATACAGACCCCATGGCCCTAGTGTTTCAACCCCAAAGAGCTCGAACATATAAGTTCCAAAGAGATTGGAGTATTTTCACCGTTTGAGGTCTTTCACACCTACAGCAGCTGCCCCAGCACAACCCACGGTGCTTGTAAGATGGGATGGCGCAAGGGTGTCGACACACGTTGCACCCTACACCAAATGCCTACCTACCTTCCAAGGCATTATGGTCATTCCGTCAGAATATTTGAATTTCGCGGGATACCGTGATCTGAATTTGAATAACAAATAGGTACAATACGACCGACGTAACATGGCGAGCCTGAACATACACACTAAGAACTTTCGCGCATGTTCTCTCACTCGCACTCGCCTCATGTCACCATTTGGTTCCTAAAAAATCTTACTGCGCAGCCTTCCGCGCAAAGTTCAGGCCAGCCGAGTTACGTCGGTCGTATTGTATGACGCAATCAGATGTTTTCATATCTAGACAATCACCTTTATCACAGCATATGAAACACAAACCACAATCTCAAATCCCGATACAAACATCACAGTTCGTATTAAACCGTGCTATTCCTGTGTCAAATATGGCCGCTTGGTCCGGCCGCAATCCAGTAACGATAAGAGGACGGCGACGCCGGGATTTTTATCGGACCGGCACCCCTCCGGCGACGAGGGACGTTTCTGTCTGACTTGTTTTACAGAATGTCGATAAATTCGAAAAAAGAACAATGCCTCCGGTTTGCCAGCCCGAGCTGTGTCCTTGCGGGAAATGTATGGACGGGATTCTATTAATATCATTTTGTAAATAATATTTACCTATTTTATTTTAATATTCATGATATTAAACGTGTCTTTTATGTTTGTTTCAGGTAAACATCATTGAGTTTCAAGAATGTTGGCTACATTTTGAAGTCGTTATTAGGTATGCTTTATTGATTTAAATATTATGGCTGTTCATGATTTTCCTTGAGTTAGATTATTTAATAATGTTCTACATGAATACAGATGTACGCATGTAGGAAATAATAGCAGCAGTACATCGTAAAATGGTTCCTGTGAATTGTTTTTTTAAAGTAGTACCCCTAAACCCGTTTGCAACTAAGCAGCTTTGCGTAGTATCGGATTAAAGTACCGACGCAAAAATATTACAGAAACAAGCAAAATCTCTCGATTCTGAGAAAGAAACTGCATCAGACAACCCTCTACTTATTTTAGGAGAACTATCGGGCCATAATTTTATTATTCACTAGCAGCGCCCCGCGGTTTCACCCGCATAAGTGTCAATCCCGTTAGAATATCGAGATAAAAAGTATCCTATGTGTTAATCCAGGGTGTCAGCTAACTCCATACCAAATTTTATCAAAATCGGTCCAGCCGTTTGAGCATGAAGAAGTAATAAACATATAAACACACACACACACAAACTTTCGCCTTTATAATATTAGTGTGATAGTTAGGATAATTATAAGCCTGTGTTGTCTCACTGTAGAGCAAAGGCCTCCCTTCCCTTTCTACATTTCCCGGTCTACTGCGATTGTGGGCCAATCCTTTAAGAATAAGTCCAGCTCATCCCGCCATCTCTTTCTGGGCCTCCCACGAAGTCGCCTCCTGCTACTTAGGATCCACTTCTATCGTGCTAAAGGCAAAAAAAAATAGTGGCACTCTGCGAGTCCCGACAGAAGTGAAAACAAAACACAAACAGAATACTTTGTCATCACTCACTGACATATCGGATATACATTAAAACCGAGTACATCCCGAGGACAGCCGAACACATCCGAAGCGGGTATTTTTTTAATCGTCTTATAAACAAAACGCGCGCGGTGTCTCTTACGGTAACAGTGGCCGAGTTCAATGCTTTTTTCCCATCTCAAAATATGCTAAACGCGTCTAAAGAAGTTTTCACTTAAAAAAACGGATACCTCCTTCCAAAAACAAAAAGAACACTTCATTTCTCCGAGAATCCGCCATAAACTTCATGAATGAATTCATTACAACATCGCTCAATGTCACCAAAGGAGAGTAGGTCGGCGGAATTTTAAAAATGCCATGCATTTATAAGATTTTTTAAAGAACCAGTTCATAATAGACTCGGTTGGCACGCTACTTTGGCTGGCGTGCCAACCGGGCTGCCTTTGAAACGTCTACGTGCGAATTTGCAATTTTTGAAATTCCGAGCCACTTGGCTTGGCATATCTATGAGGTACTTAAAAGGGTGAATAATTTGTTAGGGTTTGTTAGGGTGTAATGTGGAATGTGGTTTTTTTATATTGGCACGAGGTTGTGAAAAGATGAGCTTGTAAGCAACATGAAATTCGACTATTATTCGTAGGTTTCGTCATTTATTTTAACGCCACAGTTTCATAATGAAAATAGCCTCTAAAACCTGTCAGTATAATCTATAATTCAACACAATTTTCGACCAAAATTTAGGACATTTTTCCTGTAGGAAACATATCCTAAATTACAACAAACGACATCTTTTTTTACTGTAAAAAAGAAGAGAATTCCCTCCGCCGTCGTCAGAACTGAGGTGTCTTCCGCACGATCAGCCCATTTATATCCCGTTCTTGGATAACGACAGTGCGGCCGCACGTACCGGGGGCTAAGTTGGACGTCTTATACTCCTTAATACGTTTCCTATCTGTTTAAACAGTTGTTGATGGGATAAAGATTTGCGTATTGTCCTTGAGATTTTTTGTGTGAATAGCAAGTGGTTATGTAGTTCATTATTCAAGTGTAAATACAGCACAAGAAGTGCTTTTTTTAAAGGTCCTAGCAAGAAGGCGCACCGTTGAAGTAACGTATGTACATTTGAACGATTTTTGAATCGAAAATACATACAATAACCATAATCAGCCTATAATGTTCCCACTGCTGGGACACAGGCCTCCTCTCGGTGAGAGGGAGTGGGCCGTAATCCACCACGCGGGCCCAGTGCGGATTGGCGGATGTCACATGTCTTCGAATTTTTGGTTCTAGGACATGCCGGTTTCCTCACGATATTTTCCTTCACCGTTTTGAGAGCAGTGGTGATAAAATAATTTACACAAAGTAAAGCACCTGTCTGGGTTCGAACCTACGACCTACAACTCATAAGTCGCGGCCGTTACCACTTGGCCACCACTGCTCTCAAAAATACAACTGTCCTATAAATGGTAGTAGCCCATAAGGTTTTTGAGCAAGTTTATGCCGGATGAAAAGTTATAGCTGAGTAGGTGCGGCATGTTGAGAGAACACCGAAGAAAAGTTTCGTTAGCCAGCATCGTATTACCGAGTAACTGGGTTGTGGAGGTCAGATTGACGGGGTCGCCACCGTCCGATGGCGGACGCGGTGGGGCCGCAGGGGAAGAGGAGTGTTGGTATGACGTTGGCCACTCTCCCTATCTTCTGCGGCCGAAAATTGGCAGGCGGCGGGGCCAATGACCTGACCCGTCGTAGGGGGACCAAGGGTGGCAGAGACGGGGTCATCTGGCGCCCATGTGCTGGTTTGGTCCCTGGGGTGGTCACGGCGTGCTATGTGTTCTGGTGCGCCGGTGATGGGGAGTACTCCCCGGAGGAGGGTCCGGTGACGGACAGCCGCGGCGGGTTCACGGATGAGTGCTAACGCGTGCCCGTGTTCCCGCCATAAGCGGCAGAGGAGGACACCGTGGAGTTTTAGTGGGTTAGAGTCCCACATAACTGCACTATCTCCCCGTGGTAGTGCAGAATGCATGAGCATTTCTCCACGTAAAAAAAAAAAAAAAAGGCATGCTTCATGTAAAATACTAGTATTCAGTGGAAAACAGACTGGTTGGGAAAAAGCTGGGCAAATGATGATGACGATGATGGTGAAAGAGCACCGAAAATATATTTATAATAATAATAATAATCATTTTATTTCGGAATAATAAATCCATAAATTTGTTAGTAAAACATAAAAAAAAACTTAAAAAAACTGTTAGTACACATGCAGATTGGACAAATAATGGACGAGCGGGCAATCAAATTTCCCTGCAATGACATTCAGGAGACTGTTCGAGCTGCCCCGGACCCTCTGCAGCAGCGACGCGGCACGCTTACGTTTGATCGCCGCGAAGCCATCAGTGTGCGCATCAGCAAACATTCCCGAAGCACTGCAGAAGCGTGGAAGCCCCAACAGCATCCTGAATGCATTGTTGTGTTGTGTGGTCAGGGATCCACGGTTCTTTAGTCAACTGAGGCCGCTTGAACTTATCCCGCGGGATGAGTTGACCTAATGAAATTTTTGAATCGGGCAACTGAACCCATTGATTCAACACATTCTATGATTTGTACAGACACGAAAAAAGTGTTTACTGATTTAATAGAAAATTTTGAAAAACAAATACTCATCAACCTTGTTGAATTTAATAAGTTTTTAGTATTATCAATTTAACTGAAGCTGTAAATTACTGTAATTTTAAGTTTTACTTTTTTGAATAAAACTAATATTACTTTTAGATTATTTAAACGTAATTTATTATACGTGACTTTTAATCAAACGGTTGTGATGTTGACTAGTTCTAAGTAAATATTAATCAAAAGACGGATTTAAAGATTGTTTAGTTTTGTTTATCGATTTTGAATTAACACAAACATTATAACTATGATTTTCAGTTGTTTAATTTTACTGTATTGTGTACGTTAACATCAATCAAGGCTGATTGTAATATTATTTAGTTTTGATTTGTTTTTAGGGTTCCGTACCCAAAGGGTAAAAATGGGACCCTATTACTAAGACTCCACGAGAAGGAGTGGGCCATCGTCCACCACTCTGGCCCAGTGCGGGTTGGCAGATGACACATGTCTTCGATTCGAATTTATGGTTCTAGGACATGCCGGTTTCCTCACGATGTTTTCCTTCACCGTTTTGAGAGCAGTGGTGATGAAATAATTTACACTAAGTTGCCTGTCGCCTGTATGGGTTTTAACCGACCTACAATTTCGTAAGTCGCGACTGTTACCACTGGGCTACCACTGATTCGAATGTATATGAGTCAAATTTCTTCAAGACTAAAGCTTGTACGGATCTGGATTAATAATCACAACACGGAAATCCATAATCCTGTTATAAGTTTATGAAACAAACGACGGATAAACTATTTATCTTTTTATATTAAAGATCCGTTTAAACCTCAGAAGAAACTACATTCTACCGAATATCTTAAACCTTGTCGGACACTTAGGTTGAAGTTTTTATCGGATATTTTAAATCGGCCTCCCTCTGATTTGTTATTCATAGAGGTAGCTCCTGGAAGTAATGCCAGTTTTCGCTAACGCTAGGCGACACTTAAATGAATGCCTAAATAAAAGCGATTTTCAACTTTCAGCGCAAAGTCGAGATTTGAAAATCCAACAGCCTGCTTTTATTTAGGCATTCATCTAGGTGTCGTCTAGTGTCACTTTAACTATATCGGCTTAGGTAACGGGATAAATACGAGGGAAAGTAGAAGAAAAATTGAGAATTTAAAGAAGATTTGAGTTAAAAATATTTGATTAGATTTTTTTATATATTTTAGGGTGCTTGACCTTCTATGTTCATTGTCAATATCGATTTCAAAAGGAGTCGTGACTTTTTTTTTTTTAACGTCTAGAAATGCTCATGCATTCTGTACTACCATGGGGGATAGTACAGTTATGTGGAACTCTAACCCACTAAAACTACACGGTGTCCTCCTCTACCGCTTACGGCGGGAACATGGGCACGCGAGCACTCATCCGTGAACCCGCCGCGGCTGTCCGTCACCGGACCCTCCTGTGGAGAGTGCTCCTCATCACCGGCGCACCAGAACACATAGCACGCCGTGACCACCCCAGGAGTCGTGGCTGACAGTGGGTTTACGAAGTATAAGGAAATCAATTGCAAGATGGGAAATAAAGTACGTACAGATTTTGATGGACGGTTTGAACACGTTGACCTGACTTGAAATAGGAAAAGATGAGGTAAAGCCACACTGTAAAGCTGCGTATGTAGGCTATTGATAGTGCTGCAAAAATGCTACTGCAAAAATAACACACAACACAAAATAACAGTCGGACAGGTCGATCGATCAGGTTAAGGTACGCTTGCCGCGGTTGTCTGTGGATGGGTGACCATCTTTACATCCGTGACCCCTCCGTGCCTCGGAAAGCACGTTAAGCCGTTGATCCCGGCTGTCATTCGTGGATCTTTGACAGTCGTTACGGGTAGTCAGAAGCCCGAAAGTCTGACAACCAGTCTTACCAAGGGGTATCGTATTACCCATTAACAGGGTTGTGGAGGTCAGATAGGCAGTCGTTCTATGTAAAGTACTGGTATTCAGCTGCATCCGGTTAGACTGGAAGCCGACCCCAACATAGTTAGGAAAAGGCTAGGCAGATGATGACTAACAGTAGGAATGGCTTTCATTTATACAGTTCAAAAACATTAATTGCGTCATTTGACAAATTTTTCAAACATATGAAGCAATGGATTAGCAATATCCCTTAAAATAATTCAGATTATAATCGATAGTGTCTTACGCAATTAGGATGCTGGTTTAAACAAGTCAAAACGAGGAGAAAATCAAAACGACAAGTTGTAAATACCGCCGCGTAGTTGTATAATATGCTGCCGGGTCAGCGGGATTGTCCGAAAGGGTTAGGTTAGGTTACCGTACACTTAAGGTAGAACTCTTATTACTCAATAATTAAAAGCCTTATTTGGTTTATCTTAAGCATTATCTGTAGGGAAAATAGTTGACTACTAAATGCTCGAACGAAAAATAAAACCAGATACATTCAAATATTAGATTTATTAAGTTTAAAAAAAATACAAAAGTACGGAATCATCCGACACCTTCGGATGATTGTGTACTGCGTTGGTTCACCTATTTAGCATGACGAAATCCACAAATATAACCATCTGGCACATCTTTATCGCTGCACAATGCATGAACCCATTGCCCACACACTATACATCGATACCAGAGCTCTCCATCTTTTCCAAATTCACCACAAATTAGACAAAGCTCGTTTGTAACAGCCGTTTCTCCATCTGCATAAAAGACGTTGTCGTTGTCATCACTTTCGCCTAGCATCAAAGACTCATCATCAGAGCTCGAGCTGTTTCAAATTTTTCTCTTATGCGACTGCTTTCCATCTGCTTTCTTTTTCTCTCTCTGATACCGTACAAAAATGTATTTGGGAGAAATGTTTCAACAAACGAAAATTATTCGTGATTTCAATGAAAAATTACTGTCAATGGAAGCCTAAATCAATATCGTACAACTTAGATAAGCAAATAACACAATTCAAGAAAAAATATAGTACTTACAGCGTAAATCCTTCATGGCACTTTTTATAAAAATTGGCGCGAAAACGTGATACATGCTTTACTCGCGGAACCTGACGAGTCTCTGGAGCGAGCGGGAGGGGAGAACGCAGCAGTGCCGTGTTGCGACCGTTAGACAAGGATAGACCTAATTTCTCATGATTCGGTCTCTGTCAAATACAATGTACGGTATCGTCCGCTGTACGGAATGTCCCGCCGCTCCCCTACCGCTGGCCCGGAACATAAAGGGCTAAGGAAGGAACACGGGTGGGTTTTAGTCAGTAAGAGTCTGACACTCCCATAGATATCCGCAATGTCATGAGAATATGGGTAGGGCAGTCGCGGGAGAGCTACACTCCCTTCCGCTCCACCCAGAGCGGGAGGGGTCATTTGATGATTTCCCACTCGCAAAAAAAGAAAAGGTTGTAAATACTTCGAAAACAGAGTAAACGTTCCCCTAAAACACCTAGAACTTTCCTTTTCTCACCTTATAAATGTCAAGTGTTAGTATCTCAATAAAATATAACAATTGCGATGTCTGCCGCGGTGAAACTTCACGAACAGTCGTCTGATATCAGCTTAGGACCGCAACTTTTGTTCGGTATGACCTAGTTCTCAAAGGTAAGGGTTTTGGGGATTCCTCTTTCTTTTTGTTTTCCTTGTTGACATTGATATTAAATCTACAGATAAACAAAAAATATAGCGGATTCTCGAACATGTTTTCAATTTCAATTGCAAATAGCTTTTATTAACAACTGGCAGCGCCCCGTGGTTTCACCCGCATAAGTGTTGATCCCGTGGGAATATCGGGATAAAAACTATCTTATGTCCTTTGCCGGGACTCAAACTATCTCTACACCAAATTTCATCTAAATCTGTTCAGCGGTTATTGCGATATTCCCACGGGATCGACACTTATGCGGGTGAAACCGCGGGGCGCTGCTAGTTAGTACTAATATAAAGCTGAAGAGTTTGTTTAAACGCGCTAATCTCTAGAACGCATCTAATAGTCCAATTCTTGAGAAAGGCTATAGGCTATTTTTATTACGCTAGGACCCGCCGAGCAACAAAAAAAAAAGCCTAAAAAACGCTGGGCGTGACGATTCAGACTCGTTCCTAACTGATTTGACGAAAAAAGCACACCACAAGGAAAGGTGGAAGAATATTGTGGAGGCCTTTGCCCAGCAGTAGGAAAATATAGCCTAAAAGAAAAAAAAAACAGTGGCACTCCGGGAGTGCCGACAGAAGTGAAAACAAAACACAAACAATACTTTGCCATCACTCACTGACATATCGAATATACATTAAAACCGAGTACATCCCGAGGTCAGCCGAACACATCCGAAGCGGGTATTTTTTAATCGTCTTATAAACAAAACACGCACGGTGTCGCTTACGGTAACAGTGGCGCGAGTTCAACGGTTTTTTCCCATCTCAAAAAATACCCAACGCGCATAAAGAAGTTTTCTCTTCAAAACAATTACAGGCAAAGTAAAATTAATTAGAGGTAACAGTCGGAGAAATTGTACACGTTTTACTGTAATCTCGTTTTTTACTTGACTTTTGTGATTTGAAACGAAACAACCATTGGCTTATGATTATTTATTCATAAGGAAAAAATCTACTTACCTTGGTGGAATCTGACTGACCGACCCCTTAACGGTTCAAAAGTGCCTGTAATTGGTTTATTTGAAATATATCCTTTGAGTTTTAGTATGAGGTGAACGTATTTTAATTTTCATACCAAATTAATAGGTATCGTTTCTGAAAAAAAGTCATGTAATAGGCACACTGTTTTTTATGGCGATTTCAAGGATAAGAAAGGCCCTTCAAATCGCCATAAAAACAGTGCAATACATTTTGACGTGACAACGTCTTAAATTAGGTTGCGACTGGGAGTCACTTATGAAAAAGTGTAACGCTCGGTAACGTTACGATGAGTCACCGAACGAGAGAGAGGCCCGCCGAATGCCTTGCGTCTCTCTCCCACTCAACTATGATCGGATGATCGGTCGTTGTCACGTAAAATCTTCGCCCGTAAAACCGACTTTACAGGCAACCATTTTTTTTTTTTAAGAAAATATTTTGCTAAATGTGCCATCATATATACGCCCTTTGAGCCCAGAGGTATCGATATGGTATCATTTAAAACTACATTAAAATTAGTTATAGGTGTGAAGTCGCACTGTCTCATTTTGTATGCCATCATAGCTATATAATTTTGGACATCTCATCGTCTGCCTAGCCTTTTCCAAACAATTTTGGTGTCCGCGTCCAGTCTAACCAGATGCAGATGAACACCAGTATTTACATAGTGCGACTGCCGGTCTGACCTCCTCATCCCAGTTACAGAGTAACACCTCTTGGTAATAAGACTGGTTGTCTGACTTTCGGGCTTCTGACTACTAGTAATGACTGTCAATGATACACGACAGTTGGGACGAAAATCTTTACGTGTTTTCCGAGGCACGGAGGGGTCTCGGTATGTAAAGATGGTTACCCATCCACGAACCGACTGCAGCAAGCATAGATTAACCTAATCGATCGACCCGTGCGGCTATTAATACTTAGCCATGAGCCCATTTGTGTTGAATAATTAACATTTACAGATTTGCACGTGTTTCAAATGATGTCTAACAACGTTAACAATTATCAATACACGTAATTAAACTGTTGTAATGTAAGCCCCTGAAAGCAAGGGTCGTAAGTCTAAACCCTTGAGAATCGAACGATTCGATTGGATACAATCGCTTTAAACTCGTCATATCAGCCGGAAAACACCCACGAATGAACAGTGAGCATGATTTTCCCTGTATCGATTGAATTGGTTAGCAATAGGGTAGCATTCGTAAGTATGTAATACTCAATTGATTACGTCATTGTCTTATATTATGCTTATGATCCGTAACGGGGAACATGATTTGGTTATGTATGATTGATTGTTTTGTATTTTGGGATCTGATTTTAGAACTGTTTTGATTTGGTTCGGTTTGTTAACTTCGCGGTAGACCTGGAAAAGTAGAAAGGGGGATGGGAGGCGATTGCTCTGCAGTGGGATAACATAGGTTTATAATTATAATAATATTTTTTAACTTCCTTTTTCATCACTAGCTGTGCCCCGCGGTTTCACCCGCTTAAGGGTCAATCCCGTGGGAATATCGGGATAAAAACTATTCTATGTCCTTCCACGGGATGCAATCTATCTCTCTGCCAAATTTTATCGAGATCCGTACAGCGGTTTAGCCGTGAAAAGATAACATAGAGACAGACAGACAGAGTTACTTTCGAATTTATAATATTAGTATGGATGCTAGCATGTCTTAAAATTTAAACACTGCAATTGAATTAGGGGTTAATGCATTCATATCGTAAGGTTGTAACTATATCCAATAATTTAATTATTTGGTAACCTTAACTCAATTTTACTCTTAAATCTTACAAAATTTAAAACCATAATCCAATAAACGCCCCAAGAAAATTACTATGCCATCGAGAAATCCCTTTAATTACTGCGAAATCTGAAGTTTTAATTGAACGAAAAAATTCGACTCGCAGAAACGTAAAACGGATTGTTTAAAAATTTAAAAACGTCCACAAAATAAAAAAGGGTGTACAATAAAGTGTCGTGGTTCGTGAAATTGTTTGAAAAACAAACTCGTTTCGAGATTTAAGATGCGGTCGGAAACACCCTGTACAAGTCGATAGGGTGACTATGGTATAGTACTTATGAATAGATTTTTTATACGTGAAGGCCAATTTTCGTAATTAAAATCGTTAAAAAACTAGTCACAATCTGATCTCAGCGATAATTTATTAATGTCATTTTTTTTTTTTTTTTAATTGTTCTCACTTAAGAAGCAAAATGAATAATACGTATGTACCCAGGATTTTGTAATATCTTGATTTAAAAGAGTGTCCATGGAGTTTCTAGCCCGTTCTTCTCCATAGAGATCTACGTTTTGGAATGGGCAACTAGCTTCAACTTTCTGACTAACTGACAGACGATTTAATTTTAACAATTCAAAAGTGCCTGTACAAGGTTTAATTGAAATAAATGCTTTGATTTTAAGTTTTGAAATTACGAGAATTGCTCGTCAGAATGTGAATGTTCTTAGAATTACGTGAATTGCCCCTTTGTTTTATCGGTCGCTTGATAATTTTTATGGACTCCAGAAAAGGTAGTCTTTACACCCATTGCAGTTTTAGTTCTAAAGTTTGGTGTGTAAGGCATCAATAAATAATAACTCAATTCATTCGAACGAACGTCATCACCATCTGCGCAACCTTTTCCCAACTATGTTGGGTCGGCTTCGCTTCCAGTCTAACCGGATGCAGCTGAGTACCAGTATTTTACATGGAGCGACCGCCTATCTGACCTCCACAACCCAGTTACTGGGTAATATGATACCCCTTGGTAAGACTGGTTGTCAGACTTTCGGCCTTCTGACGACCCGTAACGACTGTCAAAAATCCATCCACGAATGACAACCGGGACCAACGGCCTATCGTGCTTTCCGAGGTATGGAGGGATCTGGGTTTGTAAAGATGGTCACCCATCCACGGACCTACCACGGCAAGCGTAGCTTAACCTGAACGATCGACCCATGCGGCTGTTATTATTTAGCCAGAAGTAGTCGAACTTGTAGTTACTACTTTTAATCCATACTATCCATACTATGTATATAAAAGAAAGTCTGTTAGTTACACCACTTATAACTCAAGAACGGCTGAACCGATTTGGCTGAAAATTTGTAGGGAGGTAGCTTAGAGCCAGGAGACGGACATAGGATACTTTTTTTTTTTTTTCTTTTTTTTTTATAGTAGGAGTAGGGTAGGAGTAGGGTAGGAGTAGGGTAGAAGTAGGGTAGGAGTAGTGTAGGAGTAGTGTAGGAGTAGGGTAGGAGTAGTGTAGGAGTAGGGTAGGAGTAGTGTAGGAGTAGGGTAGGAGTAGGGTAGGGTAGGGGTAGGGTAGAAGTAGGGTAGGAGTAGTGTAGGAGTAGTGTAGGAGTAGGGTAGGAGTAGTGTAGGAGTAGGGTAGGGGTAGTGTAGGAGTAGGGTAGGAGTAGGGTAGGAGTAGGGTAGAAGTAGGGTAGGAGTAGTGTAGGAGTAGGGTAGGAGTAGTGTGGGAGTAGGGTAGGAGTTGGGTAGGAGTAGTGTAGGAGCAAAACAACGTTTGCCGGGTCAGCTAGTAATATTATAAATTCGAATCTAACTCTGTCTGTCTGTCTGTTTGTTGCCTTTTCACGCCTAAACCACTGAACGGATTTCGATAAAATTTGTCAGAGAGATACATTGCATCCCGGGGAAGACCATAGGATAGTTTTTATCCCGATATTCAAACGGAAACGAAACTTACGCGGGTGAAACCGCGGGGCGCTGCTTGTAAATTATATTACAGCAATTTTACAAGCCCTAACAAGCATCCATATTCTTAGGTAAGTACTTCTCGCACTTAAACAATGTTTCCAAACCTCGACAGCCAATAACAAACTAGTACCAAGGTATAGTTTTCCCAGTAGGTATGTATAGACATATTAGGTACAGAGCTGAAAGATGCTGCCCGACTAACTGATTCAACTCATTTGTCTCTTTTAACGCCACCCTCGAGCAAGGAGGCGGTAGCGGCCTCTTTAACTTGAAGAATGGTTTTAAGAAATCAATTTCTTGAGAAAGCTAAAATAGTGACTGGGAAATACGTCAAATTTATTCTTTAACTAGCAGCGACCCGCGGTTTCACCCGCTTGTGTCGATCCCGTTCGAAAGACACGTACATAATCAGCCTATAATGTTCCCACTGCTGGGACACAGGCCTCCTCTCGATGAGAGGGAGTGGGCCGTAATCCACCACGCGGGCCCAGTACGGATTGGCAGATGTCACATGTCTTCGAATTTTTGATTCTAGGACATGCCGGTTTCCTCACGATGTTTTCCTTCACCGTTTTTAGAGCAGTGGTGATGAAATAATTTACACAAAGTAAAGCGCCTGTCTGGGTTCGAACCTACGACCTACAACTCGTAAGTCGCGGCCGTTACCACTGGGCCACCACTGCTCAACGAAGAAAGACACGTGGCGCCATCTATTATCATAATAACGTTATTGTTGTTTTCCTCGGGAACCGCACTTCACAAATCCGTTCAGAAACCACTGAACGGATTTCGAGGCGTGAAAAGGTGACATACAGACAGACAGACAGAGTTACCTTCGAATTTATAATATTATTATAATAATATGGATGCAAGTGCACCCGAGGACAACCCCCAGTTGGCGTAGGACTACTACAGGTTATGTAAACAAATATATTCGATTATGCGTTTGGGTGGCTAAAGTGAACTAGTTATCACGGACTATGGGAAGACTATGGCCCCTGCCTGACCAATGTTTTGTATAAAATACACAGATAAAATGGCATATGGTAAGTTGCATACTTAATAATGGGCCCCCGGAAACTATCGCTAGCTTATATTGACGTAGTGACAAGGGGTCAACATTTCCGGAGTGGAGAGGTATCCTACGGCTATCAGAACGATCCCAGAGACCGGAATTATATTAATTTAGTAGTGTGGTTGAGAGGCTTGTAGCTAAGTAATAACAGCCGCACGGGTCAATTGATCAGGTTAAGCTACGCTTGCCGCGGTTGGTCTGTGGATGGGTGACCATCTTTACATATCTAGACCTCTCCGTGCCTCGGAAAGCACGTTAAGCCGTTGGTCCCGACTGTCATTCGTGAATCTTTGACAGTCGTTACGGGTCGTCAGAAGCCGGAAAGTCTGACAACCAGTCTTATCAAGGGGTATCGTATTACCTAGTAACTGGGTTGTGGAGGTCAGATAGGCAGTCGCTCCATGTAAAATACTGGTATACATTCGGTTAGACTGGAAGCCGACCCCAACATAGTTGGGAAAAGGCTAAGCAGATGATTATCATATTAGTGTGGTTGAAGCGTTGAATCCTTTGTAGTATCAATCAAATGCAAAACCATCTTTATGAATCAAATAATATCTTCATGTATCAACCTTTTGTCTCGCGCTTAAAACCAAAAATGAATCCTAGTTTTTCCCTGAATCATGGCCCCAATACCCGGTGAATGTACCACGAGTTTATACAGCGTGTCATCCGTAGAATAATGACGTCACCACTTCGGTGACTCGGCGACAGTCATAAAGTTTGTATTCACTGCGATACGCGTTAAACGCGTTTAAAGCGGTTCAGTTTTGACTGTGTTTAGAGAGTTGTGTTAAAAATTATCGTGGTTGTATTTTTGGGGATGTTTTTAAGAAGAAAATTGTTTATTGTTTTTGTATTGTGTTGTTGAGGTCGATGATCTTTACGTGTGTTGGTAGTTCTTAAAGGTTACGTATTATAATAACTAAATTTATTTTAACTATTTTCGAGATAACTACTAAAAATTGTTTATTCCGGAATAAACAATTTTTATCGGTAATTTTTTACAAAAACTGCTTTAAAAGTATGACATACAACTTTCGCGCATAAAGGGGCTCGTGGCTAAATAATAACAGATGCACGGGTCGACCGATCAGGTAAGCTACTTAACTGACATTTGTGGATCTTTGACAATCGTTACAGTCCCTCAGAAGCCCGAAAGTCTGACAACCGCCCTTACCGAGACGTATCGTGTTACACAGTAACTGGGTTGTGGAGGTCAGATAGCCAGTCGCTCCATGTGCAATACGGATATTCAGCGGCATCCGGTTAATGTACTACTGTGGTACAGTCAGCAACAAAACTCGATTAACACTTCAGTTTTTTAATCTCAGTTACTGAGCAAAATATTTTTTCAAAATTGCATTGTACTCGTACTTCTGCTACAATTTTGAACAAATATTTTACTCAATAACTGAGATTAAAATAACTGAAGTGTTAATCGACTTTTGTTGCTGACCGTACTAGTAGTCGACCCCAAAAATAGTTGAGAAAAGGGTAGGCAGATGATGAGATGTCCGGAAGAATATAGCCATGATAATGATGCGTTTTGTATAGATAGATACATGATGCGTCTATCAATATTTAATTGTCTAAAATTTGTAATGTAATTTGAAATTGGTATTTGTAAAATGTGTAATTTGTTATAATATTATTGTTGACATGCATGTAAATTCACTATGTACCTACATTTTATTGTACGCCCTAAGGGCAGGACATAGCTGTTCACAAAACACTAAATTAACACCAGCTGTATAATGTACACTTTCCTATGATCCACAATAAAGATGATTTGATTTGATTTGAATGATTGAGTGGATACCTAATGCTTTTACAAAATGATGCACTGAAAGAAATAAGCAGTAAATAAAAATGGAAAAACATTAATCTGAACTGTTTTAAACAGTTCCATAATATAAGCCTAACGTTCAAAAAAGTATTTTTTACTGATCCGAAAACAGTTAAAGCTTGAGTCAAAATGTTACCGTCATGACAGTAAACTTTAACGTTTTATGTAGCTAAAAGGTCAAAAAATTAACTGTTTTATTCATTTGGTGATATCGTTCAAACCATTGAAATTTACTTACATTACAGTAATGGTGGTTTTTCTTTTTGTTGTTTTTTTCAGTAAAATTAAATAGTATGTTCAATCATTAAAAGTTGCTGTTTTGTCTTTTACTGTTTTACAAACATTTCTTCTTAATTTAATGCGAAAGAAAGAAAAGTAGTAAGAATGAAAGAAAGTAGTAGTAGTTGTTGTGTGTTGTTGTCGTTGTTGTTGTTGTCGTTGTTCTATTGTTGTTTTAGTAGCTGTAGTAAGAAATTATGTTTTTCAGTGTGGCATACAAAATGAGACAAGTGCGACTCTACACCTAGAACTAATTGTATGGTAGTTTTACATGATACTATATTTTCTAAAAAAGAAAAGTTTTTAAAAACAAGCTTATATTTAAATAAGAACGTAACCCAAATAATAAAGAATAACTCGAACTAAAAAAATAAATAAATTTAAGTGACACTGTCATTTGAAAATATATATAAATTTTAAAAGCTTGAGGCACTGTTATTGTGTAGTAGGTACACCTGTTTAACGGATACCGTACATCAGCGCCTCAAGCTTTTAAAATTTATATATATTTTAAAATGACAGTGTCACTTATTTTTTTTTTTTTTAGTTCGCGTTATTCTTTATTATTTCTTATTTAAATAAAAGCTTGTTTTTAAAAACTTTTCTTTATTTTAATTTTATTTTTTACTTTTTAGTCTTAAAGATTTATTACTATTAGTGTAATTTTACTAACTTTATCGTTATTTACTCTTCAAGCTCTTCCATTTGATACCCATATTAATAGGGGATTGAAAAAAAATGAAATCCGCCATCTTGGATCGGCGGCCATATTGAACTTAGTGTGATGTTATTTACTTTATCGTTTTCTACTCTTCAAGCCCTTTCATTTGATACCCATATTAAGGGGGTTTAGAAAAAATATGTAATCCGCCATCTTGGAGCGGCGGCCATATTGAATTTTATGTAATTTTACTAACTTTATCGTTTTCTACTCTTCAAGCCCTTTCATTTGATACCCATATTAAGGGGGTTGAGAAAAAATATGTAATCCGCCATCTTGGAGCGGCGGCCATATTGAAATTATTACAATATTAAGTATTGCACATTGTATTGTTACCAGAACTAAAGGTGTATTCAAAATTTCAGCTCAATCGGATACCAACAAATGGTCGAAAAATGGTTTGCAAATTTTGACGGACAACTTACATACATACATACATACTTACATACGAACAGTGCAAGCTAAATAAATAATAATAAAAGCTTGTAAAAAAAACATGTAGATAATACACTGTGTTCAAATAAGGCTAGGCAGACTGATTTAACATAAGAAAAATGGGTTCTGAAGAGCATCTTACTTGATGGATAAATGTACAGTCAACAAAAGAGATAAGTATGCAGGATCGTCGGATATAGTTGAAGTTTAGTAAGAAACCGATGGATGTTCTCGAATAAAATTTAATTTAATTAATAAAAAACAAACAGCTCATTTATCAAATTTAATTTCAGTCGATTTCTTACTAAACTTCAACTATATCCGACGATCCTGCATACTTATCTCTTTTGTTGACTGTACATGCGGATAAAATGTTGATGACGGTTTTTGTGAGAAAGCGTTTTTTGCAACTAAAGTGGACCTTGCTTGCTAATAATGCCCAAAAAAAGGCTCAATTTGAGTGGGATGACGACGATATTTTTTCGGCCTTAGGGCTAGAGGGAAAGTTTAGAGGTACTTAAGGACATTAAGCAATGAGAATAATGACTAAAACAATTTTCCTTTTCTTGTACCTGTCGTTTAGATGTCTATGCTGCACGATTTCTGACAAATGCGTGCACTGACTGGACAGGTCCTCTCAATCTGTGTGGTTCTTTCCTTAAAAGACCACCTCAGACATCGATCTACATGGTCTTCATATAACCTGACCAACATTATGTCTGGACTTTAAAAGAGACTGTGACCTCTGAGTTTGTTTCGGCCTTTCTTCTTAGTCTTCTTCATAGTCAGTAGTCATCTAGTTTTAAAAAACATGATTGACGTTTATAAGTGTTTGTACAAACCTACTTACAAAAATAAAATCATTTATCATTTATGTTTCCTGATAGTTGTAAATTGGCTTTACAGTCTCGAGTGAGTTGGTTGCTGCATATTCATAGCTTTTTTGAGCTCCATAATGTTAACACGATCTATGGGTCTATTTATCTTTTTAATATTTCTTATTTTTTTTCACCTTTTTAGATGTTTTTTTAACACCTGTATCGTGTCTTTTGTTGCACTGAATAAACGTTTTATCTATCTACAATAGCTTAAAGCTAAGGGATTCTTACAACCCCTGTAGAGCACAGCAAAAAGTTTGATTTGTATTTATGTAAAAAAGCTAATTGTGGTTGATGTGGTTGACTGTAATCATACTATTAGTAACCATATTATTTAAGTGTCCGTGGAGTTTCTTGCCCATTCTTCTCCATACGATGCTTTGGAATGGGCAACTAGCTTCATAAAATTTTGTATGGAGGTAGCTGACACCCTGGATTAACATATAGGCTACTTTTTATCCCGATATTCAGCTGCATCCGGTTAGACTGGAAGCCGACCCCAACATAGTTGGGAAAAGGCTAGGCAGATGATGATGATTCCCACGGGCTCCACATTTACGCGCTGAAACCGCGGGGCGCTGCCAGTTTGGAATAAATGCTATGAGTTTGAGTTTGTATTATCAACTGCCATCAGAAATATAATAGTCAACGTACGTATTACGTGGTTTGTTCAAATAAATATTATTTCTGTTATCTTTAACCAGCAGGTACAATTTCTGCTTCGTAGCAGTATTGCCGTGTTCCATTTTTAACACTAATAGGTCGGGGTGAAATTACAGACACATTGGAGTTTTCAACTTTGCTGAACTTTTCGCTAAGGTCTGCAATTTATCGGGAAACGCCTAGGTTGTTAGTTTCAAACTTTTAGTTGGTAAGCGTTATGTTGAAAATAAGTAATCTATGACCAAAATAAATATGAGGTACGTGCCACGTTTTCGGTCAAACCAAGGTTTGCCGGTAAGATTTTTTTTTCCAAATAATGACGTAAAATCGACACCAAAAAAGAAAGAAGAAGTTCACGCGAGTGGAGTCCGAGGCTCAAGGGTATAAAATTCAAAGAGATATTTAACCATTCTTAGTCAAGTTTAACAAGACATTGCCTTGAGTCTTCAAAAAAAGATCTAATAATACCCTCCTTTATCAAAACATTTTTCATTATTCCCCATATCAAAGTTTCATAAAGCGACCGGCGAATGGTAAGTAGCAGTCACCAAGTGCGGGGCTCTTAAGTTAAAAGCTTTCTAGAGCTGTTCTCAACACCTGCTCCTCTTAACAGCTACTTACAATGTCGTGTGCGTGTTGGTTACTGTGTCCATTTGCGAAGATTTTAAGTGTTGTCGTATGTTTTTTGTGTGTGCTTCTTGTTGTTGTGATTAGTGGTTTGTTTTGGCTTAATGTTTTCGTGTAGGGATGTGGCTAAAACCTTTTTGTTTGGGTTGTAAAAAGAAATATAGATTAAATTATAATAGATTATGGTTTGCCATGAGGCCCAGTTCCACTGACAAAAAAAACTGGGTGGCTTTTTTTTTTGAGGGTCATCAAATGACCCCTATCGCTCTAGGTGGAGCGGAAGGGAGTGTCGTACTCTTACTGACTAAAACCCAACCGTTTCGCTGCCCCGGCAGGCTTCGGCCCTAACGGGCCCCTTCATTGGTGTTGACATCTCTTTGCGGAGCGCGTGGAACACGTACGCGCCGTCCGGCACGGGCCTGGTCCTGATCGGACGGTGAGCTACCCATTACTCTCCATCCGCAGGCAGGCTGGGACGTGAGGCTCTTTCCCTTAACCATCCCGCCACCTCCTTCGCTAGCATGACTGCTTCGCAGAAGGAGGTGACTGCCTCCCACTCTCTTCCGCTCTGGACCATGGCATGAACCAGGGCCGGACGCGAGAGGTCGCGGCCGCTGCCAATCGCCTCTACGAAGGCACAGCTGTGCTCCGCCCAAGCGGGGCCGACCTCCACTGTGTCCTCTGGGCGATCCTCGCAATGTTAATTGGGTGGCTTTACATGTGAACAGTATACAGGGTGGCGGGGACGTCGAAGCGCAAACTCAAACCATGAATGCAGCACATGATTCTAGACACCCCAGCGTAGACGTTTTTTGTCGGCTATCAAAAAAACAGCTGTTTCATATTAAAGCGGTCAAAACAGCATTTTTTTTTACAATATTGACGTAAAATTTCAACGGAGAGGGGTTCAGAATTATGTACTGAATTCCTGGTTACAGTTTTTTTCTGTTACATTACATCTTTCTCAAAGGTTTCTTCAACTCTATACCTATCTAGTTCTATTTATTTCCAAGTACAGCTTCCCAAGCAAAGTATTAAAAATTAAATCGCGATCTTAAAATGTCTGCAGAGAGTCATGGTTACGACATTATCCTCTAAAGACCGGTGTCTATAAGACCTCCAGTCTCTGTTGTGTACTCCGTTCAATGGCGGACACCTCCAAGCAACTTTATCGCTTGAAAATTTTATTTTTCTTGCGCGGACATTCAAGTTGTATGCAGTTAGGTGTATTCTTGAAAGTTGAGTTCAGGTAAACTTTCTTATTCCCATATTTCCCAGATGCCCAACACGAAAAGTTTTGGAGGGTCAAACCTGCTTTAGCATATCCGTGTATATCTTGTATAAAACACCTTGCTTTTATTCCCGAAGGTATAGCAAGTGTACCTATAGTTATAGGTATACTTAGGAATGTTTGACTTACGAAAACTTAACCATACTTTGAAAGAAAGCTCTTGTCACGAACGCGCGAAGTAAAGGTAACGTGAATTCAATTTTAAAATTGAAAATACTCGTTTCGCTCATGTTATTCATATCTGTGACACTAATTGTGTTTAAACCAAAATGCTTTGCAGGATACTTGCATTTTCAATTCAAAACGTTCGAATTTACGTTACGTTTGCGTCTGCCCCATATAGGATGATTTCCACTAAACGGCTCGCACCGCATCGGATCGGAACGGATTTTACAATCTTTAAACGGTATTAAATCGTGTACACAGTATTTAAAGTCTATATTACCAAGGCGGGCAAAGCAGCTTGTCCGCAGGCGTCTTCCACGACGCGCGATCGGCTCCGTACGCCAGTCGTCGTATCCGATCGAATCCTTTCGGCTGTTGCATGTCGTCCAAATTTTTATTTTCCTCTTCTGTGTTTTATGATTATTTTCTTCTTCTTCTAATGCAATAGCCAACAATACTATGTCACCTTCAACCATTTTCAAAACTTAGAACAGGTCAACACGTTAGGAATGAAACTATTTGACGAGACGCAGAAATGAATACGTTCGCAAGCGAAGTACGTAGCCGATTGTATGCGTCGACATACGCGATCGGCTGTCGCCGCATCCTTTCGTATCCTTTCTGATCTGATGCGATACGAGCCGTTTGTCTAAGGCGTATCTCACAACGCGCCACGACGTGACGGGGCACGAGAAACTGAGCCAAATGCCCTGCGCGGAAATGCGTTTATATTTTTGTATGTAGAAACCACGCGTGGGGTGCAGGTCCCGCGCACCGGAGCGTGACGCGTGGTAGTGTGACATACACTCTGTAATATATGAAATATCAACTTATAATCAGACATCTCGTCTCTGTAAATTCTAGATTTTCTTTTGGTGTGAGTAGCGTGAAATTAATACTGGCACATATAACAGACTGTCGCAATTTATTTTCTGTTCCTGTCTGAAATTCAGACATTCAGACTCTGGATGTGGCTTTATAATTCTAGACTTTCCAGCATTATATACAGTGTGATAGTTATGCAGTGCGATGTTGCTATTCCGATTTGCATTCTGTCTTTATAAGTACTACCCACTACTCCTACTTTCACGTAGGTGCAAATAATTAATGCTTTGCTCTCGTATTAAACGCTTGTTGCCACTCTGTTTCCTTAAAATTTTAGCGCTCAATCGGTTTCTTTTTAACTTAAGAGCGCTTACGCCGTACGGCATTTCATACAAACTTTCAAGCCCTTATTTTTCGAAATGAATGAACCGATTTTAATGAAACTTCAACACTTCTACAAGTTTTAAGACCTTTGTATCCTGCTTATGCGTATGAAGTTTAATTAAAATCTGTTCATTCATTTTGAAAAACAAGGGCTTGAAATGCCGTACGGCGTAAACGCTCTTAAGATGTTGATAAGTAGAAAATAATCAAGATTCCTTTATAGGTACCTAGGTCATCATCATCATTATCTTCCGACACATGTCCCATGTGACTTGGGGTCGGCACAAGACGTTTTCTTCTTCCATTCTACCTGTCACGTTATCATTCACTCCATTTTCATTCATATCATTCCTCATACGATCCATCCATCTTTTCTTTGGCCTTCGTCTCCTACTCCATCCATCAACATAATTATATATTCATCACTCGTTTAGTCACAGTCATGCGTTTTCTCCCTCTTTATTACATGCCCATCCCAAGCTAAACAATAAGTAGGTAGATAACTAGGTACCTAGGTACATTAATAAATATTAAGTTGGATTAATTATTAGTTTGTCACTAATTAATTTACAATCCTTTATATATAACGATTAAGATTTCTAGAACCCTAAGAATCTATTTAGGCCAAATTGCCAACAAAAATCAATGGAGCAACACGACCCCCAAATTAATCTTAAATTCATAACTATTTCCATTTTCTTAATTAGCCTCATTGAATGTGACCTTCTAGCAAAAGCTGACCTAGAAACAGAAGAAAAGTAACAAGCAGGAATTGTTTTATACGAACCCAATGGAGTGGGTCAAATACGTGATCCTAATACTAAATGTAAGATCGTCTTATCGAGCAATAGACCTCTATTTTCTAATAATAAATTGGTTTTATCACTACTTGATCTGAGTTTACGTTACCATAATATGGGGGGAAAGGGTCTAAGTGGATTTGGGTTTACATTTTATAAATAAATCGTCCCTATTTGTCTCTTGGGTAACGTTTGATGTGACAGAAGGTGTGTTTGTTGTAGATAGGCAAATGTTTTCACCTGTATGTTAATATTAACAATATTACCTACTTAACGACTCCCTCGTTGGTTTATTGGTCGCCAGCTGCTGAGCGTGATGTCATGGGTTAGATACCGAATTCACCATAAATTAGCATTCATTATAGTAATGTAGCAATAGCACCCTGGAGTGGATGTGTCCGGTTTGGCAATAGGATTCCCCAAATTTTGCCAGGTTATGTTTCAGCAGCATTCATCATCATCACTAGCCTACACAGCAGTCCACTGCTGGACATAAACCTCTCCAACTGCACGCCATTAAGCTCGGTTCTCGCCGACTCTCATCCAGCTGCTACTAGCGACCCTGCGAAGATCGCCGCTCCACGTAGTCTGCGGGCGTTCTACCGATTTGCGGTCTCCACTCAAGAACACGTCTACGCTGATCGATTCTACGGCTAATATGGCCGGCCCATTGCCGCTTCAGCTTGCTTATTAAGAACCTTATTAAGAACCATAACTTTGCGAAATATTGGGATATACATTATACGCATCTACATAACACTTTGGGTGATACAAGTAACTATGACGTAATGTTAAAACATTGTATAGTGAATGAACACCCAACTCCCAATATGAACACATTGAATGAACATTATACGACATACATTCTACATCAGTACCAATTAAATGTGCAAATGAACTGAATATTGAACCTGCATACTATTTAACGAACAATAATGCTTTTGTTTAGACCTTCATGCTGCTAGAATATGAACCGTTTAATTAGCTCACATTTTCAATGGAACAAACCGAACTCAATTTCAGCAACATATTATGTATTATAATGATTTCGTCCATTTGATTCTGATTTATAATTTCGTGTCATGTACGAAACTGAATTCATTGCGTAAATTTTGCAAACCTATTCATAATAATCACATGCGGTAGCAAACCATATTTTCTCAATGTGAATTCCATTTCACAATCGATCGTAACCTTAATGAGAGACAACTACTTATTGGTAACGAGTTTAGACATTAGCATCGAGATGAAAATTAGTCGCCATATGCCGCTATCATTAATCTGTATGCCAGGCGCGACATGGACCGAAGATAGTTCCCTGCTGCACTCCATAACGATGGTTGTTAATTACTCAGGATTGAACATTAGCAAGTGAATTATCAGACGTGGTTTACAAAACTCAATTGGGTTTTCAAAACTCAATTGACCATTCCCTACACCTTCAAGCACTGTGTTTACTAGACGTTGTTTTCAAAACGAAATTGACCATAGTCTACACTTTCAAATAGCACTGTGTTTAGTAAACTCTCAACCGTAGGACATCAAATTAATGTATATTATTCTTTCATCAAGTGTAACAATTCCCAACCGCTTCGCAATTCTTTGTTTTTCATCAGGAAATTGAATCCAAATATTTTCAGGTTCATACCTTCCAATACTACCGACTACATTGAAGATAGGGCAATTAATCCCAATTCGTTCTTCCATTTATAAACAGAATCTGTCCTCATAAACCAAGAACCTAAAGAGCCTATAAAAGAATCGCTCCCGCAATAAAATGTTAATAAAGTCCCGTTTGATTAAGGTTCGCGCTCTCTAGATATTACCGGGGAAAGGGCACTCGACCGATAAGTGTCGTACTAATTGCGAGCGATATGAAATTACTGATATTCTGAAAGGGTTGAGCGTGCTATTTATTTACAGGTTTCGTTTTGGGGTTGGTGATAAAGTGGGGTGGTAGATTAATACGGTGGAATATATTATGGTACTAGCTACGCCCCGCGGTTTCACCCGCGTAAATGTCGATCCCGTGGGAATATTGGGATAAAAAGTAACCTATATGTTAATCCAGGGTGTCAGCTACCTCCATACAAAATTTTTGCAAAATTGGTCTAGCCGTTTGAGCGTGAAGAAGTAACAAACATATGAGCACACACACACACACACCCCCACACACACTCACAAACTTTCGCCTTTATAATATTAGTGTGATTAGTGTGATTTGCACAAAACTGATATTGATTGCTCCGCTGTTTCGTATATGAATGTTAATACATCAATTGTTTTGACTCACGTAACAGGTGATTTTGGAATATTAGTTGTACCAGCAAGGTGCACTTCTGAACTTCCATGAATATTCCTCATATTACAGCTTGCTCGTATATTGTAAAATAATAATAATATATTGTGTCCGGAGAACGGGCAGTGGTATTATCTTGTGCAGAGCAAGTAAACTGTGGTAATATTCCCGCAGGACTAATTTGTAGCGGTCTTAGGAAAATACCGGGTAGAGATATTTTTAAGTAGATTTTTTTATTATAGCAGCAAAATTATTCATTCTTACCTTGGGTTCGACTTGATTTCGATAACATCTAAAGTTAAAAAGTTGTGGACTTTTCAAACAACTTTTATTTCGTAAAAATCTAAGAACTTTTTTTGTATCACTGTAAAAATTTGTTGAAACCATTTTATTGAAATTCAGTCCTACCAGTTTACTGTTGTGCTGAAGATTGTTTTAGTCCAATAACATTTGAATCCAAAGTTCGCCAACTTCTGGATGTTGGCCCCGTTTTCAATGAAACATTCATTTTGTTTGGGTGTTATTCTTATTCTGTTATATTGTTAAATCGCATTGAATCTGCGCTAAATTGTTTTGATATTTGTAATTTGTCAGTGAGATTTTCCATTAATTTTAATTGTGTACTTAGCTCGGTTTTGCTCGCAGCTCTTTTTATTAAAATTGTCTTGTCTTATTTTGCTAATTTTATTTTAATTGGTGTTTCGCTGAAATCATTAGACTTCGTGATAGCTTTTCTTACTTACTATTTGGACTTTTATCTTCATAAAAGTTTGTTTACATCATTAGAAAAATCTGACGAGCTATCATGAGCCAGGATTTTTTCTTCACACACCTAGTTTATTTTGAAATTTTGTTTTTGTCTTTAGTTGGTGTTTTTTAAATTAAAAAAACACTCAAAAGTAAATTTTCAACTAAAAAAAAATAATTAATCCTTCTGTTAAAATATACAAACTAAAACGAGTAAAAAAGTTGACAACATTAAGAGTAATGGATCGAGTTAAGAAGGAAATTACAGAGTATGTCAGGAACGAAGATCGATCTCAATTAATATTATGTGGAAGATCGATGGTACTACTAGTGGGAAATAAACTAGGAAAAATATGAGAAGTGGAACAGTATACTCTCAAACGGTTTCAATGATCATGTAAATAAAAACCACACATATTTTTAGGACGTGTGAAATAAAATAATCTACTCGAAGACGGAAACTTTCAAAAATCTAATTCGGGCAGCGATGGTGGAGATACTTGACAACAGTTACATTGAGACGAGTTGGTGCCCAGATATTCTTAGTACTACCACATACTGATGGGGTCAAGTGAAGTAACCATAAAAAGTATGAATCTGTTAAAATTGGGTGTAAAACCACGCTTGACTTAACACCAATTACTGTTTTATGTACAGTCATGGAAATACGCTGTTTAGCATATTGACAACCAACAATGAATTTCCTTGACTGGTATGGTGGCTAAATAGGAGGTAGCTAGTTACTGTTGTTACTTTTATTCTTATTCCTTCTTTTCTCTCTTTACAATATCTATGGCATCTGTTCTCTCGTACATTTATCCGCTTACACCATTTTTACGCAATCACAAAAAAACTAGTGGTGTGCGTAGCAAATGTTAGTTTTGTACCAACATGCAAATTTTCGACTGTGGAAATATTCAGCTCTCCAAATTCAAGAGTAGTTCGTACGTTGTTGAATTTTCGAATATTGGTGATTTTTTTTGAAGTGGAATAGTTCAAACCTCACTTGGTAGCGTCAAGTGGTAAAACGCAGTTTCGCAAGCGAACGTGTAAAATAATGAAGCGGACTTTTTGTTGACTTTTCAAATAGTCAACCTAAAATTCTGATTCTAGAAAACAATAATGACTGGGTTAGGTCTACCTGCATTATTGTCACTCCTTTCTCTCTAAATCCATCCAAAGGTTATCTTTAAAATATCGCTTTTAGCGATAAGACCGCCCATTGTGTCACCCCTTGTAAAATTTCTACACTTAAATCTGTAATATTTATCGTGTACATAATAAAGAATATTCTATCTATTCTTAGGACAGCAAGATTATGCTAGTAATTTAGTGTATAGAGAACTATCCTCATTTTTAGGTTAGTAAGCTAGTGAGAAAGATAGGAAGTAAGTGGGTAGTTTAATAGGATGGGGTTATATTTTTAAGCTAGTAGCGCCCCCCACCACTGACTTTACAATCCTGGCTTGTATACTAGCCCTGTGGCCGGCGAAGCTAGTATCCAATCGGATCATTATTATTTACTTTACAGATTAGGACACTGCAGTGCTACTGGCTTAAAATTTCCTAATATCGTGCAAACAGCTCTAGCATTTGCCAAGCCAGGATAAGCCAGGATATAACTAAGCTTCAAAAACTAGCCTCGCGCAGCCCGGGCATAACGAATTTTTGTATTTTGTCAAGTAGAAATTATGTTTGATTAAAATTGTAAAGTAAATCTTATGTACGTAAACTTAAAATACCAATCTATTTAATTCTGTGGAAATATGAACGTCACTAATATTCGTTTAACACGACAAATGAAAACTAACTGCAATATCTTTAAAGTCAGACCACTACCACCAATCATTACCAATTTATACTTACCCAACAAAAATAAACTTACCTTTTACTGAAACCAAGTCACATGAACACAATATTCTTTGTAAACTTCCCCTTTAACCATTGAAACGTGTTCCAAGAAAAACTCAAAGTCAGCTACTAATTCCCACTGTCGCTTTAGTTTCAAGCCAAGAGAACTAGGTTACTGTCTCGCTGGCGTCGACCTAACACCGTCTAATGCGCTTAAGGAAAGTCATTCAACTAATGACTGCACAAGTGTCACACTCTTATACTATATTGCATTTGAGTGAGCTGTGACAGGTTTCTTTGATAGGTTTTCAATATTATTGATTGTGGAAGTCCCAATTCTAGCATCATCAGCAGATTTGCCTTTTTCTTTTTGTTTAAATTTAATTTGTTTACAAATTAAAATTTTGGGTTCATCGCCACATGCGAACTACGCATCACACTGACGTCACGCAAAATCCTGCATCGCGCAAGTAGAGTTTACCGTGCGACCAGCATATATAATACGTACAACGTCCCGACATCAATCGTCGGACAGTAGCCCACCAGACACAACACGCATCTGGTCGGAGGATGCTCCCTTTTCTATGGAGGATGAGTGAACTTTACATCCTGTTCCTTATATCTCTACCTCATATTCCAACCTATAGTTCATTATTTTTTGTATTTTTTTTAAATCGCGATATATCTTCATGTATATTAGAATCACCTATTCAAGATATGACCCATCATGTTGCCCATAGCTGGATATACATATATAAGCAGCCAGAATTAGGGATCAACAGATAATTTATCAAGATCATGGAAAATTAATGGGTCTTACAGCATCATAATACCATAAAGCATTATGCTGTTTCTTCAAATTCACCTTGCTACACCCCAAAATGTTAATCCCAACATCTTCATTAATTAATTTTAATCTGCTCAGACATGGCTGCTTGTGATACCCAAAGGATTTGGACAATCTACTCCATGGGCTGTACCGCTCCCCAAACAACCAACGGCGCTTAATATATTTAAAATGTCTTATTTTCCTTCCGAAATTCTCCTGGCACAATATTAAGTTTTTCAACTCCAAGAACCGTAGTAAGACTAAAAGCTTCCTTGCTTTTAAATTTATTATCAAGAATAAATTCAGTTGCAAGTTCCAGAGTGCATATGACATCATAAACATTTAACTTGACGTGCACTCTCTCGGAATGACGAATGTACTGCATACAACGCTTTTGAAGGGGCTTTGAAGTTAGCGGTTCTGTTAGTAGAAGCGATAGCAATGTTGACGTATTCCTTCCGGGACGTGATAGTGTAACCCATTTGCACAATTAAGCACCCCTTAAAGCCTAGGCGAAGATTCGTGGAATTCGATAAAATCCAATGTTCATGTATTTTTGAAAATTTCCCATAATTCGTCACAAAATACCACTTTTCTCTGCACTCTCAAATTAAATGGCCAACATTGCTATTCCATTAGATCCCTAGAAGAATACAAATTTTCATTTCTATGTATTCTTCGTCGTCCTCAGCAACATTCGGTTCGTTAAGTTTTCTAGCAAGATACAAAACGCATTATATGACATCATACACATCTTATTTGAAGAACACTTGCTCGGAATGACAGAAACATACCCTTAGGTAGCGTGTGATGCTTTTGACGACGCTTGAGATAACTATTTCTACAGCTTTAGTTTGCAAATGCAAAGAGACGTCAACATTTACATTATAATGTAGACAGTAGAAGAACATAATGGTTTTGAGTATAACCGCTAACGAAATCAATAGGAAATGTATACAGAAGATACGCAATTTAAACTAATCAACGCCCAAATAAAGACGTTCCCGTTCAATTCAATTTCAAAGAAAATCACTCCTCTTCAATAAAAGTCGAAATAACTTAATCCAAGGTAATGCAAACAACAATGGGAGGTAACCAAAACGTCTAGATTGGTTTCATGGCAGTAATTGATGGCATTTGTTTGTGGGACCCTTAAAATGTCTATTCAATGTCGTTACGCACCGATTACTGCTATTTTATCGGGTTGGAAAAGAAAAATGGTGGGACCAGCGACCTCAATGGTACCACCGATCCGTTTGAGCATAAATAGTTGAGGAAAAGTAAACTGGACGTGTATTTTTTTTAATTTTAGGAGAAGTTATTCAAATATGTATTTGAAGGTATTTTTTTTTGTACACTGGTCCTGAAAAGTCCTTTTTTCGAATGATTTGTTGATTCTGTCGGTAAACTCCAACTGTGGAGTCTCTTGCCGGCTGTTCTCCATAATAAACGACCAATTGGAACCATATACCTAGCTTCTGACGTTTCAAAAGTGCCCATGTAGGTGATTTTGAACTGACTTTTTTTTTTTAACAAAACTGCCAAGTAAAAAACATCCCTAATATATATAAAAAACAAAATAATAATATAATATACCTACATACCTAGTTCAAAGTTACAGATACATTGAAACCTCTAACACTTTTATCAAATTGGCGAAACTTTAAAGACTATAAACGAAGCTTTGGACTAAGTGTATTGAAACTGAATTCTGGAGCCATTAGATATATACTAGTCTCTTTCCACTTATTCCAAATGTCTCCATAAAATCCTCTTCGAATTCCATCAAAACTAAAACAGGGAAATCCTAAGCCTTTCATTAAACACAATTTATCTGAATGTCGTTGCTCATCTCCAAATCTAAGGTCTTAACAAATTCAGTTAACGTAATAAATTACTGGCTTTGTGGCCCAGTGTAATCAGAGAGGATCGTGAAGAATATCTCTCACTTACTCAATAATGAACTATAAGACAGGGATAACTAAGTTGATTTTAAATTGACACAACATTTTAAGAGATATTTTAACACTATTTTTAGTGACACTGGAAATTAAACTGTGTAACATGAAGCTAAGGTTACTAATCCCAAAACTGGTTGCTT
This sequence comes from Oligia fasciuncula, assembly GCA_963082905.1. Taxonomy (NCBI): domain Eukaryota; kingdom Metazoa; phylum Arthropoda; class Insecta; order Lepidoptera; family Noctuidae; genus Oligia; species Oligia fasciuncula. The sequence goes on from OY720401.1 coordinate 3,860,908, forward strand.
TTAAATTGGCTGATGTTTGAGGTCTAGCTTTGCAGTATCATTATCCGTTGATGAGTAAGCAACAGGTTTATATGCCTAAGCCGTTCTTATTGTTATTTCTTTGTTATGGGCATAATTAACAAGAAACTCTGTGGCTAATTTTAATTATTAAAATAATTTTTCTAGAGTTGTCTTTTCTAAATTAAAACCTCCTTTGCTTACCTTTTGGGGCTCTTGATTAATTAGTCCAACTCCTTTTTTTTGGTTTTCTTTTGTTTATTTCCTTTTGACAATTTGATTATACTCCAAGAAACATTTACATAAATATTAACATTGGAATTTATTATTCATTAATACCCGCTTCTTAATATTTCTATGTATATAGGTACGAGTGCCTAGAGAGAATTGAAAACGCTTTGAAAGCGTTTCGTATTTCTCGAAAGACTTTCAACGGGATTTTAAAGGATTGATAGAAATACGAAAAGCTTTGAAAGCGTCCCTTATGTTAATCCAATACCTACATTATTGACTTTGTCTAGGCATCGGTGTTAAGACTCATTGAGCTTTAGAAAGAGACTGTTGAAGTTCGCGTCAAACTTTATGTCTAATCACTGCGCAGTACCTCACTCCTCACCCCCGCTGACCCGTGAATTTGTTACTGCGCAGCGAAGACGGTACAAAGCCGAATTTTTCAAAACCTCTATATCTTTATACCATACTAGCAGCGCACCGCGGTTTCACCCGCATAAGTGTCGATCCCGTGGGAATATCGGGATAAAAACTATCCTATCTCCTTCCCCGGGATGCAGTCTCTCTGGCAAATTTTATCGAAATCAGTTCAGTGATTTATAATATTAGAATGGATTTTGAACTGTAGGTAGTATGACTATCGACTATGACTAATCGTTAATCGAATATGACTAATCGTTGAGCTCCTCAAGTTCTGAGTTGAGCTGCACGATTTTTGACTAATGCGTGCACTGATTGGACAGGTCCGCTCAATCTGTGTGGTTATTTCCTCAAAAGACCATTTCAGACACCAATCTACATGGTCTTCACACGATCTGACCAAGATTTTGTCTGGACATTAAAAGAGACTGTGACTTCTGAGTTTGTTTCGGCCTTTCTTCTCAGAATAGTCAGTTAGGAAACGCCGACCTCATCTAGTTTAAAAAAAAATATGATTGACGTGTAAAAGTGTTTGTACAAACCTACTTACAGAAATAAAAATCATTTATCATTTATGTGGCAAGTGCAAAGTCTCTGTAGTAGCCAAGTGGATGGCACTACAACAAAACGTTAACCTAGTTCCATGTGCGAGTAGGCACTGCATTTGCCATGCGGTACCAGATCAACATACAAAGTGCTAGCGGCTACATTTGTATACTCTGTGTACATTGCGTGTCCAGCGTTTCTCAACATTATCGGACTTATTACAAAACACAACACAAACAGGGTTTTGCTTTTGACATGGTTTCAATCATCGAGTAAGTTTAACAGCGGCAAGACATAGTGTTTCTTTTTTATTAATATTGACATCTTTATGTACCTTTTGTTCACCTATGTTCTAGAAAAAAATATATTAGAATTTCAATTTGAACAGCTGTGACTGAAATACAGTTCTTTTTATAAAACTGACAACTGAGTCCGTTACAACGCTGTCAGTTTTGTATTAAGAACAAAACAGCCAGGCCCGGAACAACTACTTGTAGGTCATACAAATATTTGTTGCGTGCGGGAATCGAACCCGTGACACGCAGCGCAGCAGGCAATCGCTTAACCACTGCGCCAACCGTGCCGTCAAATTTTGTAATAAGACATTGTAAATCGCCTCTCTTGTGGCTCAGTCTTAAACTTAGTCTCACGAGCGGTGAAATGGACTTTCGTGCATGTTGCCATTAGATAGATGACGTTGTGCTTTAAAAACGTCTGTCTTAAGTGGTGGTGAAAGCTAGGTAAAGACTCGTAATTCTTTGCTTGTCATTTTGGAAATAAAAAGTGGAGTGTATGTTCTCAGGAGTTAGGTTAGAACAGACAACACAATTTATTCGTCACAATTAGACCCAATTTATTCGTCATATTGTAAATATCCTACAAAAAAAAAGAAGGAAAACTTCGCGAGGAAACCAGCATGTTCTAGAACCAAAACTTTGAAGTCATGTGACATCTACTAAGACGCACTGGGCCCGCGTGGTGGACTACGGCCCACTCCCTATCACCGAGAGGAGGCCTGGGTCCCAGCAGTGGGGCTGATTATTATACATATGACAGAGAGGGTATGTGTGTCTCGTTATCATCAATCATATTTTAACTACTGTGGGCATACTATGGGTAGTGTTGGTTATTGCGCAATAGAAAAACCGTATGCAGTTCAAATCAGATTATAATTTCACGCACAAATTAATCATACTAACGAATCACCACACACTGTAGGTACACGACACAACTAGATGGGACAGTTTCTGAGCACATGTCCGTACGACGTCCAATGCCCAAGCTCCACATCGTCGTCCTGTCGCGCTGTCGTCGACTCCCAAGAACTCAGGCTAGACTCTGTCAAGCGCTACCAGATGGCGCTAGCGTCCGGATCAGTCAAACGAATGACGTATTTCCGACAATAATTGGCCCGTCTATTCTGCAAAAATCTCACCGTGAAAACGTAGGTGAAGTGAGCTGCTGTCAATAACATTCCAATCTCTAGCTTAAGTGGAATGACAGCTCACTTCTTCACGGTTTGTTGAAAACATACCTTTTCTACGTAAAAAACTATGATGAATTTTCTAAGAACCGGACGCTACTAAATTCTTTCGTTCCAGCGCTCTTTTTAGTACGAAAGTGGCCTGTCACCTAGAAAGAAGCTTTTAAAAGCGTCGATACAACATAGAGTTCGAACGTAAGTCCAGTGGATGTCAAAGTTATGAATCGCCCCCTTTCTAACATCCTCAGTAAAGGATGTCCGTACGTGGGTAACGGAATGGACTTCCGTCCATGTCCCCACTGTAATGGAGATTGGTTTGCCTTTTAAAACGTCACGAAAAGCGGGTGTAAAAGCAAAGGTTTGTTATTTATATATTTTATTTTAAGGTTGGATTTTTTAGGAGTGGTTCGGACTATAAAGAATGTAATACATTACCAACATAATATTTTAAGTTCCGGTTCTAAAACGATATAATATTATTTAATTGATTATTAGTGTTTTTTTTTTTCCAAACAAGATTGAACAGGCGTCTTCTGGGCACGCTCGTCCCAACATAGACCTCATCCATCTCTTTCCATCAGGCGTGATCGAGGCAATAGTTTTTTTTATGCCCAATGAGTTCTTGCCCCATTTGTATTATACATGTACAGATGTACACATAATATATTAATCTATACATATAATAAAACAGTAACGAAAGAAAAACTGTACATTGAGAATTTTCGAGAAAAAATTAGTGGCTTTTGTTAGAAAAACGTAACTGATGACAAAAAGTGACTTTTTAGAATTTTTGTCTGTTTGTCTGTTTGTCTGTGTGTATGGTAAGGCTTCACGCCAAAACTACTGGATAGATTGAATTGAAATTCAGCAAAAATGTTCTTTGTAAACCAAGGAAGGCTTTAGGCTACATATTATCACGCCGTATGTTATGGGAGGTAAGCAATATTGATTTTAAAAGGTTTTGATTCGTAATTGAATGCACAAAATAATTGAATGCCCAAAATGACATGTTATTTATTTAGTTAATAAAAATTTAACCCTGGAAACATAACAATCACGCTATTTTTATAAAGGAGCGGGGCAGTAATATTATAAATAGCAAGGGCACAGCTATTTCAACAATATGTCAACAGGGAATTTAGCGGTATGGTCAGGCGACCGTTTACCGCACTAAATGGTGCGAGTTCAAATCCCGTATTGTTATTTTTTTTTTATCATAAAATTCTTTTTTTTTTAGTTTTTGCATTTTTTATGTGCATTAGGAACGATACTGTTATGAAATCTGAGAAATATACATGTCCTATCTAATTGTATGGGGAGTTTCAAACCAATGTTACTAAACAGATTGATTGGTGGTACAATAAGCTACACTATCATAAAGTCAAGTCAAACTTTTGGTTCTAAGTTATATCTTACCAAGCACATTTGTTGTTTGTGGAGTTGACACTCCAAACGCAACAGCAACAGCGACAAAGGGCGCGTGCTTAAAGATTGCTCTTTAATCGTGTGGGATGAATGCACTATGGCGAACAGAAAAGCAGTAGAGGCGGTAAACAGGACTTTGCAGGACATCCGCAGGAACCAGCAAATGATGGGTGGCGTTACAGTTCTGTTAAGCGGCGATTTCCGACAAACGCTGCCTGTGGTGACGCGAGGAACTAGGGCTGATGAGGTGAATGCTTTGTTGAAATGCTCTTTCTTATGGCCACATATTCATAGGTTGCGCTTAACGATGAATATGAGAGCATAGCTTGGCGGGAATGTACACGCCCAAGAATTTTCTGATGTTCTCTTAAAATTGGGTGAAGAACGCTACCAGTAGACGGTGGCCAGGTGGTTCTACCTGAGATACTTGGGAGAGTGGTGTCCACCTTAGAAGATTTGATACGCCTGGTGTACGGGGACATCAATAGCCACTAAGGTGTACCGCTTCCCGCGCGAGGCGCATAAGGTCGGTGTCCCAATTATGCTTCTTCGGAATCTCACTCCGCCGAAACTGTGCAATGGGACCCGGCTCAAAGTCGTCTCGCTGCAGAGAAATATCATTGAGGCGTAAATTCTAACGGGTTGTGGTGTCGGCGAGACAGTGTTTATACCACGTATACCACCGATTCCCCACAATTACCCCTTTTTTTTCGGATGGGAAGTCATCAAATGACCCCTCCCGCTCTGGGTGGAGCGGAAGGGAGTGTCAGACTCTTACTGACTAAAACCCACCCGTGTTCCTTCCTTAGCCCTTTATGTTCCGGGCCAGCGGTAACCCTTTCGGACAATCCCGCTGACCCGGCAGGCTTCGGCCCTATGGGGTATGACATCTCTTTGAGGCGCGCGTAGAACACGTACGCGCCGTTCGGCACGGGCCCGCAGGCCCGCGCCTACGGTGGCCGGGACGGCGACCCGACCCGACGCCCGGAGCGTCTCCTGCGGCGGCTGGGACGGGAGGCTCTCTCCCTCATCCGTCCCGCCACCTCCTTCGCTAGCATGACTGCTTCGCAGAAGGAGGTGAATGCCTCCCACTCCCTCTCGCCCCGGACCATGGCTTGCACCAGGGCCGGACGCGAGAGGTCGCGATCGCCTATACAAGGACACGGCGGTGCTCCGCCCAAGCGGGCCAGACCTCCACCGTGTGCTCCATCGTGTCTTCTGGGTGATCCTGGCAATGGTGACACCCGGCCACAATTACCCCTTTCAATTCAAGCGCGTGCAGTTTCCTGTGAGCGTGTGCTTCGCAATGACAATAAATAAGTCACAGGGGCAGACACTGAAGGCTACGGGTGTCGACCTCAGGACGAGCTGCATCTCACACGGACAACTGTACGTCGCTTGCTCCCGCGTCACCAGTCCTGACTCGCTGTATTTACATATTGAATGAGACCGAGGGAAAAACAACGAACGTTGTTTACACAGAAGTGTTACAAGTAAATTATAACACTTCTGTTATTCGACGTCTCCTAAATTTCCTTATTAACCTGACGTCTCTTACCAGTAAATTAACTACATAACTTTCAAATTTTGAGTTTACTAAGCCAAATAGTTTTTGAGGGATCTAAGCTATAGTACAGTATGAGACGCATCTTTTGAGTGTTTCTGTAAATCAACAAACTATCACTAATTTATTTTGGAAAATGGAACACCTGATGCAGAACCGCAACAGATCAGCTAAAGTATAAGAGATATAAAAATGGCATAGCAAAAAATATTCCACGTGAAGAGCATTTTCTGCTTTGAGAATAAATTTGAAGATCTGGAACACCTGTTGTGGAACTTCAAAGCCCAGCGACACTATAACATATAGGAATGACGTCTTAGGCTGGTTTTAGAGTCGCGCTGACCGCACGCTGATCGTCGGCGCGGACAGCGAAACGTATGAGCCGTCAGCGCTGAGCGGTCAGCATTACTCAGAAACGCTACCTTACTACATAGCATATCGACCCATCAGCGCTGACCATCAGCGTGCGGTCAGTGCGACTCTAAAACCCGCCTTAGCAAAAGTTGTTTAGTCTGATGGGCATTTCCTGTTGACTTACAAAAATGAAAGATCTGAAACGTCTCGAATCGTCTCGCGCATCACGCTGTTTTCCCGTCCCCGGGCTCTTAGAATTCGACATCAGACGTTTCAGATCTTCGATTTTGACGACCCCGTTCTCGCTGGAATAAGCAACAAAATCCGCGTACGAAGTCGCGGGCAGAAGCTAGTAAATATATATAATGATTGTCTGGTTAGTTATTTTGTCATATAGTTGCTGCGTTCTATGGCTTACATGACCCAAAAGCGCGGTCACTGTCAAACTGCATAGAAAAGAAAGAGAAGCGCGATGACACAACGCTGGTACTTTATTGCAAAATATGAAGCAATTATTTAATTACAAAAAATCTACTGTTTGGTCTAAAATATTAAAACACTAGTATTTTAGTAGGACGTTGCTTGTAGAATAATCTGACAAAAAATCTGAATGATTGTATGTATATTAGTATGTTTTTTCTTGTAAAAAGAAAGTTTTTAGAGGTATCTTCATGATTTTTTTCTATCGTATCAAATAAGTTGTGTTATGTTTTGAACACACTATCTACATAACGTAGATCCTGAAGAATATCATATATTTTTCTGATTTTGTTTACTGTAGTCGATCATATACTTTTATTGTTTCTATAACTTGCGTTTTTTGTGTTTAGGTCCTGTAAGCCCCTTAAAGGTATTTTTACAATTTCATCGATCGACACTCAGTAAGAATGTGGTATCTACTTAATATACTTACTTAATCCAGCTGTCCATAAAATATGAAATGAAAATCAACATCATACTCAGTTCGTATGTAATACATTGGTTTGTTTTACTCAGTGCATTGCTTTACACGATTTCCCTTGTGAGAAACAGCAAAAAGTAATTGAAGTTGTGGAAGAAAACCACTGTTTTACAATGTTATAATATTGTACTGTTCGTATTCCCAGTAAGATTACAGCCAAAGTCGAGTTATATACTTAATGTTAATACTACATAGGGGAGTTGTGGTTTGATAACAAACTTATAGATCAGTCAATTTGCTGGCCGCAGTCAGTTCTTGGTATAAATAATATTCTAAATATTAGGAATACTCGTATTATTATAACACGCAGACCATTGGGGCTGGTCAGAAGCTTGTAAAGTTTGACCAACTTTATATAATAAAAAGTAAGTTCAAAAACTAACTTAAGAACGTTAACACCTTATTTTATTTTATTAGGATCTCCAACAAAGAATCCACCTTACATGCTATATTATAAAGGTCAAGACCAAAAATCAGTTATAGGAGACCACATGCAATAAAAACAAGCAAACAGTATGGAATACCTTATAACTATGAAAACAAATAATACATCAGCTCAACATAATGTAGAACAACTGCCACTCACCATCAAACAAATCCCACACAATACCCCTATGGAAGAATCTAGAATTCTAGACCAAACAGCCTAGAATGCAATACAGATTGTTCCACTCCATCAAACGAAAATCCCTCTTCCGCAGAACCGCTTTAAATGCAAAGTCTTCCATTGTATTCCGCAGTGATAAAACATTGCCATTACCTAAAGCTAGTAAAAACCCCTTCTTTTTTACAAGTTCTCCATACAGCTGAAACAACCTTCGGTTTTCGCATTGGAACTGTTCGGAAACCGGTCGGGTTACTTTTTACGGTTCCATATTCAAATCGTGCCAACTGGGCTCTATTACTAGGGCTCCTTTGTCTGTCAGTCTGTCACATCTTATGAACCGTAATACTACACTTGAAATTTTGTGGTACTCCTAAGACCGGTCTAACAAAAAATAATAAAAATTAAAGTAAAGAAACGTGTTTTTTTTACAAGTATTGAAAAATATATATAGGTACTGTTTAATATTGCACATGGTTCGGAACCCGTCGTGTGTAAGTTCGACACGCACTTGGCCGCTTTTTTACAAGTTTTCCATACAGTTAAAATAACCTTCGGTTTTCACATCGGAACTGTTCGGAAACCGTTCGGGTTACATTTTAACGAGTGACGTAACACGTCCATAAAGGAGTCTGGTTTTATTGTTACCCTCTTTAGATCCAATTTACGAACTTGATCGAATGGAGCTGACATTTTAAGTGGACTTTTTAAGAATTGAGTGTCAATGTTGATCTTTGAGCAACGGGAGCGTTCTGTTTTTAAATTGGCTCAAAGTAATAATGTTTCACAAAATTACATAGAATTAGAGGGGCAATTCTCGTAGTTTTAGGGCCTGTGTACATAAAAAATATTTTTGCATGTGATAGCCTAATTCTATATAAATATTAAAAAATATATTTAAATATAAGTACTAAAATAGATACACAGATAGATACATATCCTAAATAATAGATACATACATACTATTATTATGTATTGTTTAAAACGAACACGACTCTTCTTATTTATTGTTGAAGTGTAAAACAGAGGTTTTCCCCCCACCCGATCCGTGCCGGAGTCCCTCAGGGCTCGGTAGTATCCCCCCTCATTTTCACCCTGTTCACCAGCGACATCCCCAAAAGTAATTTGGCACAGTTGGCTCTCTTCGCCGACGACACTGCCGTTTACTGCTCAGGTCTCAATCAGGGCTCTATCGCTCGCAAGCTCCAAACCTCCGCAAACGCCTTAGGCGATTGGTTCCGGAAATGGAGAATCGAGGTCAATCCCGACAAGAGTCAGGCGGACCGCGTAAATTCACCCCCCCCCCCCCCAGCCCGATCTCTATGTATGGCAAGCCGATCCCTTGGGGTAAGCAAGCCAAATACCTAGGTGTCATTCTCGATCACCGTCTCAACTTCAAAGAGCACATAAAGACGGCGCGTTCGCGCGCCGCTTTCGCTCTCGGTAGGCTCCACTCCTTACTGACCGCCCGCAGCAAATTGTCACTCAAGTGCAAATTGCGCCTCTATACCGCGGTCATCCGTCCCATCATGACATACGCTTGCGTAATCTTCGCGCACGCCAACCCTCGTTTCCTGCATAAAATGCAGACCCTCCAGAACCGTTTCCTCAGAAAGGTCACGGGTGCCCCCTTCTATGTCCGAAACGTGAATCTCCACGTCGATCTCAAACTCCCCACCGTCCAGCAGTTCATGAAGCGCCTCTCCAAGCGCTACTTCGACTCTGCTATGAAGCATCCCAATCCCCTGATTGCGGCGGCCTCCCGTTACACTCCCTCCCGTATAAGTAGGATTCGCCGACCAAGGCATACCCTCACCACCCCCGACGACGCCACTACTCTCCTCCAGGAGAGTAGTAGGTCCACCAGTACTCTCAAGAAGTACAAGTCCCGATATCCGTCCTTCCGTCCTCGCCGTCGAGGCCCGTCGCGACACCCCGTACCATGTCCACCCCGACCCTTGCTCGAGCCAGCCCGCGCCGCTGAGCCTGTAGCTTTAAATTCGTCCCCATTAAATAATTCCGATCCAGCCTGTCCCTTGCTGTCCTCTCCCAGCGACGCCCTAAGCCGAGGTCCGAACCCCACGGGGGGTGCCCTTAGCGTGTAGTCGCTTAGTTTTTAAGTTTTATGCCCTGGCTGGAGGCCCAATTTATTGTGGCATCCACAGGAAAGTCCGGTTGAGCAGTCGACAACCCTTATGGTTGAACTGCGAGATACCATTTTCAAAAAAAAAAAAAAAACAGAGGTTTTCCACTGTAACCTTTTTGTTTTAGGTACTTGTTGGCCCTAACACGATAGTTGAACAAGAAATGTTCATTACCGCTGCTATTTCCTGCTATAATATGTAGCTTTTTATTACTACATGATGTGGTTCCCTACATTATCTTCACTCCCATAATTTTAATGTCCCGTAAAAAGACACACACGTTTTACTCCAGAACACAGGTAAGGTTGAGTACCTTAATGAGAAAAGCACATAAACCATAAAAAGTCACAAAGTATCAGAACACGTGTAGAGAAAAGAGAAAACAGAAAAGTGTAGAGCAGTGCTGGCCCAGTGGTCACGGACACGACTTACGGGTTGTAGGTCGTAGGTTCGAACCTAGACGCCTTGGCGCCTAATACGCCGAAGCCCGCTTACCAAGCAAGGTAGGTGGACTTTTGGGGTCCCGAGCGCACAGAGTGGGGACTCTGTCTGCCCACCAAGTGACCCCAGGGAACACGGTGGCACAGAGATCACGTGCTGCCGTGCATAGCGAGGCTCAGGGGAGGCCCCTTTTACAGTCTCCCCAGGGTTGCACGGGGGGGTTCCGGAATTGGTCTTTTAAGAGGAACCGGGACCACCCCTTTGTGCTGATGATGATCACCGGGGTGGTTTTAGTGAGGTAAAAATCCCACACTACCTGGTCTTTTTCCCCAAAGTCCACGTGCCTTTTGAAGGTTTCCCCTCGACAACAAAAAAAAAGGTTCGAACCCAGACAGGCGCTTTACTTTGTGTAAATTATTTCATCACCACTGCTCTCAAAACGGTGAAGGAAAATATCGTGATGACCGTCATGTACTAGAACCAAAAAAAAAATTCAAAGACATATGACATCCACCAATCCGCACTGGGCCCGCGTGGTGGATTACGGCCCACTCCCTTTCACTGAGAGGAGGCCTGTGTCCCAACAGTGGGAACATTATAGGCTGATTATAATTTCAGAACACGTAAAATTTTCCAGCATACTTCACTAGCGAAAGCATTACCAAGCTCAGCCTTAATAGCGTTTGTCCAATAACAATATATCTTCATGTATTAGTGCACTGTCAGATGTGACCTCATAACTTGTTCCTCGTAAATAAAGACTTCTAAATAAAGAAGAGTTATATGCAATATCTTTCATCGTTTTATATATGTGTATGGCCAGCCTATAGGGAAACGAATAATATTTATGAATAATAAATATGAGAGATTTAGGAGAAGTCTGTTGCATGTTTTCCTTATGGAAAATAATAAAAATGAACATTTGGATGACATAAGTATGCAAACTTAATCCTAACTATTCTAAAGCTCAGCAGGGTAATTGCGTAACACACAAACAGTAGCTAGGTAGGCTTTCATTTTGTCAGTTCAACAATATTCATTTCGTTATTTACGTTGTTGAGCAGACATATGTTCGGCCTTATTATAAAACAAGGTTTATCTTTAGACCCAAGTTTAAACAATCCAGCCATTTTTGAATCTCGAACTTTTTCCGACAAAGTAATTATTACAAAAAAAAATATTAAAATCTAAAAACGCGACTACTGAGAAGGATAAGTCGGGTTTTAATTTATAAACTTTTTTTTATTAAATTATTTTGGGGCTTATTTCAGTACAATTTATATTTTTGAAATGTGCTAATTGAGCCCTTTCATTTGATACAAGGCACCATCCTAAAATATTTTATTTTTGCATTCATTGCTTTATGTCCTCTATAGGGCGCCATATTGAATTTAGTGTGACGTCACATAGCCTGTAACTAGCGGACAGTCAAGATGCTTCTAACGATATCTCATTTCGACGATGAAGTGACAAGAACCTTTATCTAGTTAGGAGTTCCTATCTACTTAGGAGTTCTTGTCACTTCATCGTCGATTTGTCAAATTATTATAAGTACTTTTGTAGTTATGACGGAACAGATGAACATACACACACAGCGGTCAAAATCATAACCCTCCTTTTTGCTTCGCCGTAATCGGGTAAAAACTGACGTTCAACCCGAGTCTAAGTTGTCAATTTTGCATTAAGAACTTTACGGTTGTCGGAATAAAGTTCAAAATACAGTAACTGGCTCGAAAGTTTAGTCTAGGTCTAAAATTAGAACTAGACTATTACGGTTTGATTTAGTTTAGTATAGTGTGAGTGAACTTAAACTAAAGTGCAAGTGCTGACTATTATAAAGAACACATGAATCAAGTGTCTTCCCCTTATCATAGATAACAAAAAAGACGTTGTTGGACGAATTTTTTTTATAGTTACTTAGCCGTATAAGTTATATTTAAATTACTTAATATTTCTCAGTACCACCGACAACGACAATTAAAAAAAATATATATAAATTGAGTGATGTCAAAGTATGTAGTATAAATATGTGCGAATGTTTATTTTAGCCTGCTTACAAACTCTTTTGTTGAATGTATGTGTAAGGGGTTTTGCTTATTTATTTTAGTGCTCAAGTGTACATTAAGTTGTAGATCGCAGTGAATTGTGTGCTCGGCTGTACAAATAAAACATTTGCCGTTGTAAATACAAGAAGTGCAAACAAGGCAGTGGTTCTTAAAGTTTATGTTTTATGCGGATTTTTAAATGATTGCACTTATTATGAGATTTGTTTATTTTAAATAAATTATCTGATGGTGAAAACCGCATTAAAATCCGTCGAAGAACTATAGTATAACTGCGCAGTGATGCACCACACCCCTACCCTATTTCAAGTTAAACAAATATCAACTTTATTTCAATGACAAATCAAGTTGATTTCAGAGTGACTAGCACTATTGAAAAAATAATAAAAATGTTTGAAGTTGTACTCGTAGCGTAAACTGAACTTTATTTTGAGGGAATTAAAGTTACTGTTCCATTAATTCATAATTGTTTACATTTTTGGCAAATCACGACTTTTTTATTTGTCCGTAACATTTGCAGGGCACTGAGCGCTCTCAAGTGGCACGTTCGCTGCACTACTGAGTTCAAACTCAAAGTGAGTTAAATTAACCATGAAACTAGTTTCAATCCAATGCAAAAAGTTTAATATAAAGCCCTTCAGGTCGGTTTACTTGGTAATAAGAGGAATAAAGTATGTTGTGACGTGAAAGTTCAGTTTAGCCTTTTATTAACCGACTTCAAACAAAGGAGGATACACCGATTACTTCGTAATTTTTTTCGTTTGAAAAGGTATGCTCTCGAGGTAATCCCATTGTCACCAAGTCAGAATTTGATGAAGGGATCCCATGGAAATCGAGGGAAACTCTCAAATTTTATAGGCAAACCTATAGCGATTTAGGTATTTTTTAAAGTAGCTTGAGCATTTGCTCTCAGAAATCATCATTTGGTAAAGTGGAGCTGATGATGAAGACCACAGATGGCCATCAGAACTACTCAATGATAATTAGTTCACGGGTTGCGATTCGATTACTTTAATGGTTGCTAAGCAATATAAACTCATCACAATGCGAATGGTGAAATGGAGCCAAATACCAGGAGAACTCCTCAACAATTAACGTCCCTGCATTGGGAAAAGCAATATTTTGTAAAAGGCGATAAGCAAGTTGACACTATGCCATTGTAACAGATAAATTATAAGCAGACCCACTAAAAACCGAGAAATAAACCTTTTTAACAAATAAAAAAACAACTTCGAAAAAAACTACAAAGTGAAAAATAACTTTAATTTCGAAAGTAGGTGTCTTTGGATATGCAGGTATTTTAGTTTTTTGCCACCGACTTCCGAAATTAAAGTTATTTTTCACTTTGTACCTACTTAGTTTTTTTGGAAATCGTTTTTTTTTTTTTTTGTAAAAAAGTTTTTATTTCTTGGCTTTCGTTTTTAATCCTTTGCGCACTTTTATAATTTCTAACGTGGCGATATTGTCGTGGACGTCATCCATGTCCATAAAGTGTATGGAAATACGTGCATATTATAACGTTATCATCGTCAACCTACAGCAGCCCACTGCTGGTCAATTGGTCATGGCCTCTCTAATTGCAGGCCATTCTGCTCGATTTTCGGCAACTTTCATCCAGCTTCTACCAGCTGACCTGCGAAGATCGTCACTCCACCTAGCACGAGGGTGTCCTAGCTTACGTTTGCCGATTCGCGGTCTCCACTGAAGAACACGTCTACCCCAACGGTTATCGGTTCTATGGCTAATATGGCCCATTGCCACGTTATCTTCATCCTTATCATGGATGGGAATTTAAAAGCGTCTTCATAATAATATATGAAGTAAAATGTATAGAAATATTATTTCCATACATTTTACTTATCTGTATTCTGACGTCGTTTGTAATGTCGTCACGTTAGAAATTACAAAAAACCGGGCAAGAGCGAGTCGGACTTGCGCACCGAGAGGGTTCCGTACCATCATTATGTTTTTAAATTTTCACCGGCGAGCTACTTACAAGATCTCATTCAAACCAATATTCGGTGGAAGTTTACATGGTAATGTACATCATATATTTTTTTTAGTTTTATCATTCTCTTATTTTAGAAGTTACAGGGGGAGACACTTCCAAAGTGGTAAAATGTGTGTCCCCCCACACATTTTACCACTTTGGAAGTGTCTCTCGCGCAAACTATTCAGTGAAAAAATGATATTAGAAACCTCAATATCATTTTTGAAGACCTATTCATAGACACGTATGAGTATGATGAAAAAAAAAATCTGTTTCAGTTCTAAGTATGGGGAACCCCCAAAATTTATTGTTTTTTTTCCTATTTTTTTGTGAAAATCTTAATGCGATTCACAGAATACCTACATCTACTTACCAAGTTTCAACAGTATAGCTCTTATAGTTTCGGAAAAAAGTGGCTATGACATACGGACGGACAGACAGACAGACAGACATGACGAATCCACAAGGGTTCCGTTTTTGCCATTTGGCTACGGAACCCTAAAAACGCCCATTGACTCACTCTTCAAGTGACCAAAACCTGGATTTTCTTTGGGCAAAAGATTATTGATATCTTACATGGTGGCTGCCAGCATCCTAATTCCATAACACGTTTCAATCACGATTCGAAATATTTTAAAGGAAATTGTTAAACCATTGCTTCATAATATTTCGAATCGTGAGTTTCAATCACGATTTGAAATATTTCGAAGGAAATTGCTAAGTCATTGTTTGAAAAATTCGTCTGCTCAACAATGTGAATAACGGAATGAATGTTGTTCAACTGCGGAAATGAAAGACATTTTCATTGTAAGTCATCATGTCCGCACTTTCTAGCCAGAAGCACAGCTTGAAACTAGTTCAGGCAAATTAGCAACATGCTATTCATTGTAAAATGTATCCCCCTTTTTTATAAATAAACGATTATTATTATTATCTGCCTTTCCCAACTATGTTGGGGTCGGCTTCCAGTCTTACCGGATGCAGTTGAATACCAATATTTTACATGGAGCGACTGCCTATCTGACCTTCACAACCCAGTTACTGGGTAATACGATACGCCTTGGCAAGAATGGTTGTCAGACTTTCGGGCTACTGACGACCCGTAACGACTGTCAAAGATCCACGAATGACAACCGGGACAACGGCTTAACGTGCTTTCCGAGGTACGGAGGGGTCTCGGTATGTAAAGATGGCCACCCATCCACAGACCAACCGCGGCAAGCGTAGCTTAACCTGATCGATCGACCTGTGTGGCTGTTATAATTTAGCCACGGGCCCCTCCTATACCTAACACGACTGACCATAATAAAAGCCAAAAAGTTAATTTTGCGGCCAAGACATTCTATAGAACAGCCCACAATTAATCGCATCCTTTTCCCGCGGCTGGCTCTAAGTGCACCCTTTTCCCCTTAGTGTCCCGATAACGGCCATCTGGTGCTAAAAGCCATTCTTGTCAGATATTCTTAGATAACCAGTTACGAGGTGACTGTATAATTACTGCCTCATTATTGTTCCATTGAGATTGGCAGGAGATAATGAAGGAAAAAGGAAAGATGAGGAGTGGCCAGATGGGATGAGATGAGATGAGGAGTGGCCAGATAAGATGAAAAGATGAGGAGAGGCCAGAGACTTGTAGCGGTATCTTCAACGCCACATGCACAATGCGTCTTACTCACGTCACGCAAAATCCTGCATCTCGCAAGCAAAGTTTACCGCACAACTAGCATAGATACAACGGCCCGGCATGAATCATCGGGCAGTTGCCCGCCAGACAGACCCGTCTGGTCGGAGGATCCTCCCTTATCTATAGAGTATGAGTGAACTTTACACCCTCTTCCTCATACCTCTATAGACTTGTGGAAAAGGATACTGTTAGCGCTGGGCGTGGTTATCGTGGTAATCAGTGGCTCGACGAGCAATATGTTACTCATGTGCTAAATTCATGGTTACAGTTCACGTATCGGTGTCCCTGCCAGCCTGTAGGTATACGAGGTAGGCGTATATACGAAAAAAAAAAATGAAAAGCTAAAAACAAGGCCATTTTAAATTAAATAAAAGTTGGAAGCAGGCGGGACTCATACCATTTTTTTATAATATTTTCAAACTCAAATGGGATTGCCTGCTTCCAACTTTTATTTAATTTAAAATGGCCTTGTTTTTAGCGTTTCAGTTTTTTTTTAACTTAATTTTTTTACCGCAGTCGGGTTTTTTAGTTTTTTTAATTACTTGTTTTTTCTTTTTAGTTTTTTTTTATTATTTTATTTATTTTTGTAATCACCTTTAAAAACCCTTAATTTTGATATTTCACTCGATGGTATTAGAAGAAAAAAAAAATTCGAACTCCACAATATGGCACCCTAAATCCGCCATTTTACGTTGTTTTTTATTTTAATGTAGCCAGTGACACTCGCGCTACCAAGACAAATCTAAAGACGTATAATTTATCCAAATCCGTTCATCCGTTTAGAAGTTACGAGGGAACAAAGAAACGGACATACATACATACAGGTGAAACACATAACCCTCCTTTTGGGCTTCGCCGCAGTCGGATAATAAGAAAAATATCGAATTTTCGCTATATATTTCAAAATAACTGTCGGTATATTCTGTAAAAAATCTCACCGCCAAAACTTAAGTGACATGAGGTTGAACTGAGCTGTCATACCAACAGATATGCTAGACATTGACACTATTGCAGGCTCACTTCAAGGTCACTTCATTCAAGTTTTGGCGGTGTAATATTTACAGAATACCACGCTTGAAGTGAGCTGACATTCCACTAAATATGATAGGGAGGGATTGACACTATTGACAGCTCACTTCAAGGTCACTTCACTCAAGTTTTGGCGGTGTGATATTTACAGAATACCACTGCTGTTGTTTTATGAAAACCCGCCGCATATTTTATTCTTAATTCGTTTGAGTGATCGAATACAACGACGACGACTACGACGACGAGACGTTGTCTGCAAAAGAGAACCTTACATCGTGGATGTAAGGTTCCTTTTTGCAGACAACGTTAACAGTATCATGAAGAAGCCTAAACCAGTGGTTAAAATGATTAGAAGAAAACTATGATGGCTCCAATTTTAAAATATGATTGATGGATTAAATTCGGTCTAAAACCTACTATAGTAGGTAATTGAGTTTAGAAAGATATAAGGGTCTCATTTTCGAAATGTCTTATTTAAAAAAAGATAACTGGAAATCTCTGTTTCTATGGTAAATTTAAAATCAGTCTAATTTGGCTGTAACACTATTTTTCGAAAATGTTCTTAAGTAACTTTTTATCCTCCTGCGTATGAAGTTTCGTTAAAATCGGTTCATTCATTTAGAAAAACAAGGGCTTGAAAGTTTAGAAATTCCGTAGGTACGGCTTAAACGCTCCTAATGGCGGGAGATAAGAGTATATAGTATTTATTCATGGTCCTTTAACGGCTTTAACTCAAAACTGTAATCTAAACTAGCAACCAACGGTGTTGCAATGTTAAAGCGAAACTAATAATAGACTTAACTATTGTCTGACCCAAAACTATCTCCTGATCTTTAAGTACATAGTAATCGTTGATTGATTAACCGATTCAAGTTTATCAAAACAATAATAATAATAACTTGTATTGTGCTAATAATAAATTTTTATTAGCACAATACAAGTTAAAATTATTATTAATTATTATATATTATTAATTAATTATTAAAATACACATAGTAATCACTAGGAGACAGAGAAATGAATACAGGAATAGTGTACAAGAGATAGGTACAGTCAACACAGAATTAGAGCCCTGACTCCTAAACTGTCTGTCCTTCCCCTTTTTAATCCATCCAAAGGTTGTCTTTAAAAGATCGCTTTTAGCGATAAGACCGCCTGTATGATCTCTTGTTAGACCAGACATTACTTTTAGATGAGGGATGAATGGAATAAAAGAAGGTAAGTACTGAAACACTACTGTATTGTCCCAAAGGTACTTATAGGTAAAATGAGCTTAATGGACTGATGGTGTGGAAATGAAGTGAGTGACGCGGCCCTTGTTGGCTGTAACGAGAACGCCTGGCTGACTTGATAGCGCAACGCGAACTGAACTAATTATTATGAGTTGAAATGAATGTGTGGCGTGAACTGCTGAATTGCAGAATGTGCGGTTGCACCGTACACCGCCCATTGTGTCACCCTTTGTACAGTTTCTATAATTATGTCTGTAATTTATATGGTGTACATAATAAAGAGTACTCTATTCTATTCTATCCTCTATCTTAGGAGGCAGTGTCTTCGCATAAATAGTGGACGAACAAATTATGAGCGTACTAGCAAACTCGGATAGTCACAAACAAGATATAGATTATTAGGTAAGAAATACCTATATCTATAAATTATATATTATATTATTATTTAATTTGCCCACCCAATCTTTGTTTAGCACATAAAAACGACATTAATTACACCCAATAGAAGATTTCGCGAAACAATCAAGTAATTAATTACTGGCAAATTGGACAAGTATTAAATTAAATGGAAATTTTGTTATTTTCCCGGAAACATGACCCAGGAAATTGGTTTCCGTGAAATAATGCTTAGTTAAGTAGGTAATTATTTTGTAACGATGTCAGTTAAATGGAATTATAATAATTAATTACTTAATGAAATTAACATACCAGGATTAAGTTATCTTAATCCTGGTATGTTAATTTCATTAAGTTGGCTTAATATAAATGTTAAGCGCCCTCAAAACGTGATTGTTGTAATTAATTCAGAATAAATGTTATTCCATAATTATATTGTTACTAAATAATACTAAGTATAACTATGCTAGTAAAATTATACACTGATTGCTTATTATTGATATTTACAATTACTGTTTTAAGACGTTAAAGCCATTTCGTTAAAAATTAAAAAGTGAAAAACTGTTTATTCATAGAAATAATGTTTTAACAAAATATATTACCTCTGCAAAACTGCAAAGAAGTTTAAAATACTTTTTTTTTTTTTTGTCGCTTCGAGAATATTTGGCAATCAATAAACTGTCGATCTGCGAAAGACTGCAGGCAGATGCTGGATGCGTCAAGCTGAAGACAGGGCGCTATGGCGCTCATTAGGGGAGGCCTATGTCCAGCAGTGGACTGCTATAGGCTGATGATGATGATGAATAAACTGGTTACGAAGCAATTTTGCAGTTCCCACATGTTCGTTTTAAAGTTACTGATCTGGCCATAACTTAGCTGTTGACGCCTACCTCGAAACTTTGAGAAGCATTGCCCATTCTCAACGACTACATTTGTAACGTACACTGCATTTGAATTATTCAAAGAACCCTCGCATTTTGCACGGCACAGGTTAAAATTAAGGCACCCAAGGATTTTCATTTATTCAAGGAGTAATTTTAGTATAATTGGGCAACGCGATAGCACGAGCGAACCGGCCTGTAGTTACATGTTCATACTTAATTGTTGGTGTGAAGATTTTAAGGAGTTGGCTGATTTATTGGGTTTGTCCATACTAATCCATACTAATATTCACACTTATATTATAAAGGTGAAAGTTTGTGAGGGGGTGTGTGGGGGTGTGTTTATATGTTTCTTTCTTCTTCACGCTCAATCGGCAGGACCAATTTTGATAAAAATTTGTACGGAGGTAGCTGACATATCGGATATACATTAAAACCGAGTACATCCCGAGGAAAGCCGAACACATCCGAAGCGGGTATTTTTTTAATCGTCTTATAAACAAAACACGCGCGGTGTCGCTTACTGTACAGTGGCGTGAGTACAATGGTTTTTTCCCATCTCAAAAAATGTCCAAAGCGCCTAAAGAAGTTTTCACTTAAAAATGCTGTGTTCTTGGGAATTGGGTTGAAACTTGAATGCAAATGCGTATGCTGTTGAGCTCTTGGATATGCAGGTACCATATTATGCTAAGAGGCCTAAGCTACACTCATCTCAAAAACTACCTACGGGTAGCTAAAAATTCTATTCTGCAGTTTTGTCTAAACTAATATTATAAAGAGCTTTCACGCTATAACGGCGGAACGAATTTGGATGAATTTGGAATACTTATTCCAAATAAAAAAAAAGTAATCAAAATCGGTTTAGCCGTTTGGGAGCTACGATGGCGCAGACAGACACACAGATACACTCGTTATTTCAAGTACGGTGAGGGCAAATCTAGTGATTTAAATCTTTAATACTAACTGAATCAAACCGAATAGCTAGTCTTCACCGTAACTGCCTAGGTAGATTAACACATATGTTAGTAAGCCACTGAAACTATAATCGTTAAGCCAGAGTCAGTTCAACTAGCAATAAATTAGTTCAAGTTACAAACTTTGTTTAAGCCCTAGATTTCACTTATTAAATCTAGCTTAGAGCGGTTACACACCGGGTTTTGAATCGTTTGAGAAAATCACTAGCATTTGATTATTGCTTACACTTATAGAGGTGTTAGGAACAGTGTGTAAAGTTCACTCATCCCCCATAGAAAATGGAGGATCCTCCGACCAGACCGGTGTTGTGTCTAGCGGGCAACTGCCCGATGATTCATGTCGGGCCGTTGTACAGTATGCTAGTTGCGTGGTAAATTCACACGTACACAGCCTTTGTTCTACCAATTTCAGGCGAAACTTTTTTAAATTCCGCTGAACTAAATTCTATTAGTTCAGACAAATACAGGGCATGTTAGTAGTTTATTGGAAAAGTTTTCGTTGCCTACATAAATAAGAACTGTCCAACATTGATGAAGTTTCAAAACATTATTTAACTTTAATAGTTCGGTTTAGGTACTGTGGATGTCCGAAACAATTTTGGGGGTATTTTGGAATGTGTGAAAATAATGCTGGCCAGCGTTCGGGAAGCTACGCAATATTTTCTCGTCCCACATACCGCAGTGTCTCTTGAGACAAAGACAAAATAAAGAAAAAAAAATACAAAGACTTTCGTCAAGACGAAAGTCTTTGTATTTTGTTTATTTTGTATTTACATTTTATTTCTTTTGTTTATATTTTATTTTGTATTATGTTCTGGATCTATCTTTTACGTAAATTCGTCGCTCACATGACTAAAAGTCTTAACTCATTTTTTAGCTGATTTAAGTTGGGACAACTACATTATTCTATTCGTGATTCTTTACAGTTTGTTGCCTTTCAAAATGGTTATATTTTGAGATTCAAATAACATATACGATGGTTAGTGAAAAATTTAAAGAATCACGAATAGAGGAGTGTGGTTGTCCTGACTCAGATCAGCTAAAATATGAGAAAAATAAGATAGGACTTTTTGTTCGGCGTTTTCACCGAACAACTTAGTTAGCAATATCGGCGCAAAACTTTGACCTCATTTGATTACTTATTATTTTATATTAGATATTATATTCAGTGCACTTTTGTCTACCGCGTTAGCCGGGTGTATTCAAACATTTCATTAACATTTTATCACTAAGAACAGTTTGAGAGTGAGTCAATAAATAGTGTTCAACATAAACATTTGTTTCTCCTCAAAAACAGCGACACTTCGATACGTACCCGTATACGTATATACGCGTTACGATGAAAATGAAAATGTACGACAGGCTTGACCGCTTCTTGGCTTCTGAATGTAAATCAGCTACCCTTGTAACGGAGAAAAAGCTTCTCTCAAAAACGTCCTACTGATTTGCATAATTATACTTTTTAATAGAGGTACCTAAATCACGTTTCATTTTCCTTATTTCTTTGGAAGCGAAGAGTGTAATTAGGTAGCTAAGCGAAAAGTAAAAAAACATTCTTTCAGACATTTTTACTATAATTTTAACCTGGTTTGAGGGAAGTAAAATAGATGACGGTTATTCTGCAGGCGTTCTTTTTAATAAGAAGTAGACATTAAGTCTCTTCATACTATCTGGACAAATGTTACATTAACTAGCCCCTTCGAAATAAACAAGGTGTTATTTTAACAACTAGTGATTGGAGCCTCCTTTTAAGCAGATAAGCCTGTGTTAGGAGACTCCGCTCTTCCCAAACTTAATCACACTAATATTATAAAGGCGAAAGTTTGTGAGTGTGTGTGGGGGTGTGCTTATATGTTTGTTACTTCTTCACGCTCAAACGCCTAGACCAATTTTGATAAAATTTTGTATGGAGGTAGCTAACACCCTGGATTAACTTATAGGCTACTTTTTATCCCGATATTCCCACAAGATCGAAAGTTATGCGGGTGCAACCGCGGGGCGCAGCTAGTTAGATAATAAATATTTGCGTAGATGAAGATTCCAGTGCGATATTGTGTCAAAAAGAGCTCAAAATGCGGCTGGAGCAGCACTAATGTGATTGGGCATAAGTTCTTTTAAGGTTTACTTGTTAAAATAATAAACCGTTTTTATTTATTTTTTTAGTTGTGCCATTGCAGGTAAAGTCCTTTGAAAGTACCTAGTCTTGCTCTATTTTCAAAGGACTACGAGGAAAAACAACTTTTGATAATACTTACGTAGTAACTATTTAGTAATCTGTGATAATACTAACGAATGTGTGTGTCCAGCAAAGCCACAAGAAACAATTTATTCCGGTCTGATCCCCTGAACCCCCCTCCACTCCCCCTCCTCGATCCCCCTTTTTTTTTGTGGATGGGAAATCATCAAACGACCCATTCCGCTCTGGGCGGAGCGGAAGGGAGTGTCAGACTCTTACTGACTAAAACCCACCAGTGTTCCTTCCTTAGCCCTTTATGTTCCGGACCAGCGGTAAACCTTTCGGACAATCTCGATCCCCTAGTTCACAAGTATTAAATAAAATGTCAAAACCTCCTTTTTCTTTTAAAAGAATGGTGATGCTTCCCTGCACCACCAACTTTACTGGACCATTATATTATACTTTCCTACCAGCCTTTGTACCGTTCCTAGGAAATGGTCTCGAACGCTTTTGAAAGTTTCCAAAGATTTACGAGTTATCTTTTCTATGGCGCCATGTGCTCCTTTTAAAGTTTTACGTCTTAAGGGGTAATTATTATGGGGTCTTTTGTTTTTAGGTGGTGGAAGGTAGACATTTTAACTTTGAAATGTAGTTTACAGAGGCCCTCGATAAAAATCAAAATCCAAAGAAGTATTGCGCGCTGCAGCGCGTCTGGTATGTTTGCTGAAGCGCGTACAGATGGCTTTCAAGCCATCATTCGCAAGAAAGCAAACTCCTTGCTGCAACGTCTACGAAGCAGCAGCAACAGCATCCTTATTGCTATTGCTACCCGTTTTGACTGTCCTTTCCAAAATCAGTGGATAAGGACAGCCATAGGCATCTGTTAGGTATAGGTACTAACCATACTTACTAACATAATTTTAGGTACCTACACTTTTCTGTTACTAACACACTAATAGTTTATGATTTTTGTTTATTTTATTTTTTTGTGTTTATAATTATGTAAGAGATAATCTGAAATAAATAAATAATAATAATAATAATGAGTAAAATATCTCGTAATCGTTCAAAATCTTATCTCAGCAACAATGAATGTCAAAGCTTGTCAAACAAGGTAAATTAGTTGTATTTTTGACAGATTACATTATATATGATATTATATTGAGCCCCCCTCAGCTATGTTGGCTGGGTCGGTGTGGATGCGGAAGGCGGAGGACAGGATGTTGTGGCGCAGCCTGGGAGAAGCCTTTGTCCAGCAGTGGACTGCGATAGGCTTCGATATGAGTTGATTAATTATAATGCGAACGTTCATAAAAATAATTTTTACCAATTTTTAATTTAATAATAGACCAACTATTTGAAACCATGCAACTTATATAATCACACAAATATACATTAAAACCAAGTACATCCCGAGGACAGCCGCACACATCCGAATGTAGCGCTGTGTCGGTCACGGTGACAGTGTCGCGAGTTCAATGGTTTTTTTCCATGTCAAAAATGCCCAACGCGCAGAAGTTTTCACTTCAAAAACAAAAACCCTTTGATTTTAACGACGGAAGCCATGTTCATTCTTTTCTTTTTTTACCGTTCGTTTTGATGTCAGTTTCTACCAAGTGCAAAGCATTTTTTTTTATTTACAAAAAATAATGTAAAATACACGCTAGTTTAAAGAATGTCAGAATGAATAAAGTCTTTGCTATAGATCTTGCAACGGCAAAACTATAGATAATACAAAATTCAGTATTCTTCTAACAGATAACTTTATAAACACTTTTCTAAACTAACATAAGAGAAAAGATTTGATTTTTTGTATGTTTATTTGTTACGGTTTCACACATAAACGGCAAAACGGATTTGTATGAAACCTGGCACATATTTACACCATGACATGGATACATAGGATATATAGGACTTAAGATACTTTTTATCCCACGAGATCGAGGTCTGGTTATTTAATAAAACTTTATGCAAACATTTCTTGGTATTTAATTACTTATTCATACAAGTTGAATTAAAATGTCACAGACGCTTCTCACATCTCAAATCTTCTAACCCACGAAAAAAAGCCGTAACATTCAAATACAAAAAACGCCCGCCTCGTGTTTGCGGAATTTCTCATTCTGATTTGGTCCGCAGGCGTTTCCTCAAACATCCGTAGAATTAAACTTTTGGCTGAAGAAATTAAATGCTAACATAATTAGCACTTTGTCGCAAGTTTAGAGAGATTTGACGACGAAGCAGATGAATTATTACATGACATTTGACTTTTTAATCTGGTACACCTTGAGAGATTTATTACTGAAAACAAATGAAATAATTGTACGCTTGGACTGCGGTTGGCCGCGTCCCTACCGAAAGCGACTGTCGTGCAAGTACGCGATCATTGCGCTATTTTATATGAATACTAGCTTCTAGAAGCCTTATGGTGTGTCGCCCATGAGCTTCCCCGAGGTTCAAAGTATTCCCATAGCAAATTTCATTAAAATCGGTCGAGCCGTTTCGGAGATTAGCCGAAACAAACCGACAGATCAGACACAAAAATTAAAAAAAATGTTTTTTTAATAAATGTACCGTAGGTATATACTTTCATATATATTATGCAATTATTAAAAGCAGTTATTTTGACAAATCAACCCTTTCCAAAGTGCAGTTACAATCAACCTGGTGTAAAACTGGTGTATTGTGTGTCTTTTAGTCTGTGCTAAATAAATGTATTTTCTTTCTTACTTTCAACCAAACAGCATAAGAGCTATAAGACAAGACTTAAGTAACACAGGGAACATCGACACGGAATCCGTTATCTTGGATTCAGTACAGTCAACAGCAAAAGTAGATGATCAAAGTCAGAAATTCAATACTAATGAACGGAGTTCGCGTCAGAACTGTGTGGCGTCGAAGCGATTCAAAAGTATTCTACGTAGTAAGTATTCTAAGTAGTAGTACTTCGACGCCACACAGTTCTGACGCGAACTCCGTTCATTAGTATTGAATTTCTGATTTAGATCATCTACTTTTGCTGTTGACTGTACAAGATTCTGACCCCCATGTGTTGAAATTTTTCGTCAGTTATTAAACAAGTGAGAGATGTCAGACTTCACAAAAAAATAAATGTGCAAATACATTATTATTTATATGAGAATTATTAATAACAGCCGCACGGGTCGATCAATCAGGTTAAGCTACGCTTGCCGCGGTTGGTGCGTGGATGGGTGACCACCTTTACATACCAAGACCCTCCGTGCCTCGGAAAGCACGTTAAGCTGTTGGTTCCGGCTGTCATTCGTGGATCTTTGACAGTCGTTACGGGTCGTTAAAAGCTCGAAATTCTGACAATTAGTCTTACCAAGGGGTATCGTATTACCCAGTAACTGAGTTGTGGAGGTCAGATAGGCAGTCGCTTCATGTAAAATTCTGGTACTCAGCTGCATCCGGTTAGACTGGAAACCGACCCCAACATATTGAGAAAAGGTTACGCAGATGATGATGAAAATTATTAGAATAACGACATCCCTCCACTTTTTATTCTGACTAGATTTAACTGAGCATTTTGCTCACATTTTGGACCCCGGTTCTTCAGTCATGAGCCTATTAACACAGTATCATAAAGTAGGTAGTGTAAAGTAAAGTAATACTTTGTTGTACTGTCCTATTAAGCTTAACCACTGTCCTAACTCCAATGGTTACCTTTATGACCCGCTACCTCTTATCACTTCCCCCAACAACCTACCGGGCTGTAAAGAGTTAGAACAAAGGACGGCTAGAGGTTAACGACCGGAACCAGCCACAATTACAAATGAAACCCTGTACGCTTGTATTACTGCTGATAGTACACCCCTCACCCTTGATGAGGACTTGAATATTTTACCGTATTTTTTGCGGGTCAGGTTTAAACTTAGCTTCGTCGCAATTTAAAGGATTGACCAACTTTAATTAAAGTTGGTTCTACATTGGACTTTTGGTGGTGAAGTTGTTGCAAACATCTTCAATAAGTATTAGTGAGAGCAGTGGTGGCCAAGGGGTAACGGCCGCGGCTTACGAGTTGTAGGTCGTAGGTTCGAACCCAGACAGGTGCTTTACTTTGTGTAAATTATTTTCATCACCACTGCTCTCAAAACGGTGAAGGAAAACATCGTGAGGAAACCGGCATGTCCTAGAACCAAAAATTCGAAGACATGTGACATCTGCCAACCTGCACTGAGCCCGTGTGGTGGATTACGGCCCACTCCCTCTTACCGAGAGGAGGCTTGTGTCCCAGCAGTGGGAACATTATGGGCTGATCATGTCATGTCAAGTAGTAGTGGCAGTATGTAATGTACGTATCTGGGTGTTGATTTTAAACGTAATTAATTTTTTCGTTTAAATGGGAACCGAGTTGGTAACTAGGTGATAATAAGACAGAGATGAAAACAGAAGAGGAACAAGCAGGGGATCGAGGAGGGGGCGGTGGAGGGGATCAGAACGGAATAACTCGAACTGAGATGGTATTTAGAAAAAACTGCTGAATTTGACAATAATTCAAACGGCGTTTTCCGTTCAACTTTTTTGTTCTCTTTTTCATCACAAATCAGTTAATTAACATTTTCCTCAACTTTAGGTAGATACTCTCCAAACTGACAAGGAAACTCAGTCTTGTAAAAAATCAAAAGTCATTTATTCTAATTACAGTCCCCAAAATGCTCACCCTTCGCAACTTTTTAGTGTTGTAGCGGAGAAGAAGTGACGCAACAAACTTCCATATACAGGGTTATTGGTAAAACATTAACAACCTCTTAAAATGTCGTTGTACTCATCCCCACTTGAAATCGCAAAAAAAAAAATCACCTGTTGCCTCCCTACATTTTGACGAGCTATACGAACATAAATGCATAACAACAGCCGATTTTTTTTTCGCGATTTCAGCTTTTGTCCCATAGTAAAAGTTTTCTACAATTATTATTATTATTATTATTTATTATTGATCAAGTAACATAGACTCAATTACAATACAATTTTAGGCATACAATGTCAGAAGTAATAATTAGGTACACTTAAAAACAAAAATAAATAAATAAATTAAATTAATAGAAAATAGAAGAATTACATTAAATTAGATAAATAACAAAAATTAAATTAAATTAGATGATAACAACAATTAAATTAAAAATTAAATTAAAATTAAATTAAATTAAATAAAAAACATTGCAAGGACAAAATAAATAAAAACAAAATTAACAGATAGATTAATTATAATTTTCTGACCGGCATTGGAACAGCAACATGCCTGTCACAACCATGCCGGATATAAGGACAGTCCAGCCTGTCGGCAATCATTGCCAGGATGGTATTGGGGCTGGCCCGCACCCGGCGCACCAGGGACGCACACCGCTTGCGCATAGAAGCGTGGAAACAATCAGTGCGTGCAATCGCAAACATCCCTGATGCGCTACAGAAACGGGGCAGCCCCAACACCGCCCTGAACGCGTTGTTATACTGGACACGGAGGGCACTGTATGCCCTTTCAGTATAGTCAACCCACAGGCTGCACGTGTACAAGGATGTGCAGTACGCTCTGAAAAGCGTAACCTTAACACTAGCAGTACAACGCGCGAACCTGCGGGCTATCATATTGGCTCGTATCGACAGCACCCTCCGCTCCCGCTCCATATCAGCATGGTCTTTCAGGTCCTCGGTGAGCAGATGCCCTAAATATTTAAACAATGACCCCTTAAGAGGTTTTTAATGTTTTACCAATAACCCTGTATTGTAGTATATCTCTTATCCAAAAATAAAATATAAATAAAAAAAAGTGGCTTTAACATACGCAGGTTAAAGCCACTTTTTTTTAATTTTATATTTTATTTTTTATTGCGGATGGGAAATCATCAAATGACTCCAGCTCTGGGTGGAGCGGAAGGGAGTGTCAGAGTCTTACTGACTAAAACCCACCCGTGTTCCTTCCTTAGCCCTTTATGTTCCGGGCCAGCGGTAACCCTTTCGGACAATCCCGGTATCATCATCTGCCTAGCCTTTTCCTTTTTTTTTTTTTTTTGTCGGCGTCCTGTCTAACCAGCTGAATACCTACCAGTATTTTCCATGGAGCGACTGCCTATCTGAACCCTACAACCCAGTTACTGGGTAATATGATACCCCTTGGTAAGCCTGGTTGTCCGACTTTCGGGCTTCTGACTACCCGTAACGACTGTTAAGCCACTTAGGTACAGACGCCAAGCACATCAAGCTACCCGAAACTGTAAAATTTTTCCAATCAACCTTGAACCTTATGCTTTAGCGATAAAGTTGAAAATCTATTAAAGAAATTTGACAGATTGTAGTAGCTTGATGTGCTGGCGTCTGTACTTTAGCTTTTAGAAATATAAGTACTTCATATTTATTATATTTTCAACTAGCTGTTGCCCGCGACTTAGTCTGCGATCCAGCATAAAAAGTATCCATGTCCTTTTCCAGTCATGCCAAATTTCCATTTTTTTTTTCCACCTGCCAAATTTCATCCAAATCCGTTCAGCCGTTTTAGCGTGATAGCGTAACAAACAAACAAACTCACTTTTGCATTTATATGTGAGATAGGACTCCGCCCAACATCTATAACATCCTACCTAAATTAATTGAGCAATACTTTTCTCCCCGGATTTTTCCGGAGTAACAGTGTAAAGAGAATAAACTAGAAACAAAAACACGGCGACTAATTTTTCAAAACTTTTAATTGCCTAAGCTATGTCCAAAGAAAGCATGAAAGTTACTTTAAAAAAAAATACTCGTTATTTTTTACGACAGGGTTATTTCTGTAGAATGCTTGATGGTTAGGCTACAAAGTATTTTAACACTCTTTTTGTAATTGAGTTTGGCAATGTAAAACTGATGGTCCTACCACGAACGCGCGACGTACTTTCGTTTCAAATACGTACGTCTAAACACAACAATAACTGATGGTCCTACCACGAACGCGCGACGTAATTTCGTTGCAAATACGTACGTATAAACACAACAGTAACTGATGGTCCTACCACGAACGCGCGACGTAATTTCGTTTCAAATACGTACGTATAAACACAACAGTAACTGATGGTCCTACCACGAACGCGCGACGTAATTTCGTTTCAAATACGTACGTATAAACACAACAGTAACTGATGGTCCTACCACGAA
This sequence comes from Oligia fasciuncula, assembly GCA_963082905.1. Lineage (NCBI taxonomy): Eukaryota > Metazoa > Arthropoda > Insecta > Lepidoptera > Noctuidae > Oligia > Oligia fasciuncula. Next base: position 3,890,649 of record OY720401.1, read on the forward strand.
CGCGCGACGTAATTTCGTTTCAAATACGTACGTATAAACACAACAGTAACTGATGGTCCTACCACGAACGCGCGACGTAATTTCGTTTCAAATACGTACGTATAAATACAACAGTAACTGATGGTCCTACCACGAACGCGCGACGTAATTTCGTTTCAAATACGTACGTATAAACACAACAGTAACTGATGGTCCTACCACCAACGCGCGACGTAATTTCGTTTCAAATACGTACGTATAAACACAACAGTAACTGTCTTACAGTATTTTCGTTTAAATTTTTGCAAGAGTTTTTTTTTTAATACTTTGCCCCACACTAGGAATTTCTCCTGTAGGTATAGTGGGTGCGTTTACAAACATTTAAACTCACATACATAAACAGCCAGACCTGGAACAACTACTTGTAGATCATACAAATATTTAATTTTGTTCCGTGCAGGAATCGAACCCGTGACACGCAGCGCAGCAGTCAATTGCTTAACCACTGCGCCAACCGTGCCGTCAAATCCTCGAAAAGTCGGACAGAATATACGTAAAAGACAAAATAATTGCGTTACACACAAAGAAATCCTTTTGTTTGTCATTGTCAATAAGAACATAAAAATATAATAGAAATAAGCGCTAAGATAATAAAACCAGGCAAGAGCGAGTCGGACTCGCGCACCGAGGGTTCCGTACCATCATAAGTTCTTAAATTTTCACCGGCGAGCTACTTACTAGATCTCATTCAAACCAATTTTCGGTGGAAGTTTACATGGATGTACATCATATATATTTTTTTGTTTTATCGTTCTCTTATTTTAGAAGTTACAGGGGGGGGGCACATTTTACTACTTTTGAAGTGTCTCTCGCGCAAACTATTCAATTTAGAAAAAATATATATTAGAAACGTCAATATAATTTGAAGACCTATCCATAGAGTTACAGTTCTAAGTATGGGGAGAGAGTTTTTTTTTTCCTATTTTTATGTGAAAATCTTAATGCGGTTCACAGAATACATCTATTTACCAAGTTTCAACAGTATAGTTCTTATAGTATCGGAACAAAAGTGGCTGTGACATACGGACGGACAGACAGACATGACGAATTCATAAGGGTTCCGTTTTTTGCCATTTGGCTACGGAAACCCTAAAAATACACCTTTGCCAACATCTTCAACATCTAAGAAGTCTAAAAAATTCATCGTGAATTGAAAGGGGGCGGTTACAAGAAAGTTAAGGCAATTAGGCTAATTGGCGATATTTTGTACCAGAGTACACAGTACAACACAAGAACAAAGATTGTACTTGCCTATCATAGCTTGTAAGCCGTTAACTTGATTGGGGATGAAAGCGTTGTTTTCGTATTTGTTTTTTTAGAAAGCAAAAAGGAAAATGTTTGTGTATTTTTGGACTAAAAGTGGCGCACATAATTAACGAAAGGAAAAATAAAAGTTTGGCAAAATTATGCATAATCAGCTTAATTATAAGGTTCTCACTGCTTTGACACAGACCACCTCTTGGTAAGAGCCACCCACTCCGGTTGTAATCCACCACACGGGCCCAGTGCGGGTGGGTGGATGTCACATGCCTTCGAGTTTTTGGTTCTAGAACATACCGGTTCCTCACGATGTTTTCCTTCAGCGTTTTGAGAGCAGTGGTGATGAAATAATTTACACAAAATGAAGCGCCTGTCTGGGTTCGAATCTAGGAACTAAAACTCGAAAGTTGCGGCCGTTAACACTTCGCACCTTTAATTATTTCGGATAAAACGAATTAAGTCCGCGTAAAGAATACGTCAGTCTAACGGGCGCTTCATTCGGACAACAACTACAAACCGAAATAGAGGACCTTCCGTCTCTTTTTGTTTGACGGAATGGGCCAATGAGTATTCAAAAAACCGTTGTTCGTTTGTTTTGAATGAAATTTGGCACCCTGATTGAGACCCTGACCATGACCATGACCTGGGTAAGGACATAGGCTATTTTTCATCCTGGATTGCAGACGAAGTGGCGGGCAACAGCTAGTATGATTATAAAAAGAGGAACGGAGGGAAGGGCACTGCAACTGGCACTGGTAGTGACGTAAACTCGGGTACTCAAATCACGCTAGCAGTGAAGGCACTCCATTATCATTCCCATGGATTTTTATATGTTTCTATTTGTTTCAGATTATGAAGCCCTGCGGGGGGCAGAGCCTCGTCCAGGCGCTATGTGGAGTGTGAGCGTGTTCTTCCTTACACAGATAGTCGTTTGTCAATTTACAACAGGTCAGTTCCAGAACTTTGTATTTACTTCTTAGAATAGAATACTCTTTATTATGTACACCATATAACCATTACCACCATTTTAGATGGGTGTATTATACCTGAAATAAAATGATTTGATTTTGATTTGATAAATTACAGACATACATAATATACAGAAACTGTGCAAAGGGTGACACAATGGGCGGTCTTATCACTAAAAGCGATCTTTTAAAGACAACCTTTGGATCGATGAAAAAGGGGAAGGACAGACAAATACTGTAGGTAGTCTGTGGTGTACCATTTACATATTACAATAAATACATACATAAAGTATATTATAATAATTCTTCAAGTTGCTCTGTATAAATACATTGATGCCGATTCCCTTGTTCACAAACTGAACTAAATTTAGGTTCGGTGCATCTTTTTCTTTCTATTTCATTAAGAAAAGGACCGAAGATAAATTGTAGTTTAGTCCTGTCAAATTGATAAGTGCCTGACACTACTCCATACAAGTTTAGACGTCATTAAAAACTTGTCAGCCGCTGAGAGCTGAGAGCACAGAGCTCTTCAAACACAAAGACAATTATTTTACGCGGCGGCTTACACGTGCAGAACGAACCTTTTTTTTTGTGTTCGGGGGAAACCTTCAAAAGGAACCCGATCTCCGAGGGGCAGGTCGGGGAGTGTGGGATTTTTACCTCACTTTTTACCTTGCTGATCACCATCAGCACACAGGTGTTCCTCTTAAAAGACCAAGTCCAGAGCCCCCCCGTGCAACGCCTATAAGGCACATCCCTAGGGAAACTGTAAAGGAACAACTGTGCCGTACGAACGTACCTACTATTTAACCAGAGAATTTCAAGGGACTTGTGAGCGAAACGCGTTCTCATCCCAGAAACACTGGCACACCAACCTCATTTCTCTTTACTACTGCCCTTATCTCATAATCTCAGATAATTTACATGCCAGCGCCGGTTACTCAACAATCTACTTTAGCGTTATGTATTTTTAGTTGATTTTGAAATGACAATCTGTAATAAAAAGTCATAATATTTTTTTTTTGATGCGATGTATTTGGATCTTTCATAATTTCAGCCCGTTTTTCCGTGCGTCCCTCATTCAAGTTTTTGCTGCGACTTTGACGATATCGCCAACCCAACGCGTTTTTGGACGGATCTGGTTTGCTTTTTTTTTTGTTGAATGGGCTCGCTCTTGACCTCGATCACGCCCGATTGAAAGCGATGGATGAGGTATATGATGGAACGAGCGTGCCCAGAAGATGCCTAAGGCACTGGAAGTCCCACGCATCGACGAAACACAGCAGGCTGCTTGACGCCGGAATCCGGTGGAAGGGTGGTCGCAAACCAGGCGGGCGTTAGCCCTACCACCGCAAGGGAAGAATAAGGTGTTGGGTGTGACTGTCCAGATTGCGCCGAGCGCTCGGTTTAGTTGAGTAACTGGCGAAACAAACTGCACTACACGAGGAGGCTTTTTCATGCATCCCAAAACCTATTTCTCGGTTTCTTTGGCCTAACCTTGAAATTGAGTTAGCAGTCCCAAAACTTGATAATTATCTCAGTTACTTGATAATAATTCAAATACATACAGTAAGTAACCATTATCCTTCTTCCCCAGAAAACCCACAAACAACGACAACAGAAGAATCCCAAACGGTGACGACATTCTACGCGCTCAGCACTGGCATTGTCCCCGCGCCAGTGATGCTAAGACTTGGCAACTCCACCATCGACAGCACCAAGTCTTTTAAAGTACCCCAACCTTCCCAAGACCCTGCGACCTCCAAACCTACTAAGGTAGACATGGTACCGCATGTAGTGCTGAAGAACACGTACTTCGACCATGATAGGAAGTATGGGCCAAGTTTTGAAGATGCTCCTGATGGAAATATAACTAAGATTACTGTGCAGTTAGGAGAAGATGCGCATTTGAACTGCAGAATTAGTTTGCTACAAGATAAAACGGTGAGTGTGCATCACTTTTTCTATTATTATAGGTGAAGACTCTTCTAGTTTATGCTATGGCTCTTTTAATAACTCTCACTATTTTAGAAATTAATAAGATTACTTGGGTTCCAATTTATTTATTCTTTAATTAAAACGGTTTACAACCAATTACAGAAATCAATTAACCACTCACATTTGGAGGCCTAAGGTCCATTAGATGTCTCTGTATTGTGTTATTTTTTAAAATGCTGTTAATTTTTACCCGACTACGGCGAAGCAAAAAGGAGGGTTATGATTTTGACCGGTATACATGTATGTATGTTTGTTCATCTGGGGGCATAAAAAGGCCACTTTTGCAGAATCATAAAAGGAATTCATCAAATCATTATAAATCATAATAGACAGTTAACTGTTAAGTTAATCGTATCAAATCCCATTGGTGAAGGATTGTTCAGTTATTTTTTTTTGTCTGTGCTTAAATACCAATCCAAATCCAATCCCAATCTCTTGCAACAAAAAAAAGCAAAATACGTTTACGATTCTGCCAAAGTGGCCTTTATAAGGCCCCTGTTCCCTGATTACTTCTATACTACTTGTCATTATTTGACAAATGAGGTATCGTTGGAAGCATTTTGATCGAAATATAAAAGAATTGTAAAATTCTATCGATTCGTACGTAACGTAACGTAATCAGCCTTATAACGTTCCCACTGCTGGGACACAGGCCAGAGGGAGTGGGCCGTAAATCCACCACGCGGGCCCAGTGCGGGTTGGTAGATGTCACATGTCTTGGAATTTTTGGTTCTAGTACATGCCGGTTTCCTCACGACGTTTTCCTTTACCGTTTTGAGAGCAGTGGTGATGAAATAATTTACACAATGTAAAGCGCCTCTCTGTTCGAACCTACGACCTACAACTCGTAAGTCGCGGCTGTTACCACTGGGCCACCACTGCTCTTCGATTCGTATTCTAAAAAATCTCAATCATTTATGCAAAGGTGGGTCAGCTAATTACAGTAACAGACTGTACTTTGCTTCTGCTTTTATCTATTCATAACCTCTTCCGGGTTTAAAGTAGGTAGGTACTGGAAGCACAACGAGCATATCGCGTGGGATAGCACTGTTTTAGCCAGTATAGCTAGCGTGTGTTTCCTCCCCCAAGATAAGGCAAGCTCTTTTTTTTAAAAGGACACCATTTAGATTGCGGAACCCTATATTTTCTTAAGTAGCTAATCTACTTAAAACTGTTAGCATGTTAACAGCCGTTTTGTAAACTAAGTACTTAAAGTAATAACTCACTTTGGTAAAAACTGTTTGATTCACTTAGCTTTGAAGGAAATTAATTGTGGTAGTGTTCATATTTTTGCTACAGTGTTCAGGCCTAGATTTTGGATAAGCTAGTAAACTCATGGTAAACTATTTTACTTTACGCCCATTAAAGCCTCAACAAGTATCGATATTTACGAGAGCAGCATACCCAATCCGTCATCGGCCGACCTATGCTCGTACGTCGTCGGTCGAACTCGGCTTATCGAACGAAACTCATGCAAAAGAAAGTGATAGCGTACACTACTTGAACTGACGATGACGTGCACATTGTCCGATGACGTCCGATAAATAGGTGTTATGTAATGATGTATTAAGGTCATACACACGTATCAAACCGGAAAGGGATCGTCACCGTATCAACCCGAGCCGTTCAGTATTCTTTGTATGAAACTCCTTAAGAGCCTATACTACCTCAGCTAAAATTCACTTTTTATCTCGTTCGCACGATACTGGTCGCGGACTGTGTGAAAGCGAGACAGAGTGCGGTGCTGGGCGGGAGGCAGCGCCAATAGTTTAGGTATTTGCTTTTTACGGTGAAAATAAAGGTAATTTAAAAAAACTAACTAACATAAAACCTGCTTTATAGTTAGTTCAGTTAGTATGCAAAGTTTCATGATCTAATTTGAAGTATTTTTTGAATACCAGCGGTTTATTGTTCGGTTTGGAGGTAACTTTGGATTTTTTTTCTATCGAGAAAATTTTATGGAATCGTGTTTTCGTCTAACATTAGACCTTACATTAATCCTTAACTTTAGCATATATTTATTTCAAAATTAATGCTGCGGAATTTTCGACATAACGGAGGATCATGCTAAGCCATTTGAGGTAGTATAGGCTCTTAATGCAACGCTGACTAATCAGAACCGTAACGTAATCGCCTCTCCTCGGGACAAGCTCACGAACACCGCGGTGCGGTGCGTTACGTCTCTCCGTATCCGAACATACGTCTGTTCGTCCATCCTTGCCCCTCTCACCCCTCCGGCCTGCCTGCTGCACCATCAACCAGCGGTCGGCGAGCCATAAGCGCGGCGTCGCCTAGCCGTAGCCGAGTCGACGTATCGGAGCTTCTCATCCGCTTCGGTTCCGTGCTTACGTTAGTTTGACGGCTAGGCGATACGCGATACGGTTGATACGTGTGCTTATGACCTTTATGGTGCATTCGGTTGGCGTTTTTTGTGCAGTCAACCTCTCGCTAGTTAAGTTATTCTTGTACATCTCGTACAGTCGTACGTACGTGTGGGTGGTAACGCTTTTACGGAGTTTCAATAGAATAGGAAGCTACCTTATACTGGGTTTGTTACAACTGACATGCCACCTACTGTACACGAAAAAAGAAGAAGCGTAGGTACGTAGACATTTTAACAAAAAATCCTGATAAAAAAATTATGACATTAGCTATTAGTAAGTAGCTAACTTTATTATTTTCTTGAACAACCTCTCATAAATGATAAACCCCTTTTTTCAGCATGTTAGGAAGAAAAAATACAGGGTTATTGGTAAAAAATTAACAGCCTCTTAATAGGTCATTGTACTCATCATTATGAACAACTTTTACTATGGGACCAAACCTGAAATAGCGAAAAAAAAATCAGCTGTTCCCTACATTTTGACGAGTTATACGAACATAAATGAAGGGAACAGCTGGTTTTTTTTTCGGGATTTGAGGTTTGGTCCCATAGTAAAGGTTGTTCATAATGATGAGTACAATGACCTCTTAAGAGGTCGTTAATGTTTTACCAATAACCCTGTATAATCACGCTCGTGGATTTTATTACCTTTTTATAGCAACATAAACTTAAATATTATTTTATTATGAGCGGTTAGGTAAAAATTTTATGTCTGACAATAACATAAAACCGTTTTTTCTGGAAGAGTTTACAAGTTATCAGATAATGGTCCAGATAAACAAGTTTTTCTGAATTCGTGTTTGTATAATCAAACATATTGTGATGTAAGTACTCACAAGTTATAAAAGAAATAAGTAGGTTCCTCTTTCTTTTTTCCTCAAGAAATAATGGGTTATTAGTCAATTCGCACGAATTTACTCAATCACACTGAAGTTAAAAAAAAGTACACGTTTTATAATATTTAACTCTTAGTGTCTAAACACACTATGCCAAAGTTACACGACCGAAGTTCGGCATGATTACGCCTGCAATGCTATTTAAATTACTGACGACACATAATGCCGAAATTACGTTGTGTCAAATAGCGTTGCAGGCGTAATCTGCCGAACTTCGGTGGCGTAACTTTAGATATTTAGATACTTAGATATCACTTCTGTGCGCTAGTGTCCTTTTTTTTCTATATCTACTTTATTGCATCAAATTCAAAATGTGCCAATTGCCTAATATATACAATATGAAATTGAAAACATGCGACAAACCGAAATGGGAGATTGTACTCATCATTATGAACAACTTTTAATAAGGGATCAAAACTACAATCGTGAAAAAAAAAAATCTGCTGTTCCCTACATTTTGACGAGTTTGATTTTGTTTTCGCGATTTCAGGTTTGGTCACCTGTATATTTCTGAAGCTCACAAATAAATTTACTTTGTGCGAGTCGCCTATAGAAAATTTTGTATTAATTAAAAGTGTCGATTCGCCCGTTTCGGGCGAGTAAACTCGTGCGAATTAAACCGTTTAACTGTAGCTCCAAGCGTTAAATGTCGACTATCTTACCTCATTTCTATTTATTTATTAGTAGAGCTGTCCTACACCGTTTAAAATAAAATCGCAATGATCCTTCTTTTTTTTTTTACTTGTCAGATTTTAAAATTAAGTCTCTTTTAAATCAATCAAGAATGTTACTATATTGGAATAATTACTTCTGTCCATAGCAGTTCAAATATTTAAAGAAACATCATCTGCCTTTTCCCAACTATGTTGGGGTCGGCTTCCAGTCTAACCGGATGCAGCTGAATACCAATATTTTACGTGTAGCGACTGCCTGTCTGACCTCCACAACCCAGTTACTGGGTAATACGATACCCCTTGGTAAGACTGGTTGTTAGACTTTCGGGCTGCTGGCTACCCGTAACGACTGTCAAAGATCCATGAATGACAGCCGGGACCAACAGCTTAACGTACTTTCCGAGGCACGAAAAACTCTGTAAAAATATTCCTCGTGTTCTATTCTCAGAAAATGTACCTTTAGAGCTTTTAATAGAACTTGTATATAAGAGCATTTATTATCTTATAAGGTTTCTGTATCGTCTATCATATAAAATTGTTCAGAAGTTAACGTTCTTTGATATCATAATGGCGAGTACCTTCCTATTGTTGATTTATTCCGGTTTGATCCCCCTGACGTAACCGGTATATTGGAACCTTTATTTGGAACCGGTACTTTGGAACCAGAACCAAACCGGAACCTGTACCGGAACTGTACCGAAAAGAAGAACTTTTTAAGAACCGAAATGAAGAACCGCAACCCAAATTCGTACCGGTTTTCAATCCCTGCTCCATAGACAACTTTAGACGAGATTAAAAAATTGGATACTAAAAATACGTCAATTTACGCCAGGCGCTGACTAATTTGACAAGACTAAACTAATATTTATCATCTGTCCTTGTCTTAATGAAATAGAAAGAAAAAGATGCCTGAACTTAAATTTAGTTTAGTTTGTGAACAACAGAATCGGCGCCATTATTATTGAAGTTAAGACCCGCACAACAGGATAATCGAGCGCCATATTCTTTTCCCCTCGCTCCCAAATCAGCTTTAACGAAATGTAATTAATTATGTACCAGAATACAGCCATTACTTATTTAGCTACCAACCGTATGCTACAAAATAAAAATGTACAGAAGGTCGGCTCCATACGGCGGGTGAAAACAGGAGCATGCACACATAGCATATACGGTGCGGCGGCGGGAGATCTCATGGCTCTTTTATTTTAGGTCGGTGACCGAACCCGTCGTCCATTGGGTTTACCCGGATTCGACAACCGAATAAGTCAGTTTGGTACGTCGCGTCCTTTGACTGCGTCGATAGACACATTCAAATTTAGCCTGAATTTCGCTCCCTGACCAACAGGATCTTTTCTCAAGTCGTATATGACCGAACTAGCTGCGCCCCGCAGTTTCACCCGCGTAAATATGGATCCCGTGGGAATATCGGGATAAAAAGTAGCCTATATGTTAATCCAGGGTGTTAGCTACCTCCATACAAAATTTTATCAAAATTGGGCCAGCCGTTTGAGCATGAAGAAGTAACAAACATATAAACACACACACACCCCCACACACCCCCCCCCCCACACACACACAAACTTTCGCCTTCATAATATTAGTGTGATACGGCCACAGTTACAACTTTTATACCAGGCCGGTCACCGCAAATGGGCTGCGATCGACTACGGCCATCGGAATTACAGTTTTTATTAGTCGGTGACCGAAAACGGTTGCAGTCGAGTACGACCAAACCAACCTAATGTAAACGCGCTATAAGTCTCATCCGATCAAATGCTAGTCACGAGTGCGCTTGCACTCGTTGTACGTGAAGCGTGTCTATGTGTGCGTGTGTTTCCGTTTGTAGTATGGAGCTGACCTTCTGTACCTATCTATTGTTGTACTTTATAATATGGAGATACGCGGGAGCTAGCCGAAGAGATACGGAGTTAGCCGAGCACCCCAGACTATTACTTTTACACACTTCGTTAGTCGCCTCCATTAAACAACATGACATTTTACGAAATCTCATTCCAAGGCTTTTCGTTTACGACACTTTCTAAACTTGCAAACTAAGTAGTTGAGATAATTTTCACTATAAATTAAACTACCTACATAATTTCATGATGATGTTTTAAAAGTTTGATACCGTCTGTGTTTATACTATCCGTTAAGACCGATTATGGAGAGGTTCTTAAAATTGGCAACACGGCTTTTACTAAAATACTCCATTTAAAAAAGTATGCAATAAAATCGAATGAATAACTAATTAAATACAAAATATTAACCCCACATAAGATTTCGATCATCTGAACTCAGAACAGTAAAAAAAATATTTTATAATTTAGGAGTATATTTTTATGGCCATACTCTATTGCTTTAAAGTGGTTTTGATTTTGGGCAATGTCCTTACTTCGTGCAAATCCGAAACGCGTCTCATCTGTGGCGCTTTGTAGTTATAACTAAACTGTAACAATTTTCAGACCTAACAACTTTTAAGACTCGGCCTGTTTCAGTATACCGCCAATACCTGACGGCACGGTTGGCGCAGTGGTTAAGCGATTGACTGATTCGCGGGTTCGATTCCTGCACGGAACAAATATTTGTATGACCAACAAGTAGTTGTTCCGGGTCTGGCTGTTTGTGTATGTGAGTTTAAATGTTTGTAAACGCACCCACAATACAGGAGAAATTCCTAGTGTGAGGCAACGTTTAAATAAAAAGAAAAAAAAATTGCATAAACAACTAAATTATAAAAAAAAAATTTTTGGATCAAATAATCCATAGAGTGTTAGTAACATAATATTAAAACAACTTATTATCTAGCTCCCTTCAAAATGGTTGAGCTGAATGGTGCTGATCTATGCATCATGTTCGTGAATAGGTGCCGTTAGTTGGGGCTGGTCATCGCTTAGCTGCCTCGGCTTATTTCACGCACTCGCTGCGGCCACTTGTATGAACTAGCTATGGCGTGAGTTGCCCGCGCGCTCCCCGCGCCGAGCAGCCCGCGCCGCTCAACGCGCCCGCGTGCCCACTATGGACGCTCAACTCATACTGAAGTTTTTATGTTTGAGTACGCCGCGCCGCGCCCGCCCCGCGCCCTCGTTTGCAATCTGGCCAAGCACTAAGAAATCCTTTCTCCTAACGAAATCAAAGATATGATCACAATCTACTAAAATTACGCCAAAATACACAGATTTTTTTTCAGATCGAAGCTTATGTTTACGCTACGTTTCGTCACACGAATATAACAGTACTTTGGGTTTTCCTATATCCCAATAATTTTAGTTATTGGCGCCACGAAAGGAGATCCTAAGACAGATAAAAACCCAAAATAAAATCAAACTGACCATGACTCAAGTAAATAGGTACTCCCCAGAAATTCCATTCACTCAATCAACGCACAGAAGTTTCCATTCATCTACACTTAATGGAGCGATCAGCTGAAGTACGACTTAAAATTCGTTAATGGCGCCAAGAGCGGCCATTGTTGGGACAGTGGCGCCACCTAGACTCATTATTGCAATTGTTACATCCATTGTCAACAAAGTGGTCGTCCTGGGAGCTATTAGAAAGGATTATTAATCAGCGGCTAAAATTTATACGAGACAATTATCCGCACTTTAAATATTGGCTGGTTTAAGTTTCGAAGGGTTGTATGTAGGTATTAATATTTTAGAGTTAATCTCTGAGTCCTCTCAGAGATTAACTCTAAAATATTAATAGAGAATATCGTTATTAGGTATTTGTGGAATACTGATGGTAAAGTATTTATTTATTTATTTGCATATATACGCCACCATTATAGTGTCCCAATTCGGTAGTGTAGTTAATTAACAATTCATGAAATAATTTAGGGACTACTATCCCATACATGATTTACAAATTAAAAACATAACACGTGTGAACCCTTACCCTTGCGAACTTGCTCAGTGAACATGAAAACTTAGAAATCATTTATTTTGCAATGAATTTGGGTACAAAACAAAATAAAATGTAAACATTGTGAATGCAGTTCCAACACACTCTACCTTACGACATGCAAAAGTAAAAAAGTTTTTATATTTACTCAATTGTACAACCATATAAACCAACCGTTATTTCTTGTGTTTTTGTTTAGTGTCTGTGCTTACTTACATAGTCGTAAGTTTTACTAACAATCTTGTTTGAGTTGGTCACTTTAATAAAGAAAAATTCTATAAATGATAAATGATTTATTTCTGTAATTATACAAACACTTTTACACGTCAATCATTTTTTTTTAAACTATATGAGGTCGGCGTTTCCTATCTGACTATTCTGAGAAGAATGGCCGAAACAAACTCAGAAGTCACAGTCTTAAAGTCCAGACAAAATCTTGGTCAGATCGTGTGAAGACCATGTATATTGGTGTCTGAAATGGTCTTTTGAGGAAAGAACCACACAGATTGAGCGGACCTGTCCAATCAGTGCACGCATTTGTCAAAAATCGTGCAGCTCAACTCAGAACTTAAGGAGCTCAACGATTCGACGAACAATACCAAAGACAGGACATTTGGGTAGGCCGCATAAACTACTCAAACTGCCAGACCATGATTAAAACTGAAACAATGACCCACATAGTCCTCACATTCACAATAATTAAAATAATATAAAACTTTATACAGTAAATGTACATGTCATTGTTTAAGTAAATAGATACTTAAAAAAAAGAATTAAAGTGTAAAATAGCAAAATAAAAACAATATTCATTGTCTAAACCTATTGGAGCAGCTCAATCCCAAGCCTTTTTGTCCTCAATATACTCTTTTCTATTCTGTCGGCTACCATAATGTACGCATTGTTCACGTCAGTGAGACGTTGTCTAACAGTTTAGTTCGACCGCGCGAATAATATTGATAAAAAGCTAGATACAACGTAATAACACATCTCATACTGACATTCACTAATAAGCAATCAGTGACTCTTTTATTACAACCTCTGAAATTACCCCTTAAGTTAATGTTTTAGGAACATTAACAAACTAAATTAAACCAAAATACATGCTTGTACAAATATCCACAATAATTTGCCTAAGACTTGCAAAATGCAAGCACAAGTGCCACACAAATTTTACTTCAAACGTTCATGTAAGTATTGTTCCTCAGGAATACAAGTACACAATTACTTGAAGATCGTTACAATGCACCCATTAGAAGCGCATTGTTACTATATTCTATTTTACCGTCAACTTACCGCCGCAGTTTTGTTTTGGCAAGTATCTCGAGACTGTTTAATTTATACCATACAATTTGCAAAAGACGTGACCAAGATAATAATAAAATTTATGTAGCTTTGAGAATCTTACTTAATTACAGAATTAACTAACTTATGAATTAATGTTCACGAGATAAATTCGTTTTGATAGCGACACAAAAACAAATGACAGTCTCGCAAATTAAAAAGTGTTCCCACATGTTCCCAAAGAGTTCCATTTTCGAATTCCATAATTGTTTTTTAATTATTTTATTGTAAGTGGCCAGATCCAGAAACTTTCAGTATGCCCCACGTATCTATATCTATACTAATAACAAAGCTTAATTTGTTTGTTTGTTCGTGCTTAGCTCTGGAACTACCAATTGGATTTAAAACCTTCTTTATGCATTTGATAGTCCAATTTTTGAGGAAGACTTATAGGCTATTTGACATTACGTTAGGACCCTTAGGAGCTGAGCAAAGTGAAAAAATAACGCTAAGCGAAAACTAAGTAATAGCGCGGGCAGGCGATGCCGATGCGATACGACGGGGCAACAAGAAATTTCACGTGGATAAAGTCGCAGGCAGAGTCATCATCATCTGCCTAGCCTTTCCCAACTATGGGTCGGATTCCAGTCTAACCGGATGCAGCTGATTACCAATATTTTACATGGAGCGACTGCCTATCTGACCTCCACAAGCCAGATATTGGGTAATACGATACCCATTGGTAAGACTAGTTGTCAGATTTCGGGCTTCTGACTACCCGTAACGACTGTCAAAGATCCACGAATGACAGCCGGGACCAACGGCTTAACGTGCTTTCCGAGGCACGGAGGGGTCAGGGTATGTAAAGATGGTCACCCATCCACAGACCAACCGCGCCAAGCGTAGCTTAACCTGATCGATCGACCTGTGGGGCTGTTATTATTTAGCCACGGGCCCCTCTCGCAGGCAGAGTAAAGGATATAAAATACTGTACCAAAACTTTAACTTTCTGTTGAGAAAAAATGTAATTACGGCTGTAGAAATATGGCCTGCGGCCGTAATGGGTCGTTATATTTATTCAGGGGGAATAACTTGATTCGTTGGGGTACAACTCATTATTTATAGAAACAGCTGTATTATGTATTACGTAATACGTAGGGAGTTGGTTGGTTGAAGGTCGAAACTAATTGAGTGTTTGTAAGGCTGAGATTCCATTTTTTTATTTTATCAAGTATCTGGTACTTGTTGACAGGCCTACGCTGTCCTCACATACCTACTGTAATTTGAAAACATTGTAAAAGCCAATTATTTTTGAAAAAGAGTAACCGTGGAGTTTCTTGCCGGCTCTTCCGCATAGGAAACGACCAATTGGAACCGTGCACCTAGCTTCTGACGTTTCATAAGTGCCCATGTAGGTTTATGTGAAATAAAATATTTTGATTTTGAAAATGAAAACCATTGCTACTCTTAGTGTGTTACGCAATTAACCTACTGGATGTTCTTAAGTATCATTAGGTACTCGTTGACGCTCTATCTTTTTTAAAAATAACTTGTAAATATGTGAGCACCATGTATCTATCACTTATTTGATTTACCTGTCATTGCTTAATTTTTAATTCTTTTTAACTTTTGTGGTAGACTAATTTTATTATGGGTGCATCGTGTTCACATATAATTTATATTATGTATACAAGACCATGTAAAACATTTTAAATGAGTAACGGTGGAGTTTCTTGCCCATTCTTCTCCATACGAAAACTACCTTTTGGAATGGGCGACTAGAATCATTTCTATTTAGTTTTTTTTTTGACGTTCAAAAGTGCCTTTAATGTGCCTATTTGAAATAAATTATTTGACTTTGACTTTGAATGCGGCATAAGCTGCGGTGTAACTATAGAATAATTTTATGAAATGAGTTACTACGTAATTAGATGCATAACCAAGGGCACAAATGTTTTTAACAGCTCAATTTATTACTCCATTTAGTACCAGATCCAAACTATGCCGCCGCGCAGCTGATAAAGACGCGAACGGGTACTAATCACTTAACTTTTCACGGAGCATTTCATTTGGGAAATTCTGAAATGTCATGGTGGAACATTAAGAGGAGATTTAGCGAGGGAACAACAATCGATGCCTCGTTTCGTTGATGGGTTAATCACCTGGGGATTAACACCACGAACGTTGAGATTTTCATATTATTTAAATGGTAATGGGCGAATCGTTTTAATGGTAAAATCATTATTTGGATTTATTTCGTCGGTAAAAGGTTAACGGTTGATTGTTATGGATTAGTTAAATTGGTATTTTATGTGTACAGTAAGCCAGTCATACTTTGAAATAAACAAATGCCGCTCTTTATAGGATTGATTCGGATGAACGTTCATTTCTGTAGTGCTTGGCCAGACTGGCAACGCGGGGCAAGGAGCGGCGCGGGTGCGGGAAAGCGCGCGGTCGTGCCTGTCCGCAGTCGAGCATGGCTTCGTTCTGAGTTGTCGTGCGTGTCCAGTGTTTGTCAAAATATAATATGGATGAAGAAGACTTATTTTTACTTTATTGTTGTTGTTCTGTATGTGTTATTATATGGCTAATATTGCTTATGTGTTAAATCGAATCATGGAATAATCATTTTCTGTTTCTTTCCCTTATAAAATAAGCTATAATATATATTTATATATTTAGACGACAACACATCTGCACGCGAGGTCCCCTCGAACTAGTTTGAGATCCCCGCTCTCCGCGCGAGCCGCCCGCCCACTTACTGCAGCCACTTGTATGAACGAGCTATGTGGTTCTTTCCTCAAAAGACCACCTCAGACATCGATCTACATGGTCTTCATATAACCTGACCAAGATTATGTCTGGACTTTAAAAGAGACTGTGACCTCTGAGTTTGTTTCGGCCTTTCTTCTCAAAGTAGTCAGATAGGAAACGCCGACTTCATCTAGTTAAAAAAAAAAACATGATTGACGTGTAAAAGTGTTTGTACAAACCTACTTACAAAAATAAAATCATTTATCATTATCATTTATGGCGTGAGTTGCCCGCACGCTGCCCGCGGCAACCAGCCCGTGCTGCTCACAGCGTCCGCCCCGCGCCCGCGTGCCCACTATGGACGCTCAAATGAAGCTCTTATGTTTGAGTCCGCGCCCGCGCCCGCGTTTGCAGTCTGGCCAAGCAATTATAATTTTGTTAGCGTAGTATAAACGTAGTAACGGCAGAGACCTACGAGTTGTCGTAGTTCGAAACCATAGATATCCGTGGTCGAAACTCAGACCGGCGCTTTATGCGATGTTACGATCCGTGACCCCGGCAAATGACCCCTGCGCTCCAGTTCTATATGTGCTCCAAGGACCTATTTTAATAAATTATAAACCAATTAATAAATAATAATGTTTAATGAAATTAAAATATGTTCATAAAACGAAGACGTAAATCCCTATACGTGTGTTAAATTAATGTCGCCATTAAAGCGCCACGCTGTATAATAGGCCGAAACCAATGTTTACTTTCATCACCATCATGAGCCCAAAAGACTTCCACTGCTGGACAAAGGCCTCCCCCAAGCACCGCCACTTCAACCGGTTCTGTGCTTCCCGCATCTGGCGGATTCCTGCGGCCTTCACAAGTTACTTGTCGGCCTTGTTTGAGTCTTTGGTCAACTGGACCCACTCGAACTGGACCCGCGGGTCCAGTTGACCTAATCACATTTTGAATAGGTCGGCTGGACCCACTGCATATTATCACCTAAAGATATTTTTTTGTTCCAGGTATCCTGGGTCCGTCGCAGAGGCAAGGATGAAATGCCAGAGCTCCTCACAGTAGGAGCGGTGACCTACGCGCATGACAACCGGGTGTCTGTAGCCCGGAGATACCCTGGGAACTGGAGGCTACTCATCAGGGAAGTCAAGCCTGATGACGAGGGAGTATACGAGTGTCAGATATCGACGCATCCGCCTAGAGTCAGCAGGACCTATTTGCACATTAATAGTAAGTGGTTCTGTAAAATAGTTATTAGAATTGTAGATTTCGAAATCATCATCTGCCTACCCTTTTCGTAATCATATTGGGGTCGGCTTACAGTCTAACCAGATGCAGCTGAATACCAGTACTTTACATGGAGCGACAGCCTATTTGACCTCCACAACCCACTTACTAAGTAATACAATACCCAGAGATGAATATATGATAATAATACTATGATACCATGAGATCGGGCTGTGAACTTTCTTAACATTACCGAGAATTGCCCCTCAGATCTAATGTAGAGCCAAGCCCCTAACTCAATTGCCAGGATCGCCCAGAGGACACGGTGGAGGACACGGTGGAGGTCTGCCCCGCTTGGGCGGAGCACCGCCGTGTCCTCGTAGAGGCGATCGGCAGCGGCGGCGACCTCTCGCGTCCGGCCCTGGTGCAAGCTATGGTCCGGAGCGAGAGGGAGTGGGAGGCAGTCACCTCTTTCTGCGAAGCAGTCATGCTAGCGAAGGAGGTAGCGGGACGGCTCAGGGAGAGAGCCTCCCGTCCCAGCCGCCGCGGGAGACGCTCCGGGCGTCGAGAGCCGCGTGACGACTCCCGGCCACCGTAGGCGCGGGCCTGCGAGCGGAGAGTAATGGGTAGCTCACCGTCCGATCAGGACCAGGCCCGTGCCGGACGGCGCGTACGTGTTCCACGCGCGCCTCAAAGATATGTCAGCATCGAGGAGGGGCCCCATAGGGCCGAAACCTGCCGGGTCAGCGGGTTTGTCCGAAAGGGTTACCGCTGGCCTGGAACACAAAGGGCAAAGGAAGGAACACGGGTGGGTTTTAGTCAGTAAGAGTCTGATACTCCCTTCCGCTCCACCCAGAGCGGGAGGGGTCATTTGATGATTTCCCATCCGAAAAGCCCAAAACTCAACAAGGCATAATTCAACAATCTTTACATCTTGGTCAAAATGTACGGCTTGTTCATTTCACGGCCGTCGCACAGACACTACTATATGCTTATGGTAAGAAATTAAGTGACTGGTCTTTAATGTTATGTCCAAGCCATACAATTTGACCAAAATGTAAGGTTTGTAAAGTTAAGGGCTTGGCTCTACATTAGATCTGCTAACTTTTGAAGTGAATACTTCTTTAGGCGCGTTAGGCACTTTTTGAGATGGGAAAAAACCGTTGAACTCGCGACACTGTTACCGGAACCGACACCGCGCCTGTTAAGTGTTCAAGTTTTCTCTTCTGTCGGCACCCCCCCATTGCCACTGTTTTTTTTTCACAGTGAAAGCGTTTTGGCAACCTACTTTCAATAATAGAATTTTATCGGTAATAGTTCCGAACAAACCCTTTGCCCTCTGACTTTGTAGTATCAGATAATAATACAGTTTCTTTTAGGCTAAGTGAAACCCAGCAAAAGCGTACGTAAAAGGCTAAAGCTTATGTCTGAAGCTATTTCGGCACCACCCTCAAATAAAACAGAGTGTATCATTTGCTTACCCTTCTTAGGCGAAAGCGGATTAACTAAATGAACTAAGTTACTGTTATAGTTATAAACATAACAGTAACTTCGTTCATTTAGTTTTGTTTGTTTTGTTTTCTAAGCTATAGCTTAGAGGCTGTATGTGATGAATATTAAAGAATACAAGAATAATAACAATATCAGTTTTTTTTTTTTTTTAAACGTTGCCCCACACTAGGAATTTCTCCTGTATTGTGGGTGCGTTTACAAACATTTAAACTCACATACACAAACAGCCAGACCTGGAACAACTACTTGTAGGTCATACAAATATTTGTTCCGTGCGGGAATCGAACCCGCAACACGCAGCGCAGCAGTCAATCGCTTAACCACTGCGCCAACCGTGCCGTGCCGTTTTATTTAAAAAGTTAACTCGAAGAGGCAGGATGTTTGTATTTCAATCGTCGTTTTTTTTTACCTACTACAAAGCAAAAACTTACATGTTAGCACAGCCACAGAAATCAAAATCTCAATGAAAGCTCTTTACAAGCTGTAAGGGAAATGAACTACCCGGTACATGCCCGTGGTCCCCCAGTCTAGTCCCCCTTGGGGTACCACAAACGTATATTTTTGCCGGTGGAACCCCCAAGGGGGACAAAGTGGTACCATGGGCAAATTGTTTGGCCTGTGGTACCCCAGCTAATCGCCAGAAAATGCAAAGAACTACCAATCTTTCTGGGTCAGTTTCGTTAATCCCCTGCAATAAATCAAATTCAACTCATGATCCAAATGTGACGATATAATAAGAGAATGTACCATTTAAAATTTTGCTCAGCTTTGACTTGCTTTGACAGCTTTGACATGACATTAGTCATCATCATTTGCCTAGCCTTTTCCCAACTATGTTGGGAAAGTTTCCAGTCTAACCGAATGTAGCTGAATACCAGTATTATACATGGAGCGACTGCCTATCTGACCTCTACAACCCAGTTACTGGGTAATAAGATACCCGTTGGTAAGGCTGGTCAGACTTTCGGGCTTCTGACGATCCGTAACGCCTGTCAAAGATCCACGAATGTGACAGCCGGGACCAACGGCTTAACGTGCTTTCCGAGGAACGGAGGGGTCACGGTATCTAAAGACGGTCACCAATACACAGACCAACCGCGGCGAGCATAGCTTAACCTGATCGATCGACCTTTGCGGCTGTTATTATTTAGCCAGGGGTCCCTCAGGGCATGATATTGGTATTACATAGAAAAGCAATTATAAAGCTAATCACGCGTGCCTGTTCCCACCTCTATCATCTGAAGGATATACTCATAAATAATGTACGTTGTATGGTCCCTCGCCGGTCTTTTTTACCGGAATACGGTCGTATCCGACGTAAAGGTCAACTATGAACCTTTTTAAGGCCCATTTGGGAAATGCACAATCTCAGGGATGCTACAAGATAAGGTTTGAAGAAAGTTTCGACAGACGTTTATTGAGATTATGTTAACACATCGACTTTATTATTTCTTTCATTCTCGAATATGGGAAATATTCGAGAATGAAAGAAAGAATATAGTCGATAAGGACACAATAAGCGAACGCGAGCAAAAGCGATATTCATTGGTGCAAAAAGTAAATGCGGTACAGCTGCCACATAATACAAAAGAGGTTTTATCTATTCACAGTTACTGCCTTTCAACATGTGTCACCATGAGTCATTGTTACACCATAATCATTTTTAGGGTTCCGTACCTCAAAAGGAAAAAACGGAACCCTTCTAGGATCACTTTGTTGTCCGTCTGTCTGTCTGTCTGTCAAGACCCTTTATATCGGGAACGCGTGGAGGTATCGAATTGATATTAAAACCATAGTTATACTCAGGTCTACAGTCCCTTGAAGCTGTGAAAAAATCAAATGGCCGTTTAAGCCGCAAAAAACGAATATTTCGACACACTCAAGGGAATCAAAATTTATAGGGTACTTCCCGTTGACCTAGAATCATGAAATTTGGCAAGAAGCAATGGCATATAGCACAAGTAAAGGAAAAAATCCGGAAACCGTAAATTTGTAGTTACATACCTACTTTCTACGAAATCCTCGATGCGCGAGTTCGACTCGCATTTGGCCGGTTTTTATTTTATCTCTTCCTAGTGATTTGATATAATAATACAAATTCAACGCTCCAGTCATCAAAAAAAGTTAGTAAAAAATACCAAAATTCTGCTTACCCGTATTACAAAATATTCTGATTACAACCAAGATATCTGTTTTAAGCCAATTTCAATGAGATCTAATATCCACGCATGTAGTTATAGCTCCCATCAAATTGCCTAAAGCGCTACCTTTGATGTTGCTGATAAATAAAGTCAGAGTATTAACACGAGCTTCCTAAAACCAATTAACTTTCATGCTCTTTGGAAGGTTGTTACAGTAATATTGTGTTAGATTATACTTATCACACTAATATTATAAAGGCGAAAGTTTGTGAGTGTGTGAGGGTGTGTGTGTGTTTATATGTTTGTTACTTCTTCACGCTCAAACGGCTGGACCAATTTTGATAAAATTTTGTATGGAGGTAGCTGACACCCTGGCGGTTAAAAAATATTGATACCAAGTTACAAATAGCCAGTATACAAATTGAACTTAACAATTTTAGAGTATTGTTAAGTTCAATTTGTATACTGGCTATATAACACATGGTTGATTCAATTTTATTGAACCGCCCGTCTTAAACTTTTTGGTTTAAACTTGGTATCAATATTTTTTAGGCCATCAGAAATTACATGGGTGCCAAGATCACAACTAAAATTTAAACGAAAAATTTACAAAAGCTTCAATAATTAATATTTAGATAATGTATTCCAATACTCCATAAGGTCCCACAGAGAGGAGGCCTGTTTCCCAGCAGTGGGAACATTATAGGCTGATTGTGATTCAAATAATGGAATATGATAATTGAAACAATTAATCATCTTCTCGAGATCGGTCTCGGCAAGGATTTAGATTTGGGCATATTTGCATAAAAATGTATTAAAATTTTCCGTTACACCTTCTTTTCTGGACAGTTATAAATGGCTTAGTTGATGTAGGAGACTTGGATTTCATAAACGTTATCGAAAATAATTTATTCGTGTGTTTTAATTAAGGTGCTATTGATAATGTTACTTTTTTACCCATCAATTTGAATGAGACCGCATGACAAAGATTACTCATACCGCGTAGTAAGACTGGTTGTCAGAATTCCGGTCTTAAGAAAATCTGTATTTAAAGTAATTCCTTATATTTTTGAATAAATTTTATTATTATTTCCTCTATGCCTAAAATAAAGGCCCACCCCTAAAGTATACACTCGATTGATCGCCCCCATCCCTATCTATACTGACTAGGCCAAAATCTAGGCATCCTTTCCATCGAAATTGACCCTTTCACATTTTGGTCTAACTCCTAACATTCGAGATAATACCATTATCTAGAGATTCGACCTTGCGCACGGAATAGTATCTACAGAGGGTCGAATCGGTTTCATATATGGAACGAAAACAGGCGAAAGCGTCGTCGTAATAGATAATTTTTTTTTTTTTTTTGTTTATGTTATTTTAATTTAATTGTTAAGTGATGGAAAAATGTTTTATTATTTTATATTATTTAATAAAATTATTATTATTATTATAGGTCAATCAATTATTATGAATTATTACTAACACTATTTTGTAAGCTCGTAATTGTACTAACAAATACAATCAAATATGGATGTAATGAATCTGAAATAAATTATTGTACCTACCTACTAAAACTATTCTGGGTCTCCGGCCAGACACGAATGTTTCCGAAAGATTGTCGGCTATAATCGATATTTCGGCATTATCAATGTCTAGGATTTTACGGTATTCAGTGGGATTCTATGAGAATTCTGTGCAATATTAACTAGGAGTTTGACGTCTTTTTAGTTTTGGTGTTAAGAGTGATTACTTATGATTTAACATCTGGCTGAAAATATTTTAACTGCTGAATATACATCTCCCGATGACCGCTAAGTTTCAAAGTTTCGTGAACGATAAACAAAACTAAAAAACTATACAATCAAAGAGTACTTTCTTTTAAATTCTGCAGCTTTTACTCTAAACAGACGAAAATAAGGGAGACGTATTTTTCACTTCTACTGTATTTTGGTGGTTATTTTACCTTCTGCCATTCTATGCTGATTTGGAAGTTTTTTTAATCATTTAATACTCTAAACTTAACTTGAAAGAGAAGGGAGTTAATGATCGCGTGACGGTTGACAGGGGAGAATGGAAGAAGAAAACGTGTTGCGCCGACCCCAAGTAACATGGGATAAGGGCAGGAAGATGAATGCTGTAAACTTAACATCAAAATCAAAATTAACTCATAATCTGCCTAGCCTTTTCCCTATGTTGGGGTCGACTTCCAGTCTACCGGATGCAGGTGAATACCAGTATTTTACATGGAGGAACTGCCTATCTAATCTCCACAACCCAGTTACTGTGTAATACGATACCCATACAATATGGCAAGCTGGTTGCCAGACTTTCGGGCTTCTGACGACCTGTAACGACTGTCAAAGATCCACCGTGCTTTCCGAGGCACAGAGGGATCTTGGGACCCATCCACGGCCCAACCGCGGCAAGCGTAGCATATTGTTATAAATATTTTTTTTATTTACTTCCTGTGTAATCGTTTAACAACATAATTATGTCAGAGCCTGTCATAATTACATCCAACAGGAGCTTACAACCCTCTCAATTATCACAAACTCGATTATAATCTTCCTCGCGTTGTTATTAATTGGACCCCTTCGCTCAAACAACAAGTAATCCATACATTATGTAACAAGGGACTCCTGAGTTTCTGTCAATCGGTAAAATTTAAGTTGTAATGAGTACAAGTGTTGGGTAATAAAGTTAGGAGAGTAACTCGAATGAGAACTCTTTGGAAGGTGTCGCTGAGAAGTTGGATGTCGTTACTTTGTTTTACTTTAAAGTGTAAGCGCGCGTTCTGCTGCCTTGACTAAACTTCAGCTTTAGACGGTTTAATTTTAGTTTGGTAAAATTACATTGTGCCAAACCAACCAGATATGATTCAAAGTCAAAGTATTTATTTCAAATAGGCACATAAAAGGTACTTTTGAACGTCTAAAATAACAATAAAATAGTCGTCGAATAGATCCTAGTCGCCCCTTCCAAAAGGCAGTTTTTGTTTGGAGAAGAATGTGCAAGAAACTCCACCGTTAGTGTTTTAAAATATTTTACAATACTTTGCCATTAATTATAATAATAATAAGTGAAGACGATGCACCTAAAATAAAATTACTATACCATAATAGGTAAAATAATTTAAAATGAAACCATGACATAAATTAATTATATGATAGATACATTGTGCTCACATATTTACAAACATTGTAAAAGTAGACGATTTTCATTAAAAAAAAATTATATAATTATGTAATAAGTCAGGGTGTGAGTTATAGTAATGTCAGTAATATAATAATCGGTATTGTATTCCACTACGAGCTGCGCCTTCACCCGCATAAGTTTCGATCCCGTGGGAATATCGGGATAAAATTTTGCCTATATGTTAATCCAGGTTGTCAGCTACCTCCATCAAATTTTATTAAGATTGGTCCAGCCGTTTCAGCGTGAAGAAGTAACAAACATATAAACTCTCACACACACCCCCACACACACTGACAAACTTTCGCCTTTATAATATTAGTGTGATTCCGGTTTAAAACTTATTTATTTTGTCCTCAGCGCCTCAAGTGTGGGTAGTCGACGAGGCTGGCGCCCCGCTCTTGGAGAAATACTACGAAGCTGAGTCGACGCTTGCGCTGCTCTGCAGAGCGCGTCACGTCGACACCCCGACGCTGCTGACGTGGCTGCACGAAGGCAGGGCGCTGAATGCTGACACCACTCGCGGAGGGATCAGGTAAGACCCGCATTCTAATTACGTAGACGACCCACTGACCCGTATCACACTTTCAATCAAATTCCGAATGACTTTGTAGGAAATTGTTAATCCATTCCTTCATACTTTAAAAAAATCGACTGCTGAAAAGCGTTTCCATTGTAATTGTGTTACGCAATCACTCCTCTATTTGTTTACTGGTTCACTTAAATGATTTACTTCAATAGTAAGTGACGCAAAAGTGAATCAGATTGTGATAGTCTAATGATATTAATGTCTATTTTGGAGCGCTGGAAATCTGAGCTGTACTTCTTATCTCTACCCCATTATTCTTTTCATCTCTAATTAAGAGCGTTTACGCCGTACGGCATTTCATACAAACTTTAAAGCCCTTATTTTTCGAAATGAATGAACCGATTTTAATGAAAATTCATCCGCATAAGCAGGATACAAAGGTCTAAAAAGTTAGTAGAGATAATTTCGTGGAATTTTTCAAGTAGGCGTTGATGGCCAAATACGAATCTATGAGGAATAGCGAAAAGTACTCAAAGGAGTCTCGGGCTCGATTTTGATGAAAACTAAAACAGCATCATTAAATTTTTGAAAAATCAATATTTCTAGCCAGGAATCGAAACCGTTGATTTTGAAAAAAAAACACATTTGGCCATCCACGCCTACTTCAATTCACCCTGTAGGTATATAGGTACTGACGGAACCACAAGATCCATAAAATATAAAGAACAAACCAGAATGTATTGCACGACTTATTTCTGAACTTAAAATGAAACTTGCAACCATCGTTGTCGCAAGCCGGTCTGAACCCAACAAAAACATGAAAACCCGTCATTTTGTCAAAAGCAAATATTCTCACATGATTTTCTCTAAAAACTACGCCCTAAAATAGTTTTCACTTTAGTTGCACGCTCAAGCAATTTCCGATCATGTTCATAAAAGCATACTTTTGTCAGCGAATTTTCAAGTTCTTTAGACCCGCATGCATCGTTATAATGAGGTCTCGACTATTTCAATTTAAGTTCTGGTGACGTATTTTAGTTGAGAAAATCTAGTCAAAGTGTGTGTGGATTAATAATTCTGCTGCGAGTTCTGCGAATATTCTTTCTGGGTTGAGCTTGTGAGTAAATTAAATGAAACTTAATTACTGGCTGCTAGAAGATTCTAAAGTAAATGAGATCCAGTAAGTACCTAGGGGATGACAACTGATTTATAAAAAGACTAGCTGCACCCCGCAGTTTCACACGCGTAAATGTCGATCCCGTGGGAATGTCGGGATAAAAAGAGTGTCAGCTACCTGTATACAAAATTTTATCAAAATTGGTCCAGCCGTTTGAGCGTGAAGAAGTAACAAACATATAAACACACACACACACACACTCACAAAGCCTTTTGCCTTTATAATATTAGTGTGATTTTCATAGATTCTATAATCGTAATCATAATTTGTCGGTCTTAAGATTAGTCAATGATAATTATCATCACATATTCTGCCAAGTGTAGCGTGCAAATATACGACAATTTCTTTAAAGAAATTTGGCCTTTATGTCAAACCTTCGCTCGTAAGTAATGTCAATGTCGAGTCTAATAATCAATCGTCTTTTTGGAATCTACAACAAGGGCCAGTAACGTGGAACAGTAAAAGTATATACTTCTCTAGGTACCTCATCATCTGCCTAGCCTTTTCCCAACTATGTTGGGGTCGGCTTCCAGTCTAACCGGATGCAGCTGAATACCAGTATTTTATATGGAGCGACTGCCTATCCGACCTCAACCCAATTACTGGGTAATAGGATACCACTTGATAAGACTGGTTGTCAGACTTTCGGGCTTCTGACTACCCGTATCGACTGTCAAAGATCTGCGAATGACAGCCGGGGTGCTTTCCGAGGCATGGAGGGGTCACGGTATGTAAAGATGGTCACCCATCCACAGACCAACCGCGGCAAGCGTAGCTTAACCTGATCTATCGATCTGTGCGGCTGGTATTATTTAGCAACGGGCCCCTCACTTTTCTAGGTAGGTACAGTCGAGTTCATTAATATATTGGCCCTATCAGGCTTTACAAATATTTGAACGTCAATAAAGTTCACAATATTGTGACAACTTTAAGCATGACATACAATACAAGCTGTTTAGAGTTTTAAGATACTTACCACTGCCTATATATTATTGATTCATGAACATGATCAGATATTAAAGAACTCGACTGTACCTATGAAATTGAAATATTTGGAGCTTTACCATACATTAGAATCCAATAGACAAACATAATTATAGTCAAACAAAATAGCCCAAATCATGAATTTATAATCCCTCCAACCTCTATCACTCACTTTAAATTATAACTTTTCCCATAAATAATTCAGATCACCATCCAAACAAGGAAATAATGGTTTATTTTACATTCTATCGGTACTTATAGTGTACAGAAAAAGGAAGCAACCGGATTGCTTATACATATACAATGTAAATGGGGCGGCTCACGCAAACGTGAAACTTGAAGCCGCGCCAGACATTTATGAAATTTTAATAGAACCCGCTCAGAAACACGCCGTTGACAACAACCTAATAGAACGTTGATGTTGTGAATATTGTTATATTACTTTCTTCAGACTGCGGAAATATATATATAATAATAATAATCATTTTATTATCAGGCAACTAAGGCCCATAGATATGTGGCGCTATTCCTGATCAAAGGACGCACCTGTTTCGAGCGCACGTAGCTCGCACCTTTATCGGCCGCGTGACGTGTGTACCCCACCGCTCTGCACCCGCGCACCGGTTACAACCGCGCGCGCCGGCGCCGGGCGGCGGGGTACACACGATATAGCGGAATACACACACGGAATAGCGCCACAGATAAAATACACAAAATAATCTTATACAATAATAAACGATGCGAGAAGCACAGAACCGGTCGAAGTGGAAGTGCTTGGGGGAGGCCTATGTCCAGCAGTGGACGTCTTTTGGCTGAAATGATGATGATGATGATGATGACATATTAAAAACCTTAAAACTATGAACTATACATGTAACATTGTCGGCGTCGTGTTTCGCTGCGTGGTGTCGTGTAACCGTCCTCGGAAACGTCGATATACGACACCTTTCGGCCAAAAGTCCTCTTTCAGACAGGTCTGTAGATGTTGGGTTGGAACTCGTACCACGAATGACTTGAAGTTGATGTTGTGGCGCGATTCCAACCTTTCGACCCTCAGAGTCCAGTTGGTCTTCACCTTCAAATACTGCACGACGTCCTCATATATGCTGCCTTATTTTATTTTTGACAGTGGAACAGTAAATGGTTTTTAGAGATTATTTTTGAAAAATAAATGTGTTCAATAACTGGATGAAGAATCACTTGTTTTACTCTCGTCTTCTGGAACGTACAACAACGAGGTGGCCATTATAGTAGTGTCAGTCACAGAGTTTAATGAAAATCGACTACTATTGTTACTTCAAATATTGGCAGCTAAAAACAGTACAGTTAGACAAAAAGATTCTTTATTTACTAAGAACACTGTTCTTGACAGGTTTTATTTATTTAGTAGTTAGTTACTAGTTATTCTAGCTGTAGCTGTTTATCGACGTGTATGTACCTGTGCCTTTATTCTTCAAGTTTCTATTCGTGAACGGGCGCCGTCGG
Organism: Oligia fasciuncula; assembly: GCA_963082905.1. NCBI lineage: Eukaryota > Metazoa > Arthropoda > Insecta > Lepidoptera > Noctuidae > Oligia > Oligia fasciuncula. The sequence continues at coordinate 3,919,058 of OY720401.1, forward strand.
TTGAGACTGGTCATCTCTTAACTGATTCTAAACATATAATTAATAAAACTTATAATTTGAATTGTTTCCTCATTTTTTTTTCATTGTTCTCACGTATAGAAACAACAAGAATAATGTACCCATGATTTTGTAATATCCTGATTTAGAAGAGGGTCTTTGGAGTTTCTTGCCCGGTTTTTCCCATAAAGATCAACGTTTTGGAATGGGCAACTAGTTTCAAATTTCTGACTAACTGTCCGACTCTTTGACAGTTCAAAAGTGCCTGTAAATGGTTTAATGGAAATAAATGCTTTGAGTTTGATTCAAATTCACAAAAATATCACTAAAGTACTTTCTTCTTTTACAGCGTGAAGACAGAACAAGTGCCAGGGGGCGCTGATAGTCAGCTGCGTTTGGCACGTGTCAACAGCAGCGACGCCGGTAACTACACATGCGCGGTCAGAGGTGCCAGATCCCACACCGTGTCGGTGCACGTGCTCAACGGTACGTATCGGGGATATTATGGAGAATGGATAAGACTTCCCATCTGGACATGAGTTACCTTGGGTAACCTGGAAGTCTTTAAACAGACTCCGGACCCAGGTTAGCCGAAGCAAGCAAAACCTGTTCAGGTGGAGATTCATAGACGACTCCGCCTTAGAGTGTAACTGTGGTGCTGTCCCGCAAACGATGGGACACTTAATATCGTGTCCTGCGTGTCCTGTCAGCTACACGTTACAGGAACTGATGGACGCTAGTGAAGGCGCCAAACAAGTAGCCGAATTCTGGGCCGAATCCATTTAGATTGCTATCGACACGCTAAGAAGAAGATGGTGAATATAATGAATCGCTCATGTTTTAGTAGGTAAATAAGAAAGTTAGTCGTCTGATGGTAGGTGGTCAAGCCTATGGTTGCTTGCACAAAGACTCGGATACCCGGTAAAAACAAGTTGGTACCGATCGGTGCGCATAAAATGGCCCCATATTTACACATAAAGGAACATTTAAAACATTGTAACCGTTTAAAACATTGTTTGCGTCGGTCTAAAGGCACTATTTGGAACCGAGCTGCCAACTGCAACTACCGACAATACGTGCAGCGACAGCGGTCCCAAATAGTACCTTAATGGTACTATCGATCTGAGGGTCTACGCCCTAAGTTTTAAATCCGTAATTTCGGCCGAAGTAACGGGCGCTACCTAATCCGTATCACCTAGGGATTTAAAATTAGTTCGGGGCCCGACGTAAGAATGAATGAGACCACGATTTGATAGCTGTCCGTACTCTCGATATGTATTTGCCCGACCGTTTTTTTGTATTTGAGACTTGCTTTGGGATCAACTACTTTTGAAAGGGCACTGTTATCTTCGTTGACGGGACTTGGAGAGTATCGGAAAACCCGCTATGAAATACTAGAGGCATCGTGAGTGCGTAGATTTTTCAGAGGCAAAGTGAATGAAAAGCCTCATGTGCGTATTATGAAACCGTTGTACAGTAAATGGTGGTAATATTTTACCATGAATACGTATGATCTAAATTATAAATAGATTCGCAATATGCACAAAATAGCTCCAAACTTGTAAAATTAAATGCAGAAGAGGTAGACACTATTGGTTACACCTGCGTGTATTTAAATAGAACCATTTAGAACAGAATCTCTAAATGGCTCCATTTAAATACACGTGCTCTTTGGTACAGTTTCATGCATTTATGGATGATACCGGGATTTATTTTTGCCATATTTTTATTTAATCCGTTAGGTTGAGTGTTGAGCACGCACGTTTACTATAAACTGCTTTTTTTTTTAATATACTGGGTGGTAAGGATATCGACGCCCAACCTGTTACCTTCGGTTCAGTACACGATTTTCAAAGTCAAAGTCAAAACGTTTGCGAATTATGTAAGTTTTGAACCCCTGCATTGAAAGTTTTCGTCAGTTATTAAATAAAAACCGGTCAAGTGCGAGTCGGACTCGCGCACCGAGGGTTATGTACTTTGTAAATAACACATGATTTTTTTTGTAATGCAACGACAAATTTACGATTTTCGGATTTTTTTCTTTTACTTGTACTACGTGACATTGCTTCGTGGTAAATTTCATGATTCTAAGAACTCTATAAGTTTTGATTTCAGAACATAAGCACACGTATCTTTTGATTGCGTTGATTTAGAAGTTTGGTTTTTTCACTGCTTCAAGGGATGGCATCCCTGAGTATTTGATATTAATTTCAACTTGATATCTTGACGCGTTCCTGAGAAAAAGGGTCTTAACCGACAGACAGACGGACCCTAAGTGAAGTGTCACCTAAGTTTTCTCGGTGAGATTTTTACAGTAGGTACTTATATAGCGAATATAGATAAACACGTTAATTATTCCTTTCCTAATGGTAGCCATGGTGAAGCCTCAGGTTATTTTATAAATAAACAAATAAAAAAATAGCATCGTTGAATTCTTGACGGCCACAAAAACAGAAAAGACTTTCTATTTGCCGATTCCTAAGAAAAACTGTGCAACGAAAAGCACAAATATGGGTTCAGCAAATGACTAAAAGGAAAAGTACTACAAAGTAAAAGCTAGCCATATAAATGCATAAATCAATCCAATTCTCAAATAAATATGAAATCAATCATATTTGATCACCAAAGGTTCTCAAATAAAATAAATGTAACCGAAGATCAAACATCAAAATTCAATCTTTGATATCGAGGTTTGAGCCAAAAAATGTTTCCCAAGTTCGATCTCAACTCACAAACGATATTATTATGCAAATAAAGACCAAACTTTTGTACGAGTATCGCAGAAACTGATTTAAGTAGTAAAAGAAAACTTGAAAGTCGGAGTCGCGCCTAAAATAATAATGCTCCTCTTTTAGTAAAATATTAATATGATAAGAAAATAAAAACAAGCTACTGAAACTTATTTCTTTTATCCTTTGAGGGCTGACTAATGGATACTCATTTTTGATTGGCAACTAATATTGTTTTTGTAATTTATGACATTGCAAAATTAGGTTTTTTCGGTCACAAACGTAAACGGGATGAATGAAAGGAATGATATGGAAGAGAAGGGAGTTAATGATAGCGTAAGGGTTGACAGGGGAGAATGGAAAAAGAAAACGTGTTGCACCGACCCCAAGTGACATGGGTCAAGGGCAAGAGATTGATGATGAATGAAAGGCAGCTGCGTGCAACTGTCATGGGTATTTGAATTAAGAAGGAATTTAATTTTAGTCGACTCTTCACGTGACCAGAGGGCTGGCCTATTTTTTGGCCTAAGAATTTTTTCGATGCGGACGAATTTTTTGATGCCCTTTGATTATTTCCCCTCTTTTTTATATACTTGTACATATAATTATTATTATTTTAAGACTTTTAGCTTTTAAAATATTGTAAATACTTTAAAACAATATTTTTTTTTACATTAAAGTATAATACATTAAGAAGGATGCGTATAAATATTTAACCAACCGTATTAAGGGCTGATTTTTCAATCGACAGATAGTTCTTATTCTTGGAATAAAATTGACATCTGAAAGATTCTGTACGGAAGAACCGTCAAAAACTTATCTGCCGTTGGAAAAATCAGCCAACAGAAACAAATATGAGTATGTAAGAGAAAGTCTGAAAATGGTGACGATAACCAAACAGTTTTGTGGAAATCAGTAGATAGGCTTGCAGGACAAGTCATGAAGAAAAATTTGCCTATAAATGTGAACTCTCTGTAACCACATCTAGCACAATATTCCTTCACTAACACGTACCCCTTTGTTCCAGAAGAAAGCCTAGCGGAACTGCACGCAGGGACCCAGTCACTGCACCCACCGTCAATGACAACACTCATTTTACTCCTAACCATACTCTACTTAGCAGAAGGAACACTGTTCTTCAAACCTGTGGTTACTTTCACAGCACTAGCTCATATAGGACAGGCCCAGGGCCCACCGAATGAACTTTATATATTGTTACCGACGTGATAAAAAGCGTTTAGAAACATGTAAATATACGTTTGATTATGAAGATAAATTATGAATAGTTATTGGGAAATAAAATTTCATTATATATTTTGGTTGTTTTATTTAGAAGAAGCCTTGAATATAATAATAAATATATCCAATATATATTTACAATATAAACTGAACTCGCGAAAAAAAAATCAGCTGTTCCCTATATTTATGTTCGTATAACTCGTCAAAATTTAGGGAACAGCTGATTTTTTTTCGCGATTTCATGTTTTGTCCCTTAGTAAAAGTTATTCATAATGATAAGTACAATGACCTCTTAAGAGGTTGTTAATGTTTTACCAATAACCCTGTATAAGTCAATGAACGGCCATCTTGTTTTATTTTTCAAGCACATCAAAATGAACCTTAAAGCTAAAGATACAAGAATTTGCAATTCCTTACAGATTCCAAAGCTTTCTAAAACCACAGATTCTTTAGGTATTCCAAATTTTTACGAGTCAACTTCTAGAACAACTCTTGACCTGAATTTGGTATCAACAAAACCTTTTAAAACTTCGGTAATAAACCTGGAGCAGCGGTTGAGTACTCAGAAAATGAATAAGCAAAACTCTATTCTAAGTACCTACCTGGCTGAAATTCAGAAATTGGAACGGTGGTTTTGAAATACCTTCTTTATTCTTGTGGCATGAATTTTACAGGCACCCAATCACCCATATCTTTCAAACAACAATGCAATGATGCTATATTAGGGTCACTATATTAGGTAAAAACTCTTTAACAAATGTTCAGATGTATTTTTTTGTGAGTTGCCAAGAAAATTCCTAAAAAAAGCGTTTTTGGTTGTCAAGTCTTCGCAAGTCTTTGAACTACACAATATCCTTATAAAAAAAACTTTACCTTGAGTAAAAAGCGAATAAGGATAACAGAAAAGCCACAAAAGAAACTCGCCTAGATAGAAAATATTTATAAATAAAATACCTTAGCTTCTGAGAGATAGGCATAATTTCGACTAACTTCAAAGGAGCGGCGCCGATATTTTATTTTCATATCGAATATTTTTCAAGTAATCTTGGTTGATGCTTCTACATAGTGATGTGATGCCTTTGGTGAACGAAAATCGAAACACATCAATCACAGTTTATTTGAAAATGTTCTTGTCTATCTGTTATTTGTTTATGTCAAAAGATAGTAACATAACAACACGCCTGTAATCCCGAAAGGGTTAGGCAGAAGTGCACCTAATAGTACGCCCACATTTCACCATTGCAGTTATGTTTAAGTCCCATGTAAAAGGGGGCGAGACTAAGTGCTTGGCCAGACTGCAAACGCAGGCGCGGGGCGGGCGCGGCGCGGCGTACTCATACGTAAGAACTTCATTTGAGCGTTCATAGTGGACACGGGGGTGCGGTGAATGGCGCGGGCTGCTTGGCGCGGGGAGCACGTGGGCAGCTCATGCCATAGCTCGTTCATACAAGTGGCCGCAGTGGGTGCGCGGCCGGCTCGCCCGGAGACCGGGGTTCTCAAACTAGTTTGAGCTTTTTCCTTGTAAAAATCAGTCTTCTTCATCCATATTATATTTTGGCAAACACTGGACACGACAACATTCAGAACGAAGCCGCGCTCCACTGCGGTCAGGCAGATCGCGCGCGTTCCCGCCCCGCACTGGCAGTCTGGCCAAGCACTAAAAATAAAATAATGAAGTCAAAGGCAAATCTTTATTTGTAAAACATGGGAAAAATAAGCTTGTAAATAATTTAATACGCCGAGGCTGGCCCTGGAAGACATGACCAGACAATCTAGACACATATCGCACGGTTTGGATCAAGGTGGCTTTAGAAAAGGATGCCTGGGAGGATTTGGGGGAGCCTTTGCTCAGCAGTAGGACAAAAACAAAATGGAAAAAATATAGAGGTTGTTGTCAATGGCGTACCTACACGCAAATATATTAGGTACGGTATGCGGCCGTAACCTCAGTGGTAACAAAACGCTATAACAGCGCTAGGTCCAAATTAATACCGTAATGCTTGACAACACTCGCCCTCGCCACCCCGTCCCATTTCGCACTTAAAGAAATATGCCTCATGCTACAGCTACACTGTCGCGATAACGCGAACTACACTTTCACGCGCTCTATCTCTCTCTGCGAGACGTCGAGCGGTGTGCTCGGTGTAGTTCGTGTAACCACAACTATGTAACCGTAGCATTAAAACCGGCAAAGTTGTCTAAGGAAATTCAGACTCCTGTATATAACAGATCCGCATGAGAACCAAGGTAACTGACATAGCCCGAAGAACTGCCAAACTTAAGTGGCAGTGGGCAGGGCACATTGTTCGCAGAACAGATGGCCGATGGGGAAGTTTCTGGAGTAGCGACCGCGTACCGGAAGACGTAGCGTTGGAAGGCCTCCCACAAGGTGGACCGACGACCAAGTGAAGGCCGCAGGAACCCGTTGGATGCGAGAAATACAAAACCGGTCAAAGTACCGGTGCTTGGGGGAGGCCTGTGTCCAGCAGTGGACGTCTTTCGGTTGAAATGATGATGATGAATGATGTTTATGTTACCGGCCAAACCCGATTTTAGGATGAACTAGTTTCGCCTAGGTCCTTATTCTCATTCGCTCGCTCTTGCATCCCATATGTCGACGGAGCCTATTTCTCTGTAAAGCGTAACAAAACCTAACCTCGGGGTGCCCTTCGCTCGCTCTTGCATCCTACGTCGCCTATCGACTGACCACAGCCATGCAACCCGTGTAGAGAGAACTGGTTTGGCCTAGGCGAAACAAGTTCATCCTAAAATCGGGTTTGGCCGGTAACATATATAAAACAGTGAAGTCTGAATTCTCTTCCTTTTGAAAAAATATCCAAGCCAACGTACGTAATTGAATTTTGTGTGTTATCTTATAAATATTTCTCGTATTCATATTCAAAGCATAGCACCATATGCTCCCAACATACTATACGAGTACCTACTCTAAGAATTTTATGATATCAAGGTTATGTATATTATTTAGGGTCTTGTGTTTTATGGTTTTCGCTAGGTAAAGGTATTTTTGTTGAAAAGAAGATGCTCGATGTCAACCTTCGATCAAAAATATGATTATGTTGAATATATTTTTTTCAATGCTCAGAGAGATGTCATCAACGATGCGGTAGACTGTAATACAGAACATAATCAATGATATATGTTTTAAGACATTTATTTCTCAAAAACAGAATACAATTTATTCACTTAAAATGAGAAATACTGGTTGCATACAAACGTTCCTTGGAACGAGTATCGGAACGGTATGTTTGAAGTTAGACATAGATATAATAACTGTTAGTCATTAACTGATTAATAATGACTACCTCTGGATAAAGACGTCTTCACAAAAATAAACACGAAATATCGACGCGGAAACTGTTAATGAGTTCAGTGCATTATACTAAACACGCCAGCAGCATTGAAATAGGCTATTTGACAATGTAAAAAATAAGGTCTTAATTATTGACACTCATATAGATTATCGCTTTTAAAATCGATTTGCATTAATTATACTACAAAACAATGTATTATTTATAAAAAAAAACCCGAAAAAACTTCATCTTTTTAAATCTAGCGCCACGTAATCGAAAACGGTCTGGATTGGCTGAACTTAAGATGACGTCATGATTTAGTAAATTTCTGTCTATCGTTGACAGAACAGATGTCTAGTATCTCGACCGTTTCAACGTTTGTTTACGTGAATCGTGACGTCACGACGCCATATTGTTAAAGATAGCGTTTTGACGGTTTATTTAAACAGTACATTTTTATTTACTATTTTTTAAAAGAAATACATTATGCAATTTGAAGTAATAGGTTTTTGTGGGCTCGTTAGACACCATTAAATAATCTGAGATGTTTATCAGAAACCAGTCAAATAGCCTATTGTTAGTCGGTTATAAAAAAAAAAACTGCTGTTCGATAGATTTTCACCGTGTTGCACTTTTGTAAGAAACAGTTGTTTTTTTTTTTTCAACAAAAAAATTCTACACCGTGCAAAATGTCTTTTAACTTTTAAATAACAGTTTTGCTACTTACAACTAAGACCTCAGAAGTTTCAAATAGTTTTCCCCTTTACAACGGACATGAAAAGACCAAGGGGAACGCCTTTACTAAGCTCCGGGGCATAAAGGACAAGATTAAATCAGATTCCGTGTTCGTACAAATAAAGACGTTGAAAGCGAAATCTACTTATCTTGGTGAGATCTTGTTAAGTCATGTTTGCCTAGTACTTTTTAAGCGAAAACAGTTTATTCTCACTTACTTTTTCATAGGATTTTAATTATGCTATATTTTTAAGTGTCTGAAATTGATATAATCCATACCTACTATAATATTGACTACGTGGACTATGTGGGTAATTTTTTGTTTTTTCTCTCTTCGTTTTAATCATGATCTGGCAGTTTGAGTAGTTTATGCGGCCTACCCAAATGTCCTGTCTTTGGTATTGTTCGTCGAATCGTTGAGCTCCTTAAGTTCTGAGTTGAGCTGCACGGTTACTGACAAATGCGTGCACTGACTGGACAGGTCCGCTCAATCTGTGTGGTTCTTTCCTCAAAAGACCATTTCAGACACTAATCTACATGGTCCTCAAAGATTATGTCCGGATTTTTTATATACACATTGACATTGATGAATTTTATTTAGACAATGACATGAATATTTACTTTGTAAGTAATTTTTATTATTATTTTTTATTTAATTATTGTGAATGTGAGGACTATGTGGGTCATTTCTTTTTTCCTTCTTAGTTTTAATCATGATCTGGCAGTTTGAGTAGTTTATGCGGCCTACCCAAATGTCCTGTCTTTGGTATTGTTCGTCGAATCGTTGAGCTCCTCAAGTTCTGAGTTGAGCTGCACGATTTTTGACAAATGCGTGCACTGATTGGACAGGTCCGCTCAATCTGTGTGGTTCTTTCCTCAAAAGACCATTTCAGACACCAATCTACATGGTCTTCACACGATCTGACCAAGATTTTGTCTGGACTTTAAAAGAGACTGTGACTTCTGAGTTTGTTTCGGCCTTTCTTCTCAGAATAGTCAGTTAGGAAACGCCGACCTCATCTAGTTTAAAAAAAAATATGATTGACGTGTAAAAGTGTTTGTACAAACCTACTTACAGAAATAAAAATCATTTATCATTTATCATTAATCATTTATCATTATTATTATATTGAGCAGTGGTGGCCCAGTGGTATCGGCCGCGACTTACAAGTTGTAGGTTGTAGGTTCGAACCCAAACAAGCGCTTTACTTTTTGTAAATTATATCATCACCACTACTCTCAAAACGGTGAAGGAAAACATCGTGAGGAAACCGGCATGTCCTAGAACCAAAAATTCGAAGACATGTGACATCTACCAACCCGCACTGGGCCCGCGTGGTGGATTGCGGCCCACTCCCTCTCACAGAGAGAAGGCCTGTGTCCCAGCAGTGGGAACATTATAGGCTGATTATGATGATGATATTATAAATGCGAAAGTGTGTCCCGGGAAAGGACATAGGATACCTACTTTTTATCCCGATATTCCCACGGGATCGATACTACTGTTTTCTGTCGTGTCGTGACGCCTCCTGACGCAGTGTTAGCCAATCAAAACTCGTTGTATTTTGACGTAGAACTCGTTGTAATTCGTCCTGAACAGATTCGTTTGATTGGTGTATCCCGAGTCACGACACAACACTACACAGTAATGTGTCTGTGGCTTTATGCGTTTGAAACAGCGGGGCGCGGGCGCTGCTAGTATAATAATAATAATAGGTCATTCAACACAGCGTTGTTAACGGTCCATTCAATGCAAACTAAACATAGATATCAAAATCGTTTAGCACATTTTCCCTGCTGATTTCATTCCATTTCAAACATACAGTTTTTTTTTAACAAAATTTTACTAGGTACTATGTTTCATGTCAAGACCTCAAGTAAGTGAATTCTATACTCTTACAGCTTGAAAAGGGTTTGCCAGCCGGTTCTAATCTTTAATACACATTCATAGAAGCTATATCTTTTGATAAGTATGGCAACCATAAGTTTGTTTTCAGTTCGTCCTTTTGAAACATGGTTGAAAATATCTAAATGACTTTAATAATTAAGTTGAAGCAAAGGTGTTAATAAATTATTTATCGGGCCAGATTGTTTGAAGGCTGAAATTATTAATACTCTAAATATAGACAAGTATTCCACTATAGACCAAGGGATACCGTAAAGGTAAGAAAAGAAATGTATATTATACAAATCAATAAAACTGAAGTATCTGTCTGTCTGTCTATTTGTCTGTCTGTATGTTACCTTTTCACGACTAAACCACTGAACGGATTTCGATAAAATTTGGCAGAGAGATAGATTGCATCCCGGGGAAGGACATAGGATAGTTTTTATCGACATACGTCGCGGGCAAAGCCGCAGGCGGAAGCTAGTATGATTTAATATTAACATGGTACTATGGTAAAAACAAATGTTAAAATTTTTGTCTGTCTGTCTGTTTGTTTGCTAATCTCCGAAACGATTGGACCGATTTTGACGGAACTTTCACTGGCAGATAGCTGATATTATAAGGAGTAACAACTTGTATTTAAAAAAAACGAATCAGGGTTCCTCACAAAAAATAAAATGAAAATGAAATCTCCGACGTCCACGAACCCGCGGGCAGAAGGTAGTGACCGATAACACACTAGCACTAGCATCGATTAACACGCTTGCCGAGAGTAGGCCTATGCCACAAATCTTCAAAGCCATTTAACCTTTTGACCGCCACAGTCATGTATTGATGACAAGCCAAAATGTGCCCAGCACGCCACGGTTCGACTATATGACAGACTTTGACGCCGAGGGACGTATTTTGATTTTTTGACGTGTGGCGGTCAAAAGGTTAATGCAGTGATGCTAGATTGTTCCATAGCGCGATTAGCTCCGTCTAGACTTATTGAACGAACAACAGATGCGGACCCGTATAGGCCTGACCAGAATAACAAAGGGATTGGCCTGTGCCTGCTCAGGCCTGTCTGAATCGATATTTCTCGCAAATATACTACTGTGCAGAAAGTAAAAGTAACGTAAACTTCAAGTGTTTACGCCGTACGGCATTTAATACAAACTTTCAAGCCCTTGTTCTTCGAAAAGATTGAACTGATTTTAATGAAACTTCATATACATAAGCAAAATACAAAGGTCTAACAAGTTACTTAAGAATATTTTCGAAAAATAGTGTTACAGCCAAACCGATTTTAAATTTTCCACAGAAACAGAAATTTCCAAAAACAGGGCTTGAAAGTTTGTATGAAATGCCGTACGGGTGTAAATGCTCTTAAATCGAAAATATCGTATGATACTATTACAATTAGTGGGTTTTCTTATAGGTCGGTGTACTCGAAATCGGCAGTTTAACCCATTATTATTTATTTATTTATTTATTCACAAGGCAACTACAACAGGCAATAATCACAGTGAGTACAGTAGGTTCAAATTAAAGGTTGCGACCTGACTATCACCCAAAGCGTAGTCGCACAACATGACCAGCAACAACAATAATAATGGTAACAACTACAGTAAAAAATAAAAATAAAACTTAATTGACAAAATTACAGCTGCAAGGTATGAGCATCTGCCCTCCGACACACTACCTACTACTCACGCAGGGCATGTGTAGGAGACCAAACACGCCAGGTTAAGTGCATAATTCACACAAAGTTACATTATTATAAAGAGCGAGCACAGAGAGAGAGCATTATTTAAAGCGATATAAAATAAAAGCGTTTTAAAATTAAAATTAAAATTAAAATTAAAAAGATTATGAGATTATACTTACGTATTATGATGAAAGATTGAGGGGCCCGTGGCTAAATTATAACAGCCGCGCATGTCAATCGATCAGGTTAAGCTACGCTTGCCGTGGTTGGTCTGTGGATGAGTGACCATCTTTACATACGGAGACCCTCCGTGCCTCAAAAAGGACGTTGGTCCCGGCTGGCATTCGTGGATCTTTGATAGTCGTTACGGGCAGTCAGAAGCCCGACAGTCTGACAACCAGTCTCACCAAGGGGTATCGTATTACCCAGGTACTGGGTTGTAGAGGTCAGATAGGCAGTCACTCCATGTAAAACACTGGTATTCAGCTGCATCCGGTAAGACTAGAAGCCGGACCCAACATAGTTGGGAAAAGGCTAGACATGATAATAATTATTATGATGAAAGATTATTAAATCCAAAATCAGTCACGCTCCAGTGATTTCTAACAAACCTCGCTAAGTAAACACATCTAATTTCGTCCCTCTCCGAAGAAAACCCGGTAATGGTAAGGTAATTAACGAGATGATCTTACACTATTCCAAATTATGGTGTTGACACAAGAGCTGTTAAGAAATGTCCAACGCTGTTAAGAAAACTGATGTCCTTTCTAATCACACTAATATTATAAAGGCGAAAGTTTGTGAGTGTGTGTGTGTGTTTTCACGTGGGCATCGAGGTTACACCTCCAAGCGGCTCGCGATGTATCGCAGTGAAATATCCTTCGGCGTGTGCGTGCATGTCTATTAGCATCATTGATTTAAGGGGCTTACATGACCTAAAGCGCGGTCACTGTCGGATTGCATAGAAAAGAAAGAGAAGCGCGATGACACAACACTGGTAATTTATTGCAAAACATGATGCAATTATTTAATTACAGTAAATCTATTGTTTGGACAAAAAAAATTAAAACACTAGTATTTTAGTATGCTGCTTGTAGAATAATCTGACAAAAAATCAGAATGATTGTATGTATAATATGGTTTTTATTGTAAAAAGAATGTTTTTAGAGGTATCTTCATGATTTTTTTCTATCGTATCAAATTAGTTTTACTATGTTTTCAACACACTATCTACTGGCTGGAAGTCATGGGGACAAGCCTTTGCACAACAATACAATGTTATATAAAACATAAGAATAAAGCTTTATATGACAATTTGAGAATGTGACATTTGCGAAATTCAAATATGTCATTTTGCGAATGTGCATTGTGCGCCAAATCCATTTCAATAACATGTTTTTGGAACAATAGAAACCCAAGCTTTTCCAAAATAAATGAAAGTAGGTATAGAGGCAACAAACTAGAATTAGGCAAGCTATTTTAGTGACAAATTATACAAATTGAACACTGCTTCAAGACTTAACGTAAACGTTTAAGTAACCAAGGTATTGTACGTTTACTTGAGTGCCTATTTCAGAATGATGGTTTAAGGTATAAGAGAAACCGATCATAATCATAATCAGCCTATAATGTTCCCACTGCTGGGACACAGGCCTCCTCTCAGTGAGAGGGAGTGGGCCGTAATCCACCACACGGGCCCAGTGCGGGTTGGTGAATGTCACGTCTTCGAATTTTTGGTTCTAGGACATGCCGGTTTCCTCACGATGTTTTCCTTCACCGTTTTGAGAGCAGTGGTGATGAAATAATTTACACAAAGTAAAGTGCCTGTCTGGGATCGAACCTACGACCTACTACTCGTAAGTCGTGTCCGTTACCACTGGGCCACCACTGCTTCAGAGAAACCGATATATTTTATTTTACGTAGTTCCCGACGCGGTATAGAATAGAATACTCTTTATTATGTACACCATATAAATCCATACTACATAATATAACCTCTTCACGCTTAAACCGCTATACCGATTTAGATGAAATTTGATATAAAGATAGTTTGAGTCCCGGGAAAGGACATAGGATAGTTTTTGTCCCGATATTCCCACGGGATCGAAACTTACGCGGGTTAAACAGCGAGGCGATGCTTGCTACTATATAAAACAACAAATAACACACACAATATCTATCTATACATCTATACATATAATAAAACAGTAACGAAAAAAAATGGTTGCCTGTAAAGTCGGTTTTACGGGCGAAGATTTTACGTGACAACGACCGATCATCCGATCATAGTTGAGTGGGAGAGAGACGCAAGGCATTCGGCGGGCCTCTCTCTCGTTCGGTGACTCATCGTAACGTTACCGAGCGTTACACTTTTTCATAAGTGACTCCCAGTCGCAACCTAATTTAAGACGTTGTCACGTCAAAAAACTGTACATTGAGAATTTTCAAGAAAAAATAAGCGGCTTTTGTTTGGAAAACGTAACTAATGACAAAAAGTGACTTTTTAGAATTTTTGTCTGTTTGTCTGTGTGTATGGTACGGCTTCACGCCAAAACTACTGGATAGATTGAATTGAAATTCAGCAAAAATGTTCTTTGTAAACCAAGGAAGGCTTTAGGCTACATATTATAACGCCGTATGTTATGGGAGGTAAGCAATATTGATTTTAAAAGGTTTTGGTTCGTAATTGAATGCACAAAATAATTGAATGCCCAAAATTACATTTTATTTATTTAGTTATTTATTTAGTTAATAAAAATTTGACCCTGGAAACATAACAATCACGCTATTTTTATAAAGGAGCGGGGCAGTAATATTATAAATTGCAAGGGAACAGCTATTTCAACAATATGTCAACAGGGAATTTAGCGCTCAGGTCAGGCGACCGTTTACCGCACTAAATGGTGCGAGTTCAAATCCCGTATTATTGTTTTAAAAAATCTTAAAATATTTTTTTTTAGTTTTTGCATTTTTTATGTGCATTAGGAACGATATTGTTATGAAATCTGAGAACTTGACATGTCCTATCTAATTGTATGGGGAGTTTCACACCAATATTATTACTAAACAGATTGATTGATGGTACAACAAGCTACACTATCATAAAGTCAAGTCAAACTTTTGGTTCTAAGTTATATCTTACCAAGCACATTTGTGCAGTGCAGAGCAGTGATGGCCCAGTGGTAAAGGCCGCGACTTACGAGTTGTAGGTCGTAGGTTCGAACCCAGACAGGCGCTTTACTTTGTGTAAATTATTTCATCACCACTGCTCTCAAAACGGTGAAGGAAAACATCGTGAGGAAACCGGCATGTCCTAGAACCAAAAATTCGAAGACATGTGACATCTGCCAACCCGCACTGGGCCCGCGTGGTGTATTACGGCCCACCCCCTCTCACCGAGAGGAGGCCTGTGTCCCAGCAGTGGGAACATTATAGGCTGATTATGTTATGTTATGTATGTAAGCATATTTGTTGTTTGTGAAGTGTCACGCAACAGTGACAAAGGGCGCGTGCTTAAAGATTGCTCTTTAATCGTGTGGGATGAATGCACTATGGCGAACAGAAAAGCAGTAGAGGCGGTAAACAGGACTTTGCAGGACATCCGCAGGAACCAGCAAATGATGGGTGGCGTTACAGTTCTCTTAAGCGGCGATTTCCGACAAACGCAGGCAGCGTTTGTCGGAAATCGCCGAAATGGTGACGCGAGGAACTAGGGCTAATGAGGTGAATGCTTTGTTGAAATGCTCTTTCTTATGGCCACATATTCATAGGTTGCGCTTAACGATGAATATGAGAGCACAGCTTGGCGGGAATGGACACGCCCAAGAATTTTCTGATGTTCTCTTAAAATTGGGTGAGGGAACGCTACCAGTAGACGGTGGCCAGGTGGTTCTACCTGAGATACTTGGGAGAGTGGTGTCCACCTTAGAAGATTTGATTCGCCTGATGTATGGGGACATCAATAGGATACCGCACCAAGATAATTCTTGGGAGTGTGAACGAGCCATTTTAACACCCAGAAAAGACCAAGCTTCAGCGATCAATGAATGCATTCTCGCGGAAATTGAGGGAAATTAAGTGATCTACACTTCAATAAACACTGTTGTCGACCAAGATGACGCCACACATTACCCCGTAGAATTTCTCAATTCCCTCAGTGCAAGTGGACAACCAGCGCACACCAAAGGTCTGTGTCCCACATGCTTCTTCAGAATCTCACTCCGCCGAAACTGTGCAATGGGACCCGGCTCAAAGTCGTCTCGCTGCAGAGAAATATCATTGAGGCGGAAATTCTAACGGGTTGTGGTGTCGGCGAGACAGTGTTTATACCACGTATACCACTGATTCCCCACAATTACCCCTTTTTTTATCGGATGGGAAATCATCAAATGACTCCTCCCGCTCTGGGTGGAGCGGAAGGGAGTGTCAGACTCTTACTGACTGAAACCCACCCGTGTTCCTTCCTTAGCCCTTTATGTTCCGGGCCAACGGTAATCCTTTCGGACAATCCCGCTGACCTGGCAGGCTTCGGCCCTATGGGGCCCCTCCTCGATGCTGACATCTCTCTGAGGCGCGCGTGGAACACGTAGGCGCCGTCCGGCACGGGCCTGGTCCTGATCGGACGGTAAGCTACCCATTACTCTCCGCCCGCAGGCCCGCGCCTACGGTGGCCGGTAGACGTCCCGTGGCTCCCGACGCCCGGAGCGTCTCCCGCGGCGGCTGGGACGTGAGGCTCTCTCCCTCATCCGTCCCGCCACCTCCTTCGCTAGCATGACTGCTTCGCAGAAGGAGGTGACTGCCTCCCACTCCCTCTCGCCCCGGACCATAGCTTGCACCAGGGCCGGATGCGAGAGGTCGCCGCCGCTGCCGATCGCCTCTACGAGGACACGGCGGTGCTCTGCCCAAACGGGACCGACCTCCACCGTGTGCTCCACCGTGTCCTCTGGGCGATCCTGGCAATGGTGACACCCGGCCATAATTACCCCTTCCAATTCAAGCACGTGCAGTTTCCTGTGAGCGTGTGCTTCGCCATGATAATAAATAAGTCGCAGGGGCAGACACTGAAGGCTGCGGGTGTCGACCTCAGGACGAGCTGCATCTCACACGGACAACTGTACGTCGCTTGCTCCCGCGTCACCAGTCCTGACTCGCTGTAGGTACTTACATATTGAAATTATAACACTTCTGTTATTCGACGTCTCCTAAATTTCCTTAATAACCTGACGTCTCTTACCAGTAAATTAACTACATAACTTTCAAATAGTTTTGAGGGATCTAAGCTATAGTATGGGACGCATCTTTTGAGTGTTTCTGTAAATCAGCAAACTATCACTAACTATTATTAAAATAGAAATAATACTTGCGATACGTGGGCAAAGCCACGGGTACAGCTATAGTTTATAAATATTTTTTTTTAAAGTTATTTGCAATATTATTGTTAATTCAGTGTACCCTTGGGATCCACTGGGGAATTACGGGAAGAAAAGTTTTTTGTTGTATAGGTACTAAGTCTGGGCAACATATCGCACACCCAGAACAACACTGTATTATGTCGAAAAATCCCAAAATCGACTTTTAAATATAATTGAACTACTACTACTTAATGCGTTTACAATCAACTGAACTTATAATGCTGATACGCATTGGATTCTTTACATGCAATGTGCAGGACATTCACAATCAATATGAGATAACGGTTTTTCGTCGATTCTGAAAACTGAGCTTTTTAGACTTAGTTCAGTGTTGTTCTGGGAGTACGATAAAGGCTATAACTTATTTTGGAAAATGGAACACCTGATGTAGAACCGCAACAGACCAGCTAAAGTATAAGAAATATAAAAATGATGCCATAGCAAAAAATATTCCACGTGAAGAGCATTTTCTGCTGTGAGAATAAATTTGAAGATTTGGAACACCTGTTGTGGAACTCCAAAGCCCAGCGACACTATAACATATAGGAATGACGTCTTAGCAAAGGCATTTCCTGTGTACTTACAAAAATGAAAGATCTGGAACGTCTCGAATCGTCTCGCGCATCCCGTTGTTTTCCAGTCCCCGGGCTCTTAGAATTCGACATCAGACGTTTCAGATCTTCGATTTTGACGACCCCGTTGTCGCTGGCATAAGCAACAGGATCCGCGTACGAAGTCGCGGGCAGAAGCTAGTAATATAATAAATGCAAAGACAACGGCACAATTTAAAATTTAAATAGTTTATCTTCGTGTTAACATCCGGAATAGTTACCGACATAGAGGGCTTGTAACCTGAATTGGAAATGGACTGGCGAAGGACGGATAGCCGTTGCAGCAGACGTGCCCGTGGATTAGGTTAGAAGTAGGGTAGAAATAGTGTAGGAGTAGGGTAGGAGTAGGGTAGGAGTAGTGTAGAAATAGGGTAGGAGTAGGGTAGGAGTAGGGTAGGCGTAGTGTAGGAGTAGGATAGGAGTAGGGTAGGGGTAGGGTAGGGTAAGGGGTGGGACACCACGCAAACGTCTCAGCTACATGGGTTTTCGACTTTAAAAAAATGGTGACCATGTGGCAAAGCAGGGTACCAGACGAATGATTTGGAGATTCTTATGTCTAGCAGTAGACTGCTGAGTCGTCCAAGGTTTTAATGTCATACTGTGATCACAAATGAGTTTACCAATCCATCACACCCATACTCTTCAAGGAAGAACACAGCTAGCTACGGAAAAATACACATTTTGGGAGTATTTCCCGGACAAAACATTACACAAGGAGCTACTAGATCTGAACAATAAAGCAAAAACTTCGTACAACAAAGTCTTATAGAAAACTCGGCTATAATATCAGTTTTGCAGCCATTTATTCAACAAGATAAGACTATTACTTCGCTTCGCCTCTCCATTTTGTGCCAACCGAACTGTTTCACTATGTTTAATATCCACTAAATTTGAGGTTTACTACAGCTCCAGGAAGACGGTAGTAGAATAGCTTTTGGAGTAAATTGCGAAATTACTGTCTTCCTAAATTGCGTAAGTATAGATTTTGGTAAATCCAAGGTTCATTTAAAAGATCGTTTTTGAGAAAACTATTTGCCAGAGCTTAGACCTAGTCACTCGAGTCTTTAAAACTTGGGAGTCTTCGAGACTCGAGTGACTAGGTTATTTTAAAGGCAAGCACGCAGCATCGTCGTCCACTCATCATCAGGAGAGAGAGACAGTGTCCAAAGGTGAAACTGTGAAAAAAAATGTTTATAGCACTGTGTGACTTAAACCCCCTCTTAAGGGGCTTACAGGACCTAAACGCAGAAAACGCAAGTTTTAGAAACAATCAAAGTATATGATCGACTACAGTAAATATCAGAAAAATATATGATATTCTTCAGGAATATATGCTAGGTAGATAGTGTGTTGAAAACCTATTACAACTAATTTGATACGATAGAAAAAAAACATGAAGATACCTCTAAAAACTTTCATTTTACAATAAAAACCATAATACATACAGTCATTATGATTTTTTGTCAGATTACTCTACAAGCAACCTACTGAAACATTAGTGTTTAGTACCTATACGATATGTGTGAGCCGTTTCCAAACTATGTTGGGGTCGGCTTCCAGTCTGACCGGATGAAGCCAGCTGAGTATTTTACATGGAGCGACTGCCTATCTGATCTCCACAACCCAGTTACTGGGTTACAGTCGTTACTGGACAACCAGTCTTACCAAGGGGTTTCGTATTAACGAAACCCCTTGGTAAGACTGGTTGTCCAGTAACGACTGTCAAAGATCCACGAATGACAGCCGCAGCGGCTTAACGTGCTTTCCGTGGCACGGAGGAGTCTTGGTATATAAAGATGGACACCCATCCACGGACTAACCGCGGCAAGCGTAGCTTAACCTGGTCGATCGACCCGTGCGGCTGTTATTACTTAGACATAAGCCCCTCAGGCACGGCTATAGGTCATATATAAATAATTGTTTCCGCTGAATTCGAACCGGACCTTCTTCTTAAAAGCCACCACCACCACCACCAACACTGCGCCCATCATCCTGATAAAAATATGGCCTGAATAAGTTGAATCACACAGATATTTTTTAGAGGGGGGGTGTGTTTATATGTTTGTTACTTCTTCACGCTCAAACGGCTGGACCAATTTTGATCAAATTTTGTATGGAGGTAGCTGACACCCTGGATTAACATATAGGCTACTTTTTATCCCGATATTCCCTCGGGATCGAAACATATGCGGGTGAAACCGCGTGGCGCAGCTAGTAAAACATAAACTGTATGTACTGTTTTATGTTTATTTCGACCCGACTTATGAGATGTGACCTTGAAGAAACGTATTCAGTTAACGAATGTCATTATTTATGTGTTTTGTATGGTAATCGTTTATTTGGCAAGCAACCCGGATAGCAATGAGAATGAAAATGAAATTTAAAGTTCATCTAATCTTCCCTTTCTATCGCTATGTTCTGAAAATTACTTGGGGAATAACCTTTTTCTCTGTGTTTGTGCCTTCGAAGATTTTGAATTAGTGTTCAGTTGACTTACGCCAAATATAGATCTTTAAGGCTCCTACAAACAGGCGCGACACTCGATATAATCGCGCGCGACACAAAGGCACCGCTCGTTGCGCGACTTGCGGTGCAGCGGTGCCTCTGTGTCGCGCGCGATTTTATCGCGTGTCGCGACTGTTTGAAGGAGCCTTTAAAAGGGCAGAACTTTAATTCTACTAATAGGTACAAAGTGAAAGACAGTTGACTGGAATGCGATGAGATTGTAAATAGAAAAAAAAACATTTTTTTCGGCTAATCTTACAGTTTGGTTTGTTCACATTCTGGCCGCAATCTCATTGCAGCCGTGTCTCATAGCGGGTAAACATCACGAAAATATGTTTTTTAAAAGAAAAATTCAATGTATCCAGACGATAATTGATATACTTACTGATAGTTTTATATTTTTATTTTATTATTTTTAAATTAGGTGGCTTAATTAATTACTGTATATTTTTTAAATGCACAGCCGGCAGGTGATAATGACATCATCTATTCCGAGGTCTTATTCTACAGTCACATTGCATCTCTTCGGTGTATCCCCAATGGCCCAAGTTGTACCTGCAGTGACAAACTTGAATTCAGAGTCATCTCAGAAGTTCACCTCTAAATAAATATTTATTTAGCAAGGGTAATTGCGGTAAAGTATTGAAATAAGTTATTTTTGTGAGAGCATCCACATTTTCCTTTCGTCAAAATACTTTTAAACACCAAACGTTTTGTTGCGTAGTTTAAAACTTTTGGTAAGAACCTACGAAAGAAAGGTCGCTTCTTTTGAAAATGGAAAATTTTGTCGACAAAACTTTAGGCTTATCTTGTGCGAAGAAACGATTCAGTTGTAATTGTAGGTAACTTCTTGAAGGTTGTGTGAAACTAGTGGCAAATATAATATCCAGTGTAATTTAGCAACATTGCTCACGCATACACTGGCATGCGCACAAAAGCGTACGACTTGTGTTTACTTTGCTGAATTCCTTTCTCATGCACACATGTTGGCACATACGGGAATAAATTGGGAACAGTCGACACTCGACTCTAATTTATTAAATATGGTCAACTCTAAAAAAGACACTTGACGAAGCCAAGAGTGACTTGTTCTTCCTAAAATTGTAATATTTTTGTTTACTGGACTATTCCTGTGTAACGCCTGTAAAAGATTAACAACTTCTTAAGAGGTCATTGTACTCATCATTAAGAACAACTTTTACTATGGGACCAAACTTTTGAAATTGCGAAAAAATCTGCTGTTCCCTACATTTTGACGAGTTATAATACGAACATAAATGTTTTGTTTTAATGTTGTAACTTAAATTTATTATACCCTACGACCGTTGCATGCACCCGTATCCACAATGTTTGCCTGCGTTACATTTATGTAAACGACTTTTTACACAAACAAATAAAAGTAGTTTCACAGCAATTATTATTGTGCAACGTCACTTAGTTTGATTTACAGACTGCTTAGACGACCCTGTATTGAAATTTGGCCCGTGGTTAAATAATAACAGCCGCACAGGTCGATGGATCAGGTTAAGCTACGCTTGCCGCGGTTGGTCTGTGGATGGGTGACCATCTTTACATACCGAGACCCCTCCGTGACTCGGAAAGTACGTTAAGCCGTTGGTCCCGGCCGTCATTCGTGGATCTTTGACAGTCGTTACTGGTAGTCAGAAGCCCGAAAGTCTGACAACCAGTCTTATCAAGGGGTATCGTATTACCCAGTGACTGGGTTGTGGAGGTCAGATAAGCAGTCGCTCCATGTAAAATACTGGTACTCAGCTGCATCCGGTTAGACTGGAAGCTGACCCCAACATAGCTGGGAAAAGGCTAGGCAGATAATAATTGAAGTTTGGGATCTCTAGGGGAACGGCCTATGTTACCTCCTTTACTATGCCGTTTGCACCTCCCGGGGGAAGCCATTTCCATTGACATTCTCAAAATGTCTGACTACTAAGTGCTACGTCATAGACGTAACGCTTGTTACTAGGTTCTCCGGTATGGATATGTCGACAAGGGGTTCGGTGCGATGCCTTAGCTCGTATAGTAACCAAAATGGTCGCTTTCTCGATGCCTTCGTGTTCGACTGGGATATTCCTCTTCCGATCCTGCTTAACGGCCTCCTGCTGAAGAGAAAGTAAAACAAAAACAACTGATGAACTTAGGTACGTGATGGTTGAAATATTTGGAAATTTATATGTGAGCAACTGAGCACCATGTATCTTATCTGTCATTGTTTATGTTTTTATACTTACCTATTGTAGTAGACCAGGTATGTCGTCTTCACACAATTAGGTATTATCGTATATTAAATTTTGTAAAAAATAAATAAAAGAAAACTATGGAGCTTCTTGCCCATTCTTCTCCATACGAAACCACCTTTTGGAAGGGGTATCTAATTATTTAATTCTGTTTTTCTTGTAAATTTTGGCGTTCAAAAGTGCATTTTATTGGCCTACGGGAAATAATAGACTTTGACTTTAACTGCATAAGCAAATAAGTCAACGTAATTATAATTTTATGCCTGGTCATGGCACAATGTATTCAATAAAGACCAAATTATACGTCTTTATATTGTGTTGAAGGAAAACTTCGTGAGGAACCCGGCATATCCTAGAACCACAAATTCGAAGACATGTGATATCCGTTATCCCGCATTGGGCACGCGTGATGGATTACGACCCCCTCCCTCTCCCAGAAAGGAGTCCCAGTAGTGGGAGCATTATGATCGTGTGCCGCTGTAATGGGCTGTGACAATAAAAAAAAAAAATTTCATTGTTTATGTTCAAAAAAAAGAAGAACGTCGATAATCCTCTTCAGCTTGCTCGTACACTTTCAGGTCCCGTATATACCCCTCAACATGAAACGTTAAGCGTGCCTCACGCGAATTCCCAGCTCTATTGAAGTAGCATAATGTCGTACCCGGATCGCTTACCACTAATGTAACATATAAGGCAGAAATGATCTAGATATGTGCTTTTTGTTCAGCACTACACAGCAATCGATCTTCAATTTTATTGTGAAGCAATAGAATTGATAATTGATTGACTGTTCGACGTCAATTTTGAAGTAATGAGTTTCGGTCTATTTTGGCTTGTTTCTTGTAGTTGATGGATTGTGGCAGATAATGGCGATGTTCTATTTTTAGCCCCCGACGCAAAAACGACGGGGTCTTATAAGAGTGTCTGTGTGTGTGTGGGGGTGTGTGGGGGTGTGTGTGTGTGTGTGTGTCTGTCTGTGGCATCGTAGCTCCCGAACGGATGAACCGATTTTGATTTAGTTTTTTTTGTTTGGAAGGTGTATTAGTCGGGAGTGTTCTTAGCTATGTTTGATGAAAATCGGACCAAGATGGCCGCCGCTACAAAATGGCGGATAACATATTTTTTCACAATTCCCTCAATATGGGTATCAAATGAAAGGGCTTCAATAGTAGAATACTATACACTATAACAAATTTTAAATCCAAGATGGCCGCCACAACAAAGTGGCGAAATACATTTTTTTTTCTCAACTCCCTCAATATGGGTATCAAATGAAAGGGCTTGACTAGTAGAATACTATACACTATTAAAATTTCAAATCCAAGATGGCCGCCACCATAAAATGGCGAATTACATTTTTTTTTCACAATTCCTTCAATATAGGTATCAAATGCAAGGGCTTGACAAGTAGAATAATTTACACTATATTGAAAGGGAATGAGGAATATTAACTACCTAACGAAATGAAAACTAAAAACTTGAAAAATATAATACTTAAAACAAAAAAACCTGTTTAGTCTTAAAAATTATTCTTCAACTATAAATTAATCAATATTTTTTGACGGATAAAAAACCTGATTAAACACCAAATTACCAGAATCTTAAAACGGAAGAAAATGAAAAACAAAAATTAAGGAGTCCCTACAAAAAGCATGAAATAAAAAATTAAATTAAAAATTTTAAAAACCCCCGACAAAAATAAAATTAAGGAATCCCTACAAAAAGCTTCATGCTTTTTGTAGGGATTCCTTAATTTTATTTTTGTCGGGGGTTTTTTAAATTTTTAATTTAATTTTTTTAGAGTTTAGTGCTGAATATTTTCTAACCATCCAAAGATCGAGAATCTGGAGTGAAACAATCATAACCCTGTCTTTGATGTCGCGCTGTCAGGTAAAAGAAAAGGGGCATTTTTCCTGCTGTAATTCTCTTTAGTGATTCACAGATAATGTAATTTATTACTGATTCAATGTGCATACAAGCAATGGACAAAATTCTCAGCTTTTTATTGTTTTAATACGAGCCTTTTGGCTCCTTTGTATGGGTGTATTTTAGGTCTTTCTTTTTTGTAATAGGTATTTTGTTTGTGCAGAATAAACCAATTTTCTTTATTTCCTGTTTTCCTTATAGACCTAACTACAAGCTATAAAAACTGTGGCTTGGACGGCACTTAAAATAGTGGGTACTTTATATTACCAACATGTTGATAACCTTTTTATCCACACGACACACGGACACATTTTTTTACCACAGATAAAAAGTAATTTCAAGAAACTTCGTAAGTACTTATATTTAAAACGAGATCCGCAATTGATATTCACACACGAGAAACTCATAAACAGCTAAATTCTGGTTTTCCGAAAATAAAACAGAGGTTTTCAATTAAATGTCATTAAATTGCTCCACATTTAAATCGTCACCAATTTTACTGCTAAGCGAAAAACGGTACATGTCCTTTTAACCACAAAAGAGAAAAGGACAGAAAATCTTTTTATGGCTACATTGCTTACGTCCGCATCGTACTAAGCTTGGGTACTAAAAAATACCTAATGAAAATGTGGTCGCAGACGTCCATTGTAAAACATTTTGTATCTATTTTGCATTTTTTTTTTTTTATAAAAATATTTAATCTGTTTTGGAGGTGACGAAAATTGAATAATAAAATAATATGCGACTGTGTTCAATAGGTACGGACGCCAGCACATCAAGTTACTACAATCTGTCAGATTTCTTTGATAGATTTTCGACTTTGTTGCTAAAGTATAAGGTTCAAGGTTGATTGGGAAAATCTGACAGTTTCGGGTAGGTTGACCTGCTGGCGTCTGTACAGAATTTGACATTTGAAGAAGAAATTTGACAGATTGTAGTAGCTTGATGTGCTGGCGACATCAAGCTACTAAAATCTGTCAAATTTCTTTAATAGGTTTTCAACTTTGTCACTAAAACATAAGGTTCAAAGTTCATTGGGAAAATTTGACTGTTTCGCGTAGCTTGATGTGCTTGGCGTCTGTACATATGAGGCAATTTCCGTATTTTTAAAAACGTTTGCATTCTAATCTCGGTCTCAATCTGTCAAAAAGACCTCGAATTTTCCTACATTTTTGACACCGACCGACATAAAGAAACTAGCTGCGCCCCGCGTTTTCACCCGCGTAAATGTCGATCCCGTGGGAATATCGGGATAAAAAGTACCCTTTATGTTAATATGTTAATTCGGGGTGTCAGAGCTACCTCCATACAAAATTTTATCAAAATTGGTTTAGCCGTTTGAGGGTGAAGAAGTAACAAACATATAAACACACCCCCACACCCACACTCACAAACTTTCGCCTTTATAATATTAGTGTGAAGAAATAGCACTTACTATACCTACCTATTCCTAATGTTCTGCTGCTATAAACGAAAGTTTCACCTATCAAATTTTTATAGTCACTATGCATCGGTTCAAATATTTATAGTCACTATGCATCGGTTCAAAGTAAAAGAGACAGAAAAAATGTATCGAGTTACGAATAGCTCTTCTATATAGCCTCGTTTAGTGGTTTGACGCAAACCAGTTTGCGAGCTGAATTCAATTGTAAGACAATTTGCCGACAATACCCGGGTTTCACACTCCGCGGGTGTCGGTCTCGCATCAAACAGAAACTCGGTTTTTTATAAATACATATTCAAAAGATAATCTACTTATAATGACAGGAAGGGAGACCGAGTTTGTGCGTTAAGTGATATGAGTTTTGCGATATGTTTGAGGCTATTGTCGAATAATCATAGGCTGTTTGAAGACGATAAGATTGGTCTAGTATCTGATAGGTAGGTATAGTCATTGATTTTGCACCCTAAGAACCAAGGTCATTTGCACGTCTTAAAACAAAAGAATGCCATACCATAATCAACCTATAATGTTCCCACTGCTGGGACACAGGCCTCCTCTCAATGAGACCCCCCTCTCATCGGCATTCTCAGTGGGCCGTAATCCACCACGCGGGAGTGCGGGTTGGTGGATGTCACATGTCTTCAAATGTTTGGTTCTAGGACATGCCGGTTTCCTCACGATGTTTTCCTTCACCGTTTTGAGAGCAGTGGTGATGAAATAATTTACACAAATTAAAGCGCCTGTCTGGGTTCGAACCTACGACAAGAAGGCCATTTTTCGTAATTTAAAACGTTCAAAATTTAGTCGCAGTCTCATCTCAGCGACAAACAAATGTCAAAAATATAGGGAAATAGAGGTATTTTTGTTAGATTGAGACTGAGATCAGACTGCGCACGTTCTTAAAATTACGAGAATTTCCTCCAGGGTCGTGGTGGGGGTTTGAAAGAGATACCGTGGCCCCTGGCATAGGCAACTGAAGGAACACGGGTGGGTTTTAGACAGTAAAAGTCTGACACACCCTCCCGCTCCGCCCAGAGCGGGAGAAGTTATTTGATAATTTCCCATCCAAAAAAAAAAGATCTGTTTGCCTATATGAAAGTTAGATAATTTCAGCCCCATTGAAGGACTGGGAATTGTAGTCAAAAGTAACAAAGGACGACGACGATTTGTTACGAGGTCGACTTTACAATAATAATACAAAAGATAAAAACATTTGCACGTCCTTCTTTGTCGGCACGGTTGGCGCAGTGGTTAAGCGATTGATTGCTGCGCTGCGTGTCGCGGTTTCGATTCCTGTACGGACAAATATTTGTACAACCTACAAGTAGTTGTTCCGGGTCTGGCTGTTTGTGTATGTAAGTTTAAATGTTTGTTAACGCACCCACAATACAGGAGAAATTCCTAGTGTGGGGCAACGTTTTTTTTAAAATTTCAGCGTTGGCATTTTGATAGATTCAGGCTATCGACAATAGGTTTTATAGATTGGTATTACAACTGGGTTGAAAGCCTGAAGTGCTTTCCCAGGCACAAACTGGTATCGAAATCTAAAACACTGTATTTTATTCAAAGCACGATCCTTGATCGATTTATCTACGTAGAAGTTTCACAGCCAAGAACTCCTTAAAGGAATGCAAGGATAAATACGCTCAAATTTTTTTCCTTGGTAATACTATTGAAGTAGGTACCTATACAAAAAATAAGGCTAAAGTTAACAACTTATAAAAGAAAAGCTAGTTACGTAACTAAAGAAGTAAACCAACTTTCCTTAATATTATGTAACCTTAAAAACATTCCTGTCCTTGTCCCATGTTACTTGGGATTACCGCGATACGTTTTTAGGGTTCCGTACCCAAAGGGTAAATAATAATAATAATAAAACCTTTATTGTCAGGCTACTATGGCCCATAGATAAATACCTTACAGACTAACATATATATTAAAAACGGGACCCTTTACTAAGACTCCAATGTCCGTCTGTCACTAGGCAGTATCTCAGGAACCGTGATAGCTAGACAGTTGAAATTTCGATGGCAGTGACTTTGACAGCTTACCAGCTTCAAATTACGATCTGCGGCACCAATATCACATGAGTAGACAAACGGCCAATATCACAAACAAATATCATTGCGGATTTTATATTCACATTTCAAAATAAGAACGCAACAAAATGGCGGCCACAAAACCGTTTTCGTCGTCATTTGCATAGAACCATACATTGTCATATATTGTCCTCTTTTATGCGTTATCATGATTTATGTTGATATAAAATAAATATATATTTGGTACATATTACTAACGGCTCCCGGTTGAATGTTATGGCTGCAGCCCATGAGACGTATAAAACATGGGTTAAGTGCGAATCTTACTAAGATGTATGATCCTGAAGAAAATGGTGCTGGTGAAAATGATGTTATAAACTTTAAACTTTCATTGTCTAGTGCCCTAAATTTTATCACTTACCTACATACTTAAGTAGTTTCAACATGAACGTTGTTACCAATATATTTGTAACAACAATATTTCAATTTAGAAGAGTGTCCGTGGAGTTTCTTGACCGTTCTTCTCCATAGGAACCTAATACTTTGAAACGGACAACTAGCTTCATATTTTTGACTGACCTCTTGACAGTTCAAAGTTTGAATTGTTCACCGTGATTGTTCAACTATCGAGTAGGGTTCGAGTCGATATCCGTAGTTCGAGGATAGTGGATGAGTTAAAATGCGTAGGTAGTAAGTACAGACGCCAGCACATCACGCTACTACAATCTGTCAAATTTCTTTAATAGATTTTCAACTTTATCACTAAAGCATAAGGTTCAAAATTGATTGAGAAAATTTGACAGTTACGGGTAGCTTGATGTGCTGAGTCTGTACTTGAGCTGATGATGCTCGAAGGACCGATATTAAAGTGGAAGCCTAATATCAGCAGAGCATTTTGACTTCAGAATGATGATTGCATCATCATTACTAAATATTTTGGATAATATCAACTCAACAACTGATTTTATACTCGTATACTAAGCTCGCATACTACACTTACAAGGTTTTGTCGTGGTCATTCAAATCGTAAAGACTTGTGTCATGAAAATGTACTCAAGATCCTCAGCAACTCCATTTTATGGTCAATTAATAAACGGGTGATTGGTAGCATCTTAACGACCGCTCATACTATATTACTGATTTATTCATGAGACTTACTTCAGCATTTGATTGGTTTCAACGACCTGCTTACTTCATGATTAAATCTTCTCAATAAAAATCTTAAATGCATTGGCAGACAATGCACAGCCTAAACCGTTGGGTGTATGACATTTTGCACAAAATGTCCTTTTATAACAAAAGTAGGCTTTAAGGAAGGATTTTTGAAAAAAAAACTGTTTACGAAAAATTTATTGTTTGGACTTAAAAATGAAAACACTAGTGTTTTAGTACGTTGCTTGTAGAATAATTAGACAAAAATCAGAATGATTGTATGTATATTAGTATGGTTTTTTATAGTAAAAAGACAGTTTTTAGAGGTATCTTCATGATTTTTTTCTCTCGTATCAAATTTATTTATTTATTTATTAACACTTTATGCACAAGTAAAAGAAATACTGTACAAAGGCGGACTTAATGCCTGAGGCATTTTCTACCAGTCAACCTTAGGGTGATGCAGAGACAAAACATGGCAGGTGCAGCAAAAGGGATAAATAGCTAGGAAATGACTATAAAATACAAGAATAAATACTAATACATAGATAGATACATACATACATACATATAAACAAAATCTTTAAGGAGAAACAAATTATCGGTAGAGGAGAAAACGAATCCAGCAAATCAGCGCTGAGATGTAACGGCCAACTTTTGACGGATTTGTTCACGTGCCTTAAAATTATTTGTATTATGTTTTCAACACACTATCTAACTAGCATATATCTTAAAGAATATCATATATTTTTCTGATTTTATTTATTGTAGTCGATCATAGGCATTATAAAACTTGTGTTTTTAGCGTTAAGGTCCTGTAGACCCCTCTTTTTTTTATTGTGAATGGGAAATCATGAAATGACCCCTCCCGCTCTAGGTGGAGCGGAAGTTAGTGTCAGACTCTTACTGACTAAAACCCATCCGTGTTCCTTCCTTAGCCCATTATGTTCCGGGCCAGCGGTAACCCTTTCGGACAATAAAGTATTCTCAATACCATAGTTAACCCAACTTACTTTGACGCCAAAACCACACACGTTGCCCTCAATAGCATTATAATTATAGCATACTCCCAAATATCTTCGCGCATAGTTTCCCACTTCAGACCGCGGGACCCTAAACTTACACGTTTCTCGAATACCTCAATTTATAGCTTTGTAAAAATTTATGTCGGTGATTCCTTTTCAGCTGACTTTGATGTGTCAAGACCCTAATATCTTGTGTAATGACGTCATAATCGTTGGGTGCGTACTATTGGAATGAGAAAAAACCACAATGGTCATTTTAAGGAGATACATTTCTGTGTTTATTCACACCATTAACCTAGTTCATTTTTAACCGACTTCAAAAATGGAGGTTGTGTTTTCGATCCGTATGTATGTTCGTATGTCCGCGATTTTCTCAAAAACTAATAAAGCTATTTTGATAATTCTTTTATGAGTGTGAACTACATACTTTCAGAAAGGTTTTAGTATATAATACAATGTAAATGGCCCACAAACCAATCCGCTTCCCCACAAGTGAACTCTACGCACTATGTGGGGTACCAAGAGTCAGACACTCGTTTGCACTTAGCACCATACTACGAAAACACTCCGAACTGGCTTTCGATGCTGACCTCATCAAGCACAGACGAAGGTCTATTAGAGTCTGTTTAATCGAGCCAGTCGGCACCGAAGTATGCAGACGTCAATATAGATACCTAAGCTCTATTTTGTACAACCGGGTAAATGAGGTATGTAATATATATCCACTTAATCTCAGAGACTGTCGAGTCACCGTTGATAAATGGCTTCATACTCTTACTTATGAAGAACTTGAAAAATTAGTTAAAACGTAACACATAAACACGCTCTCATAACAATACATCACACAAACGCACAACACATCACATCGCACGCACACTCAATGTAAAACACTCTGCACGCAAAACACACTACACCTACACACACGCACAACACATCACAAACACGCTTGCCTATTTTTGATTACCATACCTTTTCGCTTTTATATTATTTTCTTTTTTTTTTTTAATGTTTTCTCTTTATGTTAATTTTTGTTTTCTCAACTCTGGAGCGCTTACGCATAAACATTTTTTGTATGGGCGTTAATGGCTGCGACACAGTTTATAACTAATGCAGTCATTATCGTACATAATTTTTATTGTAATTTGTTTTTAGTTCCAATAAACATTATTATTATTATTATTATTATTAAATATTCTTATGTACGAAGTTGTATGCATAAATGTACTGCATCTCCGGCATGTCTATGCGAATTTTGTTGGTTCTTCTAGTTGGTGTCTTCAATTCTTCAATGCACTAGTGTTAATTGAAATTGTGTGGGAGTAGGTACAGCTAAAAAGTGAAAAATATTTTTTTTTGTACAAAAAAAACAACATCTTTAATTTCGGAAGTCGTTGTCAAAAAACGAAAATCAACAGCGGAACCAACGACACCTACTTCCAAAATTAAAGTTATTTATCACTTTGTAGTGTTTTTTTTTTAAGTCGGTTGTTTTTTTATATTTTCCTGAGCGTACGTAGTTTTAGGGATACTGGTCAATATGTATTGAAGCTTATATCAGAAGGCTAATTCTCGTACCTGCATATCCTAATGGCCGCTTGGTTTTATATCAATAGCCGTGCCCCCAGCGCCCAGCTCACAAATCGACAAATAATAATAATAATATCTTTATTTCCCAAGAATACAGATGGAGAACATTTACATAATACATTTGGATGAAGAAATCTAAATAAATACCTAAGACGAATGGGGGTCGTGCAATGCAATAAATAACAAAAAACGAACATTAGGTTCTGTCGTATAAATACGACTGAGGAAAAAATTGTCGCAGTAACCCGACTGGGGCGGTCAATAGGTTAAAATCATCTCAGCTAATATCAATGTCAAAAAATGTAGAAACATTTGAGGTTTTCTTAACAGATTGGCCCCACAAGTTTTTTAAAATGTCGCAATAAGCAGCATTTTCAGAATGGATGAGTGTTGCTGTTTATGACGGATAACCAACTGTCATATTTTTTTTTTCTTTAAATAAATGGTTATTCAAGACATTAGGAAAGTTTCTTGAAACGCTACGAACTCGTAGACCGTTCGTAGCACAGTAGGTACTACGCCGTAGACCTACGCGTAGCGTTATTACGACTGCAGTAAAATCTTCCATTCATTTTTATCCGTATAAGCTCAAATGTTATAACGCTGCATATACTCATACAACTAAAGGGCTATTGGTTTGAATAACTCAATCCATTTAAAAGGGTACCGCCATTTTTGTATTGTTTCCGATTATCTTTTGCTTTTATCTTTTACGGAGTAAGAAAGTTTGTTGGAACCAATGTATGCGCATATGTATGTTTTTTTATCGGAAACTGTGTCTTAACAATTTGTTAAGGTTTTATGTGTGCTTCGTTTTCATGGAAATAGTGATCGTTAATATCGTTGTATTTGTGTTTCTTCGACTTATCAATATTGCCACATTGTGACAAGTTTCTGATTAATTCGAATTTGCTCTTTAACCTCGGAAAGAAAAAGATTAATTTCTTTGTAAGTACTATTTTGTTTTTAGGGTTCCGTACCTCAAAAGGAAAAAAACGGAACCCTTATAGGATCACTTTGTTGTCCGTCTGTCTGTCTGTCAAGACCCTGAATCATGAGAACGCTTAGAAGTACCGAGTTGAAATTAAAACCATATAATCAAGTCTACCGTCTCTTAAAGCTGTGAAAAAATCACACTTCTTAATTAACCTAAAAATAAGATACGGCCGCAAGGCGGGAATCAAAATTTGACCTAGAATCATGAAATTTGGCAAGAAGCAAGGTCATATAGCACAAGTAAAGGAAAAAATCTGAA
The DNA here is from genome assembly GCA_963082905.1 of Oligia fasciuncula. Taxonomy (NCBI): domain Eukaryota; kingdom Metazoa; phylum Arthropoda; class Insecta; order Lepidoptera; family Noctuidae; genus Oligia; species Oligia fasciuncula. Next base: position 3,951,857 of record OY720401.1, read on the forward strand.
AACCGTAAATTTGAAGTTACATTACAATAAAAACTTTTTTACAAAAAAAACAACCGACTTCCAAAAAACACTATAAAGTTAAAAATTACTTTAATTTCGGAAGTCGGTGTCTTTGGATTTGTATTTTAGTTTTTTGCCACCGACTTCCGAAATTAAAGTTATTTTTAACTTTATAGTGTTTTTCGGAAGTCGGTTGTTTTTTTTGTAAAAAAAAAATATTTTTCACTTTTTAGTGAGTCAGTTTGTAATTTATTTAAGTTACAATAGCCTAATATCAACTGATCATCACCTTTTACAAAATATTGCTTTTCCCGATGCAGGGACGTTAATTGTTGAGGAGTTCTCCTAGTAAGAACCAGGAGAACTGGAGCTGATTGAGAAGTCACCATCAGCTCCAGTTCAGCATACGCATTGTAACGAGCATAAATTGCTTAGCAACCATATTAAAGTAATTGAATAGCATCCCGTGAAATATTTGTCATTGAGTAGTTCCGATGGCCACCTGTGGTCTTCATAATCAGCTCCACTTTACCAAATGATGATTTCCGAGAGCAAATGCTCAAGTTACTTTAATTATTGAGTAGGCCACACGACAAAAGAGCATTGCTAGAAATGACACGATTACGCAACTTAAATTCGGTTTCGAATTGACGCATCAGCATGACTAGTAGGTAGTGGTCGTCCTATGTAAAACTACAGTCATAGTTAGGTATTATTTTTGTACGAACTGAACATTTTGGCATATTGAACCGGATGAAGTAAGCCCAACAAAAGGTAACTGCTGTAAATCGTTGAGGAATTCCCTCGACTGTCTATGGTCTCCATCATCAGACCTGTAATAGCACTTATAACCCATATGGGTGCAAAGTTTTTATTTATTTATCACATAAAATGTTTCCTTTGCCATTACAGTTCTCATCAATATAAATGAATTAATTCCAAACACAAGGTAGCTACTGTAAACTGTTGAGGAGTTCCCTTAACTGTCCTTCGTCTTCATCATCAGACCCCTAATGACAGTCACAACCATGTAGGTGTAAAGTTCACATCAATACAAATTAATCAAGCCCAAACACAAGGTAACTGCTGTAAATCGTTGAGGAGTCCCCTCGACTGTCTTTCGGCTCCATCATCAGATCGACTCCAGGCTTTCATTAAATTGTAGTGCTTTAAAATACTTAATAAAAAAATTAACAAACGCACTAGTCGCTCCTACGATTTTCGAATGTTCCCCTCGGTTTCACTGGGATGCCATCATCAGATCCTGGTTTCCTTATCATGGTACCACCCTTGGCATATCTCCTTTCCAACAAAAAAATAATAATCAAAATCGGTTCATAAAGGACGAAGTTATCCGCGAACACACATAAAAAATATATATATACGGTCGAATTGAGAAACCTCCTCCTTTTTTGAAGTCGGTTAAAAACAATCCCGTGGTAAACTATTTACATACCTTCTTTTTACGGATCCCTCGGTCCGACTCGCACTTGACCGGTTTTTTGATAGTTGCATTATCATAAAATACCAAAATCATTATACCTATCTATGTCCACAAAGTAGTGAACGCTAAATGCAAATAAAATAAAAAAATATATCTGTCAAAAAGAAAGCGGTACCGTACTAAATATGACAGGGCTGATTTTTCAATCGGCAGATAATTTTTATCCGTGGAATAAAATTGACGTCTGACAGTTTTTGTATGGAAGAACTGTCAAAAATTCAAAATTATTCCTCGAATAAAATCATCTGGCGTTGGAAAAATCAGCCCTTAATTGTTAAAAATAAAAAATAAATAAAGATTTTGAAACTAAACATCTTGCATAAATACCTACAAAAAATATCTACACAAGACCAGCAAAATGATAATTTCCCCTAACCAATATTTTCGTACTATCCAAATATTTTTTAGAACATTCTCCACAGCTATAAATGATAACTCACGTTTAACGCACACATACTAAATTAAAGCGAGTCCAATGGTTGTACTGCACTACTGCAGTAGGTACTGCTAGTACTCTGTAGCACTGCACTGCGACAAGATATGCATATTTAGAGAGCTAAATCACTATCCAGCTAAGCTGTATGGGATGCTGTGGTTTTTGTAGGTAGTCACCAAAAATATGTTTTAGAATAAAATTTAATTTTATTAATAGAAAACAAACAGCTCATTTATCGGAAATTGGTGGGGAGGCTATTATTTATGATTTATATCAACACGAACCAAATGTATGGGACGACTGATTATTTTTTCACGAAGACGATGTTGGTCCCATAGAGAAAGTTGTTCAGTGCGATGGTCTGTTCCTCATTGTTGTTCACTATTGAGTCACAATAATAGGAAGTACGCCACTCAAATCCTACATATTAAAAAACGCAGGAAAACACGTTCAGTCGATAGGTAAACAAACACTGCTTACAGAACCCAGGTGTTCGTCGCGATGAAATATAGTAATTCCACTGGGTACAGATGCGAACAATATTAATCGTATTTACGTATGATCGACTGTACGTGTTTTTGTGATGTCGTATTTCTGTTATTGATGATAAGTTGTTAATGATATCAAAAAAAAGTGTTAAGAAAAGTGATATTAGAGACGAGAATGTTCCAAATATTACGAAAGCCTTTTTGGTGAATTTGTTTATTTTTTTATTCGGCCCTTTAACCTAACATATTATTATAATTCCATTTGAAGTCAAGTCTATTCATACATTCCATGAGGTTTTTGACCTTTAAAATAAGCTAGAATTATAAATATTCTACGTCTATTTTAATCTCGAAATAACGCAGAAATTATTCCAGATATTTAGATTTCAGTCACTTTCTTAGAAAATTCAAAACATCTTCGTATTTCTAGGATCTACTTTGCTAAATAGATTTAAGTATTAAAACTCACAAAAAGGGAATTTTAAGTATTTTCTTTGATTCTATAATTTTGTTAGTATGAAATGCTTCTGATTTACTTTATACTTTTCTTGGCAAAATGGTGACGTCAACTTGGTTCTTTATTACAAATTAACTAAATAATTTTTAAAAGGATTTTAGATTGGTTCACATTAATTTAAAAATTGTTTTGCAGATTCACATTTTGTTTCATTACATCATATTATTTTTCCGTTGAGAAATCAAACAATCCACTCATGCAAATCGAAAAATCTACATATTATATAAATAACAGATTTTTCATAAAATTCCAAGAGAGGAAACCGCTAATACAAAAAACAGCCTCTAGCTACTAAGAATCAGTGGAAGATAAAATAAACACGAAACACATTTTGCTAAAATATAACGCAAACAGATTCCTGAATAAAAACCAGTAAAAATATAAGCCCATTTTTTCCAGTGTTATTAAAATGAACTGTCATTCTGTCACTCATCAGTTGATCACTATCCTTGCACTAACCGTAAATATTTTCTACATAATAAATGTTGTAAATATATGTAAATCGATGTTAATGCTATGCACTGCAACGTTATGCTTCTGTAACTTGCGTATATTATGTCGTTATTGAATTATTCATGCAGTATTGTTCGATGTTGTTAAGCGGTTTTTTAAACTTTAGTGTAGTGATTGTGGGTATAAAGATAAGTGGGTAGTTTGAATTTAGTGGGTGTATATTGGATTATCTGAACATTTATTGTAGTTTTTTTTTGTTTTTATTAATTGTTTGATCCCCGCTAATGAGACACAATTGATTTTTTATTGTAATGGGCCGCTAGAGGCCCGCGCCGGGACGGAGCAATTAAATAACACGAGATGACCAATTCCCTTAATTAAAAACGTTGAAAATCTAGTCGCAATCTCATTTCAGCGACAATCAATATCAAACACTTGTCAAAAATGTAGGGAAATCAGAGGTATTTTTGACAGATTGAGACTGAAATCAGACTGTGAACGTTCTTATGGGGCTTACATGACCTAAAGCGCGGTCACTGTCGGACTGCATAGAAAAGAAAGAGAAGCGCGATGACACAACGTTGGTAATTTATTGCAAAATATGAAGCAAAATCAGAATGTCAAAGTCAAAGCATTTATTTCAAATAGGCACATAAAAGGCACTTTTGAACGTCAAAAATTACGATAAAATAGAATTGATTCTAGTCGCCCATTCCAAAGGGAGAAGAACGGGCAAGAAACTCCACCGTTACTCTTTTAAAAAGTTTTACAATATTTTGCATACATTCACTATATAATAATAATATGTGAAGACGATGCACCTAAAATAAAATTACTATACCACAATAGGTATGATGATTGTATGTATATGAGTGTGGTTTTTATTGTAAAAAGAAAGTTTTTAGAGGTATCTTCATGATATTTTTCTATCGTATCAAAATAATAATAATATTATGCTTTCAACACACTACATACTGAAGAATATCATACTTTTTTCTGATTTTGTTTACTGTAGTCGATCATATACTTTTATTGTTCCCAAAACTTGCGTTTTTTTGCGTTTAGGTCCTGTAAGCCCCTTAAAATTAATTGCCACTCAGTTTACTTACGAAACAAACAATTTCCTTTCGCATATTAAGCCTTACTAGCTGTTATCCTAGACAAGAATTGCCTCTCTTATTACTATTGCGTGAAGCAGCAGATATCATATCACAGAGCAGATGGAAGGTATAATTTAGAATGATGGCCGATTGGGCCCAAAGGTTCTGGAGAGGCGAGCGCGTACCGGAAGGCATAGCGTTGGAAGGCCTCCCACAAGGTGGACCGAGACTTGTGATGGCCGCCGGAACCCATTGGATGCGAGAAGCACAGAACCGGTCAAAGTGGAGATGCTTGGAGGAAGCCTATGTCCAGCAGTGGACGTCTTTCGGCTGAAATGATGATGACAATGACAATTTAAAATACAGACAGAGAGAAACCTTTGCTAAAGTTAAATAATACACGTAAAAGTAGGTATAATTTCCTATTTCCAGGATCAATGACAATTTCAAACGGCTGCCTACCTAATTTCCCTAAAGAAATTCTCCAGCGATGTGAAAATGACTGACACTTTGTCGACTGAAAATTGCTTTTCACACATCTGAATAAGAAATGAAATAGAATCATTTTAACCCCAAGGTGAAATTCAGACAGGCCACGTATTTATTTAAATAAAAACGTCACATAAAATATTAGTTTCAAAATCTCTTTACCCATTTCTTTTTTCAGTCATCTTTGTTTTTTTTTTTCATTGAAAAAGTATCTTTTTTTATATTTTGATACGAAAATATCACGTTTCGCTCCACCGGGATCACCTATATCTGTCAAAGATAAAAATTCCCATCGTAATGTTGGCTATCATTTGTCATATTCATCCCACGCTCCACGGCCACGAAATAAGCTGCTTTTCATGAGAGGCTATAAAAAAAGTGGCACTCCAAGAGTTCCGACAGAAGTGAAAACAAAACACAAACAGAATACTTTGCTATCACTCACTGACATAGCGGATATACATTAAAACCGAGTACATCCCGAGACAGCCGAACACTTCTGAAGCGGTGTCGTTTACGGTAATAGTGGCGCGACGTCAATACGTTAGCGCCGGCTGTCGCTGAAAACCAGCGCTGGGGCTCTGTCTTGCATAGGGTCGCAGCATAATGCTGAGCGATAGCCGTTTTGCGTGGACGCATGTTTCCCCCAACCCTTTCTTATTTTTTTGTTGTTTATTTTCTTTATTGCGTCATGTTAACCGCAAATATACGTATTATCTTTTTCTTTTTCAATAGTTTTTTCCCATCTCATAAATTGCCCAACGCGCTTATAAAAGTTTTCAATTCAAAAAATTATAGTGAAGAAATAATGTCCAATTGGAACTGAAACTTTCTCAGTTCCAATAGAATGGAAACGACAAGACTATGATATGCTTGTAATACAATACTGTTTTGATATTAACTTTTTTATACGGTTTCAAGAATTTATTTCTCTAAAAGAATTTTACAATATTCACTTACAAGAGAAACAAAACAGAGAATCTTATTAGTAAATAAAGGTTGGTAAAGGTAAGTTATATCCAATATCACTTACAACTAAAACGTTACAGGTTTTACAAAACTTCTGCTAAATATTTTTTTAGTTTAACTTTAAAGACGTTTATAGATTTTGACATTTTAATATCATTTGGTAAACTATTATGTAATTTTGCTCCCTCAAATCTTATATTATATTTGCCATAATTTGTTCTTGGAATAGAGACTTCTAGAGTGTTTAATTTACTGCTTCTTGTGTTATACTTGAACTTTTTCCTGCTGAATAATATTTGAGACCGTGTACTGTTTGTTATTATTTTTTGTATGAATATGCATGTGTGATATATATATAGACGTTTTATGTTAAATAGTTTTGTTTTTGTAAAAAAAAAAATAAAGTTTATAAAGTGCATTTATGCAGATGCGCTAAGTTTTTTACAGATTACTTCTGCCTGTGTCTTCCATGTGAGTTCACTGTCAATTATAATTCATAGAAATGTTGTAACATGTACTCTGTCCATATTTTCAATTCAATCAAAAGAGAAAAAATGCAATAACCCCTAACAAAATCGCTAACTTAAATCCCCCACAGAGAAAGCTCCAGCGTTGCTTTGTACATCATATCGGACTTTTTGTTTCGCGCAGGGAATTTATTAAGTGCCCTCTGTCGGTGACAGATCGCCCTTTCAAATACTACGTGGTCAAACGCACCTCAGTGGACACGTGGACTACGAAAATCGACCTTATTGCTAGGAAACAAAAGCACTGTCGGTGTCAAATTGATAATATGTGTGGACAGTGACACAAATGAATGTTGTACTGGACTTCTGTATGTGCTTTTGTTACAGTGTGATGTGTTCTTTGGGTGTCTCGTTTGTGAAGTGGTGACTGCAGATATTGAGGTTCAAACCCCTGGTAGAGCTAACTGTTATAGGGTTATTTTATTAGGGATTATTTAGTTGCGTCCGCAGTTCTGTTTAGGTCGGTGCGCATTTGATGACATTTGATTTTCTCGAGTAATAGTGACTTCAACTTTTAGATAAGACCTATTTCATAATAGAATACTCTATATTACCATGAAAATTACAGAGAGTTCCTAAAAATGGCAATCAAAACAGAAGGAGAAAATTACTTTTAAAAATTGCTTAGTCTAAAATACATATTAAGGCTCCCGCAGACAGGCGCGACGCGACTGTGCGACGCGATTCTGGTAAAATAATTTCCATGAAGTGCGCCTGTCTACGGGAGCCTGTATTGCTCGTGGCTGTACATTTTAAAATCCCTGTTGTTCCTCCCTATCCATCCTCCCAATTGATTTATTAGTATATTATACGACCATAGCGACTGCCTCACGGCCTCCTACATTATTCCTTTCATGTTCAACACAGTGTAAACCTACATATACACGTTACAGCATGTTTGTACACCGTAAGCGATGCCAAAACCTTGAAACACTGTTTGGCATAAACTGCCCACTTTCATGCCAATTTCTGCCGCAGTTCCTCACAGCACTGTGTGACCAAACTGACCTAAAGAATACCATGACATCACGTCTGTTTTCCTAAAAAGGGAAGGCGGAGACGAGACGTTTAGTCAGCCTCGTAATTACCTTATTTATAATTATCATTTATTTTATTTAGTCATTTATTTCAGGCGACTCAGGCCCATAGATTTGGTTTAGTCCATGTTCAACCACCACAATCTTTACCCTCGACCATTTTGAACTCTTAAATGTTTCTTAAATGGATTTCAATACATTGGCCATCCTGTCTTTGTCCATAATCAACCCATTGTTGTTAGGTAACTAACCTAAACTTACTTCACTAGCTTGTTCTTATGCTGTTCTGTGGTACTTGTCCGCGGAAGCGACGGAACACCACGTCTTGCGGTCAGAAGTCTTCTTCCATGACGACGGGCAGATAACAATTCGGTACGCGCACCTCGAACGCCTTGAAGTTGACGTGCGACTCCAGTATTTTCCCCCCCGGCGTGTATCTCCTCATCTGGCTCACGTACTCCACGATGTCCTCCGCCTTAGGTCCGCTTTACCACCCTTCACCACAACAATTCATTTTTTATTCTGAGGCGGTACGATTTTCGCTGGGTCTGCTAGTTTACTATGAAACTAAAAAATTTCAACATGGCGTTGAAATTTTTGTCGATTATTTAAAAAATGCTGTTTCATAATATATTTTGACTGCGTAGGCGCGAACTTTCTTATGAAACAGTAAGTAGATTTTGTTCTAGATTTTGGTCTAGAATCATGTGCTGATTTCTGTACTTGACTGTACATAATTTCAACCTGAAGTTTTAATTTATTATAAATTGTTGTCAAAAGCGGCAGGTCAATCAAACCCACAGCGTACATAGCTTGATTCTGTGAAGGAGTATTTAGACTTTAAAGATTCACACTGACATGTTACTATTACAATTTGACAAATACTTGACATTTAAATCTAATAACTATGACTTATATGGCAATTTTATTAGCTTCATTTATTCTGCTTCATTCATGTAATCAATAATTTTATATGCTAGTTTTAGCGAATTGTTTTAGAAACTTAAAAAAAAACCCGACCATCTGTAATGTACTACAATTCTTACAAATAAATTCAATTTCGTTTCATTTCATGAAGCCACACAAAGTGTTATTCCGCAATTTCCGCTGTTTCTATTACCAGTTATTTTGATCACACATTCAGAGAGGCATCTGAATCAAACGTCTCAGTAATTACATAAAACGATAATGATCGATCAGAACCACATTTCTCCTAGATTACCAACACATGCGACGACTGACGCTATCCTAATCAGTCGGTTTTACTCGGCCCTTATTCTTAGATCAGCGGCGAAATTAATTAACCGATAAGTCCACTCCGGCCAAACCTTCCAAAAACTCCAAGATTTTTTGTGCTCCCTAATCAATCAGCTTTTGTCTTGCTAATCCCTTTTTGATTCTAATCACTATAATTAGAAGTTAATCTCGCATTTTGGTGACAAATCTCCGAAGCACCCAATGTAATTAAGGGACTTACAGGACCTAAACGCAAAAAAACGCAAGTTTTAGAAACAATAAAAGTATATGATTGACTACAGTGAACAAAATCAGAAAAATATATGATATTCTTCAGGATACATGCTAGGTAGATAGCGTGTTGTCAACATAATACAATTATCTTGATACGATAGTAAAAAATCATGAAGATACCTGTAAAAACTTTCTTTTTACAATAAAAATCATACTAATATATACAACTAGCTTTTGCCCGCGACTTCGTCAGCGTGAAATTTCATCCTCCCCGCATTCACCCTCTTAGGGGTTGAATTTCGAAAAATCCTTCCTTATCCCTTGTCTACATTGATGAGTATGCGGATATTGCGGAAGGCGAAGCCCTAGGATTAGAAAGGAGAAATGAACTCACGGATAGCTAGTAGCGCACTGACGTTTATTTTTACAAGTCAAGATGACATATCATAAAAACCATAGATCAAACATAAACTATACAACATTCCTTCCCCTAGTTTGACAAAATAAACATAAATCAAAAACTCTAATAAAAACGCTTATAGTCTACTCTAGGCACAGCTCGCAGTATTTTTCCATCAACCGTTTGTCTTGATTCCACAGGAGTATCACCATGAGTCGCATCTGCTGCATCATAGAAAACTTCGTCTTCTCTATTTCCTTCCCCTCCAGTATCCGACGCACTACCATCCCCTGGAAGTGCCGGGTTCGGTTCAGACTGTTCCGAAGTTCCTTGTAGATCTTCAAATTCAATAGGACATTCATTCGGCCCGTGAATATTTCTTACTGTGCCGTGGAATGCTAATAATTGATTCTTGTGTTTTTTAACTTTCAATAAAGTATTGCAATCCTGGACAATATAAACAACTTTTCCTATTTTTTTAATTATTACGCCTCTATTCCAAGTCCCTTGTTTATTAGTGCTGTTTTTTTTATACAATACATTGTCTCCTTGTTTAAAACATTTAATAGTTTTGTCACTTTTCACTTTAGACTGCAAACACTGTTTGTTTTCGACGTTTTGGGTGAGTGTGATAGACGCCGGTGAAATTAAATCTAACCGTGATCTCAGTTTATGACCGAACACCAACTGGGCAGGTGAACAGCCTGTTGCAGAATGTATGGAATTTCTATAATCAAATAGATATTTCAGCAAGTTATTGTTTAATCCCGTAACATTACTACTACTTAACATACATGATTTGATTCCTTTTTTAACCACCTTCACGTAGCTTTCCGCCTGCCCGTTACTAGCGGGATGATAAGCCGGCGACGTCACATGCGAAATACCATTTGAAACACAAAACGTCCTAAATTCTGAAGAAGTAAACTGTGTGCCATTGTCACTGACTATAGTATGCGGTAAGCCAAATCGTGCCATGTATTCATACATTTTATTAATCACCGTTATGGATGACGTACTCGTTCCCATATCATAAGCTTCTACCCATTTCGAGTACGCATCCACAATCACCAAATAGGAACGGTTATGTATGGGGCCGAGAAAATCTATGTGAATACGATAGAAAGCTTGCGGTGGATGTGGCCACAGCGCTGGCGGCGCACGCGCTGGTAGCTGTCTCAACTGTAAACAGACCTTACAATCCGCAATCATTTTCTCTACAGCGTTATCAATTCCTGGAAACCAAAATCTACTGCGCGCTTCGGCTTTCGTTTTCACTACACCCAAATGTGACTTATGTAGCTCAAATAATAATTTTGTCCGGAGAGTCTCTGGAATAACCACCTTGTGCCCTCGCATAATACAACCGCCTTCTAACGACAACTGATTTTGACATAAAAAATAAGGCTTAATTAATATATCTGATAGTCGCTTAGGCCAGCCTTTAACAATATATGACAAAACTTTAATTAATACTGGATCTTTCTGAGTTTCATCACGAATTTCACTAAGTGTAACGGGTAAACTACCATCGGTAACAAAATTAACATAAGATGCGCGATCTTCTACAGGAACTAAACTATCGTCGGCCCTGTAGCCACACCCCCCACTAGCCGCCGTTGACTCACTATCAGGCAGACTGGCGCGCGATAAAAAATCTGCGCTGTTGTCGGTGCTGCGTATGTATTCGATGGTGTAATTGTAACCACTCAGGAACATCGCGTAACGCTGCAACCTATTTGCCGAGACCTCTGGAATACCCCTATATGGACCAAATATAGATAAAAGGGGCTTATGGTCGGTACGGAGCACAAACGGAACTGATCTTCCATATAAGTACTGGTGAAAACGACGCACTCCGAAAATAATAGCTGTGGCCTCTTTTTGTAACTGAGAATACCGCTTCTCTGCTGCATTCAGTGTACGTGAAGCGAACGATATAGGGCGCTCCACTCTGTCTAACCCTATCTGTGACAAGATAGCTCCTAAGCCGCTGGGCGAAGCATCCACCGTCAAAATTATATGAGCATTTTGATCAAAATGAGCAAGAACCTGATTTGAGGCTAAACATTTCTTAATTGCTTTGAATGCATTATCTTGTATCACGCCCCATTTCCATGTATTACCCTTTTGCAACAATGAATAAAGCGGGCTCAAAATGGATGATGCGTTAGGGACAAAGTTCCTATAATAATTGACTAATCCCAAAAACGATTGTAACTTATTCACGTTTTCTGGTGTAGGTGCTTGGACTATAGCTTTGACCTTTTCATTTGATTTCCTTAAACCATTATTATCTATAGTATAACCTAAATATTCTATGTGGTTCTCAAAGAACACGCACTTATCTTTACGAAGTGTTAATCCTGCGTCTTGCAGTCGTTGCAAAACCGCACATAATCTCTCTAAGTGTTGCTCTTTAGTTGTCCCTGTAATACAGATGTCGTCAAGAAAACACATAACACCGTCCAATCCCGACAGTAAACACTCCATAGCCCGCTGAAAAATAGCAGGAGCACTAGCAAGACCAAAAACTAATCTTGTATAAACAAATAAACCGCGGTGAGTATTGATACAAGTAATGTTCTGAGACGTCTCATCTAACACAAATTGTGAATAAGCTTGCGTTAAATCCAACTTGCTAAACTGTTGACCCCCGTGTAATTTTGTAAAAAGTTCTTGAGCAGTCGGTAACGGATACTGTTCGACGACCAGCTGTTTGTTTACGCTCACAGAGTAATCAACACACAACCTGATTGAACCATCGCGCTTTAATATAGGGACAATTGGTGAAGCGTATTCTGAAAATTGAACCGGTTTTAATACACCTATACGTACTAAACGATCAATCTCACCGTTTATTTGATCTCTAAGTGCAAAAGCTATAGGACGAGCTTTAAAAAAAATTGGCTTTGCGTTTTCTTTCAACTGTAACGTTACTTTATATTTTGTAAATAAGCCTAATTCATCTGAGAAAACCGATGGAAACTGTAATTTTAACTGATCAGCAATTTGAGTTGTTTTACAATAATTGATTTGCAACATCTGTAAACCAAACAAACTAATAAAATCTCGCCCTAAAATTGGGGGACCACCATCGCGAATCACTCTAACATTAACATCCTGTGTCTTGTCCAAGTATGTAATAGGCAATTGCACTATTCCTAAACAGTGAATAACACACCCCGTGTATGTAAACAATTGATCCGTCGTTGGTGACAATGGCAACAATTTAAAATATTTTTTGTATATTTTTTCTGAAATCGCTGTGACTGCCGATCCGGTATCTACTTCGAACTTTAGCTTGAAACTTTGAATCGATACTACTAAAGTCATAGGTTCACCTCTGAATGAACATATTTTTTTTGTCTTACCGTCATCGTCACTCTCGCCCGACCCGCCAGTTCCTACGTAATTAATCTTTTTGCACATTCGGCGTAGGTGGCCTTTTATGTTACATTTCTTGCATGTATAGCTTGCAAACCGACATTGAGATGTTTTGTGGTTCTTGTAGCCGCAAACTGAACACTTTTCAATGTGAACACTTGATTCCTTTGAGTTGGTTTCGATTTTGAATAACGCCTCACTCGACGGCGGCGCCTGTACCGCTGCCAACGACGAAGCTGTTGCTCCCTTGCGTGCGCTGTGCACGCTCTCCGCCAACTCCACTGCTTTAGCCAGTGTGGTATCTTTAAGTTCACGCGCGAAAAGCTTTTCTTTCTCAGGTCCCGGCCGCATACCCATAACAAATCGGTCGCGCAGCGCCTCTTCAACATTCAGAAATCCGCAATGCGTGGTCAGACCGCGAAGCCTAGCAGCCCACTGCGAAAATGTTTCTTCCAGACCTTGAGTAGCAGCATAAAAATTATACCGCTCGCCAAAACCGCATTTTTTTGGCGTGAAGTGATTATCCAGAAGAGTAAGAATATCTTCGAAGGGCACCTGCGAAATTTCCTTTGGCAAAGCCAAATCGGCCGCAAGCTTGAATGTGCCGTCGGCGAGTGCGCTCAGCAATATTGCCCGTCGTTTAATACCTATTGGGTCTTTCGCACTGTCTACATCGTTTGCAATGTACCATTGCAAAATCCTCTGCTTAAAATTTTCCCATGTCTGGTTGACATGGTCAAAACTTGACAAAATACCGAAATGAGCCATGTTTTTTTTTTATTTTGTCGTGGGTCCTCGTCGCCAATGATGAGTATGCGGATATTGCGGAAGGCGAAGCCCTAGGATTAGAAAGGAGAAATGAACTCACGGATAGCTAGTAGCGCACTGACGTTTATTTTTACAAGTCAAGATGACATATCATAAAAACCATAGATCAAACATAAACTATACAACAACATTATAAAGGAAACCTCTGTGAAAAATTTCAGCTCTCTAGGTCCGAGGGTTTGGGCTGGGCGTTGATGAGTCAGTCAATCAGTCAGTCAGGACTTTTCTTTATATTTATATAGATAGATCATTCTGATTTTTTGTCGGATTATTCTACAAGCAACATACTATAGAGGTATGGGGAACAGGGTGTAAAGTTCACTCAACCTCCATAGAAAAGGGAAGATCCTCCGACCAGACGGGTGTTGTGTCTGGCGGGCAACTCATGCCGCCACGCATGCCGCAGCCCGATGATTCATGTCGGGCCGTTGTATCTATGCTAGTTGCGCGGTAAACTCTGCTTGCGCGATGCAGGATTTTGCGTGACGTCAGTATGACGCGTTGTTTGAGTCCCTGACAATGACCTGCAAATTGCAAAAAACGTAAGAAAATTTTAATTTTGCTGTCTACTCTGGCGCTTCCCTCTTGATAGAAATATCCAATCTTGACTTGATTGATTAAGACTAGGTGGTGAGTCAGGGTTTAACAGACTCCATAAACCCTTAAAGTACCTATAAAACATCGCCAATTGCTATCGGGAGAGATAAATTTAAATTAAGAACCCACTTAATTAAAGATGGCCATTTACAGTTTTTCAAATTGTATTCTTTTCTTTTATAAGTCTTACTGGCAGTCTGGAGAGTGTATTGAATTTTAAGTAAGTTTAAGATGTATTGAAAAAAATATGAATAATGGAAAAAACAAAATGTTTCAAGTTATTTTTTATGCTCCGCCAGTCGTATTTGATTAGGAAAAGATTAATGGTCACAATTTAAATAAAGACAGCCTTCTTACCCGATTGCGGCGAAGCCCAAAAGGAAGGTTATGTGTTTGACCTGTATGTATGTCCGTTTCTTTGTTCCCTCGTAACACTTAAACGAATGAACGGATTTGGATAAATTATTATATGTTATATTGTGACTTACGGTTGCAGTAAGCCCATCTTGGCCGACCCGCAGGTCACAATATTCAAAATGAGACATTAGAGATGAGATTTCATTTTTGTGATTTATTCAGAGGGGCACATGGCTAAATTATAACAGCGGCACAGGTCGATCGATCAGGTTAAGCTACGCTTGCCGCGGTTGGTCTGTCGATGGGTGACCATCTTTACATACAGAGACCCCTCCGTGCCTCGGAAAGCACGTTAAGCCGTTGGTCCCGGCTGTCATTCGTGGATCTTTGACAGTCGTTACGGGTAGTCAGAAGCCCGAAAGTCTGACAACCAGTCTTATCAAGGGGTATCGTATTACCCATTACCCAGTAACTGGGTTGTGGAGGTCAGAGAGGCAGTCGCTCCAAGTAAAACACTGGTATTCAGCTGCATCCAGGTTAGACTGGAAGCCGACCACAACATAGTTGGGAAAAGGCAGATGATGATGTAATTTTATTCATGACGATCATAAAGTTAATACCATTATTTCGAAAAGGCGAAATTCACAATTCAATTCAATCACAATTCAATTCCATGATCCCAGTATCCTATTGATTTAACAAAGTGTTCACGTATTTCAAAGCAAAATAAACCGCATTTATGTTTTTACACATACTAGCTCCTGCCCGCGACTTCGACCGCGTGAAATTTCGGCCCATCGCTCGCCCGTGCTACTTTGTTTTCACTTAGTGTTCTCTCTGACTTTTTTTCTTTTTGTTCGGCTCCTAATGGTCGTACGTAATGTTAGATAGCCTATAAATTGCCTCAAGAATTGGGCTATCAAATGCAATAAGGTTTTTTTTAATCTGACTGGTAGTTGCGGAGATTACCTCCTACATACAGACAAACAAATTTTACCACTTTATAATATTAATAATAGAAGGTACCAAAATCATAAAAAAAACACTCAAAGTAAAAACAATCCGGTTAACCGGATCACGTAAACACTTTTTTAACATCCGACCATCAAAGTTGTACCACAATTTCCACCGGAAACTCACCTACAGATTGGACATTACATCCGGAAAATCTGTCATTTAATATCCGGGTCGTCCCCAAACGGATAGGGGGTTTACAGCACTCTGTTGAGGTTTTGGACATCAATGGGATTAGATGGTCGGATAACCCGGATATGGACGTAATGAGTCAAAAATGTTATACTGGGTAACTTTATTGTATTTTGGAGTAAGTGGTCTGATGGTTTCCATTTACATTGATTCCCGGGGCTTGAGTAAAATTTGGTACGATTTTGCGTAAAGTTCACTGGCAGGTCACAGGTCACTTAAAATTTGGTACGATTTTGCGTAACGTTCACTGACAGGTCACAGGTCACTTAAAATTTGGTATGATTTTGCGTAACGTTCACTGGCAGGTCACAGGTCACTTAAAATTTGGTACGATTTTGCGTAACGTTCACTGGCAGGTCACAGGTCACTTAAAATCTCACCTTTTTATTTGCGTTGTTTTCTATGTTGTTAAAAAATTGGCACTTACCGTAACCGCTTTCAAACGTAATATTTTACAAACATTTTGTAAATTCTTTTTAATAAACCGTTTCGCCCGCGACTTCGGCCGCGTGGATTTCGTACTTTCCCGTCGAAAATAAATACCCCTCCACGCCCTTTAAAGGGAAACTGAAACAAAAATAAAATTATTCGTAACTTAGGGGGTGGGGGGGGGATAAAGAATTCCCAAAAATATTTTCTTAGGTGAAACCTACGTCACAAAAGGAACCTACTATCCAAACTTCGATTTGTACCCTAAGGTCTGTTCAAATTTATATTTTAATTGATGTAAGTTCAAGTTAAACAAATACGAACTTTATTTTAGCGGTAATTAAGTTGATTTCACCGGTTGTGTACGAGTATACAGATGCCAGCACATCAAGCTAGGTACTACAATCTGTCAAATTTCTTGAATAGATTTGCAACTTTATCGCTAACTCATAAGGTTCAAAGTTGATTGAGAAAATTTGACAGTTTCGGGTAGCTTGATGTGCTGCAAAAGCCAAGATCTAATAAGTAGGTACACTAGATGATAACGATCACTGCAAGAGATGTACTTGTTTTATCAACTAACTGATTCTAATACCCGCCTCCCAAATGCACAATTCTCTCGAATACAAAGTGAGTACCTAGATTTCCTAGGTAACAGTATGCCTGTTTGCCAAATTTTACCAATATCGGTAGTAGCGTATTTTATCCATGAAAATGTTTCTAGCAACCGGACAGACAGTGTCTGTCGCATTTTACCTGGGTATTAAAGATATTGAATTTTATCGCAGTACGTGTAGGCGAGGGCAGGAAAATTAAAAATTCTGGTAAAACCTGTTCTTTTGCAAGTGTGATTAAATTAATTACTACAGCTTCTTTTTAAATTATCTGCTTGGAATATCGTCTGCTTGAATGAAGGGTTTAATTTAAACGTTATAGCCTTTACTAATTACAATGAAAGACGAAATTAAAAATGTTTTGTAAGTATTGTCACAGTATAAAGATCATACAGTATTGTATCTCGGCCGTAACCTTGAAATAAATGCCTACAGCCGCGCGGTACGTAAACATGCGATAGGGCTGCCCGCCTCCAGCATTTTAATTACATTTGCCTACTTTGTGTTTCCATTTAGTTTTGTTATTGTATTTTACTGTGTGTACATAAATATTAATAATAAAAACCACGTCTTTACTTTGAAATTTACAAACTAACAAAACAAAACACACATGCCCCGAGGTTTTAACACAAGCGTACCTACCGTATAATGATTCATGAACCGCCTATAACTACCTATTTCACTCGTGTCTATCACTTTCCTTTACTCTATTCACTTTATTTATTAATCCAGACATCTTTTTTTTCGGGAGATAAAAGGAAATACTTATCCATTAAAAAGACACACATTATGTACCTACCTACTAGTAAGTAAAATTATTTTATAGTCTTACCTTTCAGAGTTTCCAGGTAATCTAAAAAAAGTTATCTCTGGATGCGTTATTGACGAATTCATGCAACCAAAAACAGCACAATATATCCTACTCGTCATATTAAATATGTACTTCAATTTATTTTGCGCGGTTATTGTTAAAAAAAACAACACACCGTCCGTTCGTCCCTGCGGCACAGTCGCGACTGTCTGCATGCCAAGCGCATGCCGAGGTCGAGGCGCGTAGGTATAGCTCGCGTTTCGTCCGTTTGTATGAAGTCGAAATACTGTATATCTTTATACTGTGGTATTGTGGTTGTTATTTAGGCTCGCTTGTACCTTCCTCCTTTCTACCTTTAGCGCTAAACGAATTTAAAATATAGTTCTGTTTCTGTCAACCGTTTGAAGAAGAATTATCATCATCTGCCTAGCCTTTTCCTAACTATTGTTGGGTTGGTTTCAGTCTAACCGGATGGAGCTGTATACCAGTATTTTACATGGAGCGACTTCCTATCTTACCTCCACAACCCAGTTACTGGGTAATACGATACCCCTTGGTAAAACTGGTTGTCAGACTTTCGGCCTTCTGACTACCCGTAACGACTGTCAAACATCCACGAATGACCGTGTTTTCAGAGTCACGGAGAGGTCTCGTTATGTAAAGATGGTCGTTTGAAGAAGAATGTAGTTTCAAATTATTTTTAGGCACTGCCGATAACGCTGAGCAAGCGCGCCGCCCGCCGCCGCCGTCGCCCGCGCCACAACACCGGCTGCGGAAACGTCACGAGTAGGTACGTCGACCCCTAAACGTGCCTACGCTGCTATTGTCACCAGCGGCAAATCAGATGCGTCGCAGCCTAAGCGACAAACCAGAAAAGGGGAAAAACTGGTAAAGGGTGCTCAACCTGCCCTGACTGCGGTCCGTTGCTCTTTGCCAAGAGCCGGCCAGGTTGATGAGGAGGGTTTCACGAAAGTGGAAAGGAAGAAGAAGAAGCCCTGTTCTCGTAACCTGCGTGGCACCGCACTGAGTGGACCCAACATGCTGCTGCGCCCTGCTGTGCCTACGACGCAGCTGTACCTTTCACGTCTGCATCACTCAACGACAATTGAGGAAGTCGTGCAGTATTTGAAGGTGAAGACCAATTGGACTCTGAGGGTCGAAAGGTTGGAATCGCGCCACAACATCAACTTCAAGTCTTTTGTAGTACGAGTTCCAACCCAACATCTACAGACCTGTCTGAAAGAGGACTTTTGGCCGAAAGGTGTCGTATATCGACGTTTCCGTGGACGGTTACGCGACACCACGCAGCGAAACACGACGCCGATGTTACGTGTATAGTTCATAGTTTTAAGGTTTTTAATTATGTATTAGTTTATTATTTTTATAAGATTATTTTGTGTATTTTATCTATGGGCCTTAGTTGCCTGAAAATAAAATGATGATTATTATTATTATTCTAAAGCAAGCAGTAGATATAGCCTAGAAAAACGTTAATCATGCGTTGTAGGACGAATGTTTTCATTGAAAGTCTCGAAGATTTTCGTTCCATTACACATTGGTTTGATTTTGCGCAAACTTCTACCTTCCTTCTAAAACATTGTTTCTAATCTTTCCCCATGCCATTTCTAGTAAAATACTTGTCCTAAAACCAGGTCTCTTTAGATTAGTCTGAACTCGCAACGTGGGACAATTCCCAGCTGTTTCATTGGCATGTGGTTTCGTCGCGAACTGTGGTACGAGTGAACTGGTCCCACTGAGCCACAGGGAATGTACTTCGTAATTTGCGTGAAGTACTGAAGTTTGGGCCGCAGGGCAACGTGGTGGTGATCTAGTCTTGTTACATTTGTGTGCGTTTTCATTTAGGTTGTACATTTTTATGTGAAGAGTCTAAAGTTTGAGAAGTTTTCGCCTTTATAAATCATTTGTAACATCAAGCAATCATTTGTGCAAGCTAAAGTGCCAATGGGCCGGCCATATTAGCCGAAGAATCGATGACCGTTGGGGTAGACGTGTTCTTGAGTGGAGACCGCGAATCGGTAATCGTAAAGTATGGCCTATGTTAAGCAATGGACTGCTATAGGCTAATGATGATGATTATGATTTGTAACATCAACTTCACAATTTTAATTTCCTTTAATAGCGGGATGTTGTCTTCATTAACAGAGAAATTCTACTAGTTAGTACTTACCTGAGTTCTGATAAGAACAGGCAATCAAAATGTGTGCTCTATAAGATAAATTCTGGGAAGAAAATCACATGAGAACACTACACAATACCCAGAAGAAAGCTAGTTAAATTGAACGAGTAACTGGCAGTCCCTACAACGCTATATGTTCTCAAAATTACTAAAAAATTTAAAACGTAAACATTCTTCGTGATAAAGTAAAACCATTAATAAAAATAAACACCAATTTGACACTTCACTCAGCTTTAACTTAACCCTCAATTAAAACAAACTCGACTCCTGACCTTTCCAACAGCCAAAATGTTCCACAAAACAAATAGATCAAAAGCTAATAGAGTGGCTCGCAATACACGCGGGAGAGCGGGGTTAATTGGACCACTCGTTCGAACCACTAATTGAACCGTCTTCTTTACGCCGCGCCGTCTACGTCCGTCGGCCTTAATTCCCGTATCACTTTCTGTAATTATTATTCTGTGGTCTCAATGGCGCGATTGGCTTTTTGAATTGGAAATTTGGAAGATTGGGTGTCTAAAGGGGTTTAATTTTGTTGGCAATTAGGAATAGTTAAATGAATGAAATGTATCCCTTTATGTATACAATTCCAATAAGGCCCGTTAAAGAACTGACATCGCATGACATGATGACATCTTATATATCTTATCGTCATTGTGAAAGTATTATTAAATATATATTTTCATAAAATTTAAATGAATGGCTCGCCAGCACACAGATAAACCCTGAGAGGTTTTCGTTGTGTGACTAAAACCAAATTGTAAAAAATAGGCAAATAGTTTTAAAAATAAATAAATATTATATTAGCCACAATACGCCTTACTGAACATAATTAGCCCACACGATATTTATACGTTACGAAATTCACTCGGAAGCAGGTGGAGGAGCCTGTCAGACACTAATTGACTAAAAGCACATGGTGTCCCTCCAAGTACCTTTGGTCGGGGTAGAAGAATGCCAGAAAAACCGACAGACACCGCACTACACTGAGCCAATCTTTAAAAAAAAGTCGTTCATTTCAGAATATTTTCGTCCATATTATATTAGTATTTAACTATAGACACTAAGACTGTGTTTATCATGAGATAAACATAGTCTTAGGTTAATTGAATTATTGATCGATTAATTTACGCATTAGGAAAACATAAAAAATATTTTTATTTGGATTAGCAACAAATGTTTATACTTAATTACAAACATTATTCATTTTCACGTATTTTCATAAAAATCGTAAACATGCCAAAATTAAAATATAAAATAAATAATTGGATAAATTTTAAAAATGAATAAATTTTAAAAATTATATTTTTTTAATTAAATGTACAAAATTTCATCAGGTAACATTGAGCCCCATGAGCCTTCCTACAGCTGCAGATTCTAGTCTGTTTGCTATCATCTTCAGGATTCCGTTGCCACTCCCTCGAATTCGGCGATTAGGGAGGCAGAAGTTTTTGCCAATACCATTGTTTTTTAACAGTCTTCAAAAAAAGTAGGAGGTTCTCAATTCTGTTGTTTTTTTATGTTTGTTATCTCAGTACGCAGTCATTTATAAACCGATTTGGAAAATTATTTTTTTATTTTATAGAATAATACTTCCGATTGGTTCCATTTATATCAAAACCCAGTCCTGATGATGGGATCCATGAGGAATTGGGGAAAAATAACTTTAACTTCGGAAGTCGGTGTCTTTGGATCTGTATTTTAGTTGTTGCCGCCGACTTCCAAAATTAAAGTTATTTTTCACTTTGTAGTGTTTTTTTTTTAAATCGGTTTTTTTTGTTAAAAAGTTTGTATTGCAGAAGTAATCATATAATTTTGTGGCACTCAGACCATTTTTATCTTCAATCGTTTCATTGTAAGATAGAATAATTCCGGTCTAATTATGGGTAGAAAATATAAGAGAAGGTTCGCGTAATCTAGAAAGTCTTAAGTCTACGAACTTCAGTGTTTTTTCTTCTTACACCAAAGACTAACTTTCTCGTGCTTGTTCTTTTGCGAATGAAACTGAACGGAATTAAATGAGTTGGCAAAATGTTAGACGGAAAGCTTTTGACTCCGCGTCTAATTTGTGGGGTAGGTTAAACTATCGTTCACTTTTAAAATCGTTTATTAGCATGAAATATGGTGCTTACAGATGTCATAGGTAATACAATTCATAGTACTTCATATTCCGCCTACTAAATTCAGCATGCAAATTTTGGATGTGCCATGATTCATATTTATTGAATTATATTTGTATTCATAAAAAATTATGTTAGAAAAGTCATAAAAAAAAGAAATTACAAATGTCAAAATAAGAATACAGGCAAGTCAAAATTAATAAAATTATAGGAATGTCAAAATTGATTAAATTACAGGAATGTCAAAATTGATTAAATTACAGGAATGTCAAAATTGATTGAATTACAGAAATGTTCTTCAGTATTTGTTTAGAATTAGGTACCCTTGGTTTCTAAAAGCTTATACAAGGTTATATTAAATTGGCTAGCTAAACTCCGTAGACGCGATAAGTTTTGGACTCGGGAAGGGCATCTAAACACAAAAAAACTAAAAGGATTTTATGGTTTTTTTTGGAAGGTCAACGACAGCTGTTAGTACTGGTAACTTTAAGTATGAGTTGAGAAAAACTGTTTTCATCACATCTATTTAAAAAGAACTAGTGTATTCTACGTAAACAGGGACTAAAATAGCTCTTTTATCCGGGACTAAAAAGTGATTTGAATTTGGCATGTGGATATTGTTAGTAAAAGTTCCAATCACCAAAGAAACCAATCACGAACATTGTATGAAACAAGTAACAGGCTGTATGATAGGGAAAAACGCACGAAAGCCAAATTATAAAAACTAGTTTGTGAAAAAATTAAAAACGCGCGAAACGCATTCTGCCTTCGTTCGTCAAATTAGGATTTTACTTTGTTTTATAAAAAACTAGCTGACCCGGCGAACTTCATACCGTCCAAATGTATGAGGAAATGAATTAAGTATCTTCATTAATATTTTTTTCATACATTTTTTCCATGTTTTAATGGTTATTTCTGCTATCCGGGGAGGAGACAAATCAAAGTCATAAAAATCGGTCCAGCCGTTCTTGAGCTATAAATGGTGTAACTAACCCGACTTTTTTATATTTATAGAACAATATAGATGAGTATGTCTTCCTCAAGTAATTGTATGTAAATAAATAAACGTAGATACTACATAATCTTATTCATAAGTTGCACTTACTTATTTTTTCACAGAGGGTGATAAAAAGTAGAGTGTACACCCCGGGAGCAACACTATTTTAAGCTCGAGTGACGTACTTTAAATCCCTCGCTGCTCTCAGGGTTAGCTCTCAGGCAAACACACACACACACACCCATATACTCACACACTCACACCCACATGCTCACACACTCACAAACTTTCGCCTTTATTAGTGTGATTTTTATTTTTTTCTCCATATAAAAAACATCATAATTAATAAAAAAGTAAACGATACCCATCGCGTCTTTTTTTTATTTATTTTTTTTAATGTATGGGCCCACTCTTGACCTCGATCACGCCTGATGGAAAGCGATGGATGAGGTCTATGATGGAACGAGCGTCTACGGAGTTTCATTAGCCAATTTAAAATAACCCTGTATAGAAAGATAGAAGAGATTTAATTGAGTCTGTTTGTAATTTTATTGTCTATTGATTTTATAGTATACCGTTATTCCTGTGGAACAATCACAACAACTTTCATGAGGTTTAGCCACAGATAAACCATCTGCAAAGCACTGATTCTGCGGAAAATAAGGGCTCAATGTTGACGTAAAACTGTGGTCGTAAAATCGATGGGTCAGGTCTCAATTAAGTACGAATAACAAATATTTAAAGATGTGCACAGTCTGCAACAAAAGTCGATTATCACTTCAGTTAACTGACATTTGGCAAATAATTTAAGTTAATGTTATGTGTCTCGTAATGTTAATAACTTTGTATATCTACTACAAGAAGCGCCCTGCGGTTTCACCCGCATAAGTGTCGATCTCGTGGGAATATCGGAATAAAAACTATAAAATATCCTTCCCCGGGATGCAATCCATCTCTCTGCAAAATATTATCGAAATCCGTTCAGTAGTTTAGACGTGAAAAGGTAACATACAGGCAGACAGACAGACAGGCAGATAGACAGAGTTACTTTCAAATCTATAATATTAAGTAAGGATGGTTTATGGTTAAGGATTGTATATAATCAACTTTTTCTATCTGAATAGACAGCTGTGCTGCTGGAGAGTTTGTTGCGCCACTTCTTCTCCCCAGCGAAAGCACTAGGAAGTGGCGAAGGGCGGGCGTTTTGGGGGACTGTCGGTAATTTTGGCGTTCGCAATGTGCTGATCCTCAGCTTAATTTGAATAAATGACTTTTGAGTTTTTTTTGTGTTAATTAATGAGCTAAATAATTAATTAAATCGGAACAGAAGTGAAATTAAAAAATATATTAATTCTTAGCTTATTTGAAAAGCTGAAATACAATGTTATGAATAATGTGTTACTTTAGATTATGTGTAAAAGCAGCAGTCTTCATCATCATGTTTGTCGGTGAGCATGTCGCTGATCGTACAAAATCCTTTGCATATTTTTCAGCAGCAGCAATTATGCAAATGTCTATCAAAGAAAGAAAGAAAATTAGTTTATTTGACCCAGGCTAAGAAGGCACACAATACCTATTCACACAAAAACAAAAAAAAAATCAGAATTTTTTTTTCTTAATATTAGTATTGTGTGCCTCACGGCTGCGACGAATAGGCCCAGGAGAGCAAAAATGCCAGACATAATATAATAATATATAATAATGCCTGACGCTGGTTTTTAACTCGACCGTAGGTTGCGAGGACGTCTTACGGATGTTAAGTCGGTGACTAGAGCCAAATAGGCTTGTCTCCAACAATTTTTTTGCCAAATCTATACAGTTTGAGACGGCGGAAAAAATATATGTTAATCTTGAACATATTTGCTAAAACTTCGTTGTTTTCAAAACACGTTTTTGAAAAGTTTTCTCGATACAAAAAAATGGTAAACTAACCTCCTAAAATGATCTTCCAACAAAAATATCTGAATTAGTTATCAACGTACGTTGGTAAAATTTATAACAATAACGTATGATATCTAAATACGGAACTTGGTTATTTTATATTTTTGACTACTAAACTTATTTTTAAGTAATTAATTATTTTATGGTTTGTAAATGTACGAGTGTCGCGACATCGCGCTTCTCTTTTTTATGTACGCAATCCGACAGTGATCGCTTAGGCGCGCTGCTAGACGGACGTATGTCGCTCTGCCCCGCAATCCGTTCATTTCATATTATCATCAAACAAAAATGTCGGACGCAAGCAAAAATCACTTCTATACTAACAAACCAATACATTTCATGGACGTAGTAATGTAAGTAATTTAAAATCACACCCGCAATCCTTGCACTCGCGATTACTGTCTTGTTCATAATAAAAAACCGATACAATTTTCAGATAATTCGAAAACCTATAATAAAGTTTACGTATCTGTGTAACATTTGCATTTCTATTATTTTTTCCATTTATTGTTCACGGTATTATGTTCCGCGGCCATTTTGAATCCAAATTTGGGTTCATTACCATTCTTGTATTGAGTAGGGTTGGAATCAATTGAATTTTATCGTTGTATGCAGATTTTCGCCGTAAATCAGGTAGTTTATACAAGACACTAGCAGATGAGGTGTTTTTTTTTTCTTTTGTTTTTAAACAAACCTTGCCCCACACTAGGAATTTCTCCTGTATTGTGGGTGCGTTTACAAACATTTAAACTCACATACACAAACAGCCAGACCCGGAACAACTACTTGTAGGTCATACAAAATATTTATATTATACTAATATTATAATATGTTCACCTACATTTAAATTAGATGACTACTCCATGATGTTTAATGGACGAATAGAAACATTTAACAGTCTCTTATACTTAGACGCCTGTACTAATCAATATGCATATTTGTTTGATACTAACTTTTATTTGTCTTATGACTTTAAAATGTTTTCACCAAGAACTTTATCAGTAAATAATAATGGCTTAGTAAACATCTTTAAAAATATTAATTTAATGCTAGACGAGATCAGTAGTCGCGAAGTTTTTCACTTAGTTGATGGGGATTATGGTAAGTCTCCTCCTGTTTCTCTCACTTGTGCAAAAGATAACACGATTGATTTTTTTCTCTAATAAATATATTAAAATGCTACATCAAAATATTGCTGGTTTAGCTAACAAAGCAAATATTCTTACTGTATGTTTAGATGAATTGTCCGAAAAAAAGATAGATGTTGATGTTCTGTGCATAACGGAACATTTCATTATGGAGGGGTGCCAACAGCAATTGTATGTACCAAATTACAGTCTGGCTGCCTATTTCTGTAGAGAAGGAAGAAAAAGGGGAGGGGCTTGTATTCTCGTGAAAAACGGTCTTCAATATAAGGTATTACCAAAAATTTCGAAATTATCTTCATCGGGCATATTTGAATGTTGTGCAATTGAGCTCACTTATTTCAAGATAATTGTTGTTTGTATTTACAGAGTACCAAATGTAAATAATCTCAATCACTGCTTTGATAAAATGGAAACGCTTCTGCGTGAAATATCACGCACACGATACAACAACATTGTAATAGCTGGGGACTTTAACATAGACATGCTTAAACCTAATAGCCATTCAAATGCTTTTGAGTGTCTTTTAATGAGCTATAACTTAAAACTAGCATTAAAGCAGCCCACTCGCATGGCCAGTATGACATGCATAGACAACTTTGCTCACAATTTTAGTAAAGTGTGTAAAACTGACGTATTAGAATTGGCTTTGTCAGATCATACGGCACAGCTGCTTCACTGTCCAGTTCAAACAAAATGTCTCATAAATTATTGGTACACGGCTAAAAGAGACTACAGCCTTGAACATATTTCTAAGTTTAAAAATCATATAAAAAATCTATCTTTTGCAGAGATTTATGACACAGTGGATCCGAATGAAGCCTATAACAAATTTCTCGATTTATTTAAATTAATATACGACTTGTGTTTTCCAACTAAATTGATCAAAATAGATGTCTTAAAAAAACCTAAATGGTTGTCAAAAGGAATCAAACTAGGTAGTCAAAAGAAAAGAAAACTTTTGTGGCAATATAGATTAAACCCAAACAAAAATAATAAGTTCACCTTCTCAACCTACTCTCGTTTACACAAAAAAATTATACACCTAACACAAAAGGCGCAAAATAATCATAAAATAAAATCTTCGAAAAATAAGTCAAAAACCACGTGGCAAATTATTAATCGTGCAAAATATAACATACCAAAATCTAGTATTACAAAAATTATAAATAATAATAGTACTCTATCAAATCCCAATGATATTGCTGAAGCTTTTAACAATTATTTTATCGATAAAGTACAAGGGAAACTTGATGTGACCAGTAAACCAAAATGTAACAAAATTGAAACAAATAATAAAACAATGTTCATGGCCCCTAGTACACCACAAGATATAGAGAGAATCATCAATTCATTAAATAATTCAAATAGTGTAGGATATGATGGTATCGCTACAAAAATACTAAAACATGTGTCTGTGGAAATAAGCGGTCATTTAAGCTACATTATTAACCTAAGTATTGGCGCAGGTATATACCCTGATGCGTTAAAAATATCAATAGTTAAGCCACTTTTCAAAAGAGAAAATAGAGAACTTATGGAATATTACCGACCAATTTCATTAATTCCAGTTATTTCTAAAATTTTTGAAAAGTATATTTATAAGGAACTTTATAAATTCATAGATAAACATGACATTCTGTGTGAGGAACAGAAAGGTTTTCGAATACACAGGACCATTAATATGGCTATTTATGATTTTATTTATAATGTCATTAAAAATGTTGATCAACGGAATCCTGTTTGTGGTATATTTTGCGACATGACCCAGGCATTCGACTATGTACATCATGCTACTCTTTTAAAAAAACTCGAAGCCTACGGGATTAGGGGCAATGTCCTTAATTTGCTTAATTCGTACTTACAAGATAGAAAACAAATAACTGAAGTCAATAAAATTAATATAGTAAGTAAACTTGAAGAGATATCTCGGTCTTCGGAGCGTAAAGTATTATTTGGGGTACCGCAGGGGAGTGTTGTAGGTCCCTTTGCATTTATTTTATACATAAATGACTTACCGAAATCTATTGAACGGCCTATAACACTATTCGCGGATGATAGTACGATCACAATAGCTTGTAAAAGTATAGATACGTATGAGAGTGAAATTAATAATAGTTTAAAACAGATGGTAAACTGGCTAGATGCAAATAATTTAAAAATAAATTTGTGTAAAACTAAAGTTATCCATTTTAGACAACAGACCTCTAGAATTAACTTAAATATACACTATAATAATGACACTATAGAAGAAGTTGAAACTACAAAATTCCTGGGTCTCGAAATAGATAAAAAACTAAACTGGAAATCACACGTTGAGATTTTATGCAAGAAAATGAGTAAGTCTGCATACGCTCTACGTTCATTGTCACCTATATTGAACACGGATGCTCTTTTGACTGCTTATTATGGGATAACAGAATCACATTTACGGTATGGGATCATATTTTGGGGAAACTCTACTGAAAGAGAGACCGCTTTCAAGGTACAAAAAAAATGCATTCGAGCAATGTTTAAACTTAAACCCACTGACAGTTGTGAACCTTACTTTAGAAATTACAAAATATTAACATTACCTTGTTTGTACATATTTGAAGTAGCTGTGTTTGTAAAGACAAATCCGAGTCGATTTAGACGACTATCAGATGTAGTACCTCGCAATAGACGTGATAATAGTGTGCTATGTCTGGAGCCAGCCAAGACAGCACTTATGCGCAAAAGTGTCTACTGCATGGCGCCAGTCATATATAACAAATTGCCGAAGACATGGAAAGAGCTTCCGCTATCACTATTTAAAAATAAACTCCGAAGCTTTTTAGTGGCGAAAGCATATTATACTATTAAGGAGTTCCTAATTGAGAAAGTTTTTAGCTAGTTATGTTTAATTAATTAATATTTTAAAATTTAATTTTGTGTGTAATATTTTAAAATTGTATTAGTTATAAGTAAATTGATGTTATATCTTTTGCATATATGGCTGTACTATTATATGTTTTTTCTGTCATCCTTATGTTACCCATATTTGCAAAATAAAGTTATCTTTATCTTTATCTTTATCTTTGTTCCGTGCAGGAATCGAACCTGCATCACGCAGCGCAGCAGTCAATCGCATAACCACTGTGCCAAGCGTACCGTAAATTTTGGAGAAAACAGTAAAATGTAAATAACTAACTGACTACAACATCTGCATTTTGTTTTAGTTGTGTCATCCCTTTGAGCGACAAAGAACCTGAACGGGTCATAACGGAGGCTCGGCAACTAACCTGTTTAGGTTACTTCGAATGACACACTTCAAAGAGTGAAATAAAAATCCCAAGCTATATTTATCCCTTTTTAACACATACAAAGTGTAAAGGATGTAACAAGGATCGCATATCGTCATTCGTTAGCTGCCTAGCACAGAACAGCGGCGCAATAATAAATAAAATACGACAGTTTTTGTCGACGGCCATTGAACGGTCGCCGAATGAAAGCAGTCGCGTGCAACGCTCTGCCGAATACATTGATAAATAATTAATGTGAGTGTAGTGTTTTGAGTGTTGTTTGTGTTTCGAGAATGGAGACGTAAGTAATAAACCGTTTTTAATAGTTAGATTGTGTATTCGATAAAGATTTTGGACAAAAATTGTTATTTCATCACGCGCGCGCCCGCGCGTTTTTCTTTGTGCGCGTCGAGCTCGAGTCAACCGTCTCATAGTTTTATCATTACCGAATAAAAAATACATTAGTGCTATCAAACTGTCGTTAGTACCATTACATAAATATGTTTCTGCATACGTAATAAGCATTTACTTTCTCTAACTTCGATTAGATTTTGCGTATTATCTAATTTAAAAAAACCCAGTCTCAACTAACCCATTCTGGTTTGTCACCGGCGCGAGATTTCATCTTGTTTTCGGGGTTTTGTTCGGACGTCGATTAAATCTGGATACGGCATTTGTTTAAAGACTGTGTTTTTATTTTGTTGATATTTTTAGTTAGTTTTTTTTTAATATAAACATCCAAATTTAGACCCCCTCCTTTTTTGAAGTCGGTTAAAAAATATGTATGTCCTGTTAATGTCTCTTTATTTTGTAATTTTTTTTACGAAAAATTTTGTGACAGAATTGGCGCATCCATAATTTCATTGATCCTTGACTAGGTACTTGGCATTTTTTAGTGAAATTGTTTGTTTTGATTGTTGATTTCTAGAATGTTTTTGTTAGGCAACATGCCTTTATAATGTGCTTATCGATTTATAAATATCTTCGAAATGTAAAATGTAAAACTATATTTAAAATAAATGCAACAGAATTTAAACTGTGATCCAAAGTTTGAGATAGTGTTTTTTGCGACTGTTTTCAAGTGTTTGTTTTGGTTAGACGATACTGTTAAACTAAACACTTCTAAAAGCTGAGACTCTGTCTGTGTTATCTAAGTGGACCAAACATTAATATAAATAACAATCTCAAGCCGTCAGGCATAATGCGTTCTCAGAATTGAGTGGTAAACATACCCGTTTTTTTGTTCGGAACGCCGCACGTGCGAATGACGTCATGTTATTGTTTTGCTTGTGGGATGAAAAAATGTAAGACGGGGTGTGTTCTTTTGATTGATTTTTGTGAAATACTGTGTATTTATGGATATAAAACAATAACTTTTTGAAATAATGGTTTATTCTTTGAGTTATAATGACCTTTACACAAGAAACTGGGTAAAATTCCCCCACAGTACGATTACTAATACATTACAAGGCAAAACTATACTAATTCATACATATTCTGTTAGGTAATTTAATAACTATGCCAATGACATAGTTTGTAGGGAGCTAGCTATCGTAACTTTAGAGATATCGTCGTTTTAATCAAACGCGGCGGAACCGCCAGTGACGCGACCGGCGCATGCGCCGCCATAAGCGCTGCTCGCCAAAACCGCTTGTCGCTCAATGGGATAAACTAGTGTTTCACTCAATCTGATGTACTAAATGGCTGATAAAAATAAAAAGAATCATAGCTAATATTTTGAAATGAAATTTGAAAATGTGAGGTTTTGATTAAACATTTTTGGAAAAGTGTGGTTTTGGAAAAATGTATTATAAAGGTATGAGGAACAGGGTGTAAAGTTCACTCATACTCTATAGAAAAGGGAGGATCCTCCGACTAGACGGGTGTTATGTCTGGCGGGCAACTGCCCAATGATTTATGTCGGGGCCGATGTATCTATGCTAATTGCGCGGTAAACTCTGCTTGCGCGATGTAGGATTTGCGTGACGTAGTATGACGCGTTGTTTGCATGTGGCGTTGTAGATACCGCTACAGTACCTATATAAGAAAATAGGTGTTTTTGGTAAGGTTTTAATTATTTGCTTTCATCAATTTAACATTTTTTTGCACATAGACAAACAATAAACATTTAAAAAACATTGAAAATTGAGGTTTAGTTCTTCACCTGCTCAGCTATACTAACACATGAGAGTATTTTTTAAAATCACAGCGTTTTACTAAATGCATATAAAAGTATACACGATACATTAAAAAAAACTATTTTTAAATTTTTTGTGTATCTGTCTGTCTTTTTGTTCCGGCTAATGTCCGGAAGGGCTGGACCGATTTTAATGAAATTTGGTATCGGGATACTTTGAATCCTGGTAAAAGGACACAGGCTACTTTTTATCGTCATAGTGGAAGATATGTAGTATCAAATAAATTCTAACATTTAAATTAAAAAACTGTTTTTTCGAACAAATTATTGAGATAAGATAAGATTTTTTATTTGTATAAACATGGTATACACACAAAAGCATGCATTACATTATAGGTAGTCCAATCATGTTTAGCCTTTTAATATATTGGCGTACAAATATTTTAGTCACATTACTAGTTTAATCAATAGGAATTAATAAACATTATAATAAAACTAATGTCAAACAAGTTTTTCGACAAAAAATTCAGACACACTATAATATGCCCTTTGCGATAAATACACCATCAATTTAACAATTGGTATTGGGCCGACTTTTGGAAATCAGCCGACTAAATATAGTTAATAAACTATTGGCTATATATGATTGAATGTTTTTATGCAGACTGGGAACGTCATTAGATTATAGTAAGGTTGATTTATTGTTGTATTGTCATCTCCACCATTAGATTAGTTCTTTATACTGATAGTTAATAGGAATACCTACGAATAGTATGAGAATCTAATATTTCTTTGAAGGTGAAGTCTTTGTAAAAAAGGAAATTGATATTCGCCCATTCATTTGAAGTTAGATAGAAAGATATTGTTAATTTAAAAAGTAATTTTCTATTGAACTTGGCAATGTTAATAAAAAACTGATCGTAGAAAATTAATTAACTAGGAAATACGTCAAGGCGAGGGACATAGTTAATAACGTAAATTGCGTAATTTGTGTTTATAATTGGTTACCTTTGAGTAGCGTTGTGGATAACGGACCTTACGGCAATATCTTCATAACTTTTAACGGGTCTATAAATATCCAGTTTTTGCCCTCGGCTACACCTGCGTGAAAGCCGCAAACAGTGGCGTAACCATAGGGGCAAAATGCCACGGGCCCCCAGCTGGAGAGGGCCCCCAACCCGAGAAGGCCATGAGCATAAGAGGATCCTAACATAAGTAATGCAAAATTTTTTCGACCACACCAACGAAGCAGTCAGGTATTCAATTTTGTAGGGAAAATTACGAAAGCTACGCGGACGAAGTCGCGGGCGAAATGCCAGTAAAAAAACATTATAACGTTGGTTGAGCTTACATTG
Source organism: Oligia fasciuncula (assembly GCA_963082905.1). NCBI lineage: Eukaryota > Metazoa > Arthropoda > Insecta > Lepidoptera > Noctuidae > Oligia > Oligia fasciuncula. The sequence goes on from OY720401.1 coordinate 3,984,631, forward strand.
AGGGAGGGCCCTATACCATGTCATGTCATGTCATCGAATTGGCCACGGGCCCCAAAGGGTATAGTTACGCCAGTGCACACTGGTCACATATTATGTAATCGGAACGTACTACATAAAGAGATAACAAATATTTCTATGTCCTCACCCAAGTCATGGTCTAACTCAGTCATTAGGGCAACAAACAGAGTAACTTTCACAGTTTTATTATTAATCACACTAATATTCTAAAGGCAAAAGTTTGTGAGTGTGTTTGTATGTTTGTTTCTTCTTCACGCACAAACGGCTGGACCAATTTTGATAAAATTTCGTATGGAGGTAACTGACACCCTGGAATAATACATAATATGCTACTTTTTATCTCGATATTCCCACAGGATCGAGTCTGATGCGGGTGAAACCGCGGGGCGCAGCTAGTATTGATTAAATCAACTCAATTAATCCTGATCCCCAGAGAGTCTGATTTTGTGTTAAGAAAGAGAAGAAAGTAAGGAAACGCGTATTGGGTCAATTTTTCTGCACGCCAGTTGACATACCTATATCGAACAAAAATTCCCATTTGAAAGCGGGACAAAGGGAAAGCGGGGCCAGTATTAGCACTACAGTGTAAATTGACACCTCCGAAGCTCCATTTACTGAAGAATCGCTTAGAACGAAGCCAATATACACTATTGTCACCGCGTAGGAAGCTGATAAAAGGAAAGGAGTTTAAGATAAGAACGGTCCGTACGTACAGACGCCAGCACATCAGGCTACCCGAAACTACTTTCAAATTTTGCCAATCAACTTTGAACCTTATGCTTTAGCGATAAAGTTAAAAAACTATTAAAGAAATTTGACAGATTGTAATAGCTTGATACCCAGTCTTATCAAGGGGTATCGTATTACCCAGTAACTGGGTTGTGTAGGTCAGATAGGCAGTCGCTCCATGTAAAATACTGGTATTCAGCTGCATCCGGTTAGACTGGAAGCCGACCCCAACATAGTTGGGAAAAGGCTTGGCAGATGATGATGTAATAGCTTGATATACTTGCGTCTGTACCTTAAAATTTTCTTTAAAAATGGACTTATGTAGTTACCGTGTTTAGAACGGTGTAGGTTTTTATTAGTCAACTAGCTTTCGCCCGCGACTTCGTCCGCGTGAAATTTCCCCCTCCCCCCAGTCACCCTCTTAGGGGTGGAATTTCGAAAAACCCTTTCTTAGTGGATACCTACTCTTCACAAAGAACACACCCTCCAAATTTCATGTCTCTGGGACCAGCGGTTTAGGCTGTGCGTTGATATATCAGTCAGTCAATCAGGACTTTGAATTATATTTTTATATATAGATACTTTTCTGGGATAAAAAGTACCCAGTATGGTGCTCAGCATATTAAAGAATAATTATACCAAGTTTCATCGTAATCGAACCGGTAGTTTTTGCGTGATGCCTGAACAAACAGACAGACAGACAAAAATTTTCTAATCACATTTTTGGGTTCGGTGTCAGTCTAGTAACACCCCATGCTATTTATTTTTTTGATATTTTCAATTTACAGAATTTCACTTCTACAGATTTATTATAATACTTAGATTACTCTTGTCCTTACTCTAAATGAAAATGAAAATCGCATGAAAGTCCGTTTCGTAGTTAAGAAGAACAATGCAGTCACACGATTTTGTCTTATAGATAAGTACTTTTTATTTCTAGATTTTTTTTCATACTCATGTTGTGTATTTATTTTAGTTTTTCATTAATCACAATACAACACACACACACATATCGTCGCTAATCTGACTAACTGACGTAACTGACTCGAAGCATATTTTACAGGGCAAGCTATTTGCAGTTGAGGGGTACCTATGATTGAGGGTAGCTTGCTCTATATACATTCTACTAATACAAAATTGAGTACGTGTATAGTTCTGATTAAGATCTTTATATTGGTATTACTACTATTGTTATCGTGTTAATATTGTTTTAATAATTAATATTATAAACAGATACGTCACTTCGTGAGATCTTTGTTTTTATTTTGTTCGGAATACATGATCAGATAGGACGGGACACTTTCATAAGAAATTGAAAAATAATACTCAGTATTATACGAAAATCAGCTTTAATCATCACATAAAACATATAACTTGTAATTACTCAACTTTAGCAATAAATTTAACTCACACAATTATACTTTTTATTAAATTAAAACAGATTTAGAACAAATTTATTTTAAATTTATTTTTATTCTTCGAACTTGTACTCGTAGGTACTCTTTATAAAAGAGTACAAGTCTACTACACTACTACTAGTAAGAGTACTGTCTTCGCCATATTATGATTCATAATGTTATCCTTTTATTTTTATTTTATTTATTTTCCGGTTACACTGGAAGCCGACCCCAACATAGTTGGGTTAAGGCTAGGCAGATGATGAATGTTATCGTTTTATGATTCTACCAAAGTGGCCTTTTTACGCCCCCAGATCACAGATACAGGCACTAGTAGTTAAAGAAACTAAGTCTTCATAATTTTCTTTGGCTATTTTCGGTTGTTTCATTTAAAATACGAATTTCTGTGTGCAGAAAAGATGTTTCAGATTTAAAGACCTGTACGATTCTTCGGTATGACTAGTTTTAAAGAACAGAGTCGTAGGGTCACTTTTACGAACAGACAATGCTGTCATTTCGATCCAGTTCACTGGAAATCCTTGGTCATCACTTTGTACCGATAGTAGACGTAAATCAGTAGATACATTGAAAAACTCGAAAAACCGATACATGATAAAGTTTACTTCTTCGTGCCAACTTAAATATTGAAATTAGTTGAGAAGGCACAAAAACATCTCCAGTTTTCTTTAAAGCATAGCAGGTTGCACTATGGTTTGGCACAGAGAATTGTAATGTGATCTCTATAAGATTGCTTGCATTGTTAATCGCATACAATAACATTAAAGCCACAATTGAATTGCGGTTCTGACCACTGCAACCATCAGCGAATAAATAAGTGACCTTCAGGCCCTTTTAATCACGATTTAATAGAAAGCTGAGGAATACTAAACGACTTAAGTCACTTAAATGACCCCAATATTGAATTTTTATGAATCTCACTAAAAGACCTATGTTACTTAGGTCCCTTATTATGATCTTTTTTTTTGTAAACTGTAGATACGTCGGTCTCGATTTTTGCATTATCATGGGAACGGTAAGGCATACGGATACGCCGATTAGACAGATCGATTCGACTTGGAAAATGTATCAAATTACTCTATTTAGGTCGGTTTAGTCCAAAATGTCAGATACGTCAGTTAGTCAGATTAGCGACGATATATGTCACAACATTTTATTTCATTTTGTATGATCTTTTCTATATTATTACATCTTAATTTATTACGTAATTTATACGGACACACACTTCCCTACGTTTGTTATTCCAGCGTATGGCACTCGTGGGTTGCAGCTGAAAGTCAGCGTCAGGTGGTACATCTTTTTTTTTTTTGCGGATGGGAAATCTTCAAATGAGTGTCAGACTCTTACTGACTAAAACCTACCCGTGTTCCTTCCTTTGCCCTTTATGTTCCGGGTCAGCGGTAACCCTTTCGGACAATTCCGCTGACCCGGCAGGTTTCGGCCCTATGGGGCCCCTCCTCGATGCTGACATCTCTTTGAGGCGCGCGTGGAACACGTACGCGCCGTCCGGCACGGGTGGTACAACTTGTTTTATCATCTGACATTAAATGAGAAAGTTTATAGTGGATAAGATAGAGATTAAAACAGAAGAAGACCCAGCAGGGGATGGCGGAGGGGGGGGGGGGGTGGAGGGGGGTTCAGGGGATCAGACCGGAATAACTCTTAGTTCGACGATTGATTGATTGGTGATTTATTTAAAGCGGCAGTTGTTTATTGTAGTTTTGGATATAATAAATATAAAAGGCGGTAAGCTTGTTGGCTGCAACATGTCCATAAGCATCAATAGCGAGGTTTTTAATCGGAAGGTGAGAGCAGTGGTGGCCCAGTGGTAACGGCCGCGACTTACGAGTTGTAGGTCGTAGGTTTGAACCCAGACAGGCGCTTTACTTTTTGTAAAATATTTTCATCACCTCTGCTCTCAAAACGGTGAAGGAAAACATCGTAAGGAAACCGGCATGCCCTAGAACCAAAATTTCGAAGACATGTGACATCTACCGTCCGCCCGCATGGTAGATTAGCTCTCGAAGAGAGGAGGCCTGTGTCAAAGCTGTGGGAACATTATAGGCTGATTATGGTTATGGTAATCAGAAGGTTTAGCAAACCAAAACAAACAATACCTAAGACAAAATAATAGTAATGCTTCGCTGATAAATTATCTAAAGTGTTTGATTTTCTTTTTTTGTGAATGATTCAACCATTTTATGTTAATGTGGAGAAAAAATATGAATGCATTGTGATAGGTACTTCTAAGGAAAATATTTTATTGAAAAAAATCCTAGACAAAAGTCAATGCTTAGCTGAACAAATACTGCTTTCTTTCAGAAGTCAACGACTTATTTTTCTGTTTGTGTATTTCGTAGATTTTTGCTGCGCTCTGCTTCGTAAAAGCTCTTTATTTTAAATATAGAGATGGTCATAGATATTGTTTATTTAAATAACATACGGTTCAAGTACATAAACTTTCTTTACATATTATATTTTTGCAGACTGTCTGTCTCTCTTTTATTGAAATATTATTCGAAAGATAAAGTGAGTGTTGTTCCTCTAATATAAATAATAGAAATGAAAGATAATGTTACAAGCTGAAGAAAGAAACGATCTTACTTTTACTTCTAACTATTCATAGGTTTTTTTTTGTAATACTTTTTCTTGATTAGAATATCATAACAATTGATGAAATTTCAATAAGGCACATGTTTAAACTCAATGATTGAAAACAGGCTGGTAAATTCCAAAACTGGCTGGTAAATTCCAAAACTGACTGGTAAATTCCAAAACTGACTGGTAAATTCCAAAACTTGCTGGTAAATTAGAAAACTGGCTGGTTAATCCAAAACTGGCTGGTAAATTCCAAAACTGGCTGGTAAATTCCAAAATAGGCTGGTAAATTCCAAAACAAAATTGGCCTCCAAGGATCAAAATAATAATCTTCTTCTCCGTGCTCTCTGAAAGCAAAAAATCTAAACAAAATATTTCAAGAAAAATTCACAACCGTAACCACAAAGAAAATCTATGGCACCATAATATATTCGAAGCAAAGGCAGCAAAAATGAGAAAACATAAACTAGAGATGGCCTGTCGCATCGGATATTTGCTTAACAATATGTGTTCCCAATATGCAGTATACAGCGCACGGCTTGACGGCCCCGTAAAACGGAATATAGCTGGATATATCCGCTGTACCTTGAATATCCGAAGGGGTTTATCCGCGCGGCGGTTAAATCCGCGCCCTGCTTATGTTAGACAATGTGGCGACGAGTGCGGTTGTATGCTTAGTGTTAGTGGATAAGCGACAGCGATTTGCGGAAGCGGATATCATGTTGAGAGGTTTTGTTGGGTCAGTGTTGTGACTGGCTAACAGTCATAAAAGATAGAGAAACAAATATTGTGACGGAATTGGATCGGCAAGGTTTTTAGTTTAGAACAGGTGCCGTAATGTCATCATGATTCTAGTGTGAAAGAGAGATGAGGCTATATATGACCGATAGCATCAACTCTTTTTTGGACTGGATTGATGATGGCATTAAAACACTACATAATATGGCCACTGAAGGCCTTGACAAAAGTGGCAATCACTTCCAAATTTCTACAACGACTTTCAGCAGGATTGACATAAAGGCTCCTACACACACACACACACGCGATAAAATCGCTTGCGACACAAAGGGCGTGCCTTTGTGTCGCGAGAGATTTTATTGCGTGTCGCGCCTGTTTGTAGGAGCCTTAAGACTTTCGGTAGCTTATGTCAAGCCAATACATTTTTGACCACCATTATCATTATCGCTGATGGAACGTCGCTTTGTCTAGACTCTAAGGGCACCCAATCTCACTTGTGGAATTGGTCTTTAAAAGGGATTTATTGAGACGGGATCAGGTTGTCCCCCATTTGTTAGAAGATATGAAAGAAGGAAAGAAAAAAAAACATAGTAGATGTATAATCACGAACACAAAACAAAAATAGTCGATTCAAAACAAAAATATGCTCGTAAACTCTTTATCAATAGAACCCCTGGATACAAAAATCGATCAGGAGAATCACTAGAAAATGATCGATATTAATCGCTTACCATAAGTAAAAGGCAAAGAAAACTTGCCATTTAGTAATACTCGTACTAGACTGTGTCCTATGTATAAGCTCACTTTCGCATGGACGTAATATAGCGGCAGGATTTTATCGCGCACTGGATTATCAACTCTCAGTATTGAGCTGAGCATTGAGAATCTAACAGAGCACATCCCAGGGCGACAAAATATCGAATCTAATTGTTGTTGGATTCTCAACTCTCTGCGTTAAGCAGTAAGTTGATAATCGAAAAAAAAAAAAACACGCTCATACAAACCTGGGCTATATCCTTCTAAATTCAAAAAAAAAAATCGCTGCCTTCTAACACTATATCCTGACCTTTACGTTCCGAGTCTAGCTAACAGACATATTATAAGGTCTAGAACCAATGCATATAGTAAAGTTATAAACAATATTTTTTAAGTTTATGCGTCCATTCCACCGTGTCTTCAGTTTCTTTAACAAAACTTCTTGCTTCGATATTATATGACGTATCAAATATCCCAATGAATAAACATAACATAGAATTGATTCTACACTCATGAATTTTTATTGGTCTCAATATGTCTGTATAGATACAGTCTGGACCAATCTCAGAGATTATGAGGATAATGTAAGATATTGACAATACACATACAGATTGGACCGAAATTCTCGCAAGGCTTCCATTATCTGTGAAAGGTTGAATTATTTGTGCTGAAATATTTATGGACTGCTTAAATATACAATACATGCTTTGTTATTTATTCATGAAAGACAGTCGATGGATTTATTGGGTATCTTCTTGTGGAATAGTTAGAGTATTGTGAAAGAGTTCGTTTTGGTAGGCAAAATCACTAGTTCTAAAATGTTAGGAACTTGTGAAGAGCATTGGTGGTCCATTCAAATCGGCCTTGACTTACGAGTTGTAAGTCAAAAAAATCAAATGCAGGCAGGCGCTTTACTCTGTGTTGATATAATTTAATCACCACTGCCCTCAAAGCGGTGAACAAAAACAACGTGATGAAATATGCTAGAACCGAAATTTAGAAGACATGTAACATCTATCAACCCTCACTGGGCCCGCGCGGTAGATTACGGCCCACTATCTCTCACAGAAAGGAGGCCTGTGTCCCATCAGTGGAAACATTATAGGCTTTACAAATAAGACGAATTACTTACGAAATTTACAAAAATGACACTTATATGCATGAACTAACGTTACTTTACAACAAAATGCAAAAAATCGACCAAAAATTTAGGAACTAAACTCAACCTTCATACACAACCTTCATCATCATACATCTTTGAACTGGAAACACTGGCCGGATATTCAGGCAAAATTCGTAAGCCGACCGTTTGATTCAAATTTCGAATGCGGGTCCAAAATTCATGGCCGTCTCCACAACGGATCAAATCAACTACCGTCATTGGTGGAGTCGTTTTGGCCGGACATTTGAGGAGTTTCTGAAAATTTTCCTTATTCAAATCTGGGAAAACGTATTTGGTTTGAGCGGTTGTGCTTGGAGCAATAGCGTTTATGATGTAAAGGGAAAACGTAGAGACTTTTTATGTTGGTAGTATTTTGTACACTATTTTATTGCCATATTTCCTATATGGCAAATTGGCAAGAAAGTAGTGCTACGACGAAACATTTTACAAATCGTTTGCTTTTCACACGAATATTTTATAGGCGAAAGTTTGTGAATGTGTGTGTGTTTACATGTTTGTTACTTCTTCACGCTCAAACGGCTGCACCAATTTTGATAAAATTTTGTATGAAGGTAGCTTAGCACATTACGGATTATGTATGACTAGCAGCGCCCCGCGGTTTCACCCGCGTAAATGTCGATCCCGTGGGAATATCGGGATAAAAAGCCTATATGTTAATCCAGGGTGTCAGCTACCTCCATACAAAATTTTATCAAAATTGGTCCAGCCGTTTGAGTGTGAAGAAGTAACAAACATATAAACAAAGACACTCACAAACTTTCGCCTTTATAATAGTAGTGTGATTTCTAGCACTGAGTCTACTAAACAAAAATACCTTATTAGAATATTTAACGATTGCTTGAACGTTCGAATGGAACACACCGGCAATTATAACCAGCCTGTACTGCTAAAAGTAGTTCTACATAGATATCCTCTACAGTACCTACTACGCTCTGGAATGAGCAACTAGCTTCATCTTTCTGACTGACCGACCCCTTGACAATGAGAGGTTTTCTATTTGAGTATTTAAAAAAATATAAAAAACGTTGCGTCACGTCACATACGCTCGTTGACTGACACTTTCGTTTGCTTTCGTTTTACGATCTCAAAATTACATCCAAGTGAATTAATCAAAAAATGATGTGAAGTTCCATTCCTTGCAGTAACTTACCAAGGTCAGCGCCATCTATCCAGCGACTAGGGAAGGGTTGAAAAAAAAAAGAAGGAAAATCCCTCATTCAAAAGTCGTAGTTGGTTTATTTGAAATAAATGCTTGAGTTTGAGTATTATGGAACACATTGATACAGTATTATCGATGACTTAGTACCTAGTACGAACGCTAGGTGATTTCTGTCTAAAAATAGACGACCCTTTCCCTTGTAATGAATACTTTAGCGATTGGAAAGCACTGACGCATGCCTGCTACGGGCAATGGACAATACACGCCAGTTTTATTCACGGGTTCATAATATACTTGTCTATTATTAACCGCCCCGTTGATCACGTGGTCGTAAGCGACCTAAAAAAACCTAAAAAGGCCACTTTGGCACAATCATAAAAGGATAACATTATAAACCATAATGGACAGATAACTGTTACGTTAATCTTATCAAATCCCATTGGTGACGGATTTTTTAGTTATTTTTTGTTGTCTGTGCTAAAATACCAATCAATCCAAATCCAATCCCAATCTCTTTGATTATACCTACGTAGAGCAGCGAAAAAACGAAAAACACGGACTATCTTCGCCTTAATTATGATTCATAATGTTTTCCTTTTATGATTCTGCCAAAGTGGCCTTTTTAGGCCCCCAGGATGGAATACCTACTTGAGTGCGAAAGCCGTATCATCGAATTTTGTTTCTTCGAAAACCTTTCAACGACATCTCTATACTGCGACGCCTTGTTAAATCGACGCCTTGTTACTGCGATATTTCGTTACATCGAAAAACTGTTCTGCGAACGATTTTACTGCGTAAATATCATACTGCGAAGCCTTGTTCAATCGATGTCACGTTACTGTGATGTTACTTAGGAAAACTTACTTCGGACGACCTTACGGCGATAACCTAGGCAACACTATTCTTTGACACGAAACAGACAGACAATTCCAGAACTATTGTGTTCTCGATCTCTGAAAGGTTTGAATATCCCATTGGTTGATAGGTACAGACTGGCCGGCTCGGAAGTATATCACCATTGCATCTTTAAATAAAGATAATTTTCGTAACAAGCAAAAATGACCAGATATTTTCCCATTATTGTTTTCAGGCTTGGTAATTTTATATGGTAAATACCATCTGCCAACACAGCGGGCCTTATCAGAATACCAGTGCTGCGGTATTTATTTTAAATATATATCGCAGCATTATGCTGAGATTGGAGCCCTTCTGGCCTCGAACAGGTATTTTTTTCTTGTTTATTTTTTTGGTTGTTTTAATGTCAATTTTGTATAAAGTCTGACAACCAGTCATCAGCATTATCCTGTAACTGGGTTGTGTAGGTCAGATAGCCAGTCGCTCCATATAAAATACTGGTATTCAGCTGCATCCAGTTAGACTGGAAGCCGACTCCAACATAGTTGGGAAAAGGCTAGGCCCATGATGATGAATGTTAATTTTCTTAGTTTTAAACTTAGTTTTACTGTTCCTGTGAGTGTCCCAAATAAAATATTTTTCATTCTTTCTTTATTTACAATTCTTTACCTTTTTGCTACTGAAAAAAGTGATCGCTTTTCATCATGTTTTTCATCTTTTCGCATACCTACATTATTAGGTTTCCCATTTACGTACATAAATTACGATGATGTTTCCAAATAATAAGTTACCCCGGCCAGATGTTACTTACAAATCCCTACATCCTTATAGAAAACTGACCATATTCTTTATATTTATATACAGAAAATAACACGAACAAAACATAAATCATCTATATTCCTCGCAGGATTGCTCACCACGTGAGCATTTGTGCGACATAGCTCGGACTCCTAGCCCGATCTACCGGATAGCTCATGAATATGAATGACCTATACAGACTATTCAGACAGTCTAACACGGGCGAATACTAGACAAATAGGGCTTTAAATACCAATTCTGAGCTTAGGGCTTTGTACTAGTAAGAGGTACATGGGCTTATGTAGGAATCGCGGACAGATAGAATCCTAGATACTAACCGTAGTTACCATCATTGATTTGATGTCATTGGGGCAGACTGACCAAGCTAGGGTATTATTCGGATAGTGTACCTGGTACATACGTATAACAAACTAAATTTTATTTGCGGATGGAAAATCATCAAATGACCCCTCCCGCTCTGGGTGGAGCGGAAAGTACTCTTACTGACTAAAACCCACCCGTGTTCCTTCCTTAGCCCTTTATGATCCGGGGCAGCGGTAAACCTTTCGGACAATCCCGCTGACCCGGCAGGCTTCGGCCCAAAGGGGGCTCCTCGATGCTGACATCTCTACGCATATTTTCCCCTAACTTGTTATTTTTTTTGTGTTTTTGTTTTTCTGCGCCATGTTTACCACAAATAAACGTATTTAATTTCTTTCTTTTCTTTCTGGTAAAGATATAAGAGTCAGGTACTCAGGTAAAATTAAACGTACCGAAAGTAACCCTTAAAATTGGCTGTTGAAATGTATTAATTCAATTAATCAAGCTCCAAGTTAATTGATATTCAAGTAATCTACATAATTGCATTATACCTTTTTTCTGTCACAAGATCTGAAGGAATCTATTTCTTAATTGAAATTCCCTCAATGTAATTTGATAAGGTGTTTAAATTACTTTCCCCTAGGAGTTTATTTTCATGCAGTGTCTGACAAAGACATATTATTATTACCCCGTAAATGGTAATAGGGTACGTAGAACTCACATCTGTGCTATGCAATTATACAATACAAGGGAAATTTAGTTTATATAATGCAAAGATAGTCTTACAATCTTCAGCAGCTCCAACAGTATTTTCAAGTTGGTGTTAATCAATTAGTTGTGGTTGTGGAGCTGGACTAGCATTGGCAAGGGCACATTCAAGTCAATGAAAGGTGTACCCAGCTGTTCGGCTGTTTTATGTATTATCATTCAATTACCACATTATAGTTTATTTGATCATCTACTTAAACAATACAATACTGGGGGCGGGCTATTTAGGACTAATTTAGATAAGATACAAACTAATTGTATTCAAGTACTCGCTTAGATCTACACAACTCAATTAACTACAATTTATTAGAAAGACGTTCTCCAAGACAGATGATAATCTAGTTACTGTTCGCAGGTTATTTTCACATTTATTATTCTGCTACAATGTAATTATTTCGGTGAATTATTATATTTTGTGCTAGCGACTCGCCCCTGCTTTGCATGGTTTTTACGACTTGACAAAACATCAAGATTTCCCCATTTTAAGTAAATTAGATAATTATATGTATTATTCACATACCCCTCCGAAATAAATTATTTATGCTACTGTGAGAACCGCATCCAAATCCGCTGCATTATTTGGAAGAACAACGCGTGGTCACGCCGATGCGACAAATGCGATACCCCTGCATGAGTTAGGAATATCAATTTCTTTTTTTTTGGTATACGCCTAATTAAAACGAGAAAATAGTCAAAATTTTTGAATTCGTATGAAAATACATCCATACTAATATTATAAATGCGAAAGTGTGTCTGTCTGTTACCTCTTCACGCTTAAACCGCTGAATCGATTAAGATGAAAATTGGTATAGAGATAGTTTGAGTCCCGGGAAAGGACACAGGATAGTTTTTATCCCGATATTCCCACGGGATCGACACTTATGCGGGTGAAACCGCGGGGCGCTACTAGTATAGTAACTAAATATTTATTCATACATTCGGTACCTACGAATATTTGAAATTCATTGTGCTCTGTTACTACTAAAGCTTTGAAATTCGTGACAGAAATTCAGTTCGTGTTATATGCATTCGTAGCTCAGGACATAGAAATAGAATGCCTTTGTGCACTTTTACGTCACAAGCTGAATAATAGCTCATACTATGTCATACTAAATTATTTTGACGAGGGGCTTGTGGCTAAGTAATAACAGCCGCACGAGTAGATCGATCAGGTTAAGCTACACTTGCCGCGGATGGTCCGTGGATGGGTGACCATCTTTACATATCAAGACCTCTCCGTACCTCGGAAAGCACGTTAAGCTGTTGGTCCCGGCTGTCAATCGTGGATTTATGACAGTCGTTACGGGTCGTCAGAAGCCCGAAAGTCTCACAATCAGTCTTACCAAGAGGTATCGTATTACCCAGTAACTGGGTTGTGGAGGTCAGATAGGCAGTCGCTCCATGTAAAATACTTGTGTTCAGCTGCATCCGGTTAGACTGGAAGCCGATCCCAACATAGTTGGTAAAAGGCTAGGCAGATGCTTTCGGGAAACCGACTTCGACGAGAATGGAGACCTGTGGAGAACATATTCTTGTTATTGATACCATTCGCTATAAGTAGCCTTCTTTTTTACCACATTGGCTACCATAGCCTTCATAACTCAACACGTTTCTAAGACGTCATGCTGTTATGAAACAACGGCCACCTCTAACTTAGTTTAAACTTAAGACAAAACCTCTCAGTATCCCTATGGTCCAATTATAACTTATTCTCTAAGTTAGCGGACTCTTAAGCGATGCAATGCATATACAATGTAGCCTCTAAGCTTACCACTATGCATAACTTGAAAGCAAACTTCCCTTTAAAGTATATTCTAGTTTGACGCTTAGATTTCGTCTGGGAGGAGAAAATGTTTCTCTAGCGCTTGAGTAAAGTGAGTTTTGCAACGGGTGCTGTGGCGTAACTTGGGACTGGCCTGTTCAGTATTGGGTTGCAAGTTGCAATTAAATTGATGAATTGAATTTAATTTTTCGACTTGCATAAGGACGCTGGCACGACAACTTGACGGCACGGTTAGCGCAGTGGTTAAGCGATTGACTGCTGCGCTGCGTGTCGTGGGTTCGATTTCCGCACGGAACAAATATTTGTATGACCTACGAGTAGTTGTTCCGGGTCTGGCTGTTTGTGTATGTGAGTTTAAATGTTTGTAAACGCACCCACAATACAGGAGAAATTCCTAGTGCGTTTAAAAAAAAAATATATATATAAAAAATTAAAAATAAAATAAACCGTACATTTTCAACATCAATACCTATTTTGTTTGCGAGCACGGATAGACGCCTGCCATAATTGTTTCTTAACAAATTGACAGATGTCAAAATGCTTTCGGCCACTGAAATTGTCACAGACTGTCAACATTTTGAGGTTTGTGCTTCAGAATTATTGTTTAGCCGTTTGAAATGATTGAAAATTATTTGAGTGAGCGGTCTTCAAAATTATCGTTTTATTAGGTTTCTTCGAGTGATTGTCTCGTTGATTTGTTATGACAACGTCAACGCAAAGGGGATTGTACATTTCTGGGTAGATATATAAATAAACAGCGTTGGGTCTCTTGGTCGGTTTATACACTTGGGGTTTATTTATAAACGATGATTAAAGTTAAGTGACGTTTAAACGTCAAAAATGTATGTTAGGGAGTCGCTAATCACTACTTAACTTTAACCAACGTTTAATGAATATAGGGGTTTATATTTTGTGGTTGTCGATAGCGTTAATAATATCTACGACTTTAGTTTGTAATTAGACCATCAGTTATAACGTAATTTAATTTTTATTTCTTAATTTTTTTTTGGATTTTTTTATATATACGTGCTCATAGGCAACTGTAACCGTAGACGAGCGTAGACGGCGGGCGTCGACGGGTATCGATGACTGTAGTTGCCTGGGCTGTTGACGCGTCGCTCGTGTTACGCACACCAACGCCACCAACTCACTCTACATAAAATTAAAGTGAGTCCAGTGAGAAATCTTACTCCATACTCAGTCTTCTTAACCTAAAGGATCTAAACTAATTCTAATACAAACTACCCACCAGTTCAAAAAACCATTACTTACATCCAAAATTTTTCAAAAACCAAAAACATAGGTACGCTTTAAATCAAACATGTTTTATTCAAATTCAGAACCCGACTGGGAGTGAAGTTTTGCACGACATCGACATCGGGAATGTTCGGCTAATCCTCTCGAGGTTTGCTGACGATAGGTGTCGCCGCGCCGTCCTGTTTGAACTTGCTTTGAACTGAGGACACAATACAGGATTGAATGGCGTTGTTTTATTGTTTGTTTAGTCTGTTGGGAGTTTCCGCAAACGTGTTTGCGCCTTTGCCTTTTGAAGTAACGATGCACTATCTACTCAATAAGACTGGCTTATTGTCAGAACAGCTTTCTATCAGTCCCATATTGATACTATCGTTGCTAATAGGTTCTACGTATACAGAGCGGTACCTTTAAAATGGGTCAATATTAAACGATACATGCGATTTTTTTTTTTGAGAACGTGTGCCCCAACTTTATCTGTCACTTTGACCCCTCCACATACACAGACAGCACCTGTGACAGCACCCGCCCTAAAAATAATTTTAATAGGGTCCTGGAGCACAACTATAATCAGCCTATAATGTTCCCACTGCTGGGACACAGACCCCTTCTCGGTGAGAGGGATTGGGCCATAATCTACCACGCAGGCCCATTGCGGCTTGGTTGATGTCACATGTCTTCGAATTTTTGGTTCTAGGACATGCCGGTTTCCTCACGATGTTGTTGTCGATGACGTTTCTTTGGGTCCTTGAGGGCCATATCAGTTACGGTAACCCAAGCTCCAGCTAGTCCGTTTTTCGTCTCAGCTTAAAACAGTCCGTGTATGACCAGCCTAATTCTTATTATCAATGTCTGTATTAAGATTTCGTGAACAATCAAAACATGGCGAGACCAAACATTCCCACTTTCGATTTTACAATGTTAAGATTCATTCTGTATACTATCTTGAATAAAAATGGAAGATATTCGATCAAGCTATCCTTAGGGGATATTCTAAGTCTAGACGTACAGTCAACAAAAGAGATAAGTATACAGGATCGTCGGATATAGTTAAAGTTTAGTAAGAAACCGATGGAGGTTGTCAACTAAAATTAATTTTGGTATATGAGCTGTTTGTTTTCTATTAATATTTTTTTTTTTCGAAAACATCCATCGGTTTCTTACTAAACTTCAACTTTATCCAACGACCCCGCATACTTATCTATTTTGTTGACTGTACCTACCATTTTAAATTTGTACAATGTAGACGAGATTGTTCGTCCATACAACATTTTGTTTACTTTAATTCTTAGCAGGGTTTGCTTTTGGGTTTGTTTTTTTTTTGTATTTGCGTTGAGCGGATTAGGATTTTGGAGAGCAGTGGTGGCTCAGTGGTAACGGCCGCGGCTTACGAGTTATAGATCGTACGGTCGAACCCAGACTTTACTTTGTGTAGGTAAATTATTTCAACACTGTTCTCAAAACGGTAAAGGAAAACATCGTGAGGAAACCGGCATGTTCTACAACCAAAAATTAGAAGACATGTGACATTTACTAACCCGCACTGGGACCGCGTGGTGGATTGCGGTCCACTACCTCTCACCGTGAGGTCTGTGTCCCAGCAACGGGAACATTACAGGCTGATTATGCCTTTGTTTATTTGCGTGGACAAAAAAACAGAAAGCTTTTTCCTGTTTTGCTGGCCATTTCTTTTGATAACTGTTCAACGGCATTTAATAAGACTTGATAATCAGTTTGTAAATACGACGATAATATCACGCCTGTTTTCTTTGAAATATTAGGCCTATAGTACCAGCAGCGGCGACCTCTCACGTCCGGCCCTGGTACAAGCCATGATCCGGAGCGAGAGGGAGTTGGAGGCAGTCACCTCCTTCTGCGAAGCAGTCATGCTAGCGAAGGAGGTGGCGGGATGTATGAGTCGGAGAGCCTCCCGTCCCAGCCGCCGCGGTAGACGCTCTGGGCGTTGGGAGCCACGGGACGACTCCCGGCACCGTAGGCGCGGGCCTGCGGACGGAGAGTAATGGGTAGCTCACCGTCTGACCACACCAGGACCAGGCCCGTGCCGGACGGCGCGCACGTGTTCCAAGCGTGCCTCAAAGAGATGTCAGCAACAGAGAAGAGGCCCGCTAGGGCCGAAGCCTGCCGGGTCAGCGGGATTGTCCGAAAGGGTTACCGCCACCCCGGAACATAAAGGGCTAAGAAAGGAACACGAGTGGGTTTTAGTCAGTAAGAGTCTGACTCTCCCTTCCGCTCCGCCCAGAGCAGGAGGGGTCATTTGATGATTTCCCACCCAAAAAGAAAAAAGGCCTATTATAGTACACACACATTTCGATAGTTATGTTAAGTCCCATGTAATAAGGGGCCTGCTTATGCAATCAACCGGACCCAAATCCAGACTCCGAACTGCCACTGAGAATTTCCAGACTATAAATAGTTACAAAAGTCAAAGGCTTTTGTTTATAACGATAATGTCTGTGGCGGGATCTGCATCGCCACATGCAAACTACGCATCACACTGACGTGACGCAAAATCCTGCATCGCGCAAGCAGAGATTTCCGCGCAACTAGCATAAATGCAACGTCCCGACATTAATCGTCGGGCAGTTGCCCACCGGACACGACACATGACTGGTTGGAGAATCTTCTCTTTTCTATGGAGGATGAGTGAACTTTACACCCTGTTCCTCATGCGTCAATATGTACACCCAAAACTACTAACTAGCTTCTTAATCATTTACAAAACACCAGTGTCTTCGAACCAGGAGGTTAGTAACCGCTAACAAGTACAACGAGAGCAACGCTGCCGCCATTAGTTACGTCAGCGACTCGCCGCGTACCAGGTGTAGAGTTTTATTGAGACAAATGGCTGCTCGATCTGCAACTTGACGCTTAGCACGGCTTTTGTCAGTTTAAGCTGTGAACTGTTTTGGTTCTTTTGATTTTTAAATCTTTTCTAAAGTTTAGACTGCGGTTGATCGGTAAAATAGGAACAATCCACTGTAGTGCATGGTTACCAGATTAAGTAAATTGATCGCCCATCGATATGTTTTGAGGCGATCAATCTCGTCTGGTCATATATTAGTCGGTTGCGAGGTTAAAGGTCAGATACTAGTTGCACTTTTAGGTAACCCTAAAACTAGAAGCAGAAACTGAGTGGTCCAGTGGTATCGGCCGCGACTTACGAATTGTAGGTCGTGGGTTGAAACCCAAGCAGACACTTTATTTTAAGTAAATTATTTCATCACCAACGGCGAAGGAAAACATCGTGAGGAAACCGGCAAGTCCTAGAACGAAAAATTCGACGACCTGTGACATCTACTAAGCCGCACTTGGCCGCATGGTAGATTATAGCCACTTCCCTCTCGACGAGACGAGGCCTGTGTCCAAGCAGTGTGTATATTAACGGCTGATTAAGCAGTGATGCAAAACTGGAAAAAGTCGAATAACATAAAACATTTTGCGGGTATAGACATTAGACAGGTTCAATTGGAAAATTTATGTTATCTGCTATCAACCTAGACAATTTGCATTGAAAATAAGGGTTTGAAAACGCTTCTTTCTTCATTTGAAAACAACTTGGTTCTTTTAAAAGCTGCGAAGGGCAATCATCACTATATACGAATATGTAGCATCAAAAATCTGCCTATACTTTTCCCAATTATGTTGATTGTTGTTGTTAGATGCAGCTGAATACCAGTATTTTATATAGACCGACGGTTGTTCAGATAGGCAGACACTTGGTAACACCGTAACACGCTCCTTGGTATGTCAAACTTTCGGGCTTCTGACTACCCGAAATGACTGTCAAAGAACTTCGAATGAAATTCGGGACTAACGGCTTGCTTTCCGAGGAATAGAAGGGTCTCGATATATGTAATGGATGGTCACCCATCCACGAACCGACTGCGACAAGCGTAGCTTAACGACGACGACGAAAACACACTGCGTAAATTAGAAACCGTAATTCTATGAGTTACACTTGAAAAAGTAAATTACAAAAACAGTTCTTCAAGAAGACATATCTTTCAACTAGGCTATGAACACAACGACTAACGAAGGATACTTCAGTACCATCTATAGGTAACAAAAATATACCATCATTTTTTCGAGCCGATCCCCACATTTTAAGTACTCACTCCAATATTTTTTTATTTACTAGAAGGCGAAAATCCAGACGCGCTGTGTTCTTAGAATCCAGTGATCAAATAAATATAAGTACTAGAATATTGCTTGGCAAGTCAGCAAATATTGAAAGGAGCCAAACACTTCCGAATTGAAGATAGATCTGGGATAAAATTGTGTGGAGGCTGATACTATGGCATGTACCTACTCGTATGTTTGATTAGAAATGTTAGCTGTAGAGAAAAGTTGTTGTTGCAAAAATACGAGAATTTTGTTGTATTTTACGAAGAGCAGTGGTGGAGTTTTTGGTCGGGTTCGAACCCAGACAGGCGCTTTACTTTGTGTAAATTATTTCATCACCACTGCTCTCAAAACGGCGAAGGAAAACAGCTTGAGGATATCGGGTTGTTCTAGAACCAAAAAATCAAAGACATGTGACATCTACCAACCCGCACTAGGTGCGCGTGGCGGCCCAGTTTCTCTCACAGAGAGGACCTTTAGCATTTAACCTCCTCGTTAAACACTCAACATCCAGAGAAAACGAATTTTGTGAGTTACTAAACTTATATTGGGTAGTTATAAGTTTGCAAAAAAGCCTCATAACTTATGTAAAGTAGGTAATTAGTGTCACCTTCGGATACAATGGTTTTGCGTTGCCACTCTCATTTGTTTAAACTAAACATTAATACCAATACTAATAAACGTTGTATAGAGTCTGTATACAGTGTGAAACAATAACAGCCTCAGCGGTGACCACTCTCAAAGGGATACTATTTTAATAGGGAAGACTGATGAATACAAACTCAAACTATTCACTTAGTTTTAATTGGGTTTACAACAAAACAACTATGTTACTTATACTTATTATTACATTTCTTTGGAACCGATTCTAATCGAATATCGCAATCGATAGTTACTCAACGCTTTGTCTTCTTCTTTCGAAACTCAAATTTCTGAGGACTGAAAGAGGGATGTCGGTGTGTAACTATTCATCTGATATAATACGTTTATTAGTAAGGGGATAATATTTAAATGGAAAATATTATGTTATTTTTAGTTTGGATGTGCACTTACTTGCTGCCCTCATTTACGAATCTCTCTAAAGCACTGAGGCTTGCTGTTAGAGTACTCAATTGATCCTGGGTTAAGCCTGCCTTTGTAGGTACATAATTTGTCCGTATATCTAATTACTGTTTAATTACAGTACTGTTTTAACATTGTTTCCGTATTATATATTCTTGTTCCCCCGACCCACCCCATCGCATTGAATCGTTTCCCCGCGCTATTACTTCGTTTACGATCAGTGTTTTACGCTCCTAAGGGCCTTAACGTGATGTTAAATAGTCTTTAGCCTTCCTCAAAAATTGGGAAATGCAAATAGTTTTTTTTTTTATCTAATTGGTAGTTCCTGACATTAGACAGACGTCAGATAATCAATCTACTACAATCTGTCAAATTTCTTTAATAGATTTTCAACTTTATCGCTAAAGCATAAGGTTCAAAGTTGTTTTTTTTTTTTTTTTTTTTTTTTTTTTTTTTATTAGGTACTAAATGGGCCCGCTCTTGACCCCGATCACGCCTGATGGTAAGCGATAGATGAGGTCTATGATGGAACGAGCGTGCCCAGAAGATGCCTGTTCACTCTTGCTTTGAAGGCAGACGGGTTAAATGTGGGCGGGAACACAGATGCCGGCAGAGAGTTCCACACTTTGGCTGTGCGCATAATAAAAGTGGAGGAGAAGCGCTTAGTACGACTCGTGGGGATATCAACCAAGTGCGGATGGTACGCTGCAGTACGTCTTGTTGTCCGGTGGTAGAAGGGCGATGGTGGGATCAGGTCATGGAGCTCCTGCGCACACTCTCCGAAGTACAATCTGTAGAAGACCGACAGGCAAGCAACATTACGCCGATGAGCTAGGCTGTGGAGCGTAGCTACCAACGTCTCGTCGCCTATAAGCCTTTTAGCTCTGCGTTCCACCGAGTCAAGTGCAGCAAGCTGGTATTTTGCTGAGCCATCCCACAAGTGGCTGCAATACTCCATACAGGAACGGACCTGTGCTTTGTACAGACTTAAAAGCTGTCCTGATGTGAAGTATCGCTTCACCTTATTTAGGATGCCCAGCTTCTTGGCTGCAGTCTGAGCTTTTGACTCGATGGTTGAGCCGAAGTTGAGATCAGATGTCAACTCCATGCCCAAAAGCTGTAGGCGGTCGGCAACCGGTACGATGCACCTCGGAAAGTAGGACATAACTGGAACTGGCTCCTTTTTGCAGTGAAAAGACATGCCTGTGTTTTCTGAGCATTGAATTTGACCAGATTATCGTCGCCCCACTGGGAAACGAGATTTAATGTCGAATTCATTCGCTCTACCATGGCCTCTCTAAGAGTAGCTGTTTCCTCTCTGCTGGCTCTTGCACTGGACAGGTATCTTTCCGCGACTGTGCTGTCATCTGCGTACCCAATTGCACCAAGCTGTAATAGGTCGTTGATGTGCAGTAGAAATAAAGTCGCGGAAAGAACAGACCCCTGAGGAACACCGGCATCAATGGCCATATGTTCCGATGAGCAGCCATCTATGACCACTCTGATCGATCGATCACTCAGGAAGTCAGAAATCCAGTTGCAAAAGTCAGCAGAGATGCCGAATGCAGGAAGCTTACCCAACAGACTGGCATGCC
Organism: Oligia fasciuncula; assembly: GCA_963082905.1. NCBI lineage: Eukaryota > Metazoa > Arthropoda > Insecta > Lepidoptera > Noctuidae > Oligia > Oligia fasciuncula. The sequence continues at coordinate 4,005,806 of OY720401.1, forward strand.
AGACCCTGTCAAAGGCCTTTGAGATATCAAGCGACACAGCAAGGGCTTCGCCGTGTCTCTCAATGGCCTCGCCCCAGCAATGCGTAACATACACAAGAAGATCCCCAGTTGAACGACCACGACGGAAGCCATACTGGTGGTCACTGAGGAGCACATTGTCTTCGAGGTATGCCAGCAGCTTATTGTTAAGTACCCTTTCCATCACTTTGCACAGTATGGAGGTTATGGCGATTGGTCTATAGTTGACAGGATCGGCACGGTTACCCTTTTTGGGCACCGGCTGCACATTAGCAAGCTTCCAGGACCGCGGTACCACTCCGGTTTTTAGAGAGAGGCGAAACAAGCGCGTCAAGACAGGAGACAACTCTGGAGCACAGCTCTTCAGGACTCTTGCGGGTATTCCGTCAGGTCCGCTGGCTTTATTCACGTCTAGACTGCTAAGGGCCTTACGGACCTCTTTGAGATGGATTGAGATCTCCGGCATTGCGGAGCCACAGTGAGGTATGTTAGGTGGTATGTTAGAGGCCGTATCAAGGCGTGAATTTTCGGCAAAGATGGAGGCAAATAAATTTGCCTTCTCTTGCGCGGTATGAGCCAGCGTTCCATCAGGCTTCAGCATAGGAGGCAGCGTAGGACGACAGAAGTTCGTCTCGACCGATTTTGACAGGGACCAGAACTCCTTGCTACCCGAAGGGTAAGACGCCAGTTTGGCCCCAATTCGTCCAACATGGTCGAAACGCGCCTTCCGTAAGACCCGTTTGCAATCCTTGGCGGCAGAATTGTAAGCTCTTTTCATTGCGCAAGCACCTTGACTGTTGCACTTGTCACTGCGGGCCGAAGCCCAGGCGTGGTATGCCTGCTCTTTGAGCAAATCGGCTTGCGCACAAGACGCGCTGTACCAGGGCTGAGCCTCGCAGCCAACTGACACGTCTGAGAATGGGATAAAATATTCCATTCCCTGACGTATCACGTCAACAATTGCGTCAGCGCAGTCGGAAGAGTTGCGCGAAGAGAAGCAAGTCTGCCGCCATGGGTAAGATGCAAAGAAATGCCGCATCTCATCCCAGTCTGCTGACCCGTACTTCCATACCCGCCTCGTGCCTCTAGGGCTTAAATCAGGCGGAGAACAGGAAGACACGGATTTCACCAGACAATGGTCAGACGATCCGAGCGGAGCCCAGACCGATACAGAGTGCCTGTCTGGATCTGTAGTCAGCAGAAGGTCTAAGCAATTAGGTGTGTGGCTGTCAACATCCGGAACGCGGGTAGCTTGGCCAACTAGCTGGTGGAGATCTAGCGATATCGCAAACTTACGCGCCTCTCTTCCAGCATGGTCAGTTTTCTGATACGGGAACAACCATTCCTTATGATGGGCATTAAAATCCCCCAGAAAGACAAGCCCCGCTGTAGGATATTTCTGTTGAGCCAATTCGGCTGCCTCCGAAAGATGTTCGAAAAGTCTTGTCGTCTCCTGATCACCGCTGTGCGACCTGTAAACACCGACATAGATGGTTTTCAGGGAGCCTGTGTCCACCAGTAGCCACAGAGTGGAGAAACCCGCTACCTCATAGCAGCGGAGACGTTGACAGCATATGTCATCGCGGACGTACACACAGACCCCAGCCTGCTTCTTAAACTTATGTTATTATGATTAGGAAAATTTAACAGTTTCGGGTAGCTTGATGTGCTGGCGCCTGTACATGAACGTACCATCATATTCTGGACTCTTTTCCTATATATCTGCTATTTCTGCAAGCTTGAAGCTCCGGTACGGTAACAATATCTCATTTAAAACACAAAAATAATAAGAATAATTATACTCTTTGATCCTGTTGTAATTTAATTGTTCCGTGATACTTTCATTTCTTTTTACTTTTCCTGTAACGTTGCCTTTCGAAACAGCGTCTGGCGTCTGTACAAAGATAGATTTAAAAGTTCTTGTGTGCTTGTAATTTCTATTGCACCTATGCCCTTTAAAATGGAACAAAGTACCGCTGTTTTGCGACACTACAGCAGTATCTCACCTGGCGAAGTCTCCCTTATTAACAGTTATAAAGCTAGAACTTCTGAAACAGCTAATACACCCCTATTGCTTTAGTTGGCCCACTCATCGAAACTAGAAGCACAAGTGAAATGACATGCGATTAAGCCAACTGTGGCAGCACATGGTGTAATGCAACCAAATTCGCCAACTTCAACAATTTGCCGATATTATAATGGTATGCACGTTTCAGATCGAATTTCACTTTGCACTGCTCATGTACCTACTTAGGATTCTAGAACACAAAACATGCAGTATTTTAAAACAATATTAAGTTTATTCATTTGAATTCTAACATTCATCTATCATCTTAAAAAAAATAGAAATGTAGAAAATAAAATTTAAACAGTTTTGTGAATCACACAAAACACAAAAGTGTTTAAAAATTCGGATTAGTTTTTATGTCTAAAATTTAAATACATATTATAATGCATGGCTAAAATTTATTTCTAATTTACTCTTTTAATTTCTTATATGTATAATTGCAGAATAGTGTATAATTATGACAAGTTGGTCATTATAGTTATTCATTGCAATCCATACAAATTAAATGCATCGAACTGCAAAACCTACCCAAAACAGTAACTACGCTACGTGTCAATTAACTTACGAAACTCAACATTCCATATTCCAATACAAATAGCTACAACTTGCAACGGAGACTCGTTTAGCTCGCTCGCTCCGTTTCCCTTGCTCTATTCACGCACCGCCGCTTCGTTCCGTTCCGCTCAGCCACAGCTCAATCTGTAACCACGGATTAATTTGTTTCTCGCTCTCTTATCGGTTGTTTCGTAGCCTCGAAGGCTTGATCTGAATTGAGACATGTTTCGGGTCTGTAGAGAGGTTTTCCTGTAAGTCATGACCAATGAGGTTGAGCTTAACATTACTTTGCACCATACTGTGGTTTAAGCTTGTTTACCAGAAGAGCAATAGCCACCATATAACGTCTACAATTTACCGGCGAATAACGTTACTGAAACGTCAAACAATAAATAACCTGCATATTCTTTTAATTGGTAGTAAATGAAAGGCTCCACTTTTGGAACGAAGTTCTTTAACGCGACTTCGGGTAGAAATCGTCACGTTACGAAAAAGCGTTAGCGTGCGACATTCATGGCTAGATTTCATGGTTTTCGAGGGTGCTTGAAGCCAATAGTGAAATCAAAATGAAAATCTAAGATGTCAGCTGCGAACATTTTAAAATTTTTCATCATGGGTGTCGTGTTCATGGTTTTCAAGGTGCTAAAGCCAATGGTGACGTAAAAAATCAAAATCCAAGATGGCAGCTGTGAAAACTTTAAAATGTTTTGTCATGGGTATCGTTTTCGTCGCGTTAAAGCCGATAGAAAGGACCAAATCAAATTCCAAGATGGCGGCATCTTTACGAGAGCTTCTAAAAACTTAAACTAGATAGCTCTGTATTAAAAACGCGTATTAAATTCACACTTTCTCTCTTTTTCCGTCTCTTTCTATTATAACATAAGAGTGTGTGTGCGTGCGTTATCGCGTAAGGAACTTGAGAGCCTGACGGGAGCCCCCGACCGCACACGTTTTTCCTCTAAAAAAGATAAAAATCATCCACTCGAAGGAAGAAGAACCCGCCATTAATCTTAAAATCTCAAATCGCATCTAATAAGCTAAATTATCTTGCATAATTTCTACGTAACACGTAGATGACAGTAATAGGGAGTGAATTTCTAAGATAAATCGACGCCATCTTGGTATAACTCGACAGCCCTCTGAATTAAACTGAATGTTACACGATCTATTAAAGCGGACTGCAGTGGGAACGATTACATTTTAGAATGGCTATTGATAGGTGAACAGTGGCAGTGTTTAAGTTATTACGTGAAAGCGATCATCGCGCCCGCCTTTGTTCGCGCGTTTTAGTATAGGTATGCGAAACCTGAATATAGTTTGTTCAGAATATGTAACTGAATCGATTCCAATAATTTTTACCCCATGTTAAATTTTGTCCCAAAAATATTTAAAAAAGGTTAAAAGTTGAACACCGAGCGACACTAAGTAAGGCGATTAACACACGGCATCGCGCACCGCCGCGGTAGGCGGTGAAGCGGATCTCATGTCGCATTGGTCTCTAATAAATCCGTAGCTGCCTAACACACGTACACCCACCGCCTGGCCGCGCAGTCGAGCGGTGCTTTCACCGCCACCGCCCCTCCGCGCTGCCGTCCGCGCGGTGAAGCGGCGCCTCACACACGGGGCGCCGCATAACCGCGCGGATCATCGTGGGTGCAGGACGTGTTGCAATATATAAATGATGAAAAAGTGATCAAACTGGTCAAAACCGTGTTAAATCCATCCGCGCGGACAGGCGCGCAAACCGCCTTACCGCACGGGGCACCGCTACGAAATCCGCTTTACCGCCACCGCCCTCTGCGGCGGTGCGCGGTGCCGTGTGTTAATCGCCTAAGTTATACAATCTCTGCGCCGAACGGTTAGGTACCTAGGTATTATTATCAATGAGCGCAAGACGGCGGCGGCGCGACGCGGATGAGCATGTTTTTGTACGGACAAACAGGTAACTTAACAAACTTTTGTGATTTTTATGATACAGTTTTGAAATTTTGTACACATAGATTCTTTACATAAAAATACTAGACACGTGTTTCGGGTTACGCATATACTAAAAATAATGCTGTATATCTGTGGCCATACTCAACAAGTTTGTTTCATAAAATACATACAACGTTACTTTTTAAGGTAGCCAGTTACACAGTAATCCATCATATTTAGGATCATCATCGATCATCATCCACAGGTCTTTTCAATTCATTGTAACGCAAGCCAATAACCCCTTTTTCATGTCAATATTTTCTGGTTTGTGCCATTATTGTCCGAATTATTCCGATAGGCGTAATTATGACGTAGACCCTTCTTTTGCCGTCGGCTTCCTACTCCTCTTATGTCTACTTTTGACCATTTAGGAAAGAAATGTAAGATGGAAAAAAGCAAATAATTATTCTTACCTTGTAAAAGGTCGTAAAATAAAGGGATAAATAGTATTTCTATTCATTCTGTGAATGATCGACGTTAACTTCCAAAATAAATAGCCTATTTTTCTGACACGGAAATCGAACCCGGCACCAATTCGAATAGCTTGCTACTAAACAAATGGAGCGTTGAAGCCAAAGATTATAGAAAGAAGGTAGATAAGACAACAAATATTGATTAAGTTTTGCAATGGCTTAGGTATACAAAGGTTTGTTTAATTTCAAAATAACTGTTACTAAACTCATTATCTGCATATCCTTTTCCCAACTATGTTGGGGTCGGCTTTCAGTCTAACCGGATTCAGCTGAATACCAGTATTTTAAATGGAGCGACTGCCTATCTGACCACAAACCACTTACTGGGCAATACGATACCCCTTGGTAAGACTGGTTGTCAGACTTTCGGCCTTCTGACTACCCGTAACGACTGTCAAAGATCCACGAATGACAGCCGGGACCAACGGTTTAACTTGCTTTCCGAGGCATGGAGAGGTCTTGGTATATAAAAATGGTCACCCATCTACAGACCAACCGCGGCCAGCGTAGCTTAACCTGATCGATCGACTTGTGCGGCTGTTATTATTTAGCCACGGGCGACGGACCATATAAACATAATAACGCTACTTGCTTGTTCTATACAAATATCCTACACAAAGGCTTGACTCAAACGTCAAACTTGACGTCCAGCTATTCTATTTTCGACAGAAAATAGGATTTTCATATTCGTTAGTGCGCTTTCACATTTAGGCGACTTCAGCAGCGCGACTGACGCGCGACCGTCGCCCAGTAAGAATTTCATATTATAAACAGAAGCGTGCGTGAAGGTTTCTGCTTCTGCCGCGCTGCTAACGTTCTAATGTGAAAGCGGCCTTAAGGGTCCTCAATTTCCTAGGACACAACAGCTTATCCGTCTTGTTTCCGTGATCCGAGGTTAAGGCCAATTTTACGTATAATTTATCACGGATTAACAATTTACAATCTGCGTGAGGCCAGAGGCCTCCACTCGTCATAAATCCACATTCACGGACGATTGGCCTCGGCAAGCCATCCCAGGCCTCGAGTCTGAGGGTACTTATCTTAATGATTTACATTTGGGGAGTCGAGTTTATTTTATTTTGGGTGAACTGGAGCGGTCGGTATGTATTACTGTTAACTTCTGTATATCCTGAAATGTGTGTGCTTGTATTCTACCATTTATCGAATAGGTATGATTTAGATCATCTATGAAAAGCTATTGGGGAGAAACTCCACATTTTATCACTTTCCTGAAAAATGAAATAAAAACATGAACCAGGCTTAAAGACAGTAAACAAAGATCACTAACACACTAGCACAATAAATTTTCTTCTTTTTAACCTTTCGCTTCCGCATTCCTCAATTAAATCCAAGCTCTGCAGTACAGGTAAGGTCGCTGGCAATGAGCAGGAAAGAAAATAAAAGAACAGATATTGACTTCGGTTCAAGTCTAGATAATTCAATGTAAGAGCATGCACTAACTCAAGTGTCAGTCGTTGTCATGGATGCACTCAATTTGTGTGTGTCGCAGTGTAACTAATGCGCAACGAGATACACGACGCTAGCTATTGGAAATCTCAGGGTCGCTATTGAGTGCTTGCTACCCAAGAATTTAGAAAGAGACTGTTACGTCAATCTTCTATTTTCTCCTATCCATACTAATATTATAAATTCGATAGTAACTCCGTCTGTCTGTCTGTATGTTACCTTTTCATGCCTAAACCACTGAACGGATTTCGATAAAATTTGGCAGAGAGATAGATTCTATCCCGGGGAAGGACATATAGTCGTTTTTATCGACATATCTCGCGGGCGAAGCCGCGGGCGGAAGCTTGTATAAAATAGTTTCGAGATTCTTTAATGGAATGACAGGTAACAAAATCAGCCTATATAATATTCTCATTACTGGGACACAGGCCTCCTCTAAGAAAGTATGGACCCCTAATTCAATTGCAGTGTTTAAATTTTTTGCATAAGCTTCAACAGTCTGTAATGTTACGTCTATGAGGTCGCTCCGCAAAGCCTGTGGAGCTCCCAGGAAGCTTCTATGCTTCTGGGCGGAGCTAGGCTGGCTCTGTTAGCCAGAATCCCCACACACAACGGACCGAATGAGAGTCTAAGTGCGGAAAAGGGAGTCCTATCATCATCTACATCATCATCAATGTTACCTCTGATGGGACACCTCTCTTCGAGTCCGAGGAAGTGGGCTGTAATCAACCCGGGAGCCCAGTGCGGGTTGGTAGATGTACACACATATTTTAAAGTTTTTGGTTCTAGGACATGTCGGTTTCCTTACGATGTTTTCGTTCACCGTTTTGAGAGCAGTGGTGATGAATAATTTACACAAAGTGCAGTGTAACTGTGGTAACTCAGTGGTAACGGCCGCCACTTACAAGTTGTAGGTCGTAGGTTCGAACCTAGACAAACGCTTTACTTTGGCAGAAAACTGACTTTGACTGCAGATAATTTATTTATTTATTTATTTTATTTTAGGAAAGCTTACAGACTAATAACATTATAGTAACAAAAATATATAACTAAATTGCTAATGACAAGCCTCCACAGATAGATAATTATGAACTTGAAGTTACCAAAATATTATGTTTTCGTAAAAAGTGTAGAGGTGATAAGACCAGAAAGCAAATTCAAATAACGAAGAAGTTCAGTTGCAGTTAATTGCGTTTACGCCGTACGGCATTTATACAAACTTTCAAGCCCTTATTTTTTTTAAATGAATTAACCGATTTTAATGAAACTTTATACCTACACATAAGCAGGATACAAATGTCTAAAAATACTCAACTCCGGACCTTCAAACATTATTATTAATCCAATAATTCAATTGCAATTCTTGCGATAGTTATTATAAAAGTTACTAATAATTCTAGAAAGCACTTTGTTCGTTGCCCCTTCGTCGCCCAAGGCTGTTCAAAATTAACTATCTACATTAGTATCTAGATACAAATCACAATATGTAATACAATCCAGAGCCAAATTGCCTCCACAAGACATATGAGCGCATGTGTTGGTTAAACCGATAACTTAGTGATTAATTACAAATATTGTGTTAGTATTAACGATCATAAGGACAATACACCGTTACATTTTGATCGTTTTAATCATTAAAAGGGGTCATTGTACTAATCATTATGAACAACTTTTACTATAGGACCAACCCTGAAATCTTAAAAAGAAAAAAATCAGCTGAACTCGACATAATGTATGGATCAACAGATTTATTTTCATATCCATCATATTTTTTTTTAATAATCATATTTAATGATTTCAGGGTTGGTCCCATAGTTAAAGGTGTTCATAATTATGAGTATATTGACCCCTTTTAAGGATTAAAACGATCAAAATGTAAGGGCGTATAACTAATATAGCCTCCACACGATGTTTCAAAAGAAAGAAAATACGTTTATGTAGACAAAAAAAAACATGACGCAAGGAAAGAACAAAAACACAAAGAGAACAAGTTACTGGAACATTTGCGTCACATCCCCGCAAAACGGTCGTCGCTCAGCATAATGCTACCACCCTAAGCAAGACAGAGCCCCAGCGCTATCTCATCTCTACAAGACATACATACATAATGACATGTGTAGATACAACCGATAAGAATATGAGTAACTGCAAACATTGTAAGATAGTATAATGTCCGGACATGTCTCAAACTTAGTTTATACTATAAATTGACGATAGTCAACCCTTTCGCAAAACGTGACAAACTAACGCTTTAACAAATTAAACATTAATCATTCCATTTAGCTCTTGGCCACAAAATACAGATAGTACAGAAGGCAATCTACATACAAAGTGCGCTCGAGCAACGCACACATAGACACCGCTCACGGACACGTTATCTCGGACGGGTTGAGAGTAGTGCGAGCGCCGGTGCCATCCGCTTGAGACACGCGTCTGTGAATTGCAAAAATGGAGCAACAAAAAAAAATTGCTATCTAAGCTCGATTTATATCTCATGGCGACATGGAAGGAGCGACTGTCGCAACCCAGCGCAGGGCACGCCGCGATAGCGGCGATAAGACCCCTCTTTGAGGAGTGGCTAGGGAGGCGCCACGGCGCCCTCACCTACCGCCTGACGCAGGTCCTCACCGGACACGGAAGTTTCGGGAGGTTCCTGCACATCATCAGGCGGGAGGAAACGCCCGGGTGTCACCATTGCCAGGATCGCCCAGAGGACACGGTGGAGCACACGGTGGAGGTCTGCCCCGCTTGGGCGGAGCACCGCCGTGTCCTCATAGAGGCGATCGGCAGCGGCGGCGACCTCTCGCGCCCGGCCCTGGTGCAAGCCATGGTCCGGGGCGAGAGGGAGTGGGAGGCAGTCACCTCCTTCTGCGAAGCAGTCATGCTAGCGAAGGAGGTGGCGGGACGGCTCAGGGAGAGAGCCTCCCGTCCCAGCCGCCGCGGGAGACGCTCCGGGCGTCGGGAGCCGCGCGACGACTCCCGGCCACCGTAGGCGCGGGCCTGCGGGCGGAGAGTAATGGGTAGCTCACCGTCCGATCAGGACCAGGCCCGTGCCGGACGGCGCGTACGTGTTCCACGCGCGCCTCAAAGAGATGTCAGCATCGAGGAGGGGCCCCATAGGGCCGAAGCCTGCCGGGTCAGCGGGATTGTCCGAAAGGGTTACCGCTGGCCCGGAACATAAAGGGCTAAGGAAGGAACACGGGTGGGTTTTAGTCAGTAAGAGTCTGACACTCGCTTCCGCTCCACCCAGAGCGGGAGGGGTCATTTGATGATTTCCCATCCGCAAAAAAAAAAAAGGTCGATTTATATATATGATAGGTTTAGATCTAAAACGGATAGGGCAAAATTGTGTTAATAGGGTAATCCGTTTTGAAGTTATTAGCGATTTTCGATATTGAAAATTGACAAATGTAAAATTTTATATGTTTTTGTTCTGTAAACTTTTTGTATTGTAATACTATGTTTATTGTCTTGTTTAAATATTGTAGAATAAGCTCAAAAATAAATCAAACAACTAGATACGAGTGCCACTACCAAGATCGTTTTTTGTGCATAAGCCAAAGTTGACAACCCTAGCGCGACCGCCGAGCGTAGGTATGAAAAGTGAAGTACATACATGTGATTGCCTTCTGTACTCTCTGTATTTTGTGTCTTGGCTCTTCGACATTATGTGAGTGGCTGAATATAAGACTCAACAATAATGGCTCCACAGTGAAAGTAGAAATTGCCTGTTAAGTCTTTGTATGCTTGACAAACGGATTGCTGATAGTAGTTTACTATTATTCGCATTATAGAAAAAAAAAGTCGAGGGGCTAAGGTTAATCTACTCTTGTCGCGATTGGTCCATGAGTGGGTGACCATGTTTACATACTTTACATACCCGTGTCTCGGAAAGCACGTTAAGCCGTTGGTCCTGGCTGTCATTGGTGGATCTTTGACAGTCGTTACGGATCGTCAGAAGCCCGAAAGTCTTCCCAAGGGGTATCGTATTACCCCGTAAGTGGGTTGTGGAGGCCAGATAGGCAGTCCATGTAAAATACTGGTATTCAGCTGCATTCTGCTAGTTAGACTGGAAGCCGACCCCAACATAGTTGGGAAACAGCTAGGCAGATGATGAGGTAGAACAATTTTGTGTTGGGTCTTTGACCCGATTTGATTTTGCAGTTGTCAGTACCTAACCCACGTTTTGACACCTTTGACTATAAATCTGTTTTCTTGCGAGTGTAGTTATCATTGTTTTCATAGAGCGATAGTCTGTCTTAAGACAGTCCTATCCTAACTCCTAACTCCTGACTCCAGTCTTCGCACATCCCTAAATAACACTACTTTCTATCATTTTCTCAAAACCTTTTAGATGGACGAGAAAAAATATTCATCATTATCATTTCAGCCGAAAGACGTCCACTGCTGGATATAGGCCTCCCCCAAGCACCTCCACTTCGGCCGGTTCTGCGCTTCTCGCAACCAACGGGTTCCTTCGGCCTTCACAAGGTCGTCCACGACGAGAATTTTTTTTTAAACAAATTCAAATGTATATGTACCAAGTCCCTTAACAAACCAACAGTTTGAATAACATATTCATACAAAACCTAGTTAAACAAATCGTAAATATAAACAGCCAACATCCCGTTTAAGAACAAATAACAAAGTTTTATGTTAACAGATCAATCCCTGGGCAAACATGAGTGCTCCCTCGATTATTTATCATATATAGGTCAAGTTGCCACTTCTTATAAATGTCAGATATAAGACATATCTGTGTTACCGCGAGTCCTAACCAAAGCGATCGGTTGCGCAAACACGCGATCGTCGTGTTCAGAAAACTCGTAAACAGAGTATGGCGATAGACAAATCACTAAATATAGGTTTTCAACCTTATTTTGCCCACCCATTCGGAGATTTTTTTTTTCTAGAGTCCCCCATTTTTTTTTACTTGCCATCTGTCTCGAATCTGAAACAACTATTGCCACGATTATATTTAAACGTGTAATATTTTCAAGTCGTAAGATAGGATATATCATTTTCTCTGAGTATTCTACCCTGAAAGTCACAAACAAGCCCCCTTCTGGGCGTTTGTGACGTTATTGCCCACATTGAGAAACAACGTACTAGATAATAATAATAATGACTCAGACGCACTTATTAAATCATTGGATCTAATAAGTGCGTTTCGTTAACATGAGGCATCTTCGCATGTAAAATTACAGAGTAAAATTACATGCATGATGTGCGTGCGTATTTATTAGCATTCGTTTGTTTTACTTATAGATGACATCGAGGTATCGAGCTAAACCGGGACCGCGTGGCATCGCAGTGATGCATCTTCGGCATGTTAATTTGTCTTTGTAATGGATGTGAACGAGACAGAAATATATTTTCTCGATCTCCTTCGTCTATGCAAACTTTTTGTCGGATCCCAGTTCATCATCATCATCATTTGAGCGGAAAGACGTCCACTGCTAGACATAGGCCTCCCAAGCACCTCCACTTCGACCGGTTCTGTACTTCTCACATCTAACAGGTTCCAGCGGCCGTCAGACCGCCTTGTGGGAGGCCTTCCAACGCTACGTATTCTGGTACGCGGTCGCCACTCCAGAACCTTTCGGCCCCATCGGCCACCTGTTCTGCAAGCAATGTGCCCTGCCCACTGCCACATAAGTTTGGCAATTTTTCGGGCTATGTCGGTTACCTTGGTTCTCCTGAGGATCTCCTCATTTCCGATGCGATCATGCAGGGAAACTCCAAGCATAGCTGCAGCTCTCTCCACTGTCCTTTGGGTGACTTTTAGCCTTCTTATAAGGCCCATTGTGAGCGACCACGTTTCAGTCAGTCAAAGACTTTCCTCTTGAGACACTGGGGTATGTTGTATGAGAAGATATTGCGTAGCTTTCCGAACACTGCCCAGCCGAGTCGAATTCGACGATTTACCTCTTTCTCGAAGTTAGACCTACATAACTGGACAGTTTGTTCTAGGTAAACATACTCGTCCACGACTTCGAGTGTAGCGTCACCGATCTATATGAGAGTGGGTGTTACATGGGCATTTGACATGACCTTCATTTTGTCCATGTTCATTTTAAGACCCACTCTTTCGGAGGCTCTATTGAGGTTATCGAGCACCGTACTGAGGTCCTCCATAGAACCCAGTTATTTTCCTACAACTGGGGCGTAAAACGGCGGTCGAGGTACGACTTCTTTGAAAAGTATTACCCGACTATATGTGGTGGTACCTAACAGTTTAGAAGTGACTGCCAAAAACTATCGTCGCTCTCAAAAGGCATACGTTGATAGCTAATCTATAAAATCCTACTATCCTACTGTTCTTCCTATCCTACTTCCTACTAATATTATAAACGCGAAAGTTTGTGAGGATAACTATAATATGGACGAATGAATGTTTGTTACTCTTTCACGTAAAAATTACTGCACAGATTTATATGAAATTTGGCACACAGATAGTTTTTAACTAGGATTAACACATAGGATACTTTTTATCCCGTTATTCTCACGGGATCGAAAATTATGCGGGTTAAACCGTGGGGCGCTGCTAGATCTTTATTATGAGAAAAGCTCTCTGGTGAAGACGCATTCGGGTTCACCGAACAAAATGAACGCAAACGCTTTGGTTAGGACAAGGCCTAAGAGAGCGTCCTGGGAATAATATCAATGTTCTAGGATACAAAGGCAAGATAACGTTGTATCTTATTTGGTCATTTCTTGTGTGAGATTGACAGGGCAAAGCCAATATTAGGTTTTTTTGGGAGTAAGTATTGGGCGATTTCTTTTTCTGATTGGTATTAGCGGAAACTAATAACTAATTGGCAATTAACGTGGCCACCTGCTGAGCTCAAACAATAATCACAGTACCGTCGACACGAAAAGAAGAACAATTGATAATTTTCTTTAGAAAGGTCAGATGCGTGGTACTCGTATCGCTTCGTGCAAGTATGATTATTTTTTGATTTGAAATTTCTTTATATGCCGGTTTCCTCACGATATTTTCCTTCACCGTTTTGAGAGCAGTGATGATGAAATAATTTACACAAAGTATAGCACCTGTCTGGTTTCGAACCTACGATCTACAACTCGTAAGTCATTGCTCGCCTTCTGCTACATGGGATATAAACATATCTGACGGACTGTGTATTTCCTGTGTGTTCCGTAGATAATATTAAATGTTTACTAAATCACAAGCGCAATAAAGTGAAACCGAAAATTAAAGGGAAAGTTACCGCCTTCCTCAACTTCAGTAGTTTTGGGCAGGTCCTAACTTCGTAGCCTTGAACAGTCATGTTATTAAATAATATTAAACTATTTAACAATTCCCAACAGTTCCTAAGTCTCTTAAAGTTACGAAACAAGTTTTATAATCTACCCTGGTCTATCCACTTAAAGAAACAGCCATTAGTTTAACAGCGGTCCATAGAATTTTTTTCTGTACGAGTCGTGTATGAGTGGCGATGGCGCCCCGCGGCGCGTCGAAAAAAATGTAGGTACATTTGTGATGACGTAACCTTGGGACGCGGGACACCCAAGCGGCTATAGAGCGGTTGAATGCCATAATTATAGGAACAATTAAAAAGCCATTGAGTCTCGCGTGGATCCACATTCGTGGCATGCGAATGGTTATCCTCTAAAAACTTTCTGGGCTTCTAAGGATTCGCATTTTTTTTTTATAAATGAGCCTCTTTTTAATTAACTTTCTGGCCCATTTTCGCAGTACCTATGACGCAATAAAATTAAGCTAGAGTACCCCCACCAAACGCGTTAGTTAAGGTTAGAACTGTGACCAACTACGCGCGAGCCGAATCGGTCGCAGTAACTAAGCTAGAGCAGCCCTACCAAATAGGTTAGGTTGAACCATGACCAACCGCGAACCGCGAGCGAGCCGAGCGAGCGAAGTAAGCGGTGACGTGACAGCGGTCAGCGAGCGTTACATCCAAGTTCAGCGCAGTTACTTGGCTATTTAGTATTTTAAGGAACCCAAAATAGGAATTATTAATTGAGGTTCACAAAAAGAGGCGCGATTCAGTTCATTCAGAGTGTTCAAAAACATTTGTAGGAAAGTTAAATGGGAACTATTTGAGGTTCGATTAAATACATGCCTTTAAACCTAGGAATGGAATTCTACCTCCAACCAACCTTCTCCGCCAGATCGCATCTAAAACATTGCAATAAAGCCATGACAAATACGCAGAATATTTGAAAAATAGCCCAGTGTTTATATTAAAAATTGTAGAAGACGAATTTAAAGAACGACAGTTGAAATTGAGGTACAGAACCTTCTAAGATTTTTTTATTAAAATAAACAGCTGTATAAAATGATGACTACCTGTCCAGATATATTATTTTAATTAAATTGGTGTCTCTTGGAAGTTTTTGTGAGTCTTCAAGTTGTATTTTTTTGAAGGAGGTGATACTTGTGTTGAATAAGAAATACGTCGATGTTTTAGAATCAGAATCAGAACTTTGAACTTTTTTTTTCATTATTTTGATTTATAAGTACTCGTTGTTTATTCTCCGTCACTGTGATTACCAGCTTTCATAATAACTTCGTATTGTCAACGGTTTCTTGGCTTATATAAGACATCAAAAACTATATTATTCTTTCGAGTTTGTTAAACTTATCCCTCATGATATACCCTTTTTTTTTTTTGAACGTTGCCCCACACTAGGAATTTCTCCTGTATTGTGGGTGCGTTTACAAACATTTAAACTCACATACACAAACAGCCCATATACTGAATTTATTATTTCGCTTGATAATAAATGGCTCTTTTAATCAGCATGTTTTGCAGTATGTCCTCTTTGACAAAATAAACCTTATAACACATTTACTATTTCCATATTATAGACTGTTTATAAAGAATGCTACTCTCGTTAAAATCCGTTCAGTAGATTTTGATGATACAGACAAAGAAATATTGTAAAAAATACATCGTTTTGGCTGCGTTCCTAAAGATCGGAATATTTTTTGGAGGTGTGTATGGTTATAGCTACGAGAAAAGCCCTTTTGGATTTAGCCTAGGCTAAACTTTGCTAGCATTATTACCTCCCTCTTAGTTAAAAATAAAAGTGTTTTACGAATTAGAAATATTTATTTATTTCATTTAAGTTCACAAGTGGAAGAAGAAGAAAAATGAGAAATGGATGAAGAAATAATAATGTAATGGATGATCGATGGAAAACGGATGAAGGTTGCCTTAATGCCATAGACATTTTCTACCAGTCAATCTTTGGGCGATGAAGAGATAAATAATGGTAAGGAATATACGTATTTGTTTTGATTTTATTGACTGTTGAAAGTGTAAATTAGACAAATTAATCTGACAATTAATATTCAAATCAAGGAAATTTATTATTGTTTTAACAAATAGCATTTTAGGCGACTACAGGGAAACTCTTTGAGAAGGGCCCGTGGCTAAATAATAACAGCCGCACAGGTCGATCGATCAGGTTAAGCTACGTTTGCCGCGTTTGGTCTGTGGATGGGTGACCATCTTTAGGTACATACCGTGACCCCTCCGTGTCTCGGAAAGCACGTTAAGCCGTTTGTCCCGGCTGTCATTCGTGGATCTTTGACAGTCGTTGCGGGTAGTCAGAAGCCCGAAAGTCTGACAAACAGTCTTACCAAGGGGTATCGTATTACCCAGTAACTGGGTTGTGGAGGTCAGATAGGCAGTCGCTCCGTGTAAAATACTGGTATTCAGCTGCATCCGGTTAGACTGGAAGCCGACCCAACATCGTTGGGAATAGGCTACGCAGATGATACAGGGAAAATCTTTGATTTCACAATATAAATATTCTTGAAAATGTAAATTTAAACGTTCACGTTTAAACAATAAAACCACAGTCTAATTTGAATTACGTGTTACAAGGAGTAGGTAAATAACGCCAAAACAAAACATTAAAATCCTTCACATTTTTCAAATATCCTCAAAATTATTCAAATTCCAGTCTCTCTAGGGTGTCCTCAGTCCTCATATTCAGAGGAGGACTCTTAACTCAAGTATCCCTGTTTCAAGTGCCAGGATGAACACATCTTCAAACGGTCCACTTAGCTTTTTTTATCTGTGGAGATGCGACAAATGCTAATTCCGACTGCTGGGAATGTTTGCGATGTGTGCACGAATGTCGGTGGATGGGGGTTAGCGTACTGATTCGCTGGTAAACACTTTTAGAGTAGCTATTGAAAGGATCTTTAATATAACTGACAATGCGACATATTAGCCAAACATTTACAAAGTTGACACTTTTTTGACGAAAGATGCTGTTTAATTAATTTTAAAAAAAAGGTAATCATTAGTGTAGGTTAGTATATTTTTATATATAAAATGGCGAGTATCTAAGGGCTTATCACACTTTTTTAAGTCTCCCATGTAATTCAGTATAGTCAAAATCGTTTCTTTTTACTTTTGTATGGTAAAGAAGCAAGCGGCTCACCTTAATGTAAGTATAAATACCGTCACCTCTACACATCTACAATATTAGGGGCATCACAGATGCATCGTCATCCAATGGTGCCTGCAACTACAATGGCGTACATACGATACCCTTGAAACTGGAATACAGAATCACTTTTTGGCCACGAAAGTAGGTAGGTAGGTAGTCATTCTCC
Organism: Oligia fasciuncula; assembly: GCA_963082905.1. NCBI lineage: Eukaryota > Metazoa > Arthropoda > Insecta > Lepidoptera > Noctuidae > Oligia > Oligia fasciuncula. Next base: position 4,022,982 of record OY720401.1, read on the forward strand.
ATACAAATCATGTTATATTTTATCAGTATATTTTTAAAATCAAACTCCAAAAGATAAAGATACCTACCTAAAGAAAAGGTTATTGTAAAGACATGTCTTAGGATACACATATAACGTAGCTTCGGTAGCCTGTACTTATTCTGGTTGTTAACACGAACTGATTCACTCTGTTCCCCGTACTAGTTTAAACTGTATTACGGTGGAACAGTTTCCTCGATCTCGGCAAATGTACTTATAGTAGCAGACTTGTGACAAAATGATTATTCTAATTCTAATAACATAAAAAAACAAAGGAACAACAAAGTAATGCAAAAGTAAAATTAGGGAAGGTAAACATAAAAACAATATATAAAATAGTGAACTTGATCTTTGTAAACTTGTAGGTAGATTTTAAAGTTCACACAGTATATGCAAAATATTTAGATGCTAAATTTGTTTACATAGTGTTTGGATGTAATTTTTATTATAAATATGTATGTTTATTATTAAAACCAGTTGCAAAGTAAAAGAGTCAAAATTGCATTAAAAGTATGGGTCATAATTATACTGTCCATCTTGTTTAAATCTGTAGTGAGTGTACGGTGGTGTGAAGTGACGTGAAATGTGTAATGTAATGTAGTATGATTAATGTGTATGTAGTGTGTATTGATATATGTATCATGAATTTTGGTGATTTATTTCATTATCTTGTAATGTTAAGTATTTTTTCAGTATCATCATAATTTAGTGAGTTAAGAAACTTAAAAATTTCAATCTTACAAGCATGACTATTAAGATTACGAATTTGGATTTGCTTTGATATTTTATTATACATGAACGGTCCTAGGAATTTAAAAAATCTGTTTGCAAATGAAGTTTTACAATAAGGGACGGAGTAGACAATATCTTGCCTTCTTCTTGCCGTAAAGTCAGGTGTATTTTTGTGTTGAGTTAATATTATGTCTCTGATGAATAGTTGCCGTACCGTAAGGACTGATAATTCCGAGTATAACAAGTAAGAGGGGTATCTAAATCTCCTATGGCTCATTACTTTAAGAACAGCACGTTGTGCTCTTTCTAAACGAATAAGAACAGTCTTGGAGGCACCCCCCCAAGCAGTAATAGAGTAAGTTATAATAGACTGGCACAACGAAAGATATACTGATAGTAATAAATTAGACGTACAAAAGCAGCGTATATTTTTGAATATATATACAAGTTTTCTGACTCGGGAGGTTAGCGTTGAGACATGTTCTTGCCAGTTTAAATGTTGGTCAATGATCAATCCGAGGTATTTTAATGAGGAAGTTTTAGAAATTTCCTGGCAAGAGCAGCTCCCCGGCAAACTACATGTGTGAGCTTTTATGTTAATAATGCCAGGAGGTGGTTGGCTGTTCTTTCTCAAAGTAAAAGGTATGTATTTTGTTTTAAGTGTATTCAGGGTAAGAAGATTTGACTGTAGCCACTCCGAAACTAATCTGAACCCTTCATTTGCCAGTTCATTAGCCTCTTTCCACGTTTTCCCACTAAATAAAAGCACTGTATCATCTGCATATGCTATGATCTGGCCCTGACTCAGCTGCAGATCACACAGGTCATTTACATATATAAGGAAAAGCGTGGGTCCCATGACACTTCCTTGTGGCACACCGAAGGTCACATACTCCAGCTCACTCATAAAGCCGTTTATTCCTACACATTGCGTTCTATTAGACATATAATCTGTAAATAGTTTTAGAGCTGTTCCACGAACTCCTAAATGGTCTAGTTTTGCAAGAAGCAGGGGAATAGAGACTGTGTCGAATGCCTTTGCTAGATCCAGGAACAGGCCTATGGTTTTCCTTCCTCTATCTAGGTTATCAACAATGGTAGAAGTAAGATTTTTTATAGCATCGTTAGTTGACTTGTTTTTCCTAAAACCGAATTGATTGTTTGAGAGTAGATTCTGAGATTCAAAGTAAGAAGTTAGTCTATTGTTAATAACCTTCTCAAGTACCTTGGATAAGGAGGGCAGTAGCGATATTGGCCTGTAGTTAGATACACAGTCTTTATCCCCCGATTTGTGTATAGGAACAATCAAAGCCTTTTTGAGGACTGCAGGAAAAACGCCAGTTGCCATGCACTGATTACATATCATTGTTATGGGCCAAACCAAAATATCCACGCCTAGTTTTAGTAAAGAGATAGGAATTCCGTCGCAACCAGTAGCGTTAGATTGTTTTAAATTCAATATTATAGTTTTTACTTCATCAGTATCCGTTGGTAGAAGGACAAGAGAGTTGACATTAGAGCGACCAATGAAGGGAGTCTTTGGTAACCCCTGGCTCCTTCTCTGTATTTCATTAGCTAGATGGTTTCCCACACTTGCAAAATATCTGTTTACATGGTTCATTGAGCTCTGCGGATCAGGTTTGATTTTTAGCAGTTTTTCATTGTCATTACTTTGTTCCGCGAAGTTGCAAACATCTTTAATTAAGGACCATTGTTTTTTTAGATTATTTTTGTGTTTATTGATTTCAGACTTTAGATAGTTGTTTTTAAGTTTTTTTAATAAATTATTGCATGCGTTGCGGTACCTTCTATAGGTTATCCCAAGAATAACATTTTCTGGGTCCCTGCGTAGCTTTTTATGGAGTTGATCTCTATTTCTAATGCAACGGCATAAACCAGGTGTTATCCAAGGTCTTATGGCCAGCGGGCCATAAGACCTTGGATAACTTCGGATTCTTCGGATCCTTCGAGATAGTTTATATAAAATTGTATGCTTTTTCATTGTGTCTGTTATAGCTGTCAGAAACACATTTGTCATTTTATTGCAGTCATCGGTTGTTAGGATAGAGGGCCAGTCAATTTGTTTTAAGTCTTCGATTACTGCCGGATAATCTATTTTTTTATAAGTTTTAGGTAGGCAGAGTTTTCTCAAAACACCAAAAAACCTCATCGAATCAAAAACATTGACAGTCTAATCGCAATCTTATTTCAGTGAACATTAATGTCAAAACGAGGGTAAATTAGAGGTACTTTTGACAGATTAGAATGAGAACGTTCTTATCTTCGGGAATGCCTTTCCCGGATAATCAATAATCAAAACACAAAAGTCATTTATTCAAATTAGGCTGAGAATGAGCACTTTTCGAACGTCAAAATTACAAAAGACAGTCCTCCAAAACGCCCGCCCTTCACTACTTCCTAGTGGTTTCGCTGGGAAGAAGAAGTGGCGCAACAAACTCCCCAGCAGCACAGCTGTCTGTTCAGTTAGAAAATACTTGATTGTATAAAATACTAGGTTATGTAAAGTAATTAACATTACAAGACACAGAACATTAAATTAAATTACTTGCCATATGTCAGTCAATTTTCCCAGAACCAGTTCCACTTAATTTCACTCAGTTTCCCAGCCATATTAAATTAATCAAAAATACGGACCACAACACCTTTGATAGACTCGTATCGCTTTCATCAGACTAACTACATCTTAATTGACTTCTGACGTCTACACCCCACTAACTAACTTCATTTTCTGTCAAAGAATTTAAATTAAAGGAAGGGCTGTTCTGAGTGGAATACCTCGTTTATTTTAATTGTCAAAGGGTGGTTTCGTAATGAGTTATAATTTTATTGGGATATTATATGGTAGCTTTAGGTTATAGTAATTTTTTGTCAGACAAAAAATCTTGTCGCTCCTTTAGTTACAGCCAGTGACAGCTGTTCTTCTATGCCGTTCGTACGTCGTCTGCAGTTAAGGGGGCGCATGAAGCCAGAAAAAAAAACAAGTTTCATCCGCGCCTCTTTGCCTACTCTTCTCATCAAACACGACGAAAACAAAACACAATCCCGCCGCAGCAGCAGGTGGTAATGTCACCATCTACGGAAGCGTGTCATAACGTTACATATAAACCAGTAGTGTCGATGCGATCAATCATTACGGGTAAGCGGCTTTGCCGCTGCTGTTTATTTATTTATATAAACTTTTCGCACAAAAAAGGTACAAAGGCGGACTTAATGCCTTAGGCATTCTCTACCAGTCAACCAAGGATGGTGAAGAGATTGGATGGCAGGTGCTGTTGCCTTCGGAATCGTTCCTTTCGCCAGGCCTTTATTCCACTACTGTTAAGCCAATTTGTACAAGTGCCATGGTAGATAAGAGATAGGACTGGCTCTGCAATTATCTACTACTGCCGGTTTCGAACACGTTCAGAAAAATAATTCCTAAACTCTGATAGTTTACTTCAGTAAGTAAATAATACTACCAGCACCCTAAAATGAAACCGTAGTGTGTTACGCAATTACCCAACAGGGCCCCAATTCTGTATTATTCCCCGCGAAATCTTACCACGTGCAAACCACGTCTATTATGTATATATCGTATATATATGTATATTATCGTGTCTTGTTAAGGGTAAGGAATCGAAATGTCAGCCGTACGGAAAACATGTTTAGTGATATTTCAAACCACACCATTTTGTCATAGAGAATACGTTACAAGCAGGTGTCGTGATTAACTAAGGAATTGACGCGGTTTCGAAGTAAGGCATCGTTATGTGGTCATTGTGAAATAAGGCTCAAGTTTACTAATTAATTCTAATCTTTAGTTTGTTTTCAGTCTCAAATAATTCATTTAAAATCAAGATGTATATATTCATTTAGAATACAAGTTTAACCAAATCTAAAAATAACAAAATTAAATCTCAACTTAACTAAAATTATACAGAAACTAAAAACCAGCGTCGAAAAATTCATCCGCATCGCTGTCAACTGGTAATGTACCCAAGAGACTGGCGGCATTACCACGTTCTATGGCGATGCTTAGCCTCTGGCCAAGGTAAAAGCCAGCCCTTGGGTCACGGGAAGTGTCAACCAGCCGTTTCAAAATTTCTTTATAAAGACCATGAGCACTCGGAGCCCACGGCCCGAGGGTTTCAACGCCAAGCGGCTCGAAAATATAATTTCCGATAAGGTTAATTGTTATATTTTCGCCGTTTGAGGTTTTCCGCAGCCGCAACAGCAGCGCCAGCACAGCATGCCGAGCCAGGAAGATGGGATGGCGCAAGAGTATCGACACACCTTGCGTCCCACACTAAAGGCCTACCCACCTAATATTAATAAATAATCACACTAATATTATAAAGGCGAAAGTTTGTGAGTGTGTGGGGGTGTGGGGGTGTGTTTATATGTTTGTTACTTCTTCACGCTCAAACGGCTGGACCAATTTTCATAAAATTTTGTGTGGAGGTAACTGACACCCTGGATTAACATATAGGCTACTTTTTATTCCTATATTCTCACGGGATCGACATTTACGCGGGTGAAACCGCGGGGCGCAGCTAGTTAATAATAATTCATTTAAATAGATATTCTCTAAAATTATTATCTTATTGCTGTTAGACCAATATGGCGGCAGGCTCATTTCTCACAAAATTAATTATCTAGAATGGTGTGACGTTAATTAATTTCAAAAGTTATGAGTATATTAATGTGTTTGTATTATACCTTTGTCTAAATTAATTTGCTGTCTATTTTGGGATCCATTTTACCGTAGCTTATAATATGAATAAAACATTTTGTTAAAAATTTTTTGGTGAATAAATAAATAGGGAAATTGAGGTCCAGTTGTTGGAAATGAATTGTCACCCTACGTCAATAATTTGCAGTGTTAAAGCAATTTCATACAACTGTAAAAAAATGACACTAGTGATTTGACGGACAAATTAAGTTGGTAGTCAATTTGATAACCAATTAATTTACAAGACATTTACCTAAAGAAAATTATGCTAATGTAAAAAGTCTGGCCAGGAATCGAATTTCAGTATAAAAACCTCAACGAGTAGTGTTTTTTTTATGTAGTTTCTGGCGCATCCCGGTCAACTAGCTGACTTGCTAATATGCACACAGCACATACACAGCATGTTATTTTTAAGTTTTGTTTATGGCTTTACAACATAAGAAGACTTAAGTATCCCTTTGCTCTCTTCTTTTCATTGCAAAAGCGTCTCTACGACCCAAATAACTGAGGCTTTAATATTTTATAAAATTATTTCGAATTAACCGTTCTGCTAAACGTTATAACAAACAACAAAATAGTTTGCCAAACTATTTTGTTTTATAAACAATGCCTTGGCGCATCCTGGGAAACACAAATACCACCTCAAAATTCGAGCTTCGAACAAGTTCAAAACAAAACAAAACATTGCTGAAATAAATACCTATCTACTTATTAAGAGGAAATGCGGGTGGTCGTTTCTCCATAGGAACGCTCTCGCCTGTTTTCTTTCTGGTTAATCATTTTTTACAGAATAAAAAATATTAACTACTTGAATGTCCCTATGTGGAATTTTGATGATACATTATTTTTATATGCTCTAGAAACCTCAAAAAATACTGATTTAAACCGCTCAACAGAGGCCTAGTGTACAAAGGACCATGGGTACTTTTGAATGAACACTGGGCCCACTTTTCAAAGTTGTGCAACAGTGATGAAACCTATGTCATATGACAGCTCTTGGCGTGTACTTTATTTCATTCTATGGCAGCTAAGTTCAAATCCAGCGCGAAAACGGTTTTTTTTATGCGTTTTTTTTAAATGTTCAACACTGTGCAACAGTGATAAAACCTATGTCATATGAAAGCTCTTAAAGTGTACTTTATTTCATTCTATGGTAGCTAAGTTCAAATCCAGCGCGAAAACGGTTTTTTTATGCGTTTTTTAAAAATGTTTGACATTGTGCAACAGTGATGAAACCTATGTCATATGAAAGCTCTTAAAGTGTCCTTTATTTCATTATATGGCAGCTAAGTTCAAATCCAGCGCGAAAATTTTTTTTTTTTTCGTTTTTTTAAAAATGTTCAACATTGTTGAACAGTGATGAATTATATGTCATACGAAAGCTCTTAAAGTGTACTTTATTTCATTCTAAGGCAGCTAAGTTCAAATTCAGCACAATAATGATAATTTGCGTTTTTTTTTAATTTTCAACATTTTTTGTGTATTTTTAGTAGAACAAGAGCTATTTATAATCCTAGCTACTGACTGACAGCTAATTATAATTTAATATCAAAACAAAACAGATTTTAAAAAACGCATATAAAACCGTTTTCGCGCTGGATTTGAACGTAGCTGCCATATAATGAAATAAAGTACACTTTAAGAGCTTGCATATGACATAGGTTTCATCACTGTTGCACAATGTTGAACAGTTTTAAAAAACGCATAAAAACCGTTTTCGCGCTGGATTTGAACTTAGCTGCCATAGAATGAAATAAAGTACACTTTAAGAGCTTTCATATGACATATAACTCGTCACTGTTGAACAATGTTGAAAAAATGAACCCAAAATGACGGATTTAAAAAACGCATATAAAACCGTTTTCGCGCTGGATTTGAACTTAGCTGCCATAGAATGAAATAAAGTACACTTTAAGAGCTTTCATATGACATAGGTTTCATCACTGTTGCACAATGTTGAACATTTTTAAAAAACGCATAAAAAAACCGTTTTCGCGCTGGATTTGAACTTTGCTGCCGTAGAATGAAATAAAGTACACTTTAAGAGCTTTCATATGACATATAATTTATCACTGTTGAACAATGTTGAAAAAGTGGGCCCAATATGACGCATGGTCCTTTCACAACTATTAATGAAAAAAATAGGGACACAATACATATCCTTCTTATTCAGTTTATGAAATATCTTTTAAATTGGTCCACAATATTTGATGAGGAAATAGGCGAGAGCCAAACCTCGGATTACGACTTTTTACTTAGGATTTTTCAAAAGTGTCTCCGACCGCATTTCCTCTTAAGCCTTGGTTTAGACGTCCTGTTTATTAAAATGCAGTCAAAGGTACCTTATACATACGCTAAACATCAAAGGTCTTTGTATAAAGTTGATTGCATATTGAAAGGGGAATGACATTTTAGAGACAAAGAGAAAGAATTGACGTTCAAAAGTGCCTTTTAGTTGCCTATTTGAAATAAATGCTTTGACTTTGACTTTGAATTGAGAAAGTGTGCGATTGATTTAGAATAGCGGATGTATTTTTGAACAAAAGTTAGTTTTTGAGGAAAACTAATACATTATCATGGGCATTTTTAGCCTGGTTACTTATTGGCAGATATTGGTTCAAAAATCTAAATATTGTCTTCGCTTAAAGTAATTATTGGTCGCGGCCTTTAGCCGTTCAAACTTGACAGAATTTATCGGGTTTCGAAAAAAAAAAGTGTATTCACTGCTCGATTTCAAGACGACACACTTGATTTGGTAACCGAAAACTGCATCTAACAATTATTCTAAACTTTGGAGTCCACACAGAACACATCTGCCATATTATGTCTATGTTTATTGCCTCTCCATTCGCACACTTCGCTTTAACCACGTTCTTTTTGCTCAGTTTTGACAGAAACAAAGGCGATGTTTACTTTTTGGCTTCTCAGTATCGCTTCAGTAGCGCGAATTGCCAATAAAGATCAATTCATATGCTAGTAGGAGGGAGAGTAGGTTTCGGAATACGTCAAAGGAAAGCATTTTAGTTATCGTTTAATATTGCTTCCGCTGTACGACAGTGAAGTAAGAGTGGCAACCAATCATTAGGTAGGTAATATCAGGATGTTTAACACAAATCTTATAGGTACAAGGTGAAATAGGAATAGCTGAAAACCTCTTACATAATTAGTCTATAATGGTCTCCTGGGACACAGGGCTCCTCTCTGTGAGAGGGAGTGTCCTCTCTATGAGGCTCTAACTATGTATCATCTCTTTTCAATCCCTAGACTTTTCCCAACTATATTGGGGTCAGCGGGGGTGGGGTTGGCGTGCTACATATTTTTTTATTATAAAATAGTACTCCACTTCACCCTTCTTCTTCCTTTAATGACACCATGATATTAATTATGTCATGTAGGAACATCCTAATTCGTATCAAAATAATGATAGCCGCGGTATCGCGGTAATTGATACAGTCTCATTATTTAGGAGCTAAGGGCGGAAATCGTGTGAAACGAGGCGTGTTGAGTTGCAACGATATCGATGTTATTAGTGTCTCAGAATGTAGGTATTTGTCATGAAAGGAATAGGAGCAGGGAGGCCTTTAATTAAACCGACACGTGTCGGGCGACATATCGAAAATTTAACAAGTTTATTTTACCTTTTTCCCAACTATGTTAGGGTCGGCTTCCAGTCTAACCGGATGCAGCTGAATACCAGTATTTTACATGGAGCGACTGCCTATCTGACCTCCACAATCCAGTTACTGGGTATTTGACGGCACGGTTGGCGTAGTGGTTAAGCGATTGACTGCTGCGCTGCGTGTCGCGGGTTCGATTCCCGCACGGAACAAATATTTGTATGACTTACAAGTAGTTGTTCCGGGTCTGGGTGTTTGTGTATGTGAGTTTAAATGTTTGTAAATGCACCCACAATACAGGAGAAATTCCTAGCGTGGGGCAACGTTTTCTAAAAAAAAAAAATACGATACCCCTTGATAAGACTGGTTGTCAGACATTCGGACTTCTGACTACCCGTAACGACTGTCAAAGATCCACGAATGAAAGACGGGACCAACGGCTTAACGTGCTTTCCGAGGCACGGAGGGGTCACGGTATGTAAAGATGATCACCCATCCACAGACCAACCGCGACAAGCGTAGCTTAACCTGATCGATCGACCTGTGCGGCTGTAATTATTTAGCCACGGGCCCCTCTAAAACATGGTCTAAATATATGTACTATGCTTGCCAATACATGGCGTACAAAATTCGGTACAACATAGGCGCCGATATGGATCGCGATAATTTACAAACTAATACTATCGTTCATAATTTGTCATATTTGTGTTATAAGCATAGTCGTGATATGGGAATTTGGTTAGAAAATGACTTCGATAAACGTCCCACTGTTATACATGGACCAGAGTCGTGGTGTCCCAGTGGTAATGTCCCCGACCTACAAGTTGTAACCCAGGCGAGCCCTTTGCTAGTTAGTTACTGCTCTCAAAACGGTGAAGGAAAACATCGTGAGGAAACCGGCATGTCCTAGAACCAAAAATTTGAAGACATGTGACATCTACCAATCCGATCTGGGCCCGTGTAGTAGATAATAGCACCCCCCCCCCCCTCCCCCTCTCGAAGAGAGGAGGCCTGTTCTTATAAGGCCCATTGTGAGCGACCACGTTTCAGTGCCATAAGTCATCACTGGCATCAGGAATGAGGAGATCCGCAGGAGAACCAAGGTAACCGACATAGCCCGCAGAATTGCCAAACTTAAGTGGCAGTGGGCAGGGCACATTGCTCGCAGAACAGATGGCCGATGGGGCCGAAAGGTTCTGGAGTGGCGACCACGTACCGGAAGACGTAGCGTTGGAAGGCCTCCCACAAGGTGGTCCGACGACCTTGTGAAGGCCGCAGGAACCCGTTGGATGCGAGAAGCACAGAACCGGTCGAAGTGAAAGTGCTTGGGGGAGGCCTATGTCCAGCAGTGGACGTCTTTTGGCTGAAATGATGATGATGATGAATGATGATGCTGTTAAACATGGACGAATGAGGCAAGCAGACCAAGCAGGAAGTACATTAAAAGAGCGACTACGAATCTCGTTCCTAAGTAGATCCAGCCAATCACCTTCTATACAAACCTTATTGGTAATACTTGTATAGCTCCTGCAGATATAAGAGAGATAAAATATCAAAAACTTTAAAAAATATATATTATATATAATAAAATCCAAACATTCCATTTCATTAGACAAATCAGCCCATGGCTAAGGTACACATGTGAATTGTATGGAAATGGAGGCGGGGATCCTCCGCCACCCACTGCCACGTTATGCACGAAACAAATGCTGGCAATCAACCGCGCAGCTTACATACAGGCACAACCAGGCCCCTCTTTCCCACTGGGCACTCTGGGCAAGTGCTCAAGGCCCCGCGATCGACGGGGGCCCCCAGCCTGCCCTGATAAAAATCATTCTTTGCAACCGCCGTTCCATTCTACGCATTATTAGTACCCGATTCAATCACAAAATAATTGATTTGCAGTGCGAATTTTAAGCATCAACATGTGAATGCTAAGAGTTACTTTTCCAAATCATAATTATTACAATTATCATGTGATTGTAAAGAAACAAAAACAATTGTTGAATAATTTTAGAATTTTGCTTACTTATCTACTTTTAGAATTTTGCTTATCTACACAGGGCCCTGTGATCCTTATGTGACCAGGGCCTCCAATAGGTTAAAGACGGCCCTGGGCGCGACGTGACTCGAGTAGAAAAATTTCTAAGAAATCTTCATGGAAATTGTTCTACCAGACTGCAACGCGTTTCAACGTCGCGAATTGCCTGTTTGCGGGAGCCTTAACGTGGATATCACACCATACACATCCTGCATAACAGTGTCCACTTCTCACATTTTCAATGTACGCCAATGGCGCCCTAAACATTTGATTCACCACTTTCAATGTCCAATTGAAATATTTAGCCAAAAAGCTTCAAATAAATTACTATACGTCCACGACACATTAAATATTCACGTGTTTCGTATATATTATTTTGGAATGCTTGCTTCCCATTCGCATACAAATCATTCATTTCAGAATAAAAATACATTCATTCAATTCGTTCATTCGTTTGTTGTTCGGTAGAGATCCACAAACAGATCAGCGGAACATATTTACTTTTGTCATTACAATTTATTGTTGAGCCTGCGAATCGGCTTTATCCTGCATTTTAGCTCGTGTATGTAGTTTTTGTCGTGTTTGGAACGGAATGTTTTGTTTGTTTCCGATTAAATTTCATAGTGTTTTGCGTTTTCTATTTTATTCGTGTTCGAGTTTGTATTGGATAATGTTTTCATGGTCTCACTATCCTGTAGTTCTCACGCCAGGCAAAAAATGGTGCTAATATTTTGGAGCGTTTATTTATGTTCAAATCGGAAAGGGATCGGCACCGTATCGCCTTTCGCCTCCCCGTCAAACTGGGCGTCAACCTAACGTAAGCAAAGACGGATCAGAAGCTCCGATACGTCGACTCGGCTACGGCTAGGCGACGCCGCGCTTACGGCTCGCCGACCGCTGATTGATGTTGCAGCAGGCAGACCGGAGGGGTGAGAGGGGCAAGGGTGGACGAAGAGACGTAAGCTCGGGTACGGAGAGACGTAAGCGCGGGGACGACGAGCTGTAAGCGCGGGGACAACGAGCCGTAACGCACCGCACCGCGGTTCGTGAGCTTGTCCCGAGGCGAGGCGATTACGTTACGATTCCGATTAGTGTGCGTTACAGTAGGGAGTTTCATACAAAGAATACTGAACGGCTCGAGATGATACGGTACCGATCCCTTTCCGGTTTGATACGTGTGCTATGAACTTAATCCAGCACTATCATCTGCGCACCCAACGGGTTCCTGCGGCCTTCACAAGGTCGTCCCCCGAAGGTGTCACCTTTCGTTCTTCCATTGTTTATTAAAATTAAAACGTTCATAATTTTAAGTCCGTTACTATATATTATAACTTTGTTTTTTACTAAAAGCGTTTTCTTAAGAACAAACTGTGTTTACATAATCGCTCCTAATTACGCACAAATTCACACATAAACAACACCCGTGCAGACTTCAACATAAATCCAATTTTAATACGTAACACTAAAACTGTTAACCCTTCATTACTGGGCCACCTGCACATCACGGCACATTAGGGTCGTTTGTACCTGCGTGCCTTGATTTATTCCCCCATCGCGTTAGGGGTTGACACATTGACGCCGATGCAAATAGGCGTCTTAATCATCGTATTCAAGGGGATATAAGGGGTTGTATTTATACGTAAACGCAGTAATATTTCTATATTTACTTCCTAACTTAGCAGAGTTTGCCAGAGAGTTATGGAACGGAGTATTCTGGGTATTGAATTAAAACAACAATCCGTTCCATCACTAAAATAGCTGATGTCACTCGGAAAGCTGCCACGCTTATGTGGACTTAGGCTGGACACATCTGCCGCATGTCAGATGATCAATGGGCCAAACTTACGACCCAGTGAGTCCCTCTTAATGGCAAACGACATCGCGGCAGGCCCAGACGGAGATGGCGGAATGAGCTGGACTCCTTTGATACAGATTGGTTCTTGGCAGCTCTGGACAAAGAGAGGTAGAAAGAGAGGGCTTTGGCCAGCATTGGGACAGTAATGGCTAAAAAAACACCACCAACAGGGTAGGTGTGGACGGAGTTAGCTGTGGTGTCGAGTACATTTACATTTCACCAGCTATGTGATAAATTGACTTTATTGCCACTAAACAGGCATATAACTAGACACTTTGCGCTATTTCTGTAACAATCTCACCGTGTTAGGTGAAGTAAGCTTTAAGTGATACTCCATGTTATGAATTGCCACTATTGACAGCTCACCTCAAACTAACATTTAAGTTTCTGATCTTTTTTTACAGTATAGTTCGACGAGACTCTGGCTAATTAGAATTTTCATTAAAAAACCCAATAACATTTTGTCTAACCCAGAAATCGAAACCGCGGAGCTCTCTGTGCTCAGCAATCACGTTTGCAAATACAATAGCTAGACTGGACCAACAGGGCAATCTCTCTTCTATTTCCTATGAATTATTATCTATTCAATTCAATTTATTTTTTTTCAGACAAAGTCCATACCATTATTACATTTATAGAAAACATAAAATTAATAGAATAATCACACATATACAATAAAATGATACTCAGACATTCAAATCAAATAATATTTAAAATAACACAAATGCCATTCAAAGCAATAAAAATAAAATAATAATAATAAATTAAACTTTAATTATCTTAGCATCTCTGTATTACTTTAATTTCTACCAAAGCAAAAGGCTTTCCAAGAAATCGCTAAAACTTTTTAAGTGTCTTTGTCTTGTATTTCACTCCATCTAGACCGTTTTCTAATCTATTTCTAATTTACTTTTTAGTACTAAGAGAAACTAATTGTTTCTTTGCGAAGCTCATTATAACTTCCTTGAAAATCGCAGGTCAGAGAATTTAAAGTTTTATACAAAGCAACGCTGCCACCTAAGTTGTGATCATTATGAACATAGTTCATCATCATCTGCCTTGCCTTTTCCCAACTATGTTGGGGTCGGCTTATGAACATAGTTTGTAGCAATATGAAAGTTAATGGTTCAAAGACGTTTTATGGACTTCGTCGGGTGGTGTCATTATAAATTTCTCCGTAGCAACCCATATTCTAGAATTGTTCTTGGTTGTTGGCAATAGGATCACCTTTTTAGGATTCTATACTCAAAGGGTGCCTACAGGACCCTATTACAAAGCCTCCGTTGTCCGTCCATTCGTCCATCGGTCCCTTTGTCAGTCCGTCTGCCTGTCAGCGGGCTGTATCTCATGAACCGTAATTGGTAGACAGTTGAAATTTTCACAGAGTGTGTATTTCAATTTCCGCTTTATCAACAAATAGTAAACATAAAATAAAGTTAAAAATTAAAGAAACGTGCTTCGCCTTGTGGTGCGAAACTGTTCTACAAAGACTTTTTAACTAAATAGTGAAAACCCTTCCATAACCTTTTTTTGAAAACAGGCGCGATGATCCGTTGTTACATAAACAGTTACAAGACTTAAAAAAAAAGTATTTATAGTCCATTATGTACACCATTACTGTATAGTCGATTGACGCCTAAAAAATTAACACACATTATTTTTTTTTTTCCACTACGCAACGTGCAAAATTTTACAGAAAACAATTTTTTTTTTCTAAATCCTCGCTCGTCCTTTGTCACGAGACAACAAATCCTTAACAGGAGTTTAAAGCCTTATATTTAACGGGTTAAGTTCCATTAAGCCGTTACTTACGAGATTTTGTGTTTTCATCGTAATCCGCGAGCTATTCGGATATTATGTAGGTACAGACGGCAGCAGAAACTGTCAAATTTTCCCAATCAACTTTGAGCCTTATACTTTAGCGATAAAGTTGAAAATCTATTAAAGAAATTTGACAGATTGTAGTAGCTTGATGTGCTGGCGTCTGTAACGTTGCGTGTCGCGTCGCAGTAGGAGGTTAGATTGGTCACCTACATACGAATTTGTTTGTAAAAGATTTACCCTAATGTGTCAAAAATGGTGGCAGCTGCAAACACGCGAAAACATTTATAACAGTTTGTCGGTTATAAAAAACCGGTCAAGTGCGAGTTGAACTCGCGTGGAGAGGGTTCCGTACGATGAATATTTTATCTACCATGTTTTTTTTAATCTGACCCAATTTTTTTTGTGGTAACTAAAAAAACTTATCATTGTAATTGAAAAAAATGTTCTCCCGTACTTTCCAACTGAAAATGTAAGTTTGTACGCATAATATTGAGAGATTTACCATGTTGTTTTAAAACCACAGACTTCTTATTATATGTTTTCCTGCATGTAATCTATAGGTATAGAAAAAAATTCTGTATTTTTTTCAAACTTTTAGGCTCAGTAGTTTCAGAGATAAGGAGGAAATGATCAATTTTTGTCTATTTTCTTAAATAACGTTAATACAATTTACTTAAAAATTATGAAAACAATATATTTAAGATCCACACAGTAAGCCCTTTCATGCGATAATTATATCACACGGTACAGATGTGATTTTTTTTTTTCTATTTGCCCCCCAAATATGATCCGCTTATTCAAAATTTATTTATTTACGTTACACGTCTGTGTTTGTGTTTGTGTCACAGAGATTCATCATCATCATTTCAGCCGAAAGACGTCCACTGCTGGACATAGGCCTCCCCCAAGCACCTCCACTTCGACCGGTTCTGTGCTTCTCGCATCCAACGGGTTCCTGCGGCCTTCACAAGGTCGTCGGTCCAGTAGATTCGAAGCAAATTGGCTGTGACAGACGGAAGGACAGACACACGGGTGATCCCATAAGGGTTCCGTTTTTTCCTTTTAAGGTACGGAACCCTAAAAATAAGTTGTTCCATACATTTTGACCGCGTACGCACTTTTCAATGTAACAGTTGTTTTTTTTTTTTGATAACCGAAGAAAGATTTCTACGCTACGTTTACGTATCTTGTGTGACAAGATGAACAAAAATGATTGGAAAAGTGATTACGTTTAGACCTGCACCAGGTTTAGGTGTTATTAGTGTCTAAAGTGCCTCTTTTCTCGGCACCCATAGATCGTTCATAAAACAACCCACAGCCGCTACTTGGTAACAAAAATAAAATAGACGTGCCCTTTTTCATGACTCTTTAATGCTGCAAGATATTATAAATCTACTAAGTCAAATTTTATGATATCTTCCAACTTTTTAAGAAAATGCAAAAAAAAAAACAATGTCTCAAATACAGCCAGACTCATTATTTAAGATTAAAATGATTCGTCTTGATTCCTAAGCCTCCTCAAAGAAGAGGTCATCGCCCTACGCCATACTGAAATACCCTTCAGAGCAACTGGGCAGCCATCCCATTTATGAAACCGTTGTTATCATTCGAAGGTGGTGGGTAAAGTTACCATAAGCCATTACTGACGAGATTACATCTAACCCACGTAATCCCCGAGTCGGGTATATCGTCATTGAATAAGAAATCTGTGTAGAAATTAAACTCACGTAGGTACTTTGTATATTGAGGGAATATAATTAATTAATTTATATATATGTTACAGCCAGCCAAAGTAATAAATCCGGATATTATATATATTATCTAGCCATTATTTATAATGTCTACTCAATTTAGACAAAGTAATAATTGACACAAAATTAATCACATTAGCGAAGCGTCGTCGTCGACATAGGATACTAGAGCGAGCGAAAGGCACCCTGAGGTTCGATTTGGTTAGGTTACTTTAAACCCTTTACACAGAAATAGCAGCCCAGCGAAGCGGGGCTACGTCGACATAGGATGCAAGAGCGAGCGAAGGGCACCCCGAGGTTCGGTTTGTTAGGTTATTTTAAATATAATGACCAGTCATTATGTATAATAGCTATTTAATCACTATGACTGTAACATATACACTGTGTTCCTAAGCTTCGACCAGATGTTCAGACCATGGAAATAAGCATTTTTCATTACGGACACATTAATGAATTCTTATTTTTTTGTTAATTTTCATATTAAACTAAATATCTCGACGTAAATCACCCGATAAGCATGCCTCTTTATCCGAATTGGCAACGTCGTATTTTCATTCATAAGATTTGGCGGCCTGAAAAATGTCAAAAATAAATTACGGCCCTTTCTTACTGCATAGCTCAATTAAATGTCATTAAATGAAATTACAAATATCTAAATAGGTTTTGATTCCGGAACATAGTTTGATTTTTTTCACTGCTTCAAAAGTAACTAGTTAAAACCAAAAATAACTGATTGCTTTCGAAATTATTTTTAAGCCAGTTTCAATAACGAGGAATTTCAAACAGACTGAATAATCTCAAGCTTTAATAACTTCAATTAAAATAACTCGAAAACTATTTAGAATATTCTGTGATAATTTAACAGCTTGGCAAAAGTTTCAGCATAACTTGTTCAAAATTATTTCAACGTCACCTTGAAATAATTTTCCTAATCTTAAGTCAAAGTTTATCAAACGGCTTTTTAATAAAAATTATGTTTAGAACATTGATTAATTTAAACTGATTTCTTGCGGCACAAGTCACAGTAGTAATTTTTTTTTTTTAAACAAAAACATCAACGTCATCATTAACTTTGATGAATCCATTAACTGTACAGAGTGGCGTCGACACGCAAACTGTAAAACTGTATTCAGCACATGATTCTAGATCCCCTTAGGTAAAATAAAAAAAAAACAGCTTGTGTTTAGTAGAAAAGTGCAATACATATTCATTTATTTGCATTCCATAATGTTGTAGAGGTGTTACAATGGCTTAAAGCTAAGGTACAATTATGGACCCTGTAGGGCACAGCAAAAAGTATAAAATGTATTCTATTAACAAATTTAGGTCACAAACTAACAATAGGCAATTTAAAAAATATGCTATTAAAATTGAATAAGTAATATAACTTTTTATTTTATTGAGATCAGCCTGTTATAGTTTGTGGTACATATTAATTATTTGGTTAGGTAATTAAATATTTAACTATCTATTTATCTATGCATGAATGAATATAGCTATACGATACCTAAACGGTAAAAATGTAACGAACAGCATTTTTTTTAATAATAATTTATTTATTTAACTTGACAACATAGGTCCAATGGTTAGTACAATAATAACTTATCAACTAAGGGTTAGTAACATTAATTAATGAATATTATTCATCCCTGCCGCACGAGCAACCGGACAGAGTGTCTTAGTATTGGTGCATCGTGTTTTTCGGCTAGGGTTTTCAAAATGCTGTTGGTGCTAGCCCTCATTCTGCTTATTAAGGACGCTGTCTTTTTCCTCAGAATGACATAGAAGTCGTTGGTTCTTGTTGCTGCAAACGTGCCAGACGCGCTGCAGAATCGGGGCAACCTCAACAGCATCCTGATACCATTATTGTATTGCACACGCAGGGCACCTAGTGCCCTCCACGTGCAGTTGATCCACAAACTGCCCGTGTAAAACGCTTGAAAAAAAGCTTTTAACAGAGTTATTTTGACATCGCCATAATAACTGACGAAAAATTTCAACGCGGGGGGATCTAGAATCTAGAACCCCCCTAGGTTTCAAAATCATGAACTGAATCCACAATGGATTCAGTACAACAAGTTGTGCGTTGACGTCCCTGCCATCCTGAATAAACAAGTACAATGTGGGGTACCTAAACCTACATAACTATTGCTACGACTAATTACTGAACAGACTATGTCTCCTGCTAGAGTGTCTGAAATGTCTGTTCACCTGCACCCTTTACGATCTAGACAACGCATGTGACGCCGCGCAATAAACGTACTAAGCCTAAACATTATAAGCAACATTGATCGAAACGAAAAGACGAAGAAGACAAGAGTCTTTAAAAATATTTATTCTATTTTATTTATGGCCAAAATACCCACCATGACATCATTAATATATAACTGGCTCATCAAAGTTAATTAATACCTATAAGTGTGGCCTTAAACACCATCAAACCAAACTTAATAACGATTGAACCATTCAGGTCGTAAGTTCAAAGCCCTACCCAATGAAGAACCACTAAATAAATACCAGCGGAACATATGGGTAAGTATCAAGTTCCCACAATCACCTGCGACGCTACGACGCTACGAATTTCGTAGAACCCAATCGATATGCTACGACTTTGCTACGAGGCGTAGCACTTCGATTGCATCGCTGACAAGACGTACAAAGCTTTATTTGATTTTCAAATCGTCTGAAGTAATTATTCTCCATCTAATCTGTAAAAGTAACAAAAATCAGACCAACAAAGAAGTCATAAAAATGAACTTTTCCTTACTAACTTTCACAACCCCTCCGCGAATCCCAGTTAGCGCCTGAAATAGAGATTTTATTACCAACATTAATTATTCGTGATTCAAATAACCAACAGGCAGTTTCTAAAACTGGCAGCAATGATTAATTGGCTATAAATAAATGTAATTAGGCTTTCGCCGGCATCGTAAAACCTTCGGTCGTAATAGCTTTACGTTGTCTTCTGGAGTTTTACTGTGTGTGAAATGTGTATAAAGTCATTTGGAAATGGAGATTATTGCTTGAGTACACATATCCCACACACACTCATACAAAGAAGGTTAATTTTCTCGCATAAATGTTATAAAAACAGTTGCTTTTTAGAATTAGACGTGGAAAGTTTTAATTTTATACCATTGTCTTAAACGGCCACAACCATATTATCATGACAAGTATAAACAAAAACACAGCATAAAACGTTTCCACTACTGAGACACAGGCCTCGTCTCTTCGTGAGGGAGTGGGCCATAATACACCATGCGTGCCCAGTTACCTCACGATGTTTACCTTCACCGTCTTTTAGAGTAGTGGTGATGAAATAAATTACACAATGTAAATTACCTGCCTAGATTTAACTCACAACCTACAACTCGTAAGTAGGTGCTATTTCCACTGGGCCACCACAGCTATTAAGACTAAAGGCTGCCAATCGAAAGGTTCTTATTAAGGGCTTCAGCATCTGCCGGGTCAGCGGGATTGTCCGAAAGGGTTACCGCTGGCCCGGAACATAAAGGGCTGAAGAAGGAACATGGGTGGGTTTTAGTCAGTAAGAGTCTGACACTCCCTTCCGCTCCACCCAGAGCGGGACCATCCGATCTCATTTGATGATTTCCCATCCTCTAAAAATCCTATTTAAGATAGGTATTCTAGCTTTGTATTATATAATGGGCTGGTGTCCGCAACTCCATGTCCAAGCGCGTGTTATGTGTATGTAGTCCTAGTTTTATCGGCGTACAGTTAAATTTCACAATAGTTTAAAATAGAGTCGAACTGTTCGAGTCTGCCTCTTCTAAGACCCGCATAAATAAGGTCACACACTATCCGACGATGCAGAATAAAAACCGCGTCTACATTCTACAAAACTATCAAATAAACATAAAAACCACTGCGAACATGTCCATCAGTATGCAATTACACTTACACTACGAAAACCACCCTTAAGAATTGCGACATAAAGGCGCTGTCAATGTGAAATTTTTACCATGGAGACATGTATTTTACTGTACCACAATGGCATATAAAAACTTTATCACATTCATATAAAAAATGCTGGCATACATTTACGACTGTGCGGTAATTTAGATAAAAAGCGATATGTGCTCATTGATCATTAGTGTATCGCATGTTTTGGTTGTGCACTGGATTTAAGAAAGAAATGGAATAAGCCAAGTACAACGCTTAGTTTAGGGGGTTGCGGAAGGAACGTACGTTCCCGCGACCCCCGGCGTACGTGTGAGATGGAACACCGGGGTGGTTTTTAGTTAGTAAGAGTCTGACAGACTTCGCAGCCCGCCCCCGGGGCGGCGGAAATCCATGAGGATATTCCACCCAAGAAAACAAAAAAAAAACAAGGTTAGTGCGGGCTGGTGGGGGGGTGCTCTGAGTGGAATACCTCACTGGATTATCTGTCTAATTTTAATTAATTACTTTTGATTTGATTTTGGTAAAATAAAAAAGTGACAGAAGATCATTGTGTTTCGTCTAAATCTGTTTGACTGTTTTGTTTAAACTTTTTGGAATCATTTTTCATTCTCTCCGGATTGGCTTAAATAGAACAAGCAATATTAAATGTTCCAGCTATCTTTAGCAGTTCTATAACTTATATCATTAAACAAAGCAAATTATCAAACTTTCGGACTTTTATGATCTAAACTGTTAGCTCATAGTTTTAACGACTTTCTGAATTTAAAATAGAAGTCTGTACGCGTACGTTAATTTTTTTAATATAGTTACAATTAAATCGGAAAGGAATCGTTACCGTATTATCTCGAGCCATTCTGTAGTCTTTGTATGAAGTCCCTACTGCAACGCACACTAATCGGAATCGCAACGTAATCGCCTCGCCTTGGGACAAGCCCACGAACCGCGGTGCGGTGCGTGGTCAACTTGCAGTTCCCGCGCTTACGGCTCGTCGTCCCCGCGCTTACGTCTCTCCGTACCCGAGCTTACGTCTCTTCGTTTACCCTTGCCCCTCTCACCCCTCCCGCGACCTGCCTACAAATCAACCAGCGGTTGGCTAGCCGTAAGAGCGGCGTCGCCTAGCCGAGTCGACGTACCGGAGCTGCTGATCCGCTTTGGTTACATGCTTACGTTAGGTTGACGCCTGTTTTTCGCCGAGGCGAAAGGCAATACGGTGATGATCCCTTTCCGAGTTGATATATATTTTACCACTGGGCCATTACTGCTCTCTAATACGATACTTGCACCTACCGATAATTGCATCTGTGCCTAACTCTTCGGAGACGCCAGCACATCAAGCTACTACAATTTGTCAAATTTATTTAATAGATTTTCAACTTTATCGCTTAATCATAAGGTTCAAAGTTGATTGGGAAAATTTGACAGTTTTGGGTAGCTTGATGTGCTGGAGTCTATACTACCTACACAAGAGCAAGGAAGAACATTATACAGCATTCTCAACTTACATAAAATACGTCACATCCCTCTTATTTATATAATCAGAGGCAGTTTTTATCGTACATTCAATCAGTCATTACTCATTGGTGTCACGTGGAAAAATATTTATATTCGCTGTTGATTTTTCTCGTTTAATGCGAGTCTTTGTTGGGCCAGGACACAGGCGAGTTGACGAGGAAGTGAATTTCTAAAGTGAAGCTAAAATATACTAACTAAAGCTAAAGTAAAAATATTTTTTACGAGCTTGGGGTTCGTGACAATTAAAAACTGCCGATATAAATTACCAAAAATTACACTTTAATTAAACAACACTAATAACAACTTAAACACACTAATTATAAAACACAATTTTACTACTGATCACTCTAAGTCGCACTTGAAGATCGCTTCCGGTGTATTCGCTTGTATCGCTTATCCAATACTGACCTAGGTCGCGGTTCATACCGGCCTTAATAGAGCCTCAGATAGTTCCAGAACCTTCTACTATAGAAACATCTAGTATGTTCGAGTATATACCGGCCCCGACTGGCCAGATGTCGATAGTTCTAGAAAATTCTGGCATCTACATTTCTAGAAGGATCTTGACTCTACTAGTTCTGCTACTCAATACTAGATGGCGCTAGTGGTAACTAATGTCACCATGTACCAGGCATTAATTGTGGCGCGCAACAATATTTTAAAATAATGCCCGAATATTTAGTCTCAATAAATGATAAATGATTTTATTTCTGTAAGAAGGTTTGTACAAGCACTTTTATACGTCAATCATATTTTAAAAACTAGTTGAGGTCTGTGTTTCCTATCTGACTAGATACTCTAAGAATAAAGGCCGAAACAAACTCTGAGGGCCTAGTCTCTTTTAAAGTCCAGATATAATCTTGCAGTGCCCCGACGCGAGGACACATGGATCAAAATATTTCTTACAACTTATATTAGAATATATATTATTTTTTTAGTTTTAAGAAGTTTTGGTTTGAGTCGGGGGTTTTTAAAAAAAATTATTTAACTTTTTTTCTAAATGTTTAGGTACGCACCAATATTTTATGCTCGTGATTGTCCCCTTCACACGGTTTTTTACTTGACAAAACACCGTGATTTATTTAATATATGTAAGTTACAGTAAGTTTATTATTCATGTAGGTACCTAATCTACACATACACTGACATGAATAAATTCTCTAAATTATGGTGAAACCGCATCAAAATCCGTTGCGCAGTTTAGAAGCACAACGCGGTCACCCAGATAGACACGAGATCATCATCTGCACAGCCTTTTCCCAACTATGTTGGGGTCGGCTTCCAGTCTAACCGGATGCAGCTGAATACCAGTATTTTACATGAAGCGACTGCCTATCTGACCTCCGCAACCCAGTTACTGGGCAATACGAAACCCTTCGGTAAGACTGGTTGTCAGACTTTCGGGCTTCTGACGACCCGTAACGACTGTCAAAGATCCACGCGAATCCACGAATGACAGCCGGGACCAACGGCTTCACATGCTTTCCGAGGCACGGAGGAGTCATGATTTGTAAAGATGGTCACCAATCCACGGACCAACCGCGGCAAGCGTAGCTTAAGCAGATCGATCGACCTGTGCGGCTGTTATTACTTAGCCACAAGCCCCTCTATAGATAGACACGATAAGCAACTTTAATTTTTGGTATGATAAGATAATATTATTTTATACTACGATAAAGGATTTGACTTCCAGTAATTCTCGGAGCCCCACACTGTTAGACAAAGACCCTCTTAATGAAGAAGTGTTTGCATAGTTCACGACGACCGTTTTTTGATCGAACAGAATTAAAATTAGATCGAGGAGGAAAAATCCACCCCAATGGTTCAATTTAGTCAACGTCAAACTGCTTTACGGGAGCAAAATTTTAATAGCATTATTTAGAGATACTTTTTATTAATCTTTATATAAGTAAAACAAAGTCGGGTTAGTTAGATTTCGACATTCCAAAATTTTACAAATGAAAGTACTAACTTTAGTGTTTAAGATGTGTATGTAATTACTAACAAATTAGATTCTGTGAACTGGATAAATAAAAGATTATTATAATACAGTGTGAGTCTTCATAATGTGCACATAACGAAATGAGGGAAACATAGCTTAATTTTATCGACGGAAAAAATATTTGAAAAATTAAAAAAATATTTAAAAGGATCTTTACCTGCTAAAGTATGGTGATTGAGTTATAAACATGGTATTTTACATTTAGAAATCTGCTACGATGGAGAATAATTTAAAGTAATAAAAAAGAGTAGGTAATCGGGGCTTTTATTGAGTAATTTTACAATTATTGTAAAAATTGATGAAAAAATATCAGATTTTTGTTAGAAAAAAACCATAATTCTCAATTGAGGGCGATTGTTTACACAGGGGTCACAGCAGCGAACAAGAATTTTAATAAAAATTCTAATTTTTTTTTTTAAAGATTTAAAAAAAAAAACCGTCGATAAAATTAAGCTTAGTTTCCCTCATTTCGATATGTGCACATTATGAAAACTCACACTGTATTAAGTACAGCAACTTAAAAGGCATTCAAATGGCATCGTATGACTAAGTCGGTCGTGGTATCGATCCTCCGATATCGAGTCTCTTCGGTACTTACTCCGATAACGTATTGGTCTGGCAACCGTTATGTTGCCAGACCAATACGTTATCGGTGTACCACATGGGGATAACGATGCTATATCCATTATGATATCGTTTAAACGGTTATAGTTTCATTTAATGATTTTAAGGCTTGTGGCCGACTGTCTGTAAAGCTATTGCGGGTTTATATGTTTATTGTAAACAAAAACAGTGGCACTCCGGGATGGCCGACAGAAGTGAAAACCAAAGACAAACAGAATACTTTGCCATCACTCACTGACATATCGGATTTAAAACCGAGTACATCCCGAGGACAGCCGAACACATCCGACTGTAGCCAGGGGCGTGCCTTTTACTAAAGCCGAAAAGCCCGGCTTTCAATCTAACGTGAGCCTAACAAAAAAAAAAAAAAAACTACACAAGTAAACTTGTAAACATGTCGCAAGAATTGATAAGAATAATAATAAAAAATAAACTCCGCGCGTCCCGGCCCGGCCGTTCGCTATCCCTACGTTTGCAAGGTTGCGAGGTTTACATGTCATGCGCAACGTTGCCAAACATCTCCCATGTATGCTGCTTCGCGAGAACGCAAAAACAAATATCGTCCCGTCTCGCTCGCACCTAGCTGGCTTCAGATTAGGCTTCTAGATCTCGGACGATTTGTATAGAAATTGTTCACTTTCTTGATATCATTAGTATGTACTCATTTCGAAAATTGTACTGATTTACAAGCCTGGCTTTTGATTTTTTATGAATGAACGTGTAACGAAGCGTGTGTGTGTAAATAATAAGTGCGCGGTGGCGCTCTGCGCAGAAGCTTGAATTTCTCTATAATGATGATGCAATAATGCAATTTCAAATTAGTTTGAATTCGTTTTGAGCGGTTACTGGTGCATTTTTTTACTTTGATTTTGTTTTTCTTCATTTTCTGTGAAGTTAAGTGTTGTGATTAGTTTTTGCGGTGATTACCTTTGTTTTAAAGTGATTAAAAAGTTTCTTATCATTAAAATGAATTCGGAAACGCATGCAATTGTTCCTTGTGATGGATTAAAGTGTGTGCAATCGTTAAGTACTCGGACTCGGAAAGGTAAATAGTTTGAGTTTTACAGACAAATATAATCTCATTACTTCACCTAAACCGATTTGAGTATTTATCAGAAATCTAAATCACGTAATAGGCATTTTAGTCGATCAGCGTACAATACTCATTGGATTGTAGGCTGCTCTCATATTAACAAATTATTCTGTTGGTGTTGCATATTTTTCTCAAAAGAAAATACCGCTTAGAATACATCAGGTTACGATGATTTAAATAACTTCGCTGGTGCCAGTAAAAGACATCAGAATTCTTAAAACGTTCACCAACTTTTTACGCTGATGTAATGAAATCATTTTTACAGAAAGTAATTTTTATACTTTGTAAAGTCCGCTTAATCAATTATACAAATCAAAGCAGGCGCCAGGATCATGCTCTCTAACGAATTGACAACAACAAACGGTTTTTATCAAAGCCACTGAAGGTATGTCATTGCTGAAGCTGATATGTATCTGTAAATCTATCTAGTAATATCATGCCTTCCGTGTGCTTTGATGTTTGTCATCTGTCTGTGGTTAAGAAGCGAAGAATGAAGAGTGGCTGTTCGCATTGTGAGTAATTCAAATTAATAAATATTATCAACATCGTAAACAATTGTGTAGTTAGAAATCAATCAATTTTGTTTGTGCGCCATCTAGTGGCCACTCGGCCAGATTGTAATATTTTACGTATAGCGACTGTTGCGGGCGAGTGAAATATGAACTAACTCGAAGAGCTTTGTTATGCCAATAATGTTAATAGATGGCTCTTAGACATCTTCTCATATTTTACGTGAAACTGATAACTCGAAAATGAAAAGTTACGATTTTGTAAAGGATTACCAAAGCCATTAACAAATACTCTTAGTAGGTATTTAATTTATAAAAGAAAAAAATAGTGCTATTAAAAACATTCAATTTAATAGATATTAGCAAAAACCTACAATAATTATGAAATACACATATTAGTACCTAAGAACTAAAACGACTCGGTCGACTCAACTTTGACAGGCGATACGGTAGGTTTTTTTTTTTTATTAAGTTGGCTTGCCCTATGTTTGACCCCTAGGCACGCCACTGACTGTAGCGCGGTGTCGGTACGGTGGCGAGTCAATGGTCTTTTCCCATCTCAAAATATGCCCAACGCGCTTATAGAAGTTTTCACTTCAATAAAGCCTGAAAAAAATAAGGAACAGAGTTTTCCGGGCTCTCCGACAAAAACGTTTTATCTGCCTAGCCTTTTCCAAACTATGTTGGAGTCAGCTTCCACTCTGACCGGATGCAGCTGAATACCAGTATTTTACTTGAAGCGACTGCCTATCTGACCTCTACAACCCAGTCACTGGGTAAGATAACACCCCTTGGTAAGACTGGTTTTCAGCGAAAGTCTGAAAACCAGTCTTACCAAGGGGTGCTTCTGACCACCCGTAAAGACTACAGATCCACAGATGACAGCCGGGACTAACGGCTTGGCTTAAAACGTGCTTTCTGAGGCACGGAAGGGTAAGGTAAGGCTTTTTAGTATGTAAAGATGATCACCCATCCACAGACTAACCGTGGCAAGCGTAGCTTAACGCGATTGATCAACCCGTGCGGCTATTTTTTTTTTTGCTATATTTGTGAGCCCCACCTATAAAAACGTTTCTGAACCTAAAATACAAAAAAAAATTGTAGAACGAAGTCATTTTTCATATTCTGTATTTACATACGTAACTTTTACTTTCACTTCAAAACCAAACCTATACTCAATCACAGGAAACAAAAGAAGAAAAAATAAATAACATAAGCCCCGACCACACTATCGAAAACCCGCTCAACCGCTCATGTAACAGAAAAATGTCATTTGTAACGTTAGTTGAATACGTCCCACACAAAATCGTGTTCAATGGACGCTCGACATATCACCTGAACGAAAGCAAGATTGATGAGTAGCGCGCGACCGATAAACGCTGACGTGGCCACACCTTTATAACTGAAGGTGTTCGCGGTTCCAACACGCTGTATAGATGTAGGGGGTGTGTTTTTTAGAGAATAATTTAGGACAGTTTCGGTGCGGGTTTTGCTGTAAGGATTTCGAAAATCATTCGGAAAAATTGATGTTTTCAAATTCAAATTCGTGAGAGAAGTCTATTACAGGATTAGTAATTAAGTGTTATAGTCTGCGCGGAACTAGTTGGCCGCGCCTTAGGTATGTGAACGGTGGGACGGAGGGGCGGGGCGCTTTGTCATTACTCAGTACGTGCGTTGCGAACACTAGGCAACCCCGCCGCCCTCACCCCCGTCTCCACCTAAGGCGCGGCCAACTAGTTCCGCGCGGACTACAGTAAACAACACGATACGATGACACATGTAATTGACAGCAGTGAACTACATAAGGACAGTCCACTCTGTCAGCAATCATTTTCAGAACCCTGTTAGGTCTGGCCATGACTCGAGCCACCATAGACAACATCCATCTCTTTTCCTACAGAAAACAAAACTTTTCGTGTTTCGTTTTGTTTCGTGCGTTTTAGCGATTATTTTACAGAACGTGGTATCCTTGTATTTTTCCTCGTTTACCTTTATACTTTGGTTGCAATGTCTATGATTAGCAGAAATACCATTAAATTAAAACTTTCACGGAATGCATTCAATTAAACAAGACGGCACTAGCGGCACTACTGTTTTTTACACTTATCGTGTATTTCACAGACTATTAAGATATTAATCTATGCCACAGACTACTTAGTCTTAGAGATACGCCATGCCACAGACACACCGGAGTGCCTACCATAGATTATAGTGCCTAACATTGACATAGAAAATTCCTATCTCAATGCTACTACCTATGACACTGCAAGGCATTTTAGGCATTGACAAGTAATGAGGTTACGCCTGGCGCATAGTGTAAAATGAATTTATTTTATTTATTTACTTTTTGTTTTTATTTGCTAATATTTTACATATTTATTTATATCTGTAACTGCCCGTGACATCACAGCGGGCCCTATCAGAATACCAGCGCTGCGACCTTTATTTTTTTTTTTAAATGTCCCAGCATCATGCCGAGCTAGGAGCCTTTTGGCCTCGTATAGGACTTTGTTTCATTTTCCTTTTGTTACTTTTTTTTTTTTATATAACTTGGATTTTTATTTTACTGTGTTTAGTTTAGTTTGTGATCTTCCTGTACGAGTCGCAATAAATACTTTTTCTTTCTTTATTTTATATATTACAAGTTTCTGCGTTCGTCCCCTGAAATTTTTGTTCCTCCGACCCACCCCGTCGCATCGCATCGCATCTCCTGACCGCGCTATTACTTCGTTTTCACTTAGTATTCTTTCTGACTTTTTTCTTCTTGTTCGGCTCCTAAAAGTTCTAGCGTGTTGTAATATCGCCTACCTACTTCGAGAACTGGGCTATCAAATTAAAAAAAAAAATCTAATCCGACTGGTAGTTACAGAGATTACCGCGTTTAAACAAACTCTTCAGCTTTATTGTTAGCTTAGATTATACTCGTAGATAGATTAATAGAATTACATCACACTAATATTATAAAGGCGAAAGTTTGTGAGTGTGTGTGTGTGTCTATATGTTTGTTACTTCTTCACGCCCAAACGGCTAGACCGACAGTAATTTGTAATTAACTAGCTGCGAATCGCGGTTTCACCTGCGTAAATGTCGATCCCTTGGAAATATCGGGATAAAAAGTAGCCTATATGTTAATCCAGGGTGTCAGCTATCTCCATTCAAAATTTTATCAAAATATTGGTCTAGCCGTTTGAGCGTGAAGAAGTAACAAACATATAAACACACACACACTCAAAAAATTTAGCCTTTATTAGTGTGATATCTCACAGATAGATTTCCCAGCTGATAGTGCTCGGGCATATGAGAATAGTTTCTGTAAAAGCACATCCATGATAAAGGACAAAGTCTTTGAGTGGAGCAAAAAAATAAAAAAGAATTTAAAAAGTCCAACAAAACTCGCTGGCATATCCACCCCACACAGAGGCTTCAGACAACTTCATCTTGTGTCATTAGGGCGTTATTCTAGATAGTGTTAGTCAAGAATAGGTCGTTAGCGAGCTCATTTATAATGGAGTTTGTCGAGGAGTTTCAGCAAAAAATGCTTGCCTTTAATACTTACCTAGTTAGTTATAGGTTAACGTACATGACGAGGTTGTGGGAAGATTTATTGGTTCATTTTAATCGATATTAATAATAAAGCTAAAAAGTTTGTTTATTGTACAAATAAACTCTTCAGCGTTACTTGTATCACAAAATACAGATAGTACAGAAGGCAATCTACATACAAAGTGCGCTCGAGCAACGCACACATAGACACCGCTCACGGACACGTTATCTCGGACTGGTTGGAACTAGAGCGAGCGCGAGTGCCATCCGCTTGAGACACGCGTCTGTGAAGTGGAAAAAAATAAATAAATAAGCTCGATTTATATATTGTTTTCCTATTTTGAATCAGTATTTAAAACGAAGTAACTTTTTTGTAAGGTAAATTCACGCCACCAAATATTACGTAAGTTGAAAACATGATAAATCAAACAACTAGATACGAGTGCCATAGTTCATTTCTTGAGGAATATAGGTAGGTTACTAGCACCCCCGCGGTTTCACCCGCGTAAGTGTCGATCCCGTCGGAATATCGGGATAAAAACTATTCTAAAAAAAAGGAAAAAAGAAAGAAAAACTGTTCTGTTTGTTCTATTCTAGTCCCGGAAAGGATTATCTCTATACCAAACATTTAAATCGGTTCAGCGGTTTAAGCGTGAAGATGTATCAGACAGACACAGTTTCGCATTTATAATATTACTATGGATAGGCAATATTAACATAGCTATAAAAAAGCAAAATAGAAACAGAAAAGTAATGAATACAGATAGATAAACCATTTAATGGTATAGATGTAATACCTATAGGTAAAGGCACTTATGGGGTCCTAGGTTAAATTCCCAGGTCGGTCGAAGTGTTATTGGGTTTTTT
The DNA here is from genome assembly GCA_963082905.1 of Oligia fasciuncula. Classification (NCBI taxonomy): domain Eukaryota; kingdom Metazoa; phylum Arthropoda; class Insecta; order Lepidoptera; family Noctuidae; genus Oligia; species Oligia fasciuncula. The sequence continues at coordinate 4,053,626 of OY720401.1, forward strand.
CTTTACGAATTTCTCAGTAACAGAGCGGAGTTTAAAAGTTTGGCGGTGATACCCCGTGCCTCGGAAAGTACGTAAAGCCGTTGGTCCTGCGCCTGATCTCTCCCGATCGTGTCGGATTGTCGTCCCATCGGACTAGGAGAGTAAAGGAACAGAGAACACACCTGTGTTTGCGCACACACTTGTGCACTATAATACCTCCTGCGAAACTGGCTAATCTCCGTTGAGATTGGCCACCGTGACCGAAATCGGTCAGGAGATTATTATTATTATTAAAGTCGGGTAAACAAATTGTTAAGAAATTTACATCCTATTTCAATTTGTAGTGTAATCAAATATGGCGTTATTCATAATGTGCGCATTTTTCTGTCTAACTTTCTGTCTCTTTTTAGGTTAAATTTCAAAGGAAATGCCGTAACGGGCGAATCGATACACCAAAATAATTATTTAAATGTCAGTTTTGCACTCGCCCCTTCATAAGGGGCGAATCACTACACCAAAATAATAAAAAACGGGGTGAGTGGAACATTTTAATCGAAAGGGGCAAGACCCAAAGGGCGAGCGGAGCCTAAACCATTTCATACAACTGTCAAAAAATTACATTTGTGATTTGATTAAACGGACAATTTAAGTTGGTAGTAAATCCAAACAATTTTCCCTGACTTTACCGAATAAAGTTTCAGTGAAAGAAGATTTTGCGGGTGTTTTAATCCATTTGTAGTTATCCAATTGGGACAGCAGGATTATGATGATGTATTAGTCTAGTGGACTTGTATATAAATTATTAGCTGAGTAGTACGGTCTGGGATGAAATTAAAACAAAACACTTTATTTAAATCCTTCTAATATTATAACCCCCTTACTAATAAACGTATTATACGAGTGTCAGATGAATAGTTAGGTACACACCGATCTCTCGCTTTCAGTCGTCAGTAATTTGACTTTCGAAAGAAGAAGACAAAGCGTTGTGTAACTATACAGACGCTATATAACGTTTATTAGTAAGGGGGTAAATGTGAAAGTTTGCATGTTTGGACGTCTGGACGTTTGCTACTCAAACGGCTGAACGTAATTGAATGTTTGGCACACATATACATAGTTTATAATCCGGATTAACGTATAAGGTACTTTTTATTCCGGTAGTTCGTTAGGATAATTTCCGACCTCCACGCAGGCGAAGTCATGGGCAAAAGCTAGTACAGACGCCAGCACATCAAGCGACCCGAAACTGTAAAATTTTCCCAATCAACTTTAAACCTTATGCTTTAGCGATAAAGCGATTACAGAAATTTAACGGGTTGTAGTAGCTTGATGAGCTTGGCGTCTGTACATTATACAAGCAAACACTAAAATTTTTAAGTAATATTCTTAACCATCGTCATTCTCTTATCAAGAGCCTAGGCTTAGAAGCAGTTGTGGGTGCGGTCATTATGGGATTGGCCACACGGGGAGGTGAGTTCGAGGCCTGTCGGGAGGCGGTGAATGCTTACGCGAATCCCGCACCCCCGGCCATAGGCAGAGGTGGAACACCGCAGTGGTTTTAGCTGGTAAGAGTCCGGCATGTCCCTGTGTCACACCCACGTCGGAAGAAGCTCATGAAGACGTCCAACCAAAAAAAAAATTTCAAGCAGTATATTCCCTCTCGCCGAGAGGTGTCCTGTGTCCTAGCAGTGGGAACATTATAGGCTGAGTATGTTATGTTTTTTATGTTATATTATGAATTTTATTACGTATTTATTTATTACGCTTGCCGCGGTTGGTCTGTGGATGGGTGACCATCTTTACATAATGAGACCCCTCCATGCCTCGGAAAGTACGTTAAGCCGTTTGTCCCGGCTGTCATTCGCGGATCTTTGACAGTCGTTACGGGTAGTCAGAAGCCCGAAAGTCTGACAACCAGTCTTACCAAGGGGTATCGTATTACCCAGTAACTGGGTTGTGGAGGTCAGATAGGCAGTCGCTCCATGTACAATTCTGGTGTTCAGCTGCATCTGGTTAGACTGGAAGCAGACCCCAACATAGTTGGGAAAAGGCTAGGCAGATGATGATTATAAATTGTATTACTTTCCTGCCTTCCCTAGATCAGTTCAACTAAGTTCCATAACAATTCGCAATCAAAACCACATAGTCTATAAAAATACCTTTTACTTATCGATAGTTTAAAGCAGAACGTCCCATTTCGAATATAACAAACGTCCCAAAAACGCAATTCTGACAAAAAATATACTCCATTATACTCTCCTACATTTGAGGTGGACACGATCATGTATGACAACTAGCTATGAGGGTGTAAGGTTCACTCATCCTCCTTAAAAAAGGGAGGATCCTCCGGCCAGACAGTTGTCGTGTCCGGTGGGAAACCGCCCGATGATTCATGTCGGGGCGTTTTATGCTAGTTCCGCGGTAAACTCTGCTTGCGAGATGCAGGATTTTACGTGACGTCAGTATGACGTATAGTACACTTAGGACGTTGTAGATACCGCTACACACCCAAGTCTCTGCCTGACCTTTTTCCAACTATGTTGCGATGTATTTGTATCGATGGCAAATGAGAAAGTTGTGAAATTTCAAACATAATGTTTAGCACAACTTTATGCTAAACTGAAAAGCCTAAAGTGCTTTTAATTTCACCACAAACTACTAACTTGGAAGACAACAAAGCTGCTTAATAGAAACAGGTATGATCGAACTCTTTTATCACAAGCTTGTGACTGTCTGTCACTTACAACTAATTAATAACAAAATATGTAATAATATATTTATTTTAAAACCGGCACTTGGCGCCGTCACTTGGAGACACATAAATTCTCTATTTTATGGGTAACAGACTGGCACTTATGCCAGCTATCAGTCGAAACCAATATTTTACGTCACCTAAGATGCATTATTTTGTACAAATTCTAAGAACGACCCAAACGAACCCTTGAAACAATTAAGAAATGAACAAAAAGCGTTTTAGGTCCATGTTCCAAGAAATGAGGGAAAAACGAAAATTTTATCAGCTTAGGGTCACAAAATCTATTACTAAAGAATGATGACATAACTATACCTACCACAGTAGCATTAGATATTTATTACAATACAGCAGAACCAGGCCAAAAATCTTTGCAGGCAAACCTTTCTACTTCCGTACTAACATAAAACTAATCTTACGTTTCCTTATAGGAGACACAGAACATTTCGACAAATTCTAGCGCTTTCTAGCGCACCGATACAAAAGCGTAGACTAGATTAAATTCCCCCCTCAGATAGCTGCGGAGGTTATGACCTAGCCAAGTTTAGAATATTCTAGACATCTTAGGTATGTAATACCTAGCTTAGAAGACTAGACCTGTAATTAATTTTATACTAATTTTTGCGTGAATAGCAACTTAGTTTCGAAAGGAATGGCACATAACTTGCAATAATATTATAAAAATAATATTGGGCTTGTGGCCAAGTAATAACTGCCGCACGGATCAGGTTAAGTTACGCTTGCCGCGGTTGGTCTGTGGATGGGTGACCTATCTTTACATGCCGAGACCCCTCCGTGCCTCGGAAAGCACGTTAAGCCGTTGGTCCCGGCTGTCATTCGTGGATCGTTGACAGTCGTTACGGGCCGACAGAAGCCCGAAAGTCTGACAATCAGTTTTACCAAAGGGTTTCTTATTACCCAGTAACTGGGTTCTGATGGTCAGATAGGCAGTCGCTCCATGTGAAATACTGGTATTCACAGAGACTAGAAGCCGCCGACCATTTTGCTTCAAAACCCACGCATCGAATTAAATTTTGCCAATTCACCAAACACATCCATTTACACTAAATGCATGAACAGTTTGATTAAATTAAATCATTCAACACCCAATTGAGTGTTGTACATACTTACTACAAATAAACATATACATTAATTATGTAATGTAATCAAAATTAATTCATGTTAGACATAATAGAGTGAAAATTGCTCGATATTGCCCAGACCGTAAGCTGGCCTCGAAGTAGACGGATTCGCGTTAGAACGAAGTAAATTGTTCTTCGAGGGTTACCATGTTCAAAATGTAGTTAGGATATCCGAAAAGTTTGGGTTCTAGGTATTAAAGAATCGTCAGGACTTTTTTAGTACCTATTCTATGCTGGAGATATCGTAAGCTTCTTCGGGTATTACGTTGAGAGTATGTGAACTAAAAAAACCGGCCAAGTGCGAGTCGGACTCTCGCAGCGAGGCTTTCGTACAAATTTGTGGGTATGTAACTAAAAATTTACGATTTTCGGATTTTTTTCCTACTTGTGCTACATGACGTGGCTTCTTGCCAAATTTCATGATACTAAGTTAACGGGAAGTACCCTATAGGTTTTGATTCCGGAACATAAACGCGCGTGTCTTTTGATTGCGTTGACTTAGACTGACTGACTGACTGCGTGTCATGCTCACTTAAATGTCTCACCGATGGTGGCGCGTGTGTTGGATCATTCGGTTCCCTACAAAATGGTTGAGCTGGATGGTGCTGATCCACGCGTCATGTTCGTGAACGGGCGCCGTCGGTTGAGACTGGTCATCTCTTAACTGCCATGGCTTATTTTTAATCTTATGTCTTGAATTGTTTCTTCACTTCTGTCTTTTTTACATTGTTCTCACATATAGAAGCAACAAGAATAATGTACCCAGGATTTTGTAATATCTTGATTTAAAAGAGTGTCCATGGAGTTTCTTGCCCGTTCTTCTCCATAGAGATCTACGCTTTGGAATGGGCAACTAGCTTCAACTTTCTGACTAACTGACAGACTATTTAATTTTGACAATTCAAAAGTGCCTGTACAAGGTTTAATTGAAATAAATGATTTGAGTTTGAGTTTAGAAGTTTATTTTTTTCAATGCTTCAAGGGATTGCAATCCTGAGTATTTGATATTAATTTTTAAAAACTTCACGCGTTCCTCAGAAAAAGGGTTTTGACTGACAGACAGACGGACAACGAAGTGATCTTATAAGGCGCTATGCAGATGGAGCAACTTTAGTTGAGGCAACTATCAACTTTTTTAAATTTTCCTTAAAAAGTTGCCAGTGGCTACAACCAAAAAGCCCGAGATGTATGTAAACAGCTAGTTGCCAGTTGCTGCAATAGTTGCTCCATCTGCAAAGTACCTTAGGGTTCCGTTTTTTCCTTTTGAGGTACGGTACCCTAAAAAGTGGAGTGTTAAATATTATCATTGAAAGTTTTATTTTAAGGTGGCATAACATACATAAACACCGTTTCCTTCCCATTGGGGTAAGCAGAAACTACAGAACGCCACCTGCACACACACTCACACATACACATTCTTATATGTGCCTCAAATAGCACTAATATAATAATACTAGCCTATTACCCCACTGCATGCTCTCATTATCATACAGAGATGGCACAACAAGATGACATTAATTTGAATTAATTTTATTAAACTTTAATTAAGGATATAATAAACAGGGCTATTCTTGGACTTTTCCTGCGTGATCGAATCAGAAATGAGGAGATCCGCAGGAGAACCAAGGTAATCGACATAGCCCGAAGAATTGCCGAACTTAAGTGGCAGTGGGCAGGGCACGTTGCTCACAGAACAGATGGCCGATGGGGCCGAAAGGTTCTGGAGTGGCGACCGCGTACCGGAAGACGTAGCGTTGGAAGGCCTCCAACAAGGTGGACCGACGACCTTGTGAAGGCCGCAGGAACCTGTTGGATGCGGGAAGTACAGAACCGGTTGAAGTGGAGGTGCTTGTGGGAAGCCTATGCCGAGCAGTGGACGTCTTTCGGCTGAAATGATGATGATGAAGGATATAATGGCCGTGGATAGAAAAAATCAAAAGGCCCAATTTCACTAAAACTAGACGTTAGTTTAATACATACATCATGAAGGTACAGACGCCAGCACATCAAGCTACTACAACCTGTCAAATTTCTTTTATAGATTTTCAACTTTATCGCTAAAGCTTCTCATTACCAAATGTACCTCAAGTGGGTCTGAATTTAGAACTTGATGGCAAAAAACTAGACGCTGTTACGGAAACTGTATTTCTAGGTATTACTTTAGATTCAAAATTACAATGGGGCGCACACATTAGAGCTCTCTCAGGTAGATTAAGTTCAGCTGCATATGCAGTAAGAAAAATAAGGCAGTTGACAGATATAGCTACAGCTAGGTTAGTATACTTTGCTTATTTCCACAGCATTATGTCTTATGGTGTTCTGCTGTGGGGATCGGCAGCTGACGTAGATTCAATTTTCATTTTACAAAAGAGGGCAATCCGCGCAATCTATCAAATGGGTCCTCGCGAGTCTCTTAGAAACAAATTCAAAGAAATTGATATACTAACTCTGCCTTCTCTTTATATTTTAGAAAGTATTTTGTATGTTCGCAAAAACTTAGGACTCTTCAAAATAAGAAGCGATTTCCACAATATAAATACACGTAGTAAAAATGAAATTGTGTTACCTAAATTTAGATTAACTAAAACTAGCAAGTCATTTCTTGTAAACGGCGTCCGTTTTTATAACAAGTTGCCAAAGTCGGTTACAGAACTTAGCGATGGAAAATTCAAAACCTTCATCAAACGTGTCCTTATCAAAAAAGCATATTATAAGATTAAAGACTATGTTGAAGACAAGGTAGTTTGGCAATAATTCCTTCTGCACATGTGGCTTCCCTGGCTACTCATTAACGGCTTAACTATTTAAATGTCTATTAACTGCTCTCAAATTACGATGTTCATTTTTTATTTACTTTACTTTATTTACTTTTTTGACATAATCTCTTTATTACTTGACATTATATACAGAAAATTCAAATTTTTTCCATCTCTTTATTAGTGGTTGTCAAGTAATGGTAATCATATCACTAGGTTTTATTAGGTTTTTATTTTTTATTTATCCTTTTGATAGATTCTTGTTTTGTAAATGTGAGGACTTTGTAGGCCTTGTAGACTTTAGATCTGTAGACCAGTTTTTATTTTATCAAGTACCTGATACTTGTTGACAGGCCTACGCTATCCTCCCATACCTACTGTAATTTGAAAATATTGTAAAAGCCAATTATTTTTAAAAAGAGTAACCGTGGAGTTTCTTGCCGGTTCTTCTCCATAGGAAACGACCAATTGGAACCGTGCACCTAGCTTCTGACGTTTCATAAGTGCCCATGTAGGCTTATGTGAAATAAAATATTTTGATTTTGATTTTGATTTTGTTCGAAGTTGATGTGCTGGCGTCTGTACATTAATAAAGCGCAAATCATAACTCTCTAGGCTGACCTACAAGAAAAAACTATTTATTTAACCATTTATGTACCCATATACATAAACAGATAAGAAAAAAGAACAGAAAAATAGATACAAGGTACAAGCTTCAGTTTCATCGATCAAATTATCCCGACAGTCAATTCTACTCAAAAGAAACCCACGTTAAACCCCTTATTTGTGTCCAAATTACAAAGGTTAACGTAAAATAAAAACAAATGGCTCCACATACATGTGTATAACACCATGAATTTATGTTATTACATCGTAGACTTTCACTTATCTCTAAAGGAGGAAAACCGTAAAAAATCTCCATGTTAAACCATAAACAATATTATGTGCTCCTTTCATTACACCTTTAAGAGTAATCCGCGGAGTCTGAGAGACCTACATGAGTTTTAAAGCAGAGAAATAACGATAAGGTTCATTTTCTGTAGTGTGGAAGTTACGGTACGTGTATGTGTTAACGCAGAGGCTGCCAACCTTTATTAGACCAGGAGCTTGAATAAACCCAACTAAAACCGTCTAAAAGAACCTGGAATAACGTTTATTTTAAGCAAAAAACAAAGTTTCTTTAAAATATTCAACATCTTGGTTAAATTAATAGTAAAACTAAAAATATTTAAATATAATGAAAATTAAAACATTTCGCATACTCGTATCACAGGTTGGGAGCCTCTGGCCTAAAGCTTCACTTACGTATATTATAGCTTATCGTAAAGATAATGTTACCTACTTTAACAAGAAAATAAGCTGTTGCGTTGTTATTTTTTAATAAAATCCCGATGTAAACCTTCTTACCTCCACATGTGTGTATAATAATAATACATTTCAACATACGTTTTTTTTTATGACTACTTGTAATGTGGGTTTTCATTGCAACATTTTCGTTAAAACGTGAAAATTTCTGATCAGGATTATCTTCAGTGAAATTTCATAGCGAAACCGTGTGCGAAAAACAAGTTATTAACCGTCAAAGTTTACATTAGTAAATTTTTTGCAAATAATTATGTTTGTAAAGTATCGGTTTAACGTCATTTTATATTATAACTAGCTTCTGCCCGCGACTTCATACGCATGAAATACATCTTATGACATTCTACAATAGTGTACTTTTGTATCGAATCAGTAAAATAATAAATAAAGCGATCAGTGTTTCAAGAGATGATTTATTATGTTTGTATATAAAACCACTTTACATCTTTCTATATAACATAGAATTGATAAGTGGTGGTTCAAGGCACATTGGTGCGGCGCGGCGTCCCGCCCGCATCGAATGGCGGCGCGCGCGCGAACTCAAAATGACGCGCGCAGGCGTTACTCGAGACTTATTAAAACCAACTATGTAGTACCTATAACAAGTTGCCTACAGATTGTTTTCACGGCAAACGATGGGACCACGAAACTTCTGATCGATGAACGATAGTGCGACACCAGGGCCCTAATTTACAATGATCACTTAACAATTCCTTACGCCGAAACCATGTCAATGAGAGGTTTTTTTTTTGAGTATTAAAAAAACAGTTTCCAAGAACTCGCATTGAACTTACTACGTTACTAGGTGCCAAAGCCAAAATGCTTGAAAAAAAAACATTGCGTCACGTCACTCGTTGACTGACACTTTCGTTTGCTTTCGTTTTACGATCTCAAAATAACATCCAAGTGAAATATTCAATAAACAATGTGACGTTCTTTTCCTTGCAGTAACTTACCAAGTTCAGCGCCTTCTATCCAGCGACTAGAAAAGAGTTAAAAATAAATAAAAATAAACTCCCTCATTCCTTAGTTAATCACGACATCTGCTATTAACGTATTCTCTATGACACAATGGCGTGGTTTGAACTGTCAAAATACATGTCGTCCGTACGGTTGACATTTCAATATTTATTTGTAAATATTTATATAAATCAATTATTTCAATAAACAATTTCAATTTCAATAATCAATTTCAATAACATTGCCGTAAACAAGACACGATGTTGACATAGTTTGCACGTGGTAAGATTTCGCGGGGAATAATAGTTTTTTTTTTCGTTTTTTTTTTAGCGTTGCCCCACACTAGGAATTTCTCCTGTATTGTGGGTGCGTTTACAAACATTCAAAGGCACATACACAAACAGCCAGACCCGGAACAACTACTTGTAGGTCATACAAATATTTGTTCCGTGCGGGAATCGAACCTGCGCCACGCAGTGCAGCAGTCAATCGCTTAACCACTGCGCCAACCGTGCCGTCATAATTCAATTGGGGCCCAGATGGCTAATTAACAACACTGCAGTCATTCTCATCAAATAGACACCATATTTTTCCAACAACCCCGTATAAATAAACGCATCAAAACATGAAAAGTCAGTTTGAACGTTACATGAACTCTTCAAGTTGTGTTTATTTTGTTAAAAGTAACGCAAACCGTCCGGCTGAGAGGAATCGCAAGCTTCAACTTTGAAACAACAATATTTGTGTTTCGCAAATGTGCCTTGTTTTTATTTGTTAAGTAAAAGTTAAGTTTGACTTCGCGTTGTTCAATTCTGTTTGTTCTTTTTAAAACATTTGAGCGGGGATTAACTTAGATTTTTAACTTATTTTATTTTTGATCTAAGTATGTGTTGTTCGGGCATATTACCTAAAAAAATATGGCTGCACAAACGTGCAAAATAAAAAACCAAATTATATAAAAAAAACGTAACAAAAAGAAAAATGAAACAGAAAGTCCTATACGAGCTCCTATCCCAGCATGATGCTGCGACATTTAAAAAATAAATGTCGCAGCGCTGGTATTCTGATATAACTCGCTGTGATGTCACGGGCAGTTACAGAAATAAATAAATAATAAAATAGGAGTTCTTCGGTCGGATCCCCTGATCCCTGCTAGTTATTCTGCTGTTTTCATTTCTGTCTTATCCACTATAAACTTTCTCATTCCGGGTTGATCCCCTTTTTCTTAATATATGTAAAATATTAGCAAATAAAATAAATCCATTTTTAATCCGCACCAGACGTAACCAGGGCGAGCCTGTTACCACTAACCGGGAACAAAGCCAGACTCCCAGACTACTTTGAAATTCCAGATGAAAAAACCCATTCAGCCCATGAATTCATTTAGTGCTTTTATTTTAAAGATTTAGTAAAGTGGAAACCTATCCTTCTATGCCTTAAAATCGTAGGGAACCTATCCTGAATGTATGATTGCGTCAACACAGTTGATTCGAGCGTGGGATCTGAACAAACTTGCGGATAGAGCTGCCCGCTTAATGTGTCCACAGCACTTTTTTTAATTGCTTTCCTATGACAAATATTCTGAATTTTGGTGTGTTGTAATGGTTTTGAGATAGTTTGGTGACGAGAGGAAAAGCCTAATGGATTGATATAATGATTTTGATCACACACACACACACACTCATTCACAACACATCATCTCGATACTCATTAACATAATAATAGCGTTTTTCTTTTTCTAGTTTTATTATTATTTTCTTTTAATTATCGATTTGGTTGTTACGTTTTCTTTTATTTTAATTCTCTGATTTTGTTTAGTTTTTTTTTGTAGTTTGAAGCATAGTTTACTTTTATTACCGAACATGTTTTTAAAATAAACGTGTAAATGGTAAACCCTCCATATTGGTGCCCAAGATGACTTGCCTAGTTTGGGGCCAATGTCAAATCTCTGTAATCTTTAGAGCAATAAAGTTTTATTATTATTATATTCATATTTCTTAAAAACAATAATACAATATTGGTAGCTTTACATAATATTTAAAGCAAAAGGCCTCTTGAAAAAAAAAAGTGCTAGTATTTATTATATGTATCTACTAATACATTGAGTTGAGTGTTAATCAGTCGAAATACTTAGAAAACCGTAAAAGCCAAATGAGCTTTTGTTACGCAAAAATATTTGAAGCCCACTTTTAGGCCATAATAATATCCCAAAATCCTAAAACACTTGCTTTTCAAATTATACCAAAAAGTAAAAGAAGTTCCAAAAATATCGTAACTCTCACATGTCACGCCGAACTGCCGAAAATTGTTCAAAAACAATTTTATACAAAACCCTCATTGATTTTTCTACAAAGAACTTTTTAGATCCACCCGCCTCTGTTTCACTAAGGAGAAAATGTTCTCTTCAGTTTTTTATTTAGGTAATTATCTCGCCACTGCCTAGTTCCGCTCCAATTTGGTTAGGTGTTTCAAGCCCCTTTGGCATTCTTTAACCAAACAGTGTTATTCGAATCGGCCTCAGAATCTTCGGTTTTATTTAAAGAGAATTTTGTTTCTGTTATTTTAAAATGGAATATCTTGGGGCATTTTGTACGGGTGGCGGATTGGAATGTATTTTTAAGCAGAATGTCTTCTATCATATTATTATTAGGTACTAGCAGCGCCCTGCGGTTTCACCCGCATAAGAGAATCCCGTGGGAATATCAATATAACAAGTATTTGATGTGTTAATCCTGGTTATAACCTATCTGTGTGCAAAATTTCATCCAAATCCGTTCAGCCGTTTTTGCGTGAAGAAGTAACAAACATACAAACACATTCACAAACTTTCGCCTTTATAATATTTTACTGTGATGGAGGTTGGGAGAAAATAAGGCTTTCCGTAAAGTCCTAGTGTAATTTACTAACACTACTAAAATTTTTAATTAAAAAATCACTCATTTCAAATAATCTTTGGGGTACAGACTTCAAAGCTTTAGTAACATTGTAGTAATCACAAAAAAAACTTAAAAAAAACTGTAAAGGTTAACTTTTCACATACAATAAAACTTCAACCAGACAAACTCCCAAAGTTAAAGTACATATTGTGTACAAACCAAAATATATTAAACCCTAAAACTATAATTCACTAAAGTTGAAAATAACTTCAGCTATGGTAATTATTTCACACATACTCTATCATGAAAATAACTCCTTTTCCATATAATAAATATTTTATGAAGAATAATAATTAATGTCACAGACAAAATTATTTTAATGTGTAGTGTTTCACATAAATCCTCTATCCATATAAATTATTATTATGAAGTCACATAAAAAATATTACATGAACATGAAAACTACTAGTAAAATGTATTATGACGCTGTCTTTATTACATCCACACATTAATCATGATGTAATGCTAGGTTTAATAAAGAGAATAGAGTACCCGCATAGTATTACTGTATTTGCCAAAAGTTGTCGACAACTAGAATCGAATTATTTTTCGATACAATGAAATAAATCGCAAGAAAAAATATAAGCCTATATGAAAAAATGTGCACTTTGGTCGCGATAAAGAATCATTCATTTAAGTCATTATATTTTAACCCATAAAAAAGCTTTATTTAAAGCTCAAAATGCAATCGTTATCTTAGCATAAATCGAGCTAAGCCATAGTGCAGACCGAGCTACGCCGTAGCGCGGACCGAGCTACGTCGTAGTGCAGACTAAGCTACGCCGTAGCGCAGACCGAGCTACGTCGTACTACAGGCCGAGCTGCACCGTAGCACTTGACGTAGCGAGTCAAGCAACACTGCGTAGTAAGCGAGTTGTAGAAATAAAACTAAAAAATTGTTATTGTCATATTTTTTGGTAATGAATAATAGAAAATATGGTAATGAATAATAATAGGAAATATGGCAGCGGGATGGCTACTGAGATATTCCAGATGGAAAAACGCAACAACACTTTGCACGACCCGGAAATCAAACCCAGGACCTCATGCTTACAAGTAACGCTTGCGACCACTAGACCTGCGAGGCAGTCATAAATCTTTAGTAAATTGAATGTAAATTGATTACGTCATTACTGACGTAATTAATTGAAGCTATTTATGCGACTGTATTCAGTCAGGTACTGTTTCAATTGCACGATTTCGGAACAATGCCAAATGGTTGGTATTTGTAACTAAGTACGTTGTAGTTTGATTTGGAATAATTGGATCGAAGTCCCTTTGTTGTAATGGAAAATGGCACCCACGACAATTAGCGCTGCGCAGGGCTGATTTATTTATTGATCCATCACCAAACGAATAAAAATGTAGGCTTTGGTTTGTCTACACTAATCTACACTAATATTATAAAGAGGAAAGATTTGTTTGTTTGTTTGAATTGAATAGGCTCCGAAACTGCTGGACCGATTTAAATAATTCTTTCACCATTAGAATCCCACATTATCCCGGATGAACATAGGTGATAGAATATTCTCAAAAAAGTTAGGAATCCGTATGAAAATTTCAATAATGTATCCCAAACCAAGGTGTGAAAAAAATTACAAAAATAATCCTTATATCGCGTACGCTGCGGAAGCTATTGACAATAGAGCAAAGTGATGTACTATAGTTTTATAGGGGACATCAATATCTACTAAAAGGTTCCCAATACCATATGTCTAACTATTACAGTTATGTCACAATAACTTTCGAATAATCCTTACCTATATCTTATTTTTGTCAAATACCAATATCTACCCGTGCGAAGCCGGGGCGGGCCGCTAGTCAAATATATATTTATAGGCCCACTGCTCACAAGACGTTAAAGGAAAACATCGTGGTCAAACTGGCATGTCCTAGAACCAAAAAATCGAGGTCATGTGACATTTACTAACCCACACTGAGCCCGCGTGGTGGATTACGGCCCACTCCCTCTCATTGAGAGGAGGCCTGTGTCCCAGCAGTGGGAAGATTACAGGCTGATTATTCAAACGTATGTTTAGTTTTTTTTTTTTTTTATATTTTCTATTTATAGAGAAGTCACCAAAATCGCAACAGTCAGACGATTTGGTGATTACACTATTTAATCAGTCTCGATTGTATCAGTATCGATTGCGAGCGCTTTAGAATTTTGTATGGGAAATTAGGTTTCTCCTAGTGACCACCAGGTGGCGCTATAACTTTTTCCCATATAAAATTCTAACGCGCTCGCAATCGAACGTGAGTGAAAAAACTCACACTTAAGCCTCAGACAGGTAAACGTTGTGCCGTTATTTTTCTAACCCCTATGAGTTGCCTAGACACTAACCCCCTTACTAATAAACGTTGTATAGCGTCTGTAATAGTTACACAAAGATTTGTCTTCTTCTTTCGAAAGTCAAATTACTGACGACTGAAAGAGAGAAATTGGCGTGTAACTATTTATCTATTATATAATACGTTTATTAGGAAGGGGGTAAATCATTACCAAGGAAGGCGCTTATTCTTCAAAAAACGTATTCCATTATGAATCCGGAAGATTTTAACTCTTTTGGTCATGCCTTCTGAAAATCAGTCGCCACAGATTTTCTTTCAAGCTACTTGGTCATACATTTTAAACATCAGTTAGTATAACACACGTTAAGGGTGTTAATATTCACGAGGGACATAGAACGTAATTAGGGGTGCGTAATTTAGATTACAACCCTTTTTTTTTTACAATCTGATTAACATTCCGTCGCATTATGGGGTTAAAAATGTATTTTTATGTTCAACGTATGTTTTTATACGGCAGGTTGTGTTAAAAATAGGTTTTTATACATTTTGGGTTAAGGTATTTTTGCGAGGGAAATGATTGTATTATGTGATAAGGCTTTAAACATAGGTATGGCATTCAGTTTCTTCGTTTATGGAAATAGTTAATAATTAACTATTTCCCGTTCCCCAGCTAAAAGGTAAGTGCCCCAATTCTGTGTTATTCCACGTGAAATGCTACCACGTGCAATCCACGTCAATATCATGTCTTGTTTACGACAAGGAATCGAAATGTCAATCGTACTGACAACATGTGTTTTGACAGTTCAAACCACGCCATTGTGTCATAGAGCAGATAAGCAGATGTCGTGATTAGGAAAAAAAAAACAAGGAATGGAATCGAAAGTGCTGGTAATCGAGGTGGAGGGGGGGTTCAGGGGATCAGACCGGAATAAGTCAGATTTTTACAGTGTAGACCGAAAGATCCTATGGATTGACACTATTGTCAGTTCACCTAATATTTCACGGTAAGATTTTGAATAAAAAAGACATTACTTCTGTCTTAGCAATATCCACTACTTACCCCATATATTTTATATCCACCATAATTTATCCCTCTGTAGCCGACTAAAGGCTACCCCATAACTTCACAAACTTTATCACTTTGTCACTTTAAAAATGTACCCACGATTATAATGTCCGGCCCTTTTGTTAAACAATTTAACCCCTTGACAACATGAATAAACCTTAAGTAACCTCATGAGGCGGTTAACAAAACGAGTTCAACTAACACAAACTACACTACGTCCTTTGTTCATGGGTTGCATTATCATAAACAGCAGCACATGTCCTTTCCCATGACTTGAGTGGGTCATTATTTGGATGGCGGCGGCTTGTAAATATAAATTATACACAATGGGGGGGAAACGTATGTTGACATTTGGCCTGCGAACTGAAGTGGTCGTAGACAATAATAATATTAACTGGGATTAATTTCTGTGAGTTATTTTTTTTACCCTTTTTCGCTGTGAGTTTTAAAAATAAAAACTCACTCGAAATGCTTTTTTATGTCATCATAATTTTCCCGCCCTTATCGTAATTTATTAAATTTGGAGTATTATTCGTCGACTAATAAAGAAGTTATGCAGGGCCCCGTGGCTAAATAATAACAGACGCACAGGGCGATCGATCAGGTTAAGCTACGCTTGCATACCGTGATACCGTGTCTCGGAAAGCACGTTAAGCCGTTGGTCCCGGCTGAAATTCGTAGATCTTTGACAGTCGTTACGGGTAGTCAGAAGCTCGAAACTCTGACAACCAATCTTACCAAGGGGTATCGTATTACCCAGTAACTGGGTTGCGGAGGACAGATAGGCAGTCGCTTCATGTAAAATACTGACCTGCATCCGGTTAGACTGGAAGCCGACCCCAACACAGTTGGGAAAAAGCTAGGCAGATGATTAATAGAGAAGTGATGACATGGCACTCAAACGTGGTCGCTCACAATGGGCCTTATTAGAAAGCTAAAGTCACCCAAAGGGCAATAGAGAGGGCTATGCTTAGAGTTTCCCTGCGTGATCGAATCAAAAATGAGGAGATCCGTAGGAGAACTAAGATAACCGACATAGCTCGAAGAATTCCCAAACTTAAGCGGCAACGGGCAGGGCATATTGCTCGCAGACCAGATGGCCGATGGGGCCGAAGGGTTCTGGAGTGAGATTCTTTAGTCTTCGCCTACTTGTATATGCTTTTTAACCGACTTCAAAAAGGAGGAGGTTCTCAATTCGTCGGAACCTTTTTATTTTTTTATTTTTTTTATATAGGTAAGCAGAAACTAGAACATCACCTATTATTCTAATAAATTATTTTCCTTCGTCCATGTTCTATCTTTTAGTGCTTGGCCAGACTGGCAGCGCGTGGCGGGGAGCGGCGTGGCTTCGTTCTGAGTGTTGTCGTGTCCAGTTCTTGTCAAAATATAATATGGATGAAGAAGACTTATTTTTACTAGAAAACATCTCTAACTACATAGTTTGAGAACCCTGGTCCACGCGCGGACCGCCCGCGCACTCACTGCGGACACTTGCATGAACGAGCTAATGGCGTGAGCTGCCCGTGCGCTCCCCGCGCCTAGCAGCCCGCGCCAAGCAGCCCGCGCCACTCACCGCGCCCGCGTGCCCACTATGGACACTCAAATGATGTTCTTATGTTTGAGTACGCCGCGCCGCGCCCGCGTTTGCAGTCCGGCCAAGCACAAAAGGACTCTACCTTATTTAATATTTATTTCTTTTAGGCCCGATTTTTCAATAGTCAGAAATTTTTTATCTGAGGGATTAATACTGCAGTTTGACAGCTTTTATATAGAAATTATGTCAAACTGTCATATTAATTATTTTTCATATAAAAGTTATCCGACTATTGAAAAATCAGCCCTTAGTCTAAAATTGATTGATGAACTAAATCCGTAATTATATGTGGGAAGAAGAAGGTTACGCCTGACCTACTCGTTCTACTTAGTTCGGGGTCTAGGGAAAAATCAGCTATTATTTAGCGGTCCGCCCTAAGTGTTTTTTTGCGAAGCGTATCTAATGGGGAGGCGAAAAGTTAAGTTTTATGAGTAGTTAATGAAAATGGCGCAGCGTAATGGGAACTACGCCATTTAGCGTAGTTTTAATTACAACTTTTTTATATACTGAAACACTCGTCATATCTTCCTCTAAGGAAAACAGTCAACAGTCGACAATGATATGGATTTTAGAAGCATAGACAGAAAATCTTTTTGCTGCGGTTCAAAACGGGTATAATAGACGTAGGAAAGAAGGCTGCCAGGCTCAAGTGGGATTGGGCGGGTCACATCAGCCGCATGACCGCTGGGCCAAAGTTTCCACACAATGGGTGCCTGAAGATGGACGGCGCCGCCGAGGTCGACCCAGAAAGCGGTGGCGAGATGACCTGGACGCGTACCGCGAGGGCTGGTTCGAGGTGGCGCAGGAAAAGAGTTCCTGGAAGGACTTGGGGGAGGCCTTTGCCCAGCAGTGGGACAGTATAGGCTAAACAAGAAGACAGAAAAACTTTTACGTTTTTCCCACAGATCGAGACAAATCGAGATGGGTGACAGTGCAGGATCAATTTTTTTTTTGGAAAACTTTATGAAACAGTTTAGGTTGTCGAACAAAAAAAAATATGCTCTGTGTCAATATCGTCCTAATTTGTGGAAACCCAATCACTCACAATCATTATCATCATCATCTGCCTAGCCTTTTCCCAACTATGTTGGGGTCGGCTTCCAGTCTAACTAACCGGATGCAGCTGAATACCAGTATTTTACATGGAGCGACTGCCTATCTGACATCCACAACCCAGTTACTGGGTAATACGATACCCCTTGGTAAGACTGGTTGTCAGACTTTCGGGCTTCTGACTACCCGTAACGACTGTCAAAGTTCCACGAATGACAGCCGGGACCAACGGCTTAACCTGCTTTCCGAGGCACGGAGGGGTCACGGTATGTAAAGATGGTCACCCATCCACAGACCAACCGTGGCAAGCGTAGCTTAACCTGATCGATCGACCTGTGCGGCTGTTATTATTTAGCCACGGGCCCCTCACTTACAATCATTTACACAAAATAATTCGGTAGCTTTATCCAGTATAAATGGACTCCCTTCCTTTTTGAGTATCCGTGTCTCACACAGGACATTTATCATGCCAACCCACATACAACTGTTATGAAATTAAGAGGGTCCGTTTGTCATATCTAGTCGCAAATTGATTTAAGTTATCCATAGTGCTCCGTTATCATTACACTTTATCAGACGTAGCTGACAATTTGACGTTTATATTATCTGTATTAACATTATGGTAACGGTTATTGTGAATAGGATTGGCTAGAAGTTGCTGTTCCTCTTACTAACTGATCGTTACCGGTAATCAAGTCATGTGTATCTGTACTTCCTTTTCCACTATCGCCAATAATATTTTTAGCTGACTTATTTAAAGACGTTATAATATCCTTCGTATTTGGTTAATCCCAATGCAAACAATAGCTAAGACAAGTTTAAAACACACACAAGATGCAAACTGTACGAAAATAGTCCGCCGCGCTTGGCTGCCACAGAGCCACAGAGTACTTTTTGATAGACTCTTGCAGCGCAGCGTATTGTGCGATGACATTACAGTGCACGGATTAATAATAAATTATTATGACAATGTGTTGGAGCATGGAAGTCAGGCATCGTTTAAATTAAAACAGGTTTTTGTTCTGAATCGTTTCGTAAAATTTGCTTTATTTGTTTAAGTTACTCAATATTGTTTATATGTGACACAATTTTTTTTTTTTTTTGTGTAATTATGCATACACACGTCACGTTGCAGTATAAAACTGATCTACATCAGTCCCCTCACACATCAGGTCCAGTTGAAAACCTGCGTCAGGCACTAGTTGTCTGGCATTATTGCTGAACTGGGCCTTTTTGGCGCAGCCGTGGCACACATTCCTGCTAATTTCTTACATCGAACTTTGCACTTTTTATTTTTATCCTTTTTATTTTTGTTTTTATCTGATGTACGACTATTATCAGACTATCTGGTGTAATTGTGTCTTTTAGTCTGTGCTAAATAAATGTATTTTCTTCTTTTACCTAGAGCTCGTAGCTTAGTTTTGTGGGTATTTTGGATATCGGGACAACGTTAAGTATCAATATAAGAGCTTCATAGGTTCTGAGTTGAGCTGCACGATTTCTGACAAATGCGTGCACTGGCTGGACAGGTTCACTCAATCTGTATGGTCCTACCTCAAAAGACCATTTCAGACACCAAACTACATGCTCTTCGATAATCTGACGGAGATTATGTCTGAACTTTAAAAGGGCCTGTGACCTCTGACCTGTTTCGCCCTTTCTTCTCAGAGTAGTCAGATTGGAAACGCCGACCTCATCAAGTTTTTAAAATATGATTGACGTGGAAAAGTATTCGTACATACTTACAGAAATAAAATCATTTATCATTTGTAAAATAATGGCATACATCAGCAACTATTTTGAATTTTCATGGGTCACAATGAACTATCTAACTCATTTTCTACACACATTTAAACGCACAATTTGAAAACCTAAGCTCGGTACTATACAGTTTTTGTGGTAAACAAAGACTGTGTAGTGGTGATCTTCTTCATTGTCTCATGTCAGCTCTCTTCCATTATTATATTGTCTATAACTGGGTCTCAGATGTATAAAATTGCTCAAAATGTAAATTATAATAATTGTAATGTATACGTTGTGTTGTGTGTGTGTGTATTGTGTTGTATGTGTGTTGTTTGTGTGTATTGTATTTTTTTTATTGTTATTTTATTGTAATTAGCTATAATTTTTCCCGTCCTGACTTAAATTCACTGGAGCCAATCTATAAATCTATATACTAATTACATTTTGATTGTTCATTTGAAAACGCTAATCTTCTTCTTTTGATAGCCCAAATCCAAATTTAACATCGCGTTAGGACCTTTAGGAGCCGAGCAAAAAAAATAGCGCGGGCAGGCGATGCGATGTGATGGGATGGGTCGGGCAACAAGAAATTTCACGCGTTTGAAGTCGCGGGCAGAAGCTAGTAAATGATATAGCACAAGTGTGACTTAATTGGCAAAACTGACCCAACCACGAAGTACTAGCCAAATTACCACATTTGCCACAAATTATTGGCAACCAGGGATTTAATATATTATTATGTCGGTCACACACTTTGTTAGAACAAACATTATAATATTTCAACAGCACAAATAGTTGTGATATTTCTTCAAAATGCCACGCAAACGAATTACTACCTTGTCCTTATCACATGAAGGTTGCATTTTGAGTGTGTTCGGAAAGTTTTTGTTACAGAAAACTTGTAAACAAAGTGTGATACTAAAATGTTACATAAACGAATATTTAATTTCCAAAGGCAAAAGGCGCACAGAACTGGGGGTTTACTTTTGTTTAGTTCAGCCGTAATTAATGTGTTATTACTTCCCACTGGTTTTCCGTTTCGGGGCAGTTGTAAGTACCCACCTAGTTTGAGAGTAAAATGTTTTTTAGGCTAAACTATTTAACCTTTACTAAACACTTTTATAGCTAAAATAAACTACTTAAGTTAACCAATGACCTTTTTAACCGACTTCAAAAAGGAGGAGGTTCTCAATTCGTCGGAACCTTTTTTTTTTTTTTTTTTTTATTTTTTTTTTTTATGTATGTTCCCCGATTACTCGGAGACGGCTGAACCGATTTCAAAAATTATTTTTTTGTTTGAAAGGGTATACTTTCCAGGTGGTCCCATTGTCATCAGGTCAGGATCTGATGATGGGATCCTGGAGAAATCGAAGGAACTCTTCAAGTATTATAGGCACAACTATAGCGATTTGGGTATTTTTTATAGTAACTCGTGCATTTGCTCTCGGAAAGCATCATTTGGTGAAATGGAACTGATGATGAAAACCACAGATGGCCACCCGAACTACTCAATAATAAGTATTTACCGGTTTGCGATTCGATTACTTACTTTAATATGGTTACTAAGCAAGTTATGCTCGTCACAATGCGAATGGTGAAACGGAGCTGATGGTGGAATACCAGGAGAACTCCTCAACAATTAACGTCCCTGCATCGGGAAAAGCAATATTTTGTAAAAGGCGATGAGCAAGTTGGCATTAGGCTATTGTAACTTAGATACATTATAAACAGAAACACTAAAAAGCGAGAAATAAAAACTTTTTAACAAAAAAAAAAACCGACTTCCAAAAAAAACACTACAAAGTGAAAAATAACTTTTATTTCGGAAGTCGGTGGCAAAACACTAAAATACAGATCCAAAGACACCGACTTCCGAAATAAAAGTTATTTTTCACTTTGTAGTGTTTTTTTGGAAGTCGGTTTTTTTTTTTTGTTAAAAAGTTTTTTTATCGTACTGTTATTCGTTCATTTTCTTCTTTTTTTGTAGTCAATGGTTATATTTTCTTTTCTAAAGTACTGACGCCACCACATCAAGCTACTTCAATTTGTAAAATTTCTTAAATAGATTTTCAACTTTATCGCTAAAGCATAAGGTTCAAAGTTGATTATTGACAGTTTCGGGTAGCTTGATGTGCTGGCGTCTGTACTTGGGCCCAGTAGTTGGCGACGTTCATTGTTGATTAATTTGTTCATAACAATTATGGATTTAATATTTAAGCCGTTGGTCCCGGCTGTCATTCGTGGATCTTTGACAGTCGTTAAGGGTAGTCAGAAGCCTGAAAGTTTGACAACTAGTCTCACCAAGAGGTAACGTATTACGCAGTAACTGGGTTGTGGAGGTCAGACAGGAAGTCACTCCATGTAAAATACTGGTATTTAGCTGCATTCGGTTAGACTGGAAGCCGTCCTCAACAGAATTGGGAAAAGGTTAGGCAGACGGTGATGAATTACCTATGTTATATTCTAAAACAAGTTTACACACACTACATGCATACACACCTACCCCCTTACTAATAAACGTAGGTATTATATCAGATGAATAGTTATACACCGATTTCTCTCTTTGAGTTGTCAGTAATTTGACTTTCGAAAGAAGAAGACAAAGCGTTGTGTAACTATACAGACGCTATACAACGTTTATTAGTAAGGGAGCTAGATTGACTAGAACCAGAAAAAAACTGTTTTGTATTCGAATCCACTTTCTGACACTCACACTGACCTGACAAGCACAACCGAGAGGCAATTCTCGTAATTGTAAAAGAACGTTCACAGTCTGACTGTCAATAATAGGTCTTTTTGACAGATTGAAACTGAATTTCAATCTGTCAAAAATACCTCTAATTTCCCAGTTTTTTTTACAACTTTTTGATATTAAATTGTCGCTGAGATGAAATTGCAACTAAATTTTGAACGTGTTTAATTATAAGAATTGGTCTTCTGGACAAATCCCATCCCTACAACCCAACACTGTTCAATGTTCATACAGTTGTGTCGTCCTCGCTGATCAATCATCAGTGACGTGCCACTCTATAAATATGACATGATCAATCATAGTGTCAATAACGGATACTTTATAAATTTTTCTAGCTTGTATATTTTGACACCAACTGTTATGTTGAAACTTTAAAGTCGACTAGGGGTACTGTGTATCTGCCTGTTAGTTTTAGACACATAATAGCAAGGCTATTAGCTTTTTATATAAACTCAGACATAAGTATTATGTCGAAGTCTTGTATTATTAACACCACAACAGTTAGTAATAATACTAATAATAAGGTGGTTTGCCTGAATGAATGTAGCTCAAATGCTATAAATATTTGTACAAATTATACGAAGGAGGTTCCATTTCTCTCACGCACTATGAGCTCACTGCCTGGTGATGACATTGAAGTCTTGGGATTAACTCCGGATAATCATTTAAACTAGTTTGTAAGACAACAGAAGGTACCAGTAATAATATTCTTATACCTAACAACAACAAGGTATCTTCTTGCTCTAAATTATGTAAATATCAAAAAGGAGATCAGCAGAATGCCTTGACAGTATTTCATCAAAATATTCAAGGCATTTCTTCCAAATTATTAGAAATTGAAATGTTTTTAGAAAAAACAAAGTTTGACATTGTTTGTTGTACTGAACATTGGTTAAAGGATTACCAAATGTTAATTAATTTTGAGAACTATAGTGTGGGCAGTTGTTTTAACCGTAAATCTATGCTGCGTGGAGGTTCTCTAATAATGATAAAAAAATGTTTAAAATCCAAGCAACGAAATGACATAGTGGGTTTATCAGTTGAACATTGCATCGAACTGTCCTGTGTTGAGCTAGATAAGCATGTCATAGTGTGCGTTTACAGACCCCCTAATTATCAGAACTTTTCTTTATTTGAGTCAATAATGGAAGATGTCTTAGCGAAACTTGCATCCAATAACAAAGCCGCAATTATTTGTGGGGATTTTAATGTTAATATTTTGGAAAATAATTCTAATAGCAGTAGATTATTAAGCCTTTTTAAATCGTTCAATTTATATAATGTGTTTGCAGAACCTACTAGAATAACTCCAAATTCTGCTACTTGTATTGATAATGTCTTTTGCGATTGTGATTATTTAGATAAAGCCATCGTTAATTATCTGCCGTCTGATCATAGTGGACAAACGGTATCTTTTAAGTTTAAAACACCTTTGCAAAAAGTGCAAATTCAATTTAGACCAATAACGACTGGTAAACTAAATAGATTCAATAGTACCCTAAATAATAAGTTAAATGATCTGGGCCATGATGGGGATGATGCTAATAAATTGTACGAGGATTTCTTTTCAGTAGTGCACACTCAATTTAATACAATTTTTGAAAAGAAAACAAAAAACATTTGCCCTAATTTTGTTTTTAGTGACTGGGCAACTAGAGGTATTAGGATAAGTAGGGAAAGACTTTTCGAGCTGTATGGCCTTAAGCCTTACATCAATACTGAAACTTTCAGCAAGTATGTTGCTACATATTCCAAAATTTTTAGAAATACTTGCAAAATAGCCAAAGCCCTGTACATTAGCAATAAAATCAAATCAGCAGAAAATAAGATAAAAACGGTTTGGAAAATTATAAATAACGAAACTAGTAGGAATAAAAAACGAAACACTGATTACACATTGGAGACTTCACGTGGTGCCATAAGCTCTAACTTAGAAGTAGCTCAGGAATTTGTAAATTTCTTTACTAATATACCATCAAAAACGACGGAAGCCTTAAATTCCTCATCCGACGTATCAATTGATTTATTAAGAGCGAACGTTCCAGCCTGCCCGGTTGAATTTCAATTTAAACATATAAACCCCGCTTCAGTAATAAAAGCTTTTAAGCAAATTAAGATCAAATTGACCGAAGATCTTTGGGGAATGTCCATTAAAGTCTGTGCCTCCATAATTGAGACTATTGCACCTTACTTAGCCTTAGTATTTAATTTGTGTGTTGATCAAGGAATCTTCCCCGATTTAATGAAATACAGTAAGGTAATACCACTTTTCAAATCTGGGGACAGTAAAGACACCAATAATTATAGACCCGTATCCGTGTTGCCGGTTTTCAGTAAGGTGTTCGAAAAGATAATGCTTAATCAGATGCTCAATCATTTTAACATGAATAAAATCCTTCACGATCAGCAATTTGGTTTCACCAAAGGACGTTGTACGACTGACGCTGGTGTAACCTTATTAAAACACATTTTTAACGCGTGGGAAGAGGCCCAAGACGCCATTGGAATCTTTTGTGACCTCTCTAAGGCATTTGATTGCGTCGATCACGAAACCTTGCTTTTGAAACTTGAGCATTACGGACTTGGAAAACTTGCGCTCAGTTTAGTTAGTTCTTATTTAAATGATAGACAACAGCAAGTCCAAATAAATGGTGTCAATTCATATGGTTTAAAAGTAAAAATGGGTGTGCCACAAGGCTCGATATTGGGTCCTTTCCTCTTTTTAGTGTATGTTAATGATCTACTCCATTTATTAAAAAATCAACCACAAATGGTGTTATTTGCTGATGACACTTCCTTAATTTTTAAGGTAAATAGACGTGCTACAAATTTTGACGACGTAAATAACGCCCTACTGCAGGTCCAAAATTGGTTCACTGCTAATAATTTAGTATTAAATGGAAAAAAAACTAAGTGCATAAGATTTTCTTTACCAAATGTCAAGGGTAGTGATTGTGAGATAATATTGAATCAAGAGAAACTAGAATTCGTCGATAAAACTGTTTTCTTAGGGATCACGCTCGACTCAAGGCTACAATGGGGTCCTCATTTAACATCTCTTGCAGGACGGCTAAGTTCAGCAGCTTATGCTGTCAGAAAAATCCGTCAATTTACTGATGTGGATACCGCGAGACTAGTCTATTTTAGTTACTTTCATAGTGTCATGTCTTACGGTATTTTACTTTGGGGACGGGCTGCAGACATCGATTCTATTTTTATTCTGCAGAAAAGAGCCATCAGAGCCATATATAACCTCCGCAGGCGCGATTCTCTGAGGGAACTGTTTAAGGAAATTAACATCATGACGGTACCTTGTCAATATATCTACGAAAACATCATGTATGTAAGAAAAAACTTACATCTTTTTAGTAAAAGAGGTGAAAGACATAATTATAGTACTAGAAATAGGGACCTATTAGTTCAACCAGGTTTCAGACTGGCTAAAGTAGACTCATCTTTTATGGGGTACTGTTTAAAATGTTATAATAAAATACCTCCCCACATTCTTCAACTGAATGAGACAAAATTCAAGTCTTGTATAAAACGCACACTATGCAGTCAGGCATATTATAAGTTAGGGGATTACATAGCTGATAAAAATGCCTGGCTCAATGCTGGTCCTGCTCCACAACCACAACTAATTGATTAACACCTGAAAATACTGTTGGAGCTGCTGAAGATTGTAAGACTATCTTTGCATTGTATAAACTCAATTTCATTTGTATTGTATAATTGCATAGCACAGATGTGAGTTCTATGTAATTACTATACCTTATTTTACCATTTACCGGGTAATATGTCTTTCATTGACTCGAATGTGCCCTGGCGGCTGATAGTATGTCATGCTCACACAAATGTCTCGCTGACGGTGGCGTGTATGTTGGATCATTTAGCTCCCTTCAAAATGGTTGAGCTGAATGGTGCTGATCTATGCGTCATGTTCGTGAACGGGCGCCGTCAGTTGGGGCTGGTCATCACTTAGCTGCCTCGGCTTATTTTTAATTATTTTATTTTTGGATTGTTGTTTTAGTACTATTTGTTGTACTCTGGACGCTTTTAACGCATACGTCTTGTTTATTTTTACATCGTTCTCACATTATTTAATTATAAATTCAAAAGTAATGATGTAACTAATATTTTTGTAAAATATAATTTAAAAAGAGTGTCCATGGAGTTTCTTGTCCGTTCTTCTCCATAGGTACCTACGCTTTGGAATGGGCAACTAGCTTCACACTTTTCTGACTGACCTACTTCTTGACAATTCAAAAGTGCCTGTAAAATGGTTTAATTGAAATAAATGCTTTGAGTTTGAGTTTGAGTTTGAGTTTACTATCGTGAACGTTTTTTTTTTTTTCGTAAATAATGGAAGCTTCCGATACTTAGCCATTTTTGCGAAGTTAGTTTATGTTGGATGAAACATGCTCTTTCATACAAGGAAAAAAAAATCAATTGCTTCTCACTACAAGACCTTTTAGAAACTAGCTCCTGTCCGAGATTTGGTAAATTTTGGCTCCCGACCCACCGTGTCGCATCGCATCGCCAGCCCGGCTATTTAGGGGCTTACATGACCTATAGCGCGGTCACTGTCGGACTGCATAGAAAATTACTTCTTCACGCACAAACTGCAGAACGGATTTGGATGAAATTTGGCACACAGATAGTTTATAACCAGGATTACCACATAGGAAATTTTTTATCCAGATATTCCCACGAAATCGACACTTATGCGAGTGAAACCGCATGGGGGCGAAGCTAGTTGTAAAATACATAATTATATCTCGTTTGATAGACGAATCTTGTAAACTATGAAACAATTTTTCATCATTTAATTTCAGCCAAAATACGTACCACTACTGTTGGATATAGGCCTCCCGTAATAGTAGCGACATCGACCGGTCCTGTGGTTTAGCTTCCATCGGATTTCCGCGACCTTCACAAGGTCATCGATCCGGGGCGCTTTCCGTTACGCGGTCACCACTCCAGGACCTTTCGGCCCCATCGGCCGGATGAAACAATCATCTATATTGGATTTATTTTTCCCTTAATCAAAACAGCCTACAATAACGTCTTTAGCAATTTTTCTTGGTCCAATTTTTGATCATCTGTCTGAGCCCTTAATAAAGATAACTGTTTCATTTTGCTAATGCAAAGGTGTCAATCAAACGTCGCGATCCATTATCACGCGAATTATTGCGGGAACTTGACCCACTTTTATTATTATTTTAGTAGGAATTATTTTTATATTGCCTTTCGTTGTATTTTTTTGTATGAGTAGGTAATTAAGTAATTTAAACCAACGTTGGTAAATGGACGACTGTAACAATCAAGTCAGTCAACAATCAGTTATCATATTAGCCAATGTCGTTTTGCCAACCCTGATCAAATAATATAAACGAATGAAAAAAACATCACGCAACACCAGCATAAGCAGATTATATATATATATAAATTCCTTAAGAGGGGCCCGTGCTAAATAATAACAGCCGCACAGGTCGATCGATCAGGTTAAGCTACGCTTGCCGCGGTTGGTCTGTGGATGGGTGACCATCTTTTCATACCGTGACCCCTCCGTGCCTCGGAAAGCACGTTAAGCCGTTGGTCCCGGCTATTCGTGGATCTTTGACAGTCGTTACGGGTAGTCAGAAGCCCGAAAGTCTGACAACCAGTCTTACCAAGGGGTATCGTATTACCTAGAAACTGGGTTGTGGAGGTCAGATAGGCAGTCGCTCCATCTAAAATACTGGTATTCAGCTGCATCCGGTTAGACTGGAAGCCGACCCCAACATAGTTGGGAAAAGGCTAGGCAGATGATGATATATAAATTCCTTATAAAGCCTGCTATAACTTCCAAAGGGACTGTAAACTAAAATTAATTAATAAATATAACCAGATATTTAAATTAGGGCAATTCATTTAAAACATTACGGGAAACACTCCTGCTACCAGATTCATTCCTAAATTTTCTATTGTCTGTAAATTTCATTAAGATTCGCATTTAAATTAGATTTTACAACAAAAGTTTTGTAATAATCTCTTTATGCGTATGGTGGTAAACATAATATTTATTTATGAATGAGGATTATGAATGAATGTTCTTAAGCCTTAAATGGCGCGTTAGGGAGTAATAGGAAAATGTGATTTGATGAGGATGAGTATTACTTAGCGACTTCCGCATATGAATTGATAATAATCAGCCTGCAATGATTCTACTTCATGTTGGATATTGAGGAAAAGGCGTTTTCTCACAAATGAAACAATCATTATTAGGCACCACGATTCCTCACCATTGATTTACAATTTAGCCTTTAGATTCACCATGCTTGGTCACCACGTTTTGGCGATTTTTGACCGTTATATAGCCAGAGGGCCAGACAAGTGGCAATCGCTTTTCGATAGCTTATGAAATGTCACTTTGTTTAGGCCCTCCAAGTTTCATATGAGCCGTTATGTGAAATACTTTTAAGATACCTGTTTGAAAGGCTATATATATACATAATATACAAGCTACGCCGCGGTTTCACCAGCATACGTCTCGATCTCGTGGGAATATCGGGATGAAAAATATCCTATATCCTAATCCAGGGCATGTGTCACGTAAAAATTCATCCAAATCCACAAACAAACATACAAAAATTACATCTTTTTCTCTTGATAATATCAGTTTAGATTATATAACATAGGGTCCCAGACTTACTTCTCAAATTGACATTCACATTGACATGTTAGCGCCGAGTACCTACTTTAAAAATGGCTCTCAAGCACCTTTCATTTCATCTCGCGAGCACTACCCGACAGCCTCAAGGAGCGGTGCACGGAACTCCTTAAGTTTTACACGAGACTCTTAAATGTTGAGCAGTTCCTCACAGAAAGGAACGTGTGAAAAGAACCTACTTTCGAGTTATTGCACTGATTTTTCAGTCCGTAAAGGAAATTAATTATGAAAATTGAAAAGTGGATGGTAGTTTGCAGTATGTTTTTTTTTTCTTTTTAAGTTTTCAGAATAGCAACTGTATTTTTGACTTGTTTTGTTAGTGCACTACTACTGTAGACATAATAGCCTATTCGGTGCTTAAATGCAACCTTCTATGTTCTATGTTATGGGTTTAGTCACAGTATAAAGATCATACAGTATTGTAACTCGGCCGTAACCTTGAAATAAATGCCTACAGCCGCGCGGTACGTAAACATGCGATAGGGCTGCCCGCCTCCAGCATTTTAATTACATTTGCCTACTTTGTGTTTCCATTTAGTTTTGTTATTGTTAAACAACTATTATTAATAATAAAAACCACGTCTTTACTTTGAATTATACAAACTAACAAAACAAAACACACATGCCCCGAGGTTTTAACACACGCGTACCTACCGTATAATGATTCATGAACCGCCTATAACTACCTATTTCACTCGTGTCTATCACTTTCCTTTACTCTATTCACTTTATTTATTAATCCAGACATCTTTTTTTTCGGGAGATAAAAGGAAATACTTATCCATTAAAAAGACACACATTATGTACCTAACTACCTACTAGTAAGTAAAATTATTTTATAGTCTTACCTTTCAGAGTTTCCAGGTAATTTAAAAAAAGTTATCTCTGGATGCGTTATTGACGAATTCATGCAACCAAAAACAGCACAATATAGCCTACTCGTCACATTAAATATGTACTTCAATTTATTTTTAGTGAAAAAATCGCGCGGTTATTGTTAAAAAAAACAACACACCGTCCGTTCGTCACTGCGGCACAGTCGCGACTGTCTGCATACCGAGCGCATTCCGAGGTCGAGGCGCGTAGGTATAGCTTGCGTTTCGTCCGTTTGTATGAAGTCGAAATACTGTATGATCTTTATACTGTGGTTTAGTCCTTCAATGGACCATTGTGCGTGCGTAATGCAACCTTTATGAATATTTTGATAAGGTGATAGCACAATTGGGAGACAAACATTGATTTATATTTAGAACACGGAAAAAACAGTAGGATTCAGTTTAGACAAGCGAAGTAAAAATATCAAAAATCTTGCTTCTGTCTGAGAGTCACAGAGTACTTTTTGATTGTCAACAAGTACCAGGTACTTGAAAAAATAAAAAATGGTCTACAAATCTAAAGTCTTACAAGGCTTACAAAGTCCTTATCATCATTTACAAAATAAGCCCAAAATCTCGACACTAAATTTAAAAAAATCTTACGTACCGAAGCCAACAAATAGAGAAGAAAACATTTTCGAAATGTCTTATTTAAAAAAAGATAACTGGAAATCTCTGTTTCTATGGAAAATTTAAAATCGGTCTAATTTGGCTTTACCACCATTTTTCGAAAATGTTCTCTACTAACGTTTTAGACCTTTGTATCCTGCTTGTGCGTATGAAGTTTCATTAAAAACAGTTTCATTTCGAAAAATAAGGGCTTGAAAGATTGTATGAAATGCCGTACGGCGTAAACGTAATGGCAAACGGAGCTAGAGTTATGGTGCTTCTCCTACAGGTGCTGTTAGGTTGCTGCTATTCGAGGTAAAATAACTGTAAATGGACTGTAGAACGCGCCTTTACTTGACGTTTTATATAGCAAAACTATACAACGTTATTTTTAGTATATGCGAAACCTATATAGTTTGTTCAGAATAAGTAACTGAATCGATTCCAATAATTTTTACCCCATGTTATATTTTGTCCCAAAAATATTTAAAAAAGACACCGAGCGACACTACGTAGGTTATCCAATCTCCGCGCCGAACGGTTAGGTACGTAGGTACTATTAACGAGCGCAAGACGGCGCGGCGCGGGTGAGCATGTTTTGTACGTATAAACAGGTAACTTAACAAGCATAAAACTTTGTGATTTTTCATGACACAGTTTTGAAATTTTGTACATAGTTTCTTTACATAAAAATACTAGACTAGACACGTGTTTCGGGTTTCGCATATACTAAAAATAATGTTGTATAGTCTATCGACACAAGGATTTTCCTAAGCCAGTAATAGATAAGTATCGTGAGTTTTTTAACAGTCGCATTTTATATAACAACCTGCGACCTAGAATAGCAAAACTCACCGCCATGCCACCACTCCATTCATGCCATTCCAATGTAACATTACACCCTCAAAGAAAAACTGTTCTACGAAACCACCCCGGCACATCCATTCTTCCCTTCCGCATCCCGTAAAACTACCCGCTACCTGAAAGGTACACAAGTATCGCGCTAATACGCCCTTGTCGCGTGACAAGGGTCCCGATCGTCAAAAGTGTCAATTTGTCCATCAAGAGAATCCAGGCTGCCGTATGAGTTGCTATACAATGTAAGAAGTTTGAGAAATTAATACTCCAGAAGACGTTTTAGTATAGAAATAATTTTTGATAAGTGAAAATGGAAAATTGTACTTACAAATACAAAACTAAGCTTTTCTAAACGCAAATCAATGAATTTTAATTAAGTAGGTAATTCATCGTAATCAGCCTATAATGTTCCTACCGACCCGTGCGGCTGTTATTATTTAGCCACGGGCCCCTCGCATTAATAAATAAATAATAATTTAAAAAAAAGAAACAATAAATTCGAAAATTAAAACACACCCATGTGCACATCGATGATAATGAACTCCATATACGAAAGATTTCTAGTGTAGGTATTATATATTTATGAATGTTTGTATTCAAATTAGTTAGTTGATCACAGCAAGCTCTAAACCACTGATGATTTGATTGTTATGAATGTGCTAACTTTCCTTCCAAACCTCACCACGATCCGCTCCGTATATCGTCAGGTAATCCTAGCTAATGCCAGTGACGTTTCACTATCATTGACCTACTTATTTTGTTCAGTTTGTACCTTTATCTCTTTTGCGGTATACCACAATACCCGCTTTGATGTAACAGAGCTTCAATTTCCGGAAACATTGAGCTTACTGCACACGAAAACAGGTCAATCCCAGGATATATTATCCCCGTTCATGTATTTCACTTGGTACAGTCAAACTCTTCAGAATAGAATGTTGCAATAAAAATGGTACATAAAAGGGTTTTAATATAAATGGTTCCACATATGTTTCTTACTTATCTGAGCATGCAAAAATTACCTTAAAATTAAATTACAATAATTACTACTGCACTGAAAGAAATAAGCAGTAGGTAAATACAAATGAAAAAACAGTTCCACATGAGCCTAACGTTCAAAACAGTATTTTTTACTGATCCGAAAACCGTTAAAGCTTGAGGCAAAATGTTACCGTCATGACAGTAAACTTTAACGTTTTAAGTAAGAAGGTCACAAAATTAACTGTTTTATTCATTTGGTGATATCGTTCAAACCATTGAAATTTACTTACATTATAGTAATGGTGGTTTTCCTTTTTTTTGTTGTTTTTTTCAGTAAATAGTATGTGCAATCATTAAAAGTTAGTTTTGTCTAATACTGTTTAACAAACATTTCTTCTTACTGTATAAAGTCAGTAAGTCTTAATGAAATCGCTTTAATGTGGTGTAGTAAGAAATTATTTTTTTCAGTGTGAGATCATTTGTAATCCGAAAATACTTTACGGCACTTCTCAAACATAGGACACTGTAAAACGTCTCAACTTTACCTAGTACACGTAAAATCACCTTTTTACACTTAGATATATTATCATTGCGTAAAATAGTATAGTTATATGTGCGTGCTGTGATCTATAATTGAAGGAGCACACGTAAAAGAACCGTTTTTATTATTGTGATTTATATTGTTTACGTGTATCCTTTGTTGGAGATCCCAAATAAATAAAGATTTAACTACCAGCACTTGGCATCTCATAGTTCCAGTGTGTAAGAAATGGTCACATTAAAGCTGCTTTACGAGTACATTGCTCGTCTAAACCTACTTATAACGGATGTAAAGCACACACAACGAAGTTGAGAGTCACTTGTACCTACTCCCCGTCATTGTATTTTTTTTTTACTGGACCATACCTTCCTTCAAACACAACTTTAACTACCCCCCAGTACGGTTGCATGCACCCGCACAATGTTTTGCGTGTGTTACATAGCGCTAAATAATAACAGCCACACAGGTCGATCGATCAGGTTAAGCTACGCTTGCCGCAGTTGGTCCGTGCCTCGGAAAGCATGTTAAGCCGTTGGTCCCGGCTGTCATTCGTGGTCTTTGACAGCCGTTACGGGTAGTCAGAAGCCCGAAAGTCTGACAACCGGTCTTACCAAGGGGTATCGTATTACCCAGTAACTGGGTTGTGGAGGTCAGATAGGCAGTCGCTCCATGTAAAATACTGGTATTCAGCTGCATCTGGTTAAACTGGAAGCCGACCCATAGTTGGGAAAAGGCTAGGCAAATGATGATGACATAGCGCCAAAAATAAAAGTCGTTTCCCTACAATATTTTTTGTGTCATGTTACTTAGCTTGAAGTACAGAGTGCAATGTGACGACTATGTACAGACGCCAGCACATCAAACTATCCGAAACTGTCAAATTTTCCCAACCAACTTTGAACCTTACACTTTAGCGATAAAGTTGAAAATCTATTAAATAAATTTGACAGATTGTAGTAGCTTGATGTGCTGGGCGTCTGTAATGGGTCTTTTTACACCCTGCATGTTTGCTTATTTGCCATGGAGCAACATACCTAACACTACCTCGCGTTTACCTTACGTCTACCTCATACATCTTATAACACGAATGATTATTCTCCAAACTCTTAGAATAAGCAGCCTCTAGAACAGAAAATAAATTAAATGACGCCCACTCAAATACTGCAAAGATTCCTGTCGACTTAGCCACCATATAGGTACCTCCAAATCCCATGCACAAACATCTGAACATCCAGACTCGGGACAAATGTCTTGAGGCCTGTAAATATTTGTCCTGAACAAAGAGGACAGGCTGTTAGGCACATGGATCATGTGTATTGTAAGAATTAAGTGAATGTAGTGTCCTGTTTGCTGTAGGTACGAATGCTAAACATACAGACTCAAGTTGTATCTAGACCGTACCTAAGCTACTGGGCGTATAAATGACTAGCTCTGCCCGGGTCTTCGTTGGTCATCCAGGATGAAAAGTATTTCCTCAGTTGAACTCATATTCTGTAGATCCTCAGTACAGACATGAATGATCTGAGGGACCAGTTAAACCGCCATAATCTGTTGCGTCATATTCTAGAAATCTTAAAAGATTTATGAAGAAAATTTTAATTAAATTCTAAAATAAAAATTATTAACACAGAGATAGTACTTTCTGAGATTTAGCTATGCCACTTTATGCAAACGTCATTTGTTCATAAAAGTTTTAATTCACGTTTAAGAAATTTATAGACATAAGTTTTTACTATTTTTAACTAATTTCCCAATAAAAAAATATATTTATACAAAAAAAAACCTTCAACAATCAAATGCTTAAAAACTAGGTCGCATGATTCAATGCCTCAATTCAATTCC
This sequence comes from Oligia fasciuncula, assembly GCA_963082905.1. Lineage (NCBI taxonomy): Eukaryota > Metazoa > Arthropoda > Insecta > Lepidoptera > Noctuidae > Oligia > Oligia fasciuncula. Next base: position 4,088,428 of record OY720401.1, read on the forward strand.
TATCCTATGTCTCAATTTGTTTCAAAGAATTTAAAAAATGGGCCGTCAGTCCATATGTATCTGATCTACATGGTAGGTATCGCTGACTTCATACCACAGCCTCATACACACATTGTACAAAACAAAACTCCCCCTTCACATTATTCGAGTCATTTAGCACACACAGTCCTCTTCACAACTGTACTGCCTTATCATTAACTAAAAGTTTAGTGGTTCACTGTACCCGACGCTTACATGACTCAGTTTCTTTCTGGAGGCGTGGACGCAAAAACCTGAGAAGCGATGTCTTTAATTTGTCACCGACAGGTGCAACGGTGGGTATTTCTTTTGCTCAGGAAATCTGGAGCAGAATTAGTGGCTAGATTAAGAAACATATTACATAAAATATTTTAAGAAACTTGCATAAGCATTGGCGTAGATGGAGATTTCGATTTTGAGATAGCAAAATACTAAATGAATACGTAAAATAATACAATCGCCAGTAATAGAAAACTACGCCGACGACAAAACCTTTTAATAAAATGGACTGTTTTGCAAATTATGCTGTTGCCTAATCATTTACTAACTTTGGCGCTTTTCCTGCCTATAACATAATGATGGACATACGTCTGCTCAACGCTGGACCTGTGTAGTACGCAAATATACATACTCTCCCTTACTAATAAACGTTGTATAACGTCTGTATAGTTACACAACGCTTTGTCTTCTTCTTTCGAAAGTCAAATTACTGACAACTGAAAGAGAGAAATCAGTCTGTAACTATTCATCTGATAAAATACGTTTATTAGATAATGAATTCTAGGGAAAATAATTAGAGCTCACAAACAGTATTGCATTTTTATTCACAATTCATTTTAGTTTTAGTGTGAATAAAGAAACATGTTTTGTACCAACAAATTGCCTCCTTTCTTCGCCTCTAATTACATGTTACTACATTGTAGAACAGGAACTACTGGATTCCTCTCTTGCACAAGAACAATGCGCTACCTCCGGATGTTAATTTAAGATTATACTACATTTGCTTAAATTAAACTCAAGTGATCTGCATTCTTGAGCTGCGGCTAACCGCATCTGATTGGAGACTCTTAGATATTCATATTGTAACTCAACTGGTATGCACGTTGCTTGCCAACTAATTTGCATCTCAAAATTCTTGATTAAAACATTTCTGTTTCAAATGTTACAGCTTTCAATGGTCAGGAAACTTCATAACATGGTCCAGTATATTTGGTATCCTTTTGAAGGATTTTTAAGTAAGGAAAGTTCTGGGTATAATCTAAAGCTAGATTATTAATACATTTTTAATAATATGTAGTTGAAGTTCAAATATTGACGATTATTCGTTGAATAAAATTGATGTCTGACAGTTTTTTTTTAATGGAAGAACTGTCAAAAATTCAAAAGTTATTCCTCTGATAAAGTTAACTGGCATTGGAAAAATCAGCCCTTAATGTAATGTAATGGACTTTATCTGAATATTTTATTATAAATGATTTTTTATTAATAATAATACTTTAGCCATTCTAACAACTATAATCCACAAATGTTACACGAGTCTGAAGTCAGAATTTGAACTGAAGCGCTAATCATTTATTCAGACGACAGATGTCAAAGACGCCGCGAACCTACGTGTTATAAACTTTGGAGAAGAAGAGAACGCAATCAAGTAACTATCGTCAAACACGACCCAACTGAACTGAGGAAGACTTGGCTTCACTTCCAAGTTTTAATTTTCGTCTTGTGGCAGCTAGGGATGTAGTCTTCGTCAAATGGAAGGATTATTTTTAAAGACTATAATTTGAGTTTCTGTCAGACATCTATTAAGAAACTATTGTCTTAAAAGTAGCTAAAATCTGAAAATTATATAATTATAAATATACGTTTTTAGTACATAACAAGACTGGCGAAATATGTGTGTACTATAATGTACAGACTAGCACATCAAACTACCAGAAACTGTCCAATTTTCGCAATCAACTGTCCAATTTTCGCAATCAACTTTGAACCTTATGCTTTAGCAATAAAGTTGAAAATCTATTAAAGAAATTTGACAGATTGTGGTAGCTTGATGTGCTGGTGTCTGTACAGTCAACAGCAAAAGTAGATGATCAAAATCAGAAATTCAATAGGAGTCAAAACTGATCACGAATATATGGCAGCTGTACTAGTAGTAAATATTTGGTATAATTTACAATCACATACTTTTGAATCACTTCGACGCCCCACAGTTCTGACGCGAACTCCGTTCATCAGTATTCAATTTCTGATTTTGATCATCTACTTTTGCTGCTTTTGCTGTTGACTGTACACTCCTGCCTCAGCATTTGGGGAATACATGCATGATGTTATGTTGTGTGAGTTAGATTCTCAGATTACTAGAGAAGTAATATTAAAAAGTCAATTTTATAGCACTGTGTGACTTAAACCGCAGTTAAGTCACGCCTTTGTGTGATTTAAGTAGTCCATTTTTACGCAGAAAAGCGTGACCTAAATTTTATACGGGATTAAGTCACACGAGTGTTTAAATAGTATACGATACTAGCACTTTGCCCGCGACTTCGTCCGCGTGTATTTCGTACTTTCCTCTAAAAATTTCGAATATGTATGTTTATGTTCTTTATCATTTATTTAGATTAATAAGTATTCGGGTGGGCCAATTTTTAAGTTTGTAGATCAAAGGAATCAGATTTTTCAAATAAACAGGATCCTCGCTTTTCACCCCAACAAGGGTGGATTTTGAAAAATCGTTTGGGATGACGTATCCATAACTTGACTCAAAGACCGATACCTACTCATTTTCGAGTTAATGGAAGCAAGCAGTAAAATCCACCCCTTCTTCTTCTTAATGGACTCGGCTCAGAATTCGGCTACTTGTTTGGCGCCATTACCAGCGTCCACCAGTTCCTATAACGTGCAGCTGACAGGACATGCAGGACACGATATTAAGTGTCCCATCGTTTGTGGAACAGCACCACATTTACACTCCAAGGCGGAGTCGTCTATGAATCTCCACCTGAACAGGTTTTCCTTACTTCAGCTAACCGGGTCCGAAGTCTGTTTATAGACTTCCAGGTTACCCAAGGTTACTCATGTCCAGGTGGGAGGTCTTCAGCGGGTGGGACGAACGGTTTGGGTAAGGAAGGACTGTCTCGCCACAGCTTCAGTCTTTCTTGTCATGGTTCACCAGTGAGTTGACGACACACTTTAAATTTTCGGCTTTTCAGCCTTTGTGGCACAAGGATGTTGTCGTGCAAAGGGTCATGTGTCGGAGACCATTTTGGCTCTTTCGCTGGAGCCAGTGCTCTGCGAACCACTGGTGGCGCTATGTGCTAGTGGATAGAGCATTTCCTACTATATTTCCCAGCAATCCACCCCTTAGCTTTATTACCCTTTTCCACCTTGGTAGGAGTCGAGTTTTGAAAAACCCTAAAACTAACCACACCTTTTCACCCCGTTAGGGGTACATTTTCGAAAAACCCTGATACATGTTATTTTTGGTCTTAAGTATAAATACCGAGTTTCGAGTTAATAGGACCGCCCGTTAAAATTCTTCCATACAAATTTTAACACCCCGAATCCCCTTTTAGGGGGTAGTTTAGAAAAACAAAAAGTGTCAATCTTCATAATTTACTTTCGTGCCAAGTTTCAAGTTTATTAACCAAATGAATAAGATTTTTTATATAAACTGTATCCCCGCTTTTCACCCCCACGGGGGTGGAATTTCGAAAAATTGTTTGTGATGTGTTCATTACTTGACTCAAAGATTATTTATACCAATTTTCGACTTAATCAAGCCACGCAGTAAAATCCTCCCCTGTAAAATTAAGTACACCTTTTCACCCCGTTAGTGGTAGATTTTCGAAAAACCCTGATACGTGTTATTCTTTATTTTTGGTCTTAAGTATAAATACCGAGTTTCGAGTTAATCGGACCGTGCGTTAAAAGTCATCCATACAAATTTTGACACCTCCCAATCCCCTTTTAGGGGGTAGTTTAGAAAAACAAAAAGTGTCAATCTTCATAATTTACTTTCGTGCCAAGTTTCAAGTTTATTAACCAAATGAATAAGATTTTCCATATAAACTGGATCCCCGCTTTTCACCCCCACAGGGGTGGAACTTCGAAAAATAATTTGTGATGTGTTCATAACTTGACTCAAAGATTATTTATACCAATTTTCGAGTAAATCAAGTCACGCAGTAAAATCCTCCCCTGTAAAATTAACTACCCCTTTTCACCCCGTTGGGGGTACATTTTCTAAAAACCCTGATACACGTTATTCTCTATTTTTGGTCTTAAGTATAAATACTGAGTTTCGAGTTAATCGGACAGCCCGTTAAAATTCTTCCATACAAACTTTGACACCCCCCAATCCCCCTTTAGGGGGTAGTTAAGAAAAACAAAAAATGCCAAACTTAATAATTTACTTAGATAAGTATTCGTGCCAAGTTTCAAGTTTATTAACTCAAGGAATAAGATTTTTCATACAAACGAAATCCCCCCTTTTCACCCCCTTAAAGGTTGAATTTCCAAAAACCCCTTCTTAGTGCTCCCCTACATTATAAAAGGAAGCCGTGTGCAAAATTTCACATTCCTAGACCTAGTAGTTTCGGCTGTACGTTGATATGTCAGTCAGTCAGTCAGTCAGTCAGTCATTCATTCAGTCAGTCAGTTTCTTCTTTTATATATACGATATGTGTGGCTTAAGTAGTCTAGCAATGGACTAATTAAGTCACACGTATCGTAATGCACTATTTACAAACGGTTACAATAATTAAACCTTGCCTTTAGAAAACGCTTTACTTTGACCATAATAACATCTAAAAGCAAAGTTCAAAGCTATTTTTAACAGCTGAAACCACAACACAATATAATTTCACAAATAAAAATAAAATCTTTCAATTCAAACTCAAAGAGATCAAACCAATCACACCAGCGGCCAGCACAAAGCAATATTCCTATTTCTTCACAACGATCATTAACCGGATTGGATACAAAAGAAATTGCCCCGACTTCGCCTTTGAAAAGAACGTGCAAACAGAATTTAATGTACAGAAGGTCTGAAAATACGCACGCCATCGTTACCTGTGTTTAAGGCGCTAACTCGAAAATAAATCGTAACGACTGATCTACTAAATGAGCGAAAGTGATGCAATTACTTTTGAAACGCAAAAGAAGAGAGATGACTATAATGTGCATGCGCTCGGAATAAAACGACGTATGTGCCAAAACTAATTTACTCCTCTTTTAACAAAATAAATGAATTAAAATTAAAACTACTTTGAGTAAACTTTGATATAATAATTCTCTATGTATTAAAGTAAATTTCATTGAATAACTCATAAGCGTTTAGCCGTGATGTCGAAAAAAGTAAAAAAATAGATATAACTTTGCAATTTATTTGTATCGAGAAAAAATCATTGAATCGTGTATTCCTTTTACACGATAGACCAGAGTCAGAAAACATATACCAAAATGTTAAATTCCTATTCCACAAAAATCCCTAGTCCGTCTAGACCGAGAGGAAGCCGACCCCAACATAGTTGTGAAAAGGCTAGGCAGATGATGATGACAAGTTCGAGATCGCCGTAAGCACGCGTCTATGTGTGGGTGCGCCTGTTTTCGCTCATTGTGTGGAGTCGACCTTCTGTAGTTACTATTCTGTGGTACAAATCTGGGGTGAAAGAAATTTTCAGTGAATTCTGAGATATCGATCCCGCCCGGTGATATTGAAAGCCTATTTTTCTTGCTGACAACGCAAGATTCTGTGGCAGTAGGTTAAGTGTGAAAATGTGGTGCTGGAATGTGATAAATTTTTGGTGAAGGCGATGTAATGATATTTTAGTCACCAACACTCGCTTCGTCACAGAAGTCTGACATAGTAATTTGTTAACGCAGTTTTTTACATAATATATCGTGTTTGTATCATATGTAATTGTACGTATAGTTTTGGACTCTATTGCAGTCCTTCA